>CM022474.1:10545326-10612531 GCA_011952105.1 Coreoperca whiteheadi | reverse complement strand
GGGGGGAGGAATGGGTGGGTGGGGGGGGGGGGGGGGGGGGGGGGGGAAATGAGAAATAGGTGCTAAGGGGTACAGTACCTCCATAGTCTGAGAGTGATGCATGGTTTTGATTGCATTCTGTGCCATTGCCCTGGTAGCAAATGTGACAAACGCACAGCCTGTAGGGGGGGAACAATAGGAAAGGGGGGGAGGGAGGGAGGGAGGGACAAGAAGAAACAAAACAAGACAAAAGGTTTGGACAACTCGTTATGAACCCCAAAAAAACACATTACAGTACAGAGAATGGCAACTCCCAAGCACACAGAACCACCCTCACTGGTTAGCACACGGAGAAAGAAACACAACAAGGAGAACAGTAACACGTGTCACATGAGCACAGTGATCGACGGATTAAATTACCACCCAAAGAGGCTCGACTATGTGGTGTCATGGTGAAACAGTCAACGGGACTATATACACATAAAACGCACACAAATATACACTGAAAGGCTTTAGTTTGCTAATATATGTAAGCGCTTTAAACATCAAAAAGGGTATTACGGGTCCATTTCAAATTGTGGTTACATTGCGTAGATTCACCAGAAAAAGAGCAAAAATTCATGCCCAACTGTCTCTGCTATGAGGTTTTATTACATACATCAACCCGAGAGCTTCATGCTGCCTGCTATCTGAGGCTTTATGGAGTAGAGAGCTATGTAGGAGATGCGACGACAAGCTAATTCCAGCCTTTGTAGAGTGTGATGAAGGAGGCGTTAGAGGAGGAGCTGAGCTGAGCCGCCTGCCAGCTGAGCCCACGAACACCAGCACCCAGTGGTTGCTAAGGCGACGGGCCATTGTGCTGGACAGCGAGTGCAGTGGCCCTTCAGCGAGATGTGGAGGCTGAGTTTAACAGTGACGGGAGCATTGACTATGGGGATGGAATGGGTGCCACTGGAGGTGAATAGTACTTGATTTGGAGGTGGAGCGGGTTGAAATGAAGTAGTAAGGAGGGGCCTGTATAAATACTTTATGAGAATATGTACTCGACTACGCTGAAGGTGGTGGCTGTGAGGCCAAGAACACTGTGCCTATTCCTAAAGCACACCTACCTCTGCTCTGACCATCTGGTCCCCGGAGAATTCGGCACTCTTCGATCTGCCCGAAAGACGAGAACATCATTCTGATCTCGTTCTCACCATATTTCTTTGAAACCATTCCGATGAAGAGCTTTCTGTCTTCTACAGCTGCAGAGGGATGAAAAGAGAACAGCTATTCAGTTATACCCAAACAATTATGGAGCTATGAAAGCGGCAGTTACACCAGGCGCTAAATCCTGCAGCCCTCTTTTTCTTGTTCAAGCTCTCTCCTTGTCATGCTGCAACATTTTTTCCTGCCCCTCTCTCTCTCAAGGAGCCAGCCTCTTGTACAAATTGCTGCAACTCGCAGCTTTGTTTTCCTCAGTGTCTACTTCTCCAGACAGATGACTGTATCATCCATTTGTGCTCACCTCCAGAACCTCTGTACCTGCTCTACTCTTCTCCCCTCAGTGCCTTTTAAAGCCCTTAATCCTCCTAACCCCTGACACTATATAGAAATTGTGTATTGCTGCACATTCCCTGAACTAAGTCATTCTCAGGCCATCATTTTGGCATTAAATAGAGACACAATAAACCCCCCGCCTTATTTTAAAATCTCACACACCCCATTTGTCTTGGCTAAATCTTGCGCAAAGATTTTTCCTCAACAGACATCTCTGTAACCTCCCATCCTTTGGTTGCTGCCTGCATTTCACATGAATAAACTTACCACTTGTTTTCTCACTGTCAGCGGGTTTCATCTGGATAGGATGATGCATCTGAATAAAAAAAAAAAGGTAGAGAAATGGTTAACACTGCACCGGTCACCATTATAAACTATGCAGGCGCTTGGCCTCGTTATCTCTTATCACAAGAGTCTCTCGCACACCCAAGCTTTTCGCTCTGCCTCTTGTTTTGTTCTCTCACTCTAAGACCATCATCCCTCACCACTACCAGATTCAGGAGAAGTGTCTAGGAGTTGATGGTGGGGATCAGATTCTCCAGTATCCGATGTCACTTCTCACTGTAGACGTGCGATTGAACTTATCGATTCTTCCTGTCAACATCCCTCATCTTCTTTTGAACAATTTTACGGAGATGGTTGACAAGCAAGCAAGTTCCGTATTGCCTTCAAATGTACAATGAGTTTTAATTTGAGATCGAACATTTCTTTAACCGACTATACACCATTATATGATGCCGGTAAATGCGGCAAATCTGAGCTGTGAAAAAATCTAATTTGAGTCAGCCTAATATCTCTGAACATGGCACTCTTTCTCAAGCTGTGTTCATTATGTGAGAAAGTGGATACAGAGCAACCACTTTAGGATTTGTCATTTCGTGCCATTTAATGAACACTTTAGTCCAAGGCAACTCACAGAACTTCAAGTGAATATATTTTTAGCACATTTACCTGCCATGCAACGTGAAAAAGAGGAAATAAATCTAGCCGTGAGATGCCAGAGCAGGTTGTACTTATGAAAAGTGGTGGGTTTGTTTTTGACAAGCACTAAAGAGAAGCAGACAGATGGCCTGCTCAGTATGCGTACTGGCTAGCGTCACTGACCAAGGAGAGCGAGGCACAGAAGGGAGAGACAACAGGAAGAGGGAAACAAGCTTTTCCACTGTCACGCAAACCAACTCAGTCACCTGCAGTCAATGCCAGTAACCGTATCACCGGGTACTGGGATTTGAGAGCTGAGCTGTTAGACCACACTTTATTTGAAATGTCTGGGTGATTGATAGTCCTCCAGTGGAGAGCTAGGCCTGTGTACTCATCCTGCTACACTCATTTATCAACATGGTTCAATATTTACCTGTAACCTCACTGGCAGTGGCTCCTTTTACAATAGACTGGGCTATTGATTTAATCGACGGCTGGAGTTGTTTGGTATAGATTTAATTGATTGGAAGGACAGTAATTTAGAACGGTTTATAGGAATGGCAGACCTGTAGAGGTTTAACAAGCAATTGCACTTATTCCAGTTGACTGGGCTTTAATCTCTCTAGATAAAATCAGGTAAGGAATTAAGAGACCAGACTTACTCTCACCAGGCTTCATTGTTAAAAAGACTTCAACTCGCCTCCCTTTATACCTCCAACTTTGAGAAATAAAAATGTAGATGTGCATCAATGATTCATGAAGACAAGCATTAATAATTTGTTCCACTTTGTGGCGATCAGGTCCAGTGCCTCAGTGAATAATCTGCTGCCTGGTCAAGCACACCCGATACCTGCATGTGTTTTGGGTCAGCTGGCTTATCAATTCAGCGTGTTGAGGTTCAGAGCAGTCCTCTGTGAGGTGTTCGTGCATAGTGGGGGCTGAGATACTTCTCAGGCCAGACAGGCGCTCGGTGAGCCGAGAGCTCATTATCGGCCAGCACACAGCTCACAGCCTGCACCAGGGATGTAGAGGGGCTCAAGCAGCTAAAAGCAGCCCATACTGTGCTTACTCACCCCACTTAAGGTCTTTATGTTGTGCAGTGCATTCTGGGCCTCCAGTGCAGCTTTTCTTGTATAAAAAGTTACAAAACAGCATCCTGCAGAGAGAGAAAAACAGGGACAAACAAAGGGGGGAAGGGGGAGACAAAAACAGCATTAAAAACGCAGCATATACAGGAAAGAAGCTAAACGAATGACAGTGTGCATATCACATGTTAGAAACATGTGACAGGATATTCTTAGCACCAACTGTTAGATGGTGCACACAGCTCATGTAGGAGCTTGCAGCGAGGACACTGGAGTAAGTTGATAGTTGAAGGCTGTTGTGTGACATGGCTATAGTGATGACCACAGGGTTAGAAAGCCGTCAGAAGGCACTGATGCGGAGTCCGCAGGTCAACACTGCCGGGCAAGCCATGGCACAGTATCATCAGAGAGAGTGGTGCCGCATTACATAAGAATCCAATCCCATACAAACATACATACAGGAGGCATGAAAACAGCACAAAGCGACAAGAGGGAGAAGGAGTGAGCGCAAGGAAGAAGAATCATGGGAGGAAAGAGGTGGTGGGGGAGGGGCATGAAGAAAGAAGAGCGGGGGAGGGGAAAAAAAAGCCTCTCATCCTTCCGTCCCAGCAGACCGCCAGTGGCGTTCCAGCCTGTCAGTTTCACTGGGCTGGGGAAGTGGAGCACTGCAGCGTCTCTGACCTACATAGTGTGTATTATGCTGTTACTGGAGCTCCCAGGCCGCGGGGAGGGCTGTTGAACTCTAATATGCATCGAGCTGCTCTCTTCTCTCTCACAACCAGCTGAGCTCTCTCTTTCTCTGCTGCTTAGCCCTGCCTCCGATTTACTGGAGCTAAATAAACCATCCAGAGAAGCGTGATAGTTATTAGATGATTTTTTCATGACCTGCAGTAGACATGACCTAAAAACCATCGCAAATCCGATGGCTCCTCTATAGATTTGTGGTAAAGTAAACAACCAAAATGGAAGTGGGATTACAGCAATTTCAACAAACAAATCAAACAAAAGCAAGACTGATGACAGAGGAAGGGGGTGAAGGGTATATTATCTTCCATGCAAATAAACATAAGCCAGATATCATCAGGCCGTCATGCTTTGTTAAATTGCTCCCACTTCTCCCACTAGGAGACTACTGGGAAAGGAGGACAACAGTGAAGCTGACGGGCGTGGGGCTGAGGCTGGGAGAGCCAAAGACCGCTGTGATCAGGCCGGATTATCTATTAGAATACATTAACATGTCAATAGGCCATCACAGCTGACACTCTGCATAAAACAGGGAAGGGCTCTGCTTAAAAAAAAAAAGGGGGGGGGGGGATGATTGAATTCTTCAGCCTCCCAATGAACTGCAAAGTGTTGGCTGTATATCTATACACACACAGCATAATAAGCACCCTGGAGATTTTCTGTTATACCTTTGAACACACTCAGGCTTATCTGGTCACATTAGATGTGTGCACATCTTTGTAAAAAAAGATCATGTGAATCAAGTGCTGTCCTGGTAGCCTTGACACACTTTTTGACCAAATAATCACCCTGAAGTGAGGAGCCCTAGGAACTAAACCGAGATCTAAATCAGGAACTAGAGGTTCCTTTTCGCGCATTCCAGGAAGATTATACTGATAACAAATTAATAGACACAGTTTTTGCATGTGACAAAACAACACAGAGTCATGTTGTTCTTTGTAATATCCTTCTGCATGACTGACTTTTGAATGGATGATGGATAAAAATTAAAAAGACCAAAAGTGAAAATGACCAGCGCTGTTGTAAGCATGTCTTTCACTTGGAAAAGAAAACAGGCAGGGGAAAAAATAAATTAAGGATAGACTGCACTAAATGGGTAAATTTACTGATTCACTAGGCTGAAAAGCCAGATCGGCAACCCTCTCTCTTACCAGCGAATTTACAGACTCAAATCAGTGGAACAGCGGCTCATAAGGGCCAAATAATGCCACTGGTTCTGGACACACCTCAAAAACTATTGCCGATGGTTGGCCAGAGACCTTTAATGACAGCCAAACAGCTCCGGACGGCTTGGTCTGGCCGTGAAAACACTGATAGCATAAAACTGGCTCCATTTAGACGCAGAATCCAGCATCAAACAGGGTCCCACAACATTAAAACCCGAGAGTGGATTACTGCGTTTAGCCACACTGAGTCATCTCAACCATCAAGGGAATTGAAATTTGGGTGGCGTCATAAACCCAGGACAGTTACATCGAGGAATCTCATTGTTTACTTTATTCACCTGCAATTAGTTATGGGAGACTGAGCACTTCCAGTGGCACTTTGCAGCTCTCTGCCGACAGCAGGCTTCCACTTCACCATCTCCTCTAATTGCAACCTCAACTGAATCGCTCAGCTTGAGCACCATTTTTACGGTGAGCGCATCTTTAGATGTCTTAATAGAAAATTGCAGTTGAGTAACACTTACTTCATACAATGCTGCTTTTAAATCAGCATGGCAAAGCAAAAGGAAAAGAAATTTCTATAGTGCAGGTTTTTGAAAAAAAAAAAAAAGGTGTTGTTTTTTAACCCTTGAACAAAAGACTATTGAATCAGCTCACCTGTAAACACAAACATAGCTGCATTTCATGTGCAGACAAGCAATGCTGTGCATTGCCTAAGGGGATAGTCCTGAAATGTGATGATAGATGATGTGGCAATAACAGGGTTTTGTGCTTGACCACTAAAAGCCAGCAAAATACAGGTAGAGGACAACGGTGGCCATATAATATATAATGGTCTAAGTTTCTCAGTGCTTCTGGCAACTGGAAGGTAACCAACCAATATGTGTCAATTTATTATGGCTGTATCATCTTTTCTTCCTATAAAATGAACTAATAACTCAACACTATATTTAAAAAACCTAAATTGCAGGCAAAACGTTTTCTAGAGTCTAGCAGTCAATAAGATTTGTGGCATGGTAGAACAAACAATCACTAAAATAATTTCTTACCTTTGCTCTGAGGGGGATTCTGGGTGCGATCACGGAGGATGTTGATCTGGTGCACAGCTCCGAAAGGCTCAAAAAGCTCTTTAAGTTCTGTTTCTGACCAGGAGCGTGGGATCTGTCCCACAAACATCTTGATGGAGTCTGGGTCTGGCTGGTCCAAGTGCTCCAGCGACCCGTTCATCTTGCTGCCGTTGCCGTTGCTAAGAGAAGCAACAACAACAACAAAAAAACCTGTTATTAGTTTAAACAAAATAGATTTCTTACGTTTACATTGGTCATATTTTAAATTAAGTTCACTGGGGATGGACCAAAAGGTCAATTAGGCAACGAGGAGAACAGGATGACTTAACACCTTGATATATCAAAAAAAATGTGACAGTAGTATTGGGTTTGACACTTTTGCACAATATCTAATCTAAACTAGAGGTCAGCAACATGGTATTTGAAAAACATTTTTTTATTAATGTAGATGTGATTATTTTAATTTGGTGGAACAGTCAAGTTTTTTAAATGTCTAGCACATGACTAAAAGGCAGTTTTCACAATTAGAAAAAAAAAAGTGTCAACTTCAGGGGGAAATGGTCTGCTATGACAAGACATTGTTTTAGTTCATCTATTTTAGATGATAATGGTCATAATAATGCTGCAAACAGTATTTCTGAGCTGATTTGATAAGTGTAATGCTAAGTGAGATAGGTCTGTCAGTGGGTAAAAACACCAAAGTGTGTTACTGAGTTAATTAAATTAAGAGGTCTCAAAAACATGCAGAACCAGTTCTTCCTCAGCATGGGTCAGGGCTATTGGTCTGTTATGGTAATAACATGAGTATTTTCCAGGTTATGAAACAAATGTTAAGTTTATGTTTCAATATTTTCATTTGATCTGTTTTAGTTTACCTATTACCTTTGTAAAATGTATGGTTTTGCTATTATACTTAATCTCTCTAAAAGTCTTTGTTAAAGAATGGTGGTCTGAACACCCATCAGCACATATATATTGTCAACCACCAATTCATTTTAATAAACTGTATTGTTTCTGCCAAAAACTGTCAAATATCTTCTTAGTGCTCTTCCAAATTATTGGAAAGATTTACAACGTATGTGCCAAAAACAGCTAAAACACCACAATAAAATGTTTTGGAAGGCAGTATCATTGCCATTTTAATAAACCAATTGTGATTCTTTGGTCAGTGGACAGAAAGAGTAGTAAGAATAACATTTCCGATTTTAGCAATATACATACTATTTTAATTACACTGAAAGACAAAAATAAAGCTCCATATAATCCTTTTAAAACCCCAAATACTTTCAAATAGCTGATGCAACGTCTCAATTATTGACAGTTGTGTTCTTTGCTAGTTTGTTTGAAAAACAAATAGACCTACTTTGAATAACCAAAACATACTGAAACCAGGCTCAGTTTTGACTTATTAGATAGTCAAGACTTTGTCTTTAACATTAGTTATGAAAAACCAATGCGCTTGGATAATTTATTTATATTTCAAAATTTCTACCAAGGATTCAAATGGTTTATAGAGCATTAAATCATTTGCAGTATGACTATTTGGGTTATGTATACACTGAAGTAGATGCTGAAATAACTACAATAACTGATGGTGTAAAAACTCTGAATTGCATAGTCAACAACATATCGACCAAACAATCTGGGTGGTCAGGGTAGTAGAGCAATGATGGAGATGAGGGACATACTAAATTGTGCCATTTTCCTTTGAGGACAGCCTCAGGGACAGAGAATCAATACCCACCAGTGTACCTACGACTGCAGCACTTTTGTCTCACTCACACGTTTAAAATCAAGCACACAAACATTTCCTGACAGTGGTAGAGGTGCTGGAAACCAGGAATGAGATTGGAGCTACAGCCATCCACAGAGGTCGAGGCAGAGAAATCATGGTAAGCGTCAAGCATCACTCCCAATGCACAATGTTGTACTACAGAAGACCGAGAAGGTCCAAGGACCACAAGTACAACACAAAAAGTGCAGGCTATGCTACCAAAGACATTGGCCTGGCACACACACGCAGAATGAAAATTCTTAAAACAACATTGTAAAAAGGGAGACTGACAAAAAGATACACTTATGTAAAAGCAATTTTACACAGACCTTTGGACACGAGCCATCCATCTCTTACAAATTGTGCCCAGCCGTTCCGCAGAAACACCAAACTCCTTGAGGGACTTAAATGACATGCTAACAAATCACACTTTGGTTCTTGTACTTCTGAAATCCAACTCCACACCTCAGTATGAATTTTTTGGTTTCCTGGAAGCTGTCAATACATTCGAATGATGACACATAAAGCGGGAGAAAAAAAAAAAAAAAGCTCCAGTGAAACAAAAGCCTCTCTCCACCAAAAAGGGGTGAGGGCCCCCCTCCCACCAGCTCCGACTGCTAAACGAAAAAAGCACTGCAGAGCTCTAAAACTCCAAGAATCGCTGGTTAACAGACACAGATTTTGCGGTACATCTCCTCCTCAGGCGCTTTGGCGATGGTACAGAGAGTAACCTACAGCTTCTTCACCACAGCAGGGGAACAATCACATATTGTTCCCCGATGCTGGAGAACACTATTCACCGTTCCTCTACAGCACAATGGGCCAACTCAGAGATGCTTTGGAACACATCGAAGGCTACGTCTGCTAGGGCAACAGCACTGGTGGGTGACACCATTTATCCAGTTTTGCCAGAGGCACTCCAACGCCATTTTGCTGAGGACCCTTTGATAAAATCTTGCTGTAGAAACAGCAAACCTCACTTGAAAAACTGGATTTGTGCCACAGCATTCAAGAACATGAAGGCTCAAAATCAACTCCCTCAAAACCAAAGGTGTCTCCTTAACATTCAAACTCTCAAGGCCCCTGAAGCTGTGCATTGTCGCATCAGCTTAAGAGACGGTTGAGTAGAAATGTAACGAATAATTAATTCTTTGGGATTGCTACCCATCCCCACAAAATGACAGTTTTAATCCCTGCAAAAACATCTGTATGTCACATTTATATTGGTCAAGGAACTTCAGTCATTCAAGTAATAAAAAAAATAATTGATTCACCACCATGATACAACATTGTACAGTGGACAAGTGCACAGAGAGTAAGCACTGTCACACTAAGAGCTTTAGCGACCACTCGAGTTGAAACTGGAGGATAACGTAAATAGCAAGAAAAGACAGGGAGGTGAATAAATGCCAGAAACTATATAAGCTTTGGGAGTATTTCAAGTTAAAAGCATCCATGCTGCTGCGCTAGAATTGGGGGGGGATAGTTCAACATTTTGTGAAATACGCTCATGTTTCTTGCTGAGTCTTAGATGAGAAAGTCGTATCCGTAGTGTAAGCAGACAGTTAGCTTAATTTAGCACAAAGACTGGAAATAGGGGGGAAACAGCTAGCCTGACTCTTTCCGAAGCGTACAAAATACATCGTTCAGCACCGCTAAAGCTCAGGAAGTAACTGCGCATGGCCACAAAATAGTACGGCTTCTCATCTAATTCTCAACAAGAAACCAAATAAGAGCATTTCCCAAAATGTCGAACTATTTCTTTTTAGAAGCCTAGTAATTACCACAAGGTGACAGCGGACTACGAGGATCAGTATCTACCAGTAGTCATTTTTAAGTGGCACCTGTTGGTATAAAGTAGAATCTATTGGTGGAACAGGACTGTCAAGACGTTTCAGCGTAATAATGTTATGTCAATACAGCAGTGGTATTATGTCAATACAAAGCTGCTGACATACGCCTTAAACAACACACTGTCAACAGTTTTCCCCAGGAGTTATTTGTTAGTAGAAAATATTTTAAATGAAAATGTTCAGTGGGTTCAGTGAGGGCAGAGTAACCAGGATATTATTTCAGTATAGACATGTTACTGGTACATTTAAAAAAAAAAATGTATCCCCCCCCCCCAAAGATTAAGAAATGAAATGTCATTCACCTGTCTTGTATTGGGGTGACACCAGAAATCTCAGGATGGCCATTATATCTAAAAATATGAGCAAATATAACCAATGATATCTACATGGATTGATACCACAGGGGGTAAGTGAGAAAATATTTTATATTTATCTTTTACATAAAGCCTGCAGTACAGTAAAATTATAGCATTTTGCTAATTATTTGGCTTTTCTAGCGGAGTGAAATCAACAGCAAAGGCCGGTATCTGCTTGACCATTGAATCTCATTGTTTTACCCCCTCACTGATCATATCATTCCGCCCTACTTCAAATGAAATATTATAAGCTCAAACAGACAAAAGATTATGGCACATTATTGATAAGGGTACTGAATCAAAAATACTATTATTGAATCTGTCAATGCCATCCAGCTCTGCTCCCTACACCACCCAGCAAGTACTCCCAGAGAGTAGTGATGTAGTCTTTTGCTGAGCTTCCACAAACAGCCCTGCGATGTGGCAGCTCATCGTGCTCCAAGACGCCCTGCAGCAGCTGACGAGTCATTCAGAGCCAGAGCCACGGCAGTTGCATGCTTACTGCTGCACCACCCATAAAAACAGGTGATTTATCTGGACCATGTGTCTGTCCTGTTGGTGAGCTCTGACCGCGCAAGTATGCCAGCGACACCTTTGCTGCGCCCATAATAGAAAGCCAGCCAATTTGCCTAGTAATGCACATGATTTTGAAAGCTCAGCATTGTATGTTTGGACGTTACTCTTCCCTAAACCATCAGGGGTCACAGCAACACCACTGCTGGTGGAAAGCAATCTAATGCTCCCCATTATTTGTGGTCACTTATATTATTAAAACCCCTGCTATAAATGTATTTTTATCACTACTAGCTTTTTATTGATGTTATTTGGCACTTGCGGTGTAAATTAAACTATCAGTGTTGCTATCATAATATATTGATTGAAGAAGTCTTATTAGGGCAATGTTACACATAATGCAGAGTCTCTCTGTTTTGAGTAATAGACTAAAACTCCTTTGCCTTGGGCTGTTTTGGCAACCACCAGCACACTGCTGTCATGCTTTGTTGGGGATAAAAAAAAAAGTCAAAGTTCACATGGACACACGTAATGCTTCGGAGAAAAGAGGAAAATCAGTCAGCTGAAACAGCTGTTTGCTAGTAATACCCTCAAAAAAAAATCAGGAGTTTCTTTTTCTTTCAGGAAACCAATGGCCTTATAAGCTGATTCAACAAGACACAGAGCCTCTAATGCCTTGGTAATATCTTTGACAGCTGTCAAGCAGAACATACAGGCTCCCTCTTCTAGCTCCATCTATTTTCTCCACTACTACAAAAAGAGGGAGAATATTCTTTGACAGGTTGAATAACGAGCTTAGTATAAAAATATCCTCCTGACAGGCTTGAAGTTGTAACTTAAAAACTGGTCACAGAAAACAGCAGCAGGATTTACAGAACATTTGTTGTTGGACCCCTGAGCAAGAATCACTCAAGACCCGTGGAGGAGGTCTGAAAAAACAAAAACAAATGACGACCGAGGATGGATGTCGCTTGAGGCCAGAAAGCATAAACAGGTGGACTGTGTGTTATTTATTTCCATACCAAGTGGTTGACCCTAATCAGCACTTTGTGGTTCTGATGAGACGTTAATAAAATATTTTCCCTCCTCCAATTCAGCGCAATATGGCCTAATTTCATTTTTGCATTTCCCCTGATGAAGACAGACATGTTCAATCAGCCTCTGAATGGGCCGCATGTTAACAGACGGCCAGCATCTGACGACAAGGCCCGCCCCATTAGCTCCATAATCACACAAAGTGTCCCTGATGGTTATGGATGACGTTGCTAAAGTAAAGCTCGTGTGAACGAACAGTCAAACACCCAACAAAATAAACTCTGCTCACACCTCTGTCAGTGTCAGACGGAGCATGAATTCAAATATTCAGGTGGAGCCTTACAAATGCATCTCAAATGAAGAGACAAACAGCTCACTAAAAGCAGCAATTACACTTCATTACTTTGACAGAGCGTGCTTACCGCCCTGACTTACTGAGTCATCCATTATACTAACCTGTGATAGGCAACAGAACATCTTTAATTAATACAAAACTCCCCTTACTAAACATGTCGGGGTTTTTTTTGCTTTCAGGTTTATGCTTACAAATACTGCGCGTTTTTCTAAGGCTGCGTCCAAAATAACTGCCTCATTCACTACGTCCTATATTATACACACTACGTAGTTTACACTATAGTGAGCAGTAAAATTAGATTTCGGACACTTTTAATGGAAAAAGACACTTTGCATTGTGGGACTGTAAACAGAAAGTACAATTCACGCTGTTGCACAATGCTTTTTTTGTTCCTTTGCTGAAATTGCAGGCAACATAATGCATAACATTCACGCTCAGAATTTGGACACTCAAATGAAATTGCGGACATTTCTATTATCACTAGCCCTATATGGTAAATAATTTGTGATTTGTAACAGCCTAAAACTGTGCACAGAAGCTTTCTGCTCCACAAAAAGGCAGTAATCCAAAAGAGGTTCTCTTTTTGTCACATCCCCACAATCCAATCTGTCACTGCTACTCTTGACTTGACTACGCAAGACGACTTTATCAACCAAACGGCTGATTCCACTTAATGTGGACTGCAGACACTGGCTTTGTCACAAGCACGCTGACCTGAACAGCGCATAATCTTAAAAAAAAAATTCTACTAATTTATAAACAATTTTAGAATCATAAACTCAGATATACCATAGCTTATTTTGCTGCTGTAACATACCGCTAGTGTAGACTTTGTTAATAACTAAACACCCACAAAATACTGATAATTTCATGAACATGGTGGGTGCATCTGGTCTTATGTAACCCTGTCCTACAATATCTTTTGTTTGCGAAGCTTGCAGAGGAATTTGCCCAACCTTCGATCACACCACCCCACATAGGGGACGTGATTATGAGCATTCCAAGGTTGTGCATGTAGCTACAGGGACGCCAGTCTTGTAATTATTACCGCGCCAAGCTAGCAGAAGCAGAGAAACAGGTGACAGCCAGATCAGAGCCCTCCTATACTTGGTCTTCAACATCTGGCTGCATTGGCACTCTCCCACCACCGTCGGCGCCACCCTCATAGTGAGGGGAGAGAACAGAACAGCTGGTCCGAGCGGCCCCCCGGACTCTGTGCCAAGATCCTACACTTCACACAGATCAACTGCTCCCCGGCCACAACAAAAGGGATCCCTGTGACGCTTATCTTACTGACATAGCACTACGGCTGTGTTGACTACCAAAGGATCACGCTTAAGCCCTGATAGTCACTCTCACTGTCAACAATCAGAGGGATAAATCAATCAAATACAGCTGGGGCAAAATCTAATCACCACCTCACTGCCCACAAGTCCCACAGATGCGATATTCTTTAAAAAATATCCTTCAAAAGTCTGAAATATTATAAAAATCAAACCATTCATTGAGTATAAAACCCATTAAATCTTTTGTCTGTTTGGGGTTATAATCAGGATTATAAAAAAAGGCTGTAAAGAGTCATTTTCATGATCAGTTAACCAGCCAATTATTTACTCAAACAAACAAACAAACAAACGGTTTGGTCTACAAACATTAAAAAACAGTGAAACGTCCATGACAGATTCCTGAAGCCCAAGGTTATGTCTTCAAATTGCTTGTTTTGTCCAAATAACATTCACAGACCGAAAGATATACAATGTGCTTTCACATTAGACAAAGAAAAGCAGCAAATACTCAACATGTGGAACTAGGGAAATGTTTGGCATTTTTGACTGGAAAATAAAGATGGTCAAACCAGTTGCCAATTATTTTTCTGTTAACTGAATGTTTCACAGTCAGCAGAACCAAGTAAAAAAGGGCCAAAGATCACAAACACAGGTCAAGGTCTGACTTGGCATCCATTCATACCTACTACATTGAGATAATTAAATGACAAAACTAACGTTACTAAAAAAAGATGTTTGAAGAAACACCCTCCAAATAACAGCTTGACCGTGACATTTCCTTATGTGCAAGACCTTGAAATCAAAAGGACCAGGCCCATTTTGCTCCGAAATAAAGATAGCACTCCTGGAAGTGCAAACATTTAAATTTTAAACAGTCTTGTAAAAGCAAGCTGTGGTTTTGGAAATGTTTGTGTCAAACAGGATTAGCTGCTACGTCGA
The DNA here is from genome assembly GCA_011952105.1 of Coreoperca whiteheadi. Lineage (NCBI taxonomy): Eukaryota > Metazoa > Chordata > Actinopteri > Centrarchiformes > Sinipercidae > Coreoperca > Coreoperca whiteheadi. The sequence continues at coordinate 10,597,919 of CM022474.1, read as the reverse complement.
GAGGACCGAGTTACAATATGGACCTCTGTGCTTGGTGAATGTCTTTTCTCCCTTGTTTACATGCCCTGTCACAAGATTTCCATTAATGGCTCAATAATGTAGCAAACCACGTGTTTTCTGCCGTTGAGTAAGCTCTCTACATTCAACATGGACGGGGGGCACCAGTGCCTGTGAGCTGCAGCTAACGACGTTAGCTAGCTCGATGGCTAGCAGCGAGACAGGGAGGGACTGAGTGCGCCAGGCAAGCCGAGCCGATAAAGCCCGTGTGCTGCTTACAAACAAGTTTCACTTATGCTGCGGAGATTTAGCCCATCAAACTGAAATGCAACCCGATATTAGGTGGCTCCAAAATACATTATTAGCGAAACTATACTTCCACTTCACACGGCAACGCTACTCAACGCACTTCACTTCTGCCCGTTGGTAAGTGGACCGTTTTACCACCTAACGCTAACTTACCGTTTCAGCGAGCACACGTCAACGCAAACTTGTTAGCGGCAGCTAGCGAACTAAAGCACCAAACACGAAGGTGGTGCTGTGTTTGGCGCAAGTAAAGTAACACAAATATACACCCCGTACTGTTGTTTTTAAGAGCTAATCGGGGCTGTTTTTCTAGACCGATACCGAAACGTGTGATCTCCGGAAGCACATGCCACTCGCCTAGCGCGCCTAGTATCCGATACCGTCGCTAGCTAATTGCGTTTTCTTCCAGTCACTTCCAGTAGTATGAGCTAGCCCACAAGGTGTGTGCTCAGTCGTAGTTAGGAGTGGTGTAACATTTACACAGCCAACTACTGCTGTGGTTACATCCCTTATTATCTAAGTTAGGCAAACTACTTCAACTCCAGGTGGGCGTTCGTTACCGTCACGGTTCGCGTGATTAGCAACGTTAGCATTCCGGCTGCCAGTTAAGCTAACGTTAGCTAACTCCCAACTCGCCCTGAACGGCGTCGTTCGCTTCGTCTCTAAACACTCACAAACGCGATGCTGTGGCGGAGAGGGGTGCTAACGCAGCGGACAGCGATAGTTTGATTACTTACAGTGTGTCGCTCGAAGTCATTAACCGACTTTCGGCCAGAGGGTGGAAATCCAGGTTGTACGTCGAAGTCATGCTCAAAACAACGTCTATCTAACAATGAGAAGCGACGTCCGCTCAACTCCGGCGAGACGGCGACAGACGAAGCAGAACAGGTGCAGGGAGGGGGCGTCTTCTTCAAAACTGCATGAGAGAGAGGGAGAGAGAGAGAGGGCCCCGATATCCGCCTTATTCCTTCCTCCTAATTTCTGTCTCGTCCCCGACTGAAATAAATTCAGGCAAGCCGCTGTCACACTGCACACCGAGCTGCAGCAAACCAGAGGCGTGGCCTCTTCAACAAAAGTCTGAACCCATGCTGCTGCTGCTCGGCTCGGCTCGGCTCGGCTCTTCTCCCCCATGTAAAATTACTGTAATGTCCTGTAGGGACTGGCACGTGGTGTGATATAGTGAGTTTGCTGACCTATTTGTAGTTCATGATGTTTTACGTGCTGCGGCCTCACCATTATGTTCTTATGATGACTGCCACTCTGCATCCTTTTAAAAAAATAAAAGGAACATTAGATCCTGTCCATCTTTATTGTGAAGGGAGGTTAGTCTGTGGATGTGTCAGGGATCTAATGATCCTGATTAGAGAGCCATTTAAAATGGTTAAATATAGTACCCAGGTCATTATCGTCAAGATTAATAATGGCATGCTCCTGTTTCCATAATTTCTCAGGAGTCTAAATTAGGCACCTGCCTTTTTAAAAATTGGATTACACAAATAAATAAGACTTGTTTATTGCCTTACATTGCAGATAGGTTCATAAATCTCTTCCAAACAAAAGTGAGATGGTTAAAATGCAGTTTTTCTTCCTGTCTTGCTTTTCCCCAGGGTCACAGGTCATGTTCCCCTTTGTGCTGGGCCTGTTGTTTCCCTGGGGGAGGGGGAGCCTATCTTCTTTTGTTGTGCTAGACTTGCAGGGCGAGGCCTCTACACTTGAGGGAAAGGTAGCAGGGCTGTTGTCAAGTACTGTTTGCCATAGCAGAGAGGCAGGGATGGGGGGGGCTAGCCTAATTATCAAACCATTCATTATTGCTCCAGCAGCTGCACAATCCAAAAATATTATTCATAGCGTGTGTTAAGAAACATCCCATTCATTAAATCCGACTTAATCCTTGTATCCATAGCAATTTCAAGGCAACTTGGCACCAGAGCAGAGTATGCTCTATTAAACAGTGCCTAAAAGAGGTTTGTATGCATAATGTGATATGCGACCTATTTTGCCATACATGTAGACAAGCCCACTATGCAACATGCATTACCATTAAGCTTGAGGGGCTGCTATAAAAAGCTAGTCTAAACCTCTCTGGAGAATCAGGTTTCATTAAGATGGAGGAAAAATACAATAATGTCATCCCATCTGCAACATCCACATATTTCCATTGACTAAATTATATCTCAGGGGATCTTATTGAATAGATTTGTTATAAAATGAGCAGGATTCTTGTAAAATGCAGCTCCCAGTTCCCTTGTGGCTAAGTACAATACATACAATACAGTTTTCTATACAGCACATAATGCCATCGCACCAGTTTATTTGGCATGCATCTCCTTGGTTTTTCTAAGAGATGTTTAGTGGAGTGGATTCCAGACGCTGATGCCTAGATGCTGGCACCTTTTAATACTAGCTTCCTATTCCTAATCTCAGATTATTACTACTGTAATCCTATCATAATCCTCCACACGTACCATGCTTTTGTTGTTTACAACAAATGTTTTCCCCTCATGCAGTGGAACCGAAGTCCCTCTCACCCATCATCATCATCATCATCATCATCCAGCAAACTTGCACCCTTTTTGTGAGAAACTGCACAGTGTAAAATAGGCCATGTTCAAACCCAAATGGGCCATATCATGTCTATTTGAACACATTGCCCTGAACTTGGAGGCACTCTTTTTCTTAGCTCTGCCTTTCGTGAAAGCATTTGCAGAATGGCGACCAACAAAAAGGCTCTCAAAATGGAGAGAGAACTTCATCTTATCATGCTTTCTAGAGGAAATCTACTGTGTCAAGACGTATTAAGCACACATGATAACACTACCTTATCAGGGCCTAGTTACACTAAATTAATGCAAATTCCAATCCGGATGCAAAATGTTCCTTCGTGGTCTTTTAAAGGTCATTGATATCTTTTGTTGTTTTGAGGGAGTACAGTGAGGCCTGGGTTGGTTTCAGTAGATATCTAATCACACAGGTTTGTCTTTTTCAGTGGCCTGCGCGATTCAGAGACAAGCACCTGCATCACTGACATATTTATCTCTCTTTCTGTATTTGTAGTTCATGTGTCTTAGCGTTGTTGAACTTTCAAAAGATGAGCAAGGTAAATTAAGTGACATGAGAATGCTATACGGTATTGATTTTCCTATTCTGATACAATTAAAAGCTAATCCACTGCCTCCTGATTGAGTCATTTTTGTCTAGGGATGATGGGATTGATATGAACGTCCTAATTCATTACATTCAAATACTTGGTTTCTGGGTTGCTAGAAAAAAACATATAGGGACACCAGAGGAACACCACCCTGCCCACACGGTCATTGCACGGGAGAACGCCTCAACTGGAAACAATACATCCTATGACAATATTCAGCCCAGACAAAGAAGCAGTCCAAATATGGGCTGCTCCACAAAAGCTAGCCCAGATTTGAATGAGGGGCCAACCCCAACGTACCTCATAGGCAGGTCCTCATTCCTGACAGAGATCCCGGCTGCAGAGGGGGGACAGCGCATGCTGTTGGCATACAAACTCTGCACCAGGGCCAGCTCAGAAGAGTGTTCCAACATCGGTGCTCTGGAAAAATCCACCCGGTGTAATGGACACTTTCTTCTCTTACCTCTGTGTTTCTCTCCCTTTCCCTGTCTCCCGCCCACTTTTTCTCCTCGGTTTAGTGCAGCAGAGCGGCGCCCACCCCCTTGCTGACTGGCGTGGCTGAAATAATCCTCTCTGACAGCTCATCGTGCGCTAATGCATTGTGCTGCCTGCGGCAGCCCAGTTTGCAGGCTGTAAAGCCGTGGCCACAGTAGCACTCTTGCACTAATTGACACCCATATCAGGAAAACTTTGGAAAAAATTGGACATGGATGATTTATTCCCACTGTCAGATTGGGGAAAATTAGAGAAAACATCAACACAGTTGCCACAGTTGATCTTATGTTGGCATCATCAGAAGGCAAGCTCTAAACCTGGCATCCTAAAAACATTTATTTTTATTCTTGTATTTATGTTTTATGCTCATCACTGAGCAGCACCTGTACATATTGTAAATCTTAGAGCCATTTTCACTTCAGCTCCTGTGGGGATGTACATATCGCTGTCCCTCCATGAGCTGGCTGATAATAAACTAGTGGGTGACAGGTAGAGAGCTTTCCTTGACAACCCCTTGCCATTATTATTCTGGAGTAGATAGGGATAAAGATAGCCGACTAGAATATGAGCAAACATTGTAGTCAGTGTGAATAATTGTTCAATAAGGACGGATTACAGGACGGCCCAAATTGTTCCCCATTTCAGACTGCAGTCAATCTGAAATACCTCTAGTGGTTAAAAGTTAATTTACCTGCCTGTGACTCTGCTACAGTATTCCAGAGCATAATGTATGTATACTCAGATGACATCTACCTGCATGTAATTCTACAGAATGATTTATAATAGGAAATGGCTCTCCACATTACAGTTAAATTACTCAAAAAAAAAAACACCTTGCATGTTGATTTGCATTGGACAAAGCTCATTTGCTTATGTTCAATATGATGAAGACAAAGTTTTGAAGCTGCTGAACACCGCAGAACACATATTCTGTCATAACTAACACACTTGAAGCATGTTTTGCCATCATGCTGTCTGATTAAAAATTTGAAAGTAATTTGACACAATATTCTTTGCACAAAACCCAGGAGAAATTAAATCTAGGTCTCATTCTCCCATAGGTGTTGTGTCCTGTTAGAGTAACATGACATTAAGTAGGAAAGTCATCTGAAACAGGGTCATGTCTGCGTGTGCTGGTAGTTGAGAAGACCAGCACGAAGGGGCTCCATTTCCTCTGATCATGGCACAAAAAATCCTCTTCATTTTAGCCATGCTCTCGCTGCTGACATGAATATTTTAAACACGGATGTTGAAATTCAGTTCTATAAGATGCGTTGGTTCTTAGACAGTCAGTCATGCTAAGTGCCACAGGCGCCATGCAGAGCACAGAATAACTGAAGGTCTTTCTTCCTGCTCTGATCTACCAACATAAGAGCGCAAACAAATGCTCAGTAAGATAATGTTGCGTCCACTAATGCTTTCCAGTTGAAACATCATTTAAAAGATGTTCCAAAAGTAAAAATAGCGCAACACAAAATGGTATTCGAATGCCATATGAAATGCATTTGCAATACAATAACCTTGTGAAACGCTGTAACATCACGCAGGAAAGATGCATCGCTATAAGAAAACAGCCACATCCTGTTCGCATCCATAGAGAAGAGAAAGGTGGTGTTAGTGGGTCTCAGTGCATGCTGCGGTTGAACAAAATGCACTCATGCCTGTCATGTAATAAGTAAAATAGTAGCACATGTTAACAGTACTGCAGGTGGTCTCATGATGAGTGAAAGCAGCCATCAGTTTTCCCTTTTTACCACTTGTAGGCTCCCTTGAGACTGATTGCACAAACAGATACTGTCTGGGTTTTTCGTGGGTTAAAAGTGAAACTGTTGCAGCTCGTTGCACATTGTGTTTTGTCGTGTGTGCAAATGCGGAGTTTTAACATTGAAGAAGTGGAACTAATATGTCACTTGAATTTGAAACATATCAGCTCTTTACATATAAAGGAGCAACATATTCTGTATTACAGCAGCGATATTATATCCTGTTTATGAGGCAGTCTAGATGCATCTGGACAAGGTGAAAAAATGTTTTACCTAAAAAGAAGTAAAGTCTTAATCCTTTTTATGTCAGATGACCGAGAGCACTATCTTTACGGGTACTGAGCAGTAATATTTATGATCCAACAGAGGCTAGCAACAAGCTTTGACTGTATGAGACCTGACACCAGCATGTGTGATTGAAGAGGGAGAGAGACGGCGACAGAGGCCCACAACCATAAGTGGAGTTAGCATTTTAGCATTAGGCTCTATGACTATTGTGACCCTTCAGTTCATACAAAGTGTCATCTTTTTCTCAACAATAACCTTTTGGTTAAAATGTGATTTATTCTCAAATAATTTATCACTGAAGTGCTTTATTACATATATAACGTACTGTATTTCCACCGTCTAATTCTGTGTGAAGTGACTGTTTGTGTGAGATTGCATGAGTGAATGCATTTCATATGATAAAAAGCTACACCACATTGAAATGTCAGCTTGTTTTGCATGAGCAGAAGTCCTTTTACTTCCCCTTTACTTCAGGCACACATCAGTTTTTCCACTTCCTCTTTGATTTGCTGTTATCGGAAGACACTGAGTAGATTTCCATCAGGGCCATCTATGGGTGTAATTTTTGTTTTGTTTATTTTAAAAGGACCATTACATGGTTGCAACACCAGTGTACATGCACAATTAATAGAGCATCAAGGATAAGTCACAGGACTTATTTCCATTGCGGTCCTTGTTGTAGTTAGATGTCATAGAGGTGCATGCGTGCGTGTACTTGTGCGTGGAGATAGTGGAGTATGGCATTAGCAGCATGCACAAAAACCATCAATATACAGATAACTTTCACATTGGGCATTAACAGGTATTATTCTGACAACAGGCTCAAGTACACACTTCCTATTACTAAAACTGGCCCATTAAATTAGCTACATACAACCCTCTCTACCAAACTGTGTTTCAGTTTTGCCTTAAAGGGAATGGGTTTGTAGTCTGTTTAATGCTATTAGGAACCTTGTTCCAATCCTGGGCACCCCGAGCATCTGAAAGAACTTTTATCCATCTGGCTACTGATTCTTCAGCGTCAGATTTGCTACACCGGACCTGGTGGTGTGCCCGTGAACCTCTCTGACCTGTGGGAATAAGTTTAATAAGTAATTTGGGGCTACACTATTTACAATTTTATGAACCTGACTGAGTTTTGACTGTGTCACTCTGGACTCCACAGGGAGCCAGTTAAGCTGCATCAACTGGTTCCTCCCTATGTGATCTCGTGGACTGAGACCTGAGAACACTCTGATCAGTTTGTTTTTGGACACCTGAAGTTTTATATTCAACAGCTTGGCAATACTACAGTACCAGGATGTGCCAGGGTAATCAAAGTGGCATTGGATTAAGCTGGATGCCACGAGTTTCTGACTTTCCCTGTCTATGGATGCTGACTTTATGGCCAAGAACTTAGTTCTGGTGTTCACCTTTCCTACCACTTTCAGGGCCACACCTGCACCCCCTGCATTGCTTTCACGTGTACAGCCCAAGCAATTGACATATGTTTTAACATACTCAAAGAGCGAGAATAAGTAAAAGTAAAAGTAAATAAGTAAAAGGAATATCTCAACTTTAAAAAGTGAATGAGTCAGGTGCTAGATAATATCAAGCAGCCATATCTAATGAAGGTATCTGAGAGCCTGAGGTTAAATCCTATTTGTTACTAAACTATGACTTTTGTCTCTGACTGCACTCATCAAATAAGGGCAATGAACAAGTCAGTAATTGGGTGTGCCACAAGTTATTTAAATTAAATTAGGGTAAAACTGAAATAATAAATGTTTGCACCAAAGTAGAAAGACTGAAAGGCACCCTGGTATGTCAGAACCAACTTTTAACAGCAATTAAGACAAGTCAGCCTATTACCATCCACAAAATATAGCATAATTAAGAGAATAAATGTCTGAACGAGATTTAATTAAACTAATCCATGTCTTTACCAATAGTAGGTTGAACCACTTTAGCTTTTCTCAAGTTTTCCCGAGAGCTCTTTTACAGCTGCTGCTCTGCACACAACACCAGTGTGTCAGAGAATTGATTTTAAAGTAATGCTACTGTTTATAAATCATTAAAAGGTTTTGCACAAAAACCCATTTCTGATATTACCAACCAACTAGACATCTGAGGTCAGCCAGCAAAGGTCTGCTGACTGTTCCCAGAAATAAATAGAAGCACAGTGAATCTGATAAACACCTAGTTCAGTATGTAAACTCAAGCTTGACTGATAATGAAACCTTCTGCTATAGATACAACAGTTGATATTAGCTTATGAGAATGGAAAAAGTTAGATCAGACATGCAAAACTTGCATCATAAAATTAATTAATAGATAGATAGATAGTCTATTGAAAATTGGGGAGTCACTATCTCACATTGCATTGCATCTTTTCTATAGAAATCAAGTCTTATAGCTTCTGAGGGGGTGTAAATCATGTTTACCGTCTCAGTGAGCTATAGATTCTCTCATGAAGGACGGCACTTCTGGAGCTGGTTTTACTTGAAGGCATGCTTTGCGAGCTAAGGATTCCACACGAATCAACAAAGAGACACCTGTTACATTTCTTACATTCATAATGTGGTGAAACACGGTATTTTTTTTATGAGCCTGCTGTGGTGTCTATACAGGTCACGAGCCACACTGTCTGTGCATGAAGAATGACACCGTGTGGACATTGAGGGGAAAGCAAAAACAACTCTGCTGCAAACGGCACAGGAGACATTTGTACACACAAGAAATCAGTTCCTCACATTCCACAATCAATCTTTTCGATAAGCCACCCTGTGCAATGTGACTGTAGCGCACTTCAAATTAAATTAGGGCAAAACTGAAGTAATCCATTTTTGCACCGAACACATCTTATGTAGGTGAAGTGCTGCATGACAACTCAGCAGAATAGCCCCAAATCTAGGCTAATGCATTGCACAGACTGCTGCAAGGGAGGATCCAGAACTTGATCTGTAACCAACTGCACAGTGCTTTGACAAATTCAAGTCTGAAATAAACAAGACCAAAATTCAACATCTGAAACTCGGTTTGTTAAAATATTTCCAATCTATTCCATATGCAAAGAAAATGCAAACAAACAGCTACTGGGGGGAAAAAAGAAAAAAAAAAGGGGGTAAACACAGCGAGGTCTATCTGGGGGAAAAAAAAAATAAGAATGACAGAAAATGTAGGTACAATTTTGATGGTAATGAGATTTATGTCTTAAAGTCTGTGAGTACACAGACTGTTCATCTTTAATATTGAAATATCAGCGAAATGAATTACATTACAAGCACAGCTACAGTATAACTCCAGGACAAATCCATATGAAGAAAAAATAAAAATACAAACTTTAAATTTAAAAAATGTACAGAAATTACAGAAAATCATTCGAGTTAAAAACCAATATCTGAAAATGGATTTAACAAGTCAGAATCCTAAGAACAAAATGCACTTGGCTTGGAAGTTGGTATTGACACATTTATACACACCTGATGCCGTCATCATTATATACATGACATTTCAATGATACTGCAGTAAACTGGGGAAATGTTACAGGTCATTCCTCTTGTGACAACACGAAGGTTAGAGAAATCAAGACGACGGATGTTAGTTGTTCTCTGGTTCTCTGCTTTGTTGAGCTCTCATCTTAGATAAATTGGTCTCCTTATACAAACATAATTGTCATGATCTCCTACGACTGGACATCCAAAACAACAAGCAAACAATTTACAGGAGAAAAGAGAAAACCAGAGCCCACATGAGAACTAAGGCTGGATATGTGCTGGTTAAAGCCTTTTATCTTGCCAACTCACAACGCATCATGGCTGACGTCATTAAAAAAAATCATCCGATGTTAGCATCAGCCACAATTTTAAACTTTCTTTTTTTATTTTACAGCAGTGCCACGAGTGTTCAGTGATGGCTTGAAGTCCAAAAAAGTCCAAAATATGTGCTTTTTGCATAGTCTCAATGCAGTTTGTGTTTCCTTTTCTTGTGTTTTTTGTCCTTCTTCTTGCTGGAACATTTAACACAGAACCACTGCTGGTCCTCGGGAGGGGCTGTAAGGATCCCAACACAAGGCCTGAGCAGACAAGAGAAGAGGAGAGTTCAGGTTAGTGAAAAGGTGCAGAGGATGCGGCTATTTTTACAATTCCAACACAGTGTGTAACACCACATGTATTAGTCCCAAACATTGACTGTATATAAAGATGGGTGACGCGTCTCCACGTCTTTACACTGTACTCAAATTAAATGGCCAAAATATCCTAGACACAGGAGCTGCAATCTTGCGCTGGTGACGTCATTTGGAGCCAGAGCCTGCGCAGTAGTGATCGGGCTTGGAGTCGCGGTATCGAGGTCATACATACACCCGGGCAACTCAGCTGTCAATCATGACGTGAAACCCCCTTTTTATACCATCAAATAACTTATTAGAACCAAACTTATCAGAAAAATGAACACACATCATCGTAATAAGAACTACCTAAAATGACAGAAATCATCTTTGGACATTGATATTTGACATGTTTGGCCCATGTCCCATCCGATAACATTAAGGGGGCAGGTTTTTATGACCTATACTGCAGCCAGCTTACAAAATCACTACTGTCAAATGAGCTTAATACTGGCCCTTAAATGGAAAAAAACTGAACCACCAATGGTTAATCAATGCCTGAAGAGCCTGTCAAGTTGCCTGGCCATGGAAAAGCTGATGTACGCTACTAAAGCCTACCTACAGATATTCTAAGAGAATATGGGGATGCTTCATGCATTACTTGGAAACCAAGTTACCTAACCAAGTCTGCACTTTCTGATAAACTAAGACTTTACATGAGAGAATGATGAACTAATGAACCATGTATATGTATGTGTTTTATTTAATTATTTTTTATTTCTTAGTTTTGTGTGTATGCATCTGTTTTGTTTAGCTTTTTATGCCATTATTTAGTGTAAAAACTTATATATATTGAACTGAAATAAATAAATAGATACATAAATAAGCTTGATAGTGTCCAATTAAGTTTATGTTTTAGAAAGTGTGGAGGTTCCACGCAGACAGCTTTGACAGTGGGACAATTGATGACAATTGAGAAACCAGAGCTGGAAGAGGTCATTACATCTATCATTTAGAAGCATTATAGTTTCCTAGTAAGATACAAGGACACTGGACAAAGAGTAGAACAGACAAAAACTGTGTGACGACCTGTTGAACTGAAGTTTGGTGATGTTGCCTCTCTGGAAACATAAAACAACCAACCTAAGCTAAACTATTGGCAACACCATCACCCGAATTCATCTATTAGAGGGCTTGAGCCTCGCTGTAATGTTCCTTTATGTGCATTTCAGTCAAAGACAAGCTGGATTCCAGGAATTATCAGCTGCCCTACTTAGACACTCTCACTACTGATGGATGAACCTCCAGGACTAAAACAGAGTGAATGCAGTCTTGACTGAGTGTAACATTATGCCAGAACCATTGAACTGCATGTTAAAAAACTTAAAACTGTACTGCTGGCTCTTATGGTTGACTTAAGTTAATTAGAAATAGGGATGCACCGAATCAAGGATTCGGATTTGGGCCAAATATTGGACTTTTTGACAGGGTTCGGTTTCTGCCGAACCTTAGATTTTTTTCCCACCGAAAAGAACCTACGCTTGCACAATGCGCGCTACGCTGGTGATGATGCTGCCGTTGATTACGGGAAGGTGTTTGTTTACAAGGTGGACCGTTCGAATGAATGCAGTAGGCTGTGAGAGTGGAAAAATCCCCCAAAATCTGGATTCGGTGCATCCCTAATTATAAATATTATAAACTTGTCTTAATGACCTTGATGACATCTGTTTTATATTTGAAAACATGAACATTTGAGTCTTTTGTAATAAGAATGGTGCATTACTGACATACTGAAATTTGTTTACGTCATTTTGTAAGGACAATTTGCCAATGCTTAAATGGCCAATGAGCCATAATGTTTTTTATTGCTCCTCAAGCCGTGCCTTCAGTAAGTGAGTGTGTAAGTCACTTTGGATAAAAGCATCTGCTAAATGACTAAATGTAAAAATAAATGACAAATGTCTTCATTTGAGTTTCTTTTGTTTTCGCTACTGTAACAACCTGAATTTTTGTGTACCATTACAACCCAAATCTTCACCAACAGGCACAAACACACACATCAGTGAATTAAGGCTCTAACTGGCAGTAATAATTGGAACCGAATCGTCAACTAAGCAAAACTATAATCCTACATAAAAGCACAACGTTGTACAAAGGGTTTCATTAGGCCAGAAAAGAAAACAGTATACAAGGAAATAAGTCTCTTACCAATGATACCAGTCATCGCAGTCATCACATCCTATCATGGGACTGCCATCATCAGGTTTGTTGCATCCAGGACAAATCCAGATCTTGTTTCCACATTCATCTCGAATCTTGCATTAAATACATATAACAGAAAGCATTAACAACACACCACTCAATGACAAAACAATAAAGATTAGTTAAAAAAGCGGGGGAAAAAACATGAATAGCCATGTTTTATCTTAGGTGTAAATCATTTATTGTCCATCTGGACTGAAAATAAAAATACACTGCACGTACTTTTGCATTGCTTGAAAATGAACCACATTTTATGAAATATTGTTGACGTATGCATAGTTATCAATAAACAAGAGTGAGTACGAGCACTCACCACGTAGGTACTGACAGTCTCAGTTACTACGCTGCGGACTGGTATCTTGAAGGACGCGGTGGGAGAGAGCATAGGGGTGGGGGAGAGCAACGATGAAGGAGCAGGGGCTGGTGGGAGTGGAGATGCAGGTGGGAGCATAGTAGGCGCGACTCGGGAGACTATTGGGGGAGGTGGAGGCGTCCGAGGGCGATTCCCAGGTCCAGACTTGGAAGCGGGGGTCTTGGGCGCTGGCGTCTTGGGCTCTGAATTTGGAACCACCTTGCTGATAACACTGGTGATGGACAGAGACAAATACAGGTTAACTCGAATAGGAGACTTTACCATCTCTATGTATTGAATATAAATACATGTCAGAAAAATGTAAACCACTATGTGAATTAAGTTTGTAGTAGTAACAGCATGTTACCCTAGGGACATTTTATGGACATTTAAATCGTTGTGTTTTAATATGTACTTGTTATAATTAATATATTAGTTATGTCTAGTCTTACTTATTTCTATTATTTATATATTAATTAATTTCAGGTTCTGCTTTGTATAAGTCTTTTTTATATTCTAATGTGTATTATTATTGTTCTTTAGTATAGTGAATTATTTATTTTTTTACATGTACTCAGGTCTCAATCTCAGTAGGACTCACCTGATTAAGCACAGGTTACATATTTGCAATTTTTCTATATTAGTAGCAATACCCTACCTGAGTTTTGGTAAAGATATCAAAACAATACTTTCTTTAAATACTTTGAGTGATATAAACACGCTGTTTCCTACAAAACCCCGTTTTTCAGAACAAATATTCAGCCAGTCTTCCTCTGATATGTTTAGACCGGTTTCTTTCTCCCATTTCAACCTAACCTTATCGGTTGATTGTTTCTTAATGGACTGAATAGACAGAACTATATGTAGTTCTGAGACAAGTTTCCTCAAAAGAAGCTAAATGTTTTAAATGCTAAATACAAGACTTTAAATCTTTTAAATAGTGCAATAAAAAGAGAATGTCACGTAACATGCAAAGAGGTGATGGGAAGAATATTACCAGAAAAATCACTAGAAACAACATTCAATGCTTACATTTTGTCCTGGCCTGCTCCCACTCTGAGCGTCAGTCTGGGGATGACTGGAGACGGTAAAGCTGCTGGAGTGTCCACTTTTACCTGAGGAAACAGGAAGGACAAGGTGAATTTCAGTGAACCTCTAACAGAGACACATCTACTGAACAAAAACTCTTACCTTCTCCAATCGAATTCTCTCTTTTTCTTTCTCTTTCTCCTTTTCTCGTTTTTCCTTTTCTTTCCTCTTCTCTTCTTTCTCCCTCTCCTTTTCTTTGGCCTTCTCTCGCTCCTTATCCTTCTCTTTCTTTTTCTTCTTCTCCTTCTTGTCTTTCTTCTTGTCCTTCTCCTTGCTCTTTACGTCCTTATCCTGGAGGATCGGGGCCAGAGGAGGAAGCATGGAGGGTATGCGCAGGCAGGCAGAGGGGCTGAACAGTGGTGGGACTTCACTCAGAGCAAAGGGGGCTAATGCAGATTGTTTTTGCCTGTCGTCCTTGCTCCTGTCTTTACCCTTGTCCCTCTTATCTTTGTCCTTTTTACTTTTTTCTTTATCCTTCTTTTTGTCTTTGTGTTTCTCCTTCTCCTTCTTAGGGCCATCTCCATCTCTGGTTTTTATCTTGATGGAGCCCTCAGGCAGAGTAAAGTCTCGCTGAACAAAGAGCTCATCATCCTTCATTCCAAACCCCTTCCAAGGCATCTTGCCATCCTTGGAAAACTCCTTGTTTTTATCCCTGTTCTTCTCCTTGTTCTTCTCTTTCAGCTTGCCCTTATCCTTTTCCCGGTCTTTGTCTTTAGGCTTGTCTTTCTCCTTCTTCTTCATTTTAGTTTTGAGTTCCTTCTTCAGCTTTTTCTTGACATCCACTGATGGAACAATCTTGTTCTTCTCCTCAAACACCTTGAGCAGAGGTTCAGGAGTGGGTGGTGAGGCTGATCCCGAGGACACATATTCTTCTTGTTTTGGCGGGGGTGCGGATGGGCCCCCCTGGTTGACCTTTCGGATCACCTCATTGATTGAATCATCCAAAGTCCAGTTTCCTGGGCCTGCGTGTGCGTGTAGCTGAAGTTGTGTTGACGTGTCTCTTACAGAGTTGCTGGCCCCAATCAGGACTTTAGGCATAGACGGTTCCATGATGGTCAGCCTCCTGGGGCTGGAGAATCCGTTGCTATCTGAATCTGAACCTGAGGAGAAAGCGAAAGGATCCGGCTCCCGCTCAGCACATGCTCTGGCAATCACAGCATCAATGGAGTCATCGATGGCTGTATTATCAGGCTCTAGCTTCTTGAAGGGCCCCTCAGCTAGCTCCCTGTCCTCTATATTCAGACGCATATGGATATTTTCTTTGCCCATCCTCTCACTCAGCGCAGACAGTGGTAACTTATGCACAACATCTGTCTTGCTCTGGGGTTGGGATACTTTAGCTGAAACCATCTTTGGGCTCTTGGGGCTTTTAGGACTCTTCGTCCTCCCCGGGGATTTCTTTCTTTCCTTAGATGGTTTTGGAGAATGGATGGGACTACCACCCACCGGAACAGGAATGACCCCTTTAGGGGACTTAGTCCGTTGTCTGCCAGGGGATGAGACCTTAGGCTTTCTTCCCGGAGTGGTGAGGCCCTTTTGATCAGAGTGTTTTGGTACTACGGGCTGAGGTCTGAAAGAAGGCATGGCTCCAGATGGTGTTTCAGGCGACAGGGGGTCAAGGCTATCATGAGAAGGCAGCATACCTGGGGGGACACGTTGAGGGTTGAGAGAGGTAAGGGGCTCCCTGGGCTCAACCCCCCATTCGGGGCTGAGGCCGGGGTACATGCGTGGTCTCTTGGAGGTAGGCATCATGCCCATAGCTGCATCAGGACTGTCCAGATGCCTCTTAAGTGGGTGGTTCTCATCGTTGACCGTCTCGTCTTCGTCCATTTCCTCCTCATCCTCTTCCAGCGCCACCTGCATAGCTTCGGCTGAAGTGCCCATGTCAGCAAGGACCTCCTCCTCCTCCTCTTCTAGAGAAGAAAGAGACAAAAAGTGAGTTGAGTTTCAAATTATCTCCAAGGATTCCCACAACACCTGTTTTAACACGTACACAGGTCATTCTATGGCCCATTCAAACAGATTTGCCCCAGCCCAATGAAACTGTCATAGAGCTACAGTATGTTGAGTCAACTTCATGATCGTTTTGGAGGCTGTAGTTTGTGGTGCTACTGAACTGTATTGTGTTATTCTGAGAAGAAGTGTTTCTAATATTTAGTCCACCCTCATCGATATAAATGGAGTGGATAAAATATTGGAAAAAACAAAAAAACAAAAAGTGATCATTATAATGATCATGAACATAGCATAAATTGCAGGGCTGTTTCAGACCGCTAGATGAACCCAATACTGGCAAGTTCAATTCAATGTTATTTATAACAGACGTTATCTCATTGCACTTTTCATATAGAGCAGGTCTAGACCGTACTCTTTATAATATTATTTACAGAGATGTAACAATTCCCACCATGAGCAAGTACTTGGACAGTAGCAAGGAAAAACTTCCTTTTAAAAGAGGCAGAAACCTCAAACAGAATCAAACTCATGCTGGGCAGCCATCTGCCACCAGTGAGTGTATATTTATATTATGTATATTCTTTCAACTGTAGATTGTTTAAAAAAATGTTGTCCACCAAACATGAACTCTCAACCTGTGGGTAACACTGAATATACAAACACACACTCAGAAATCAGGCATCGAGCCATTATATGCACGGACCTTCTTGTAAGGAGACCAGGGGTGGCATGTAATCTGGAATGTAATCCTTCCTTTCCTCGGCATCTCGGGCTCCAGGCTGGGGAAACTGCAGGACGTTGTTTTTGCTAACAGGAAAGAGCGGTGTTTGATGGGTGAAGGCCACAGGCTCCAGGTTGTGGACATAGTCCTCCAGTTCACTCAGACTCACCCCGAGCAGCCTGAAGGCCTGGCTGAGATCGTCCAGGACTGGATCTGTTCTTCCATCTGAAATGCAGCATCAAAACAAGACATTAAATCTCCCTCAGGCCCATGCTCTCCATGCCTCTTGTTCACTAAACTATACAGTTATGGTTGGTTAATAGTTTGGCACAAAGGTTTGACTACATACTGGTGATCGTGCTGCACATACAAGGAGGTGCCCTGACTGATGTTGACATTTACCTTAAGCAAGAAGTAATGCTCAACAGGTTTCAGACTGATAAAGTGAATCTTTACACAGATAATACAGTGCTTAGGTGGCAATGCATGTGACACATACTATTTCAAATGTGGTGACCAAAGCTGGAAAGCAGCACAGCCACAATAACAATACGTGGAAGCGGTTTAGCTATATAGCTACTGTACTTTTTGACACATCAACCTTTGCTAGGGGGCGCCAGCTACTGACCCAGTCAACAACAACGTGACCGACTACTTCAGGTTTATGGGTTAAAAAAGTAATCGGGGTACTAGACAAAGCACTTACAGAGCTCAGAGTACCGATGACAGGCCCTGGCCAACTGCTGGATATATCGATGCAGCACATCGGACAGCAGATCGCACGCAGTGAGCTGAACCGCATCCCAGCCCAGAGCCTGGCAGATCTGCGCCACCGAAACACGCAGCAGCGAGCGGGCATAGCTCTCGCACATCTCGCTGACTTTGTTACGGTATTAGTCCCGGTCAGTTCCTATTCCAAAACATGCTCACGGTCTTCATGTTTCACGGAACCCCCGAGGGGCTTGACAAAACCCGCTCCAGCGGTTAATTTTGGACATCTACTTCAGTAAATACATTGGCGCTTTCGCCAGAGTCGCCATCTTGATTCCATCGATAGGCCCATCCCCGAAATCTACATGGCACATGCGCACAAGTCAGCGCCTGCATGCGCCGCTCTGCTGTGTTCGCGCGGTTCACCAACGTCTGACGATGCGCAGCAGCTCAGTTTGTCAAAGTAGTAGTCCAAATGTTGCTGCCGTGTACACACGGTGCCGGTTATACTAATTTATTGGACCAGTAAAGTGTCCACTCACTGTATTCATGCCTGAAAATGACTCTGGCTCGAAGCGAGTTACCAGCGATTTGCTCAGGACCAGTTTTCAACGTACACAACACGCCGACGACCAGTTTCGGTTTTCGCTTCTCAGAAAGACTTCCGCTGAGTCACGCGACAAAATATCGCCAACGATCTCTGATTCTGACGGCCACCGCAAAACTTTATTGCTTGAACAAGTAGAAACAGTTGAGTTCAGTTTTTTTTGTCAAAGGACGTTAAGAGTAATTTTTAAATGTAAACTACATATGTTTAATTTGTTTTATTAAAAACGGCAAGATAGTGGGCCCAATTTCATTTCCAGTTGTGATGATTTCGAATATCAAGCAGGCAGGGATTTGGACACATTCTTGCATTTCTAAAAGCGACCTAATTTAGTGTCTCATAATGGTCACAGACTGCACAGCAGCGGTTTGATTGATAGGTGAATATGCCTACGGTGGGTGGTTCTGGTTACAAATCCAGTTTCAACCGTAGGGTTTCTTGAGTAGAGCTGCACAGAATTATTCAAGTAAGGTGTAGAAATATGTGAAATATCTCAGAAAGATGTTCATGCAGTCTTTATTTTATTGAACTGTTTTATTAAGATTTTATGAAGGATTTGAAGCCACTGTATGTTTTTATAGTCCTTGTTATAGAATATATACAGCTGTTATTTGATCAGTTTTAAATTATCCTTCCAAACACATCTGCTCTTAAAATTTTGTCTAATTTATTATAAGTCTGATCTTAAATATTTTGTATCTTCTGTGTTCAACATGTCGTCTTGTCCAGGGCACTGCTGTTGAAGATATTTTTATTCTCAGTGAGGCCCTCTCCTGGTTAAGTCAAGTTCTTTACTTATAATTTTGCATTGCATGTTTTTTTTGTGTCACTTCACAACACTTACCATTATTGATATTTGACTGTAAATATATAAAGACATGGCAATCCACTATATTTTAAGTGTACCCTGGTTATTTACTTGGAATAATAAATCTCACGCCAAAGCCTGGCAGATTTCACATTGTTTTCATTCATTCGTAGTCCATTTGGGGGGGATAAGGCTGAAAGGGAAACAAGACTAGAATAAATTACAGTAGGACTTGCCAAAACTAAGTCTAGATTTATATTAATTGTTTTTAAGTTAAGTAAAGACTCTTTTGAGACGATTCCTTTTACAGCAAGATGGAGGCCACGTCATCCTTCCATTGTAAACAATGTTGTGGGTCTTTTTGCTGAAGGGTGTTCTGAGTGTGAACTTAGTGGATTGTGTGAGTAGTCAGGATCAAAGTGCAGATTATTAACCAGTACGGATGTTCAATTTATTTATGCACTTGCACTTTTCCTATAGAGCAGGTCTAGACTGTACTCTTTTTATCATTTAATGAGACCCAACAAATCCCTAAGCAAAACAATGAAAAAAAACCATCTTTATTTTCAGTCATTGCGCTGTACATAGTGAATGCCATTAAAACTAAACATATTTAGAACTTAGTGATGATGTTAAATTGTTGCGCTCAAACAATTCAACACTCAAGAGAATCACTTTCAGTAACCATAACAGTTTACAGTAGTATACTTAAATATGTCAAATACACACCACTTAAAAACAGCTTAATTTAGCTTTGTTGCAAGGCTGGACAAAGTACCGCGATCAATTTTTAGCTGAAAGACCAAACCGTTTTCAACAAAAAAGTAATAATAAAATAAACACTAATAATGATTGTGCTATAAATGTATAAAGTCAGATTGTAAGAAAAAAGACAAAATGTACACAATGTAAAAAAAAAAAATAGAATTTACAATAAAAATACAGTATATACAGTATACCTGCCTGCTTATTGGCGTTATTGTCACTCTAACCATTAATTGAGTTATAACTTAGTTTAGAAATGAACGTAGACAAAAAAAACATGTCAAATCACAAATCAATAATTGCTGCATACAAAACAGCTGAACTGATGTACTGAAGAAAAATAATAAAATGTAGTATGTTTGAAATCACCATTACTGGTAATTTACTGGTTTCACCTCACATCCAGTGAGTTTTTGTCTGTTGTGTACTTGAATTAGCACAACTGAAGTTTGTCCATCTGACTTTTTCAGGTTAGACTGTAAATGTGTCGCTTGGAGAACACGTCAGGAAAGAGTTGAAAGTCATTGTTAAAATTCCATTCCTTCCAAATGTGCTGTCTTTTGTTTTATCTGTAAGAAATAGAAAAACATGTAATTCCTTTTTGCACTGTACAATAACTAAAACCATTACAGGTTTTTTATTTTTTACATTACAGGTTTGCGAGATTTTATGAACCTCTTTAATATATAATTCACAGTAATGTCTTTTTCCAAAAATCATGACCCGGTTACTCAAGATAATCCACATATTTGTTGTGAGTAGTTTCATACAGGAACTTGGTAGAAAGAAAATGGGGAAAATTGCGGTTTAGTTTTTCAAATGTATTCATTTAGTGCACCACAAGTCCAGCGCCATCTAGTACCATTATATTCAAGAAAGACAGACATCTCTACGGCCGATATCTCCAAAACAATCCAGATGGATAAAAAAGCATTATAGATGAGAGGAAAAATATGTCTTTTTGATTTTGGGGTGAACTGTCCCTTTAATTAAATATAAATTAAAGAGGTTTATAAAATCTTGCAAAACCAAAACTTCAAAATAAAACCACAATGTCATGTGACTCAATGAATGTAAACAGTAAAATTAATGTATTTGTGAAGTAGTGTCTCACCAGTTATAAAAACAGGGTAACGGGCTGATATATTCTGGACCTGCAAACGGACCAAACATGTGAGATAGTCAGGCTGATCTCTTGACATGAGGTCACACTCATGGTAAGGCAACACCTCCAATATTCCAGCTTCTTGGCACCAATCTAGGAAGCGCTTCTTCTCTTTTGCCTCTGCACTCAACCTGGATATGGGACGTGCAAACAATCAATCAGCATCACGCTTTTATAAAATGATGGCAAACACTCTGTATGGTAACTGAAAATCTGGGAGAGAGATCTGAATGCAAATATAGAGGATATATGGAGAAACATAGGGGCTGATGCCAAGAGGTCAGTTAGAGATGGAGTGGGCAAACTTACCCACTACAAAATTATACACACATTATTATTATTATACACCAGTTACACTTCAAAAAATAGGACTCATGGATGATAATCACTGATGGAAATGTAAAAATGAAGCAGCTAATTTTCTTCATTTGATGTGGGAACGTTCTTTTGTTTCTCCTTTTTGGAAACAAGTAATGAAAAGTCTTGGAGGGTGGCTGGTTAAACCATTGACAGAATATCCCCAGCTGTGCTTGTTAGGAGACAGGTCTCTCCTACCACAAAGTGTATCCAAACAAGAATTTAGACTGGCACTAGCATGCTTTAATGGCTTTAAGGGATGTTTTTATTAAATTTGGTCTAATGTGTATAAAAAAAGAAACAAAGTAAATATTCCTACTATTCAGTCAGTCATTTTCTACCGCTTGTTCCCGTTAGGGGTCGCGGGTGTCTGGAGCCTATCCCAGTGACTTTGGGGCTTAGGCGGGGTACAGCCTGGACAGTGGCCAACTCGTCGCAGGGCTGACACAGACAGACAACCATTCACTCTCACATTCATATTCCTACTATTTTATTAGGAAAATGTGCTATCCCATTTATGTTGTATTTTTTATTTATACTTTGTGCCCCTTTTCTTTCTGTTTATTGATTTGTCTTATTTTACTTGTATTAGCTCCTTCTATGTGCCCAGACTTGTTTTGTTGTGTTTGTTCTGTTACCTGTTCTTTATTGGTTTTTGTTGTTGTGTTGCATAATGTGTTTTAGCTAATGGAAAAGTTAGCAAAGCAAAACTTGAGTTACAGAAAAAGACAGGCTTTTAGAACACCTGGAACCATCTATATAGAAACAGAAGTGAGAAACAAGCGTTTTTCTGTAGTTATCTTTACAAAATTGACCCCTACCTTGCATTTTCTTTCAGCCACCGGCTGTCTCTGTAGTGCAGCATCCATTTCCACTTCCCCTTCCCCGTTCTGCTTAGCTCTTGCAATTTTTCTGACATTGTTTTCATGTTGCCTTCAAATTCATACAAAGTTGACATCATGAGTTAAACTGGCATGAATTATCACATGTTTACACAACAAGATCTCAAACAGCAAAAAGCTAATACTCAGTTAAAAGTGCACATACAAAGGCTGAGGGGCTCCAGTGCTGCTCTGTCGATTATTATAAAACCACCCCTTATGAAGAGCTCTTGATGGGTGAGATTCACAACGTCATCTGGTTCATCAATTCCAGCAAACTGCACACCTGGTGACTTCTTCAGTTCGAGCAAACGTGGGACCTGAGATAGAAGACAGCAGAGTCATTTATTCCTGTTTATCTATTGCAAAAGTCCTGTAATGATCTGTCGCTAGCAGATCAATTACCTCACAAATGTTCTCTGCAATGTCTTCGTTCCTGAGGATGATGAGTAGCGATGAAGAACTATCTTCATCAAAGAAGAACTCTGATGGCTGTACCGCAGTATGGCCCTCCGCCTCCATCTGTGCCTTTTGAAAATCAAGGAGAAATTATCCAAACTTTAAACGCCATTTTCCATTAACAAGTCTTACACTGGTTCGACATGAAGCGAGTCCCTTGTCTTGACTTGCTATAATATATTTGGGAACTGAAAATACAGTACCTACAAGGGTTATTAAAGGGCTGTATGATATCCTTGAATTCAGCATTTCTTTGATATGCTCTTTACATCTACTCAATGACCTCTTAATATCAACCAACTCCTCAATAACCGGTACAATAAATGTAGTGAGACATTACAATAAATTAGACTAATGATGTTAAGTTGTAAGCTGATGTATGGAAATGCCTCAGTCTTGGCTTATGCAGTGAGTGTCTGGATCATAACCTCTTTTAAAACTTTGGGATATTTTTTAAATGATACTCCACCCAAAATGTATCTTTTGGCTTTGAAACACTCACCCCCGTAGGCTTGAAAAAGAGCAGTACAATGTTTGTAGTTCGCTCCGTAAAGAAGAACAGAGGCTGTTATCAGTTTGGATTCAAAGCAGACATGAAGATCTTAAGGTGTCAAAAAGTATCACAAAGACCATAGAAACTAATCTACTCTCTTCTGCTGCTTATGCATATACCCAGTGTGTTCCAGTGATATTTTCAGCTCAATATAGCTAAAGGCACTGCTTTTGTGCTTTTGCACAACCTTGTCAAACAAGAAAGCAGATGAATGCCTTAGAGCAGGGTGTTAGTCCTATACGCCATTCATCTTAAAGTCCAACTGAATTCACATTTAGTCATCCTATTTGCAGTCAAAAATAATAATAATGTCAGTGTTTTAAAAACAATAGTTTTAATAGTTCTTATTAAAAGGAAGGAAAAAAGTGTTTGGGGAAAATATCATAAATGCTCCTTTTCGTCTCAGTGGTTCAGCAGGGGGTGTTGGTCGCTGTATTTGACTGACTAAAGTTGGCAGGCTGAGCCCTGGTAGGGGAACGAGAAACAAAGTCAGCCAACTTAGGCTGAAGCATACAAGCCAGTGACAGAAAATGTTTTGTAAGCAGTGGTATTGGTGCATACTTAGATACAGCATCTAAACGGACAGAAGTGCAGGTACATTTGGATGCTGTTTAATGTGCTGCAGCTGAGCAGCTAATTGGCAATCTAGCCTGCAAACTGAAGTTAGTAGTGCACTGTCTCCTATTAATGTTTGTTTGGTTGCCCATTGAATAAGCTAAGGTGCAGTACAAGATGCGTGTTCATGATTGTAAGTTAGATAGGAAAATCTAGCCTGCAAACTGAAGTTAGTAGTGCACTGTCTCCTATTAATGTTTGTTTGGTTGCCCATTGAATAAGCTAAGGTGCAGTACAAGATGCGTGTTCATGATTGTAAGTTAGATAGGAAAGATACTGTAGGAGGAAAGTGGGTTGTTGTTAAAAGTCTGTGGCTCTTGTGACGTGTAGCACGCTGCTTTCTGGCTGTTGGTCAGAGTAACCATCTGCCAATGATGGAACAGTGATGTTACTGCTTTATGCAAATATGGCTTAAAATGAAACTATTTGATTTGCTGTATAGAAACAAGTTCTCCGTCTACGTAGACGCAGAACTAACGGTAATGGATGTAAAGATAGGGGGCGCAATCATGAAACCAAAAAATATTAAGTTCTCTCTTTTGGTTTCTGATTTGGTTCTCAAAGTCGAACAAAGGGCATGTGCCGTACAGAGCAGATATGTATACTGTAGCAGAAAAAAGTGCAATATTAATTTCAGTTGGACCTACGAAACATGTTCAAATTTGCCGAGTTCAGGGTCAAGAGTGAACTTTCAGTCTCAACATTTAAGCCAAGATTTCGAGAAGTCCTTAAATAGCAATGGAAATGGAGATGTGCACATCTAGATTTCCATGAAAACTGGGTAACTCCATCTGCTGATGAAGATCATGTGAGTTGTTGAATGCTTTAGAACAGCAAATATACAAATATACCTTACAAACAACACTGAGCTACTGTGAACAGCTGTGATCAGAGCTCATGCTCCCCTTTGCATGTTAATAAGACAGGAATTGAAGAAAAAGAGTCTGCTCTACTTCTTTAGATGAAAAGTTGCATTAGATTGTTACAACATTTAAATACCCCCTTAGGCATCCCCTTTTAGTTATTTCAAACTGATTTCCTGGCCAAAAATATGCAAGTCCATTTTTTATTCTCTTTAGTCAAATTTTAATAACATATGCTAATCTTGATGGCATTGTTCACATTTAGTTAGGATCAAAGTAACTACCTTAATATTAATACACATTTCTTGTGAAGAACATGCAGGAAGTATTGAGTTAGTATTAACAATAGATGTATATAACGATGGACGACGTGTCTCCACTTCCTCTCCATAGACTGCCAAGAAGCCAGAATATCCCATGAACATATCCGGAATATGGGTGCAGCCAAGTTGCGCTTTTTACTTAATTTGGAGCCAGAGTCTGCGCAGTAATGATCTGTCGAGGTCCCGTCCATACGGCCGGCCAACTATCTTGATCAGAGCTCAGCTGTCAATCATGACGTGAAACCCCGTTTTTATAGAATCAAATAACTAATCAAAACCAAACTCATCAGAATAATGAACACTTACATCAGTGTGATAAGAACTACCTAAAATTGGGAGAAACCATCTTTGGAAATATTACCGTGGAAACATATAGAGGGACAGCAGAGAAATTGATTATTTTGCAGAAGTAGGGTTAGGAGTTTGCATGGATAGTTTGATCATTTCTTTCGCTCTGAAAACTTGCTGTAATTCCAAGCTGACCACAACCTCCAATCTCCATTAAGGAGCAAAAAGAAAATTTGTACTGGCATCTTTAGTAGAGGATAAGTGTTACATTGTAAAAAAAAATAAATAATAATTTGGGTGGCATAAACTTTAATTAGTTAGGGAATGCAGGCTATAAACAGTATATTTAATATATAGTTAATAGAAATACTGCATTGGAAGTTTGTTAAAAACTCGTCTTACCTTTGTTTCCTCAAAGAAGACGTCATCTGATGTCACTAGTATGTAGAAGCTGTACTTTGTTTTACAGGACTTCTTCACAACTGAATTTAGGTTACTGTGAAAACTCTCATCCATCTCTCTCTTCATTTGATCACAGAAATCAAAATGGTTACGTGGTTCAGTCTTTGGGTAACCTCTATCCGTTCTGAATTGCTTAGGTCTAGATGGGACCTTTTTGACAGCACAAATATCATTCATCATTGCTTCATACAGCCTGGCACATTCTGCAGTCACTCCAGCATGTTCCATTGGGTTGCCTGTTCCTTGAGATAACTTTTGAGGGTGCAAAGTCTTTTCTCCCTCTGTTGTGTCGGTATCCTTCCTGTCAGACATGTCTACCTTGATCTTTTGTCCAACAAGTGACAGTGCATCCAAGTGATCCATTGAATCCTCCTGCTCTTCTAGACTGGAAAAGCACACTGTCACAGGACCGGAGCAAGACAAATTAAATTTGTCATGTGTGTCTTGTTGGCGGATGGGTCCCCTCTTACTCCTTTTCAGAAGTTGTTTCATTTGTTCTGAGAAGATAAGGCACTCCTGTTCCATTGACGCCTGAGTAAGGTCATCTTGTAGACACCTCTGAGAAAGCTGCTCTAGAAAAGAATAAGATCTCTGCTGGCTGGTGTTATAGACTGTACATGTAAGTGAGCTTTGAGGTCCCAGGAAGAGACGGCCATCTATTGTGCTATCATCTTTGTAATCTGCAACTGATGTTGAGGCGCCTGAGCAGTCTTTCAAATCCATCTCAATGCTCTCTTTAGTTGTTTGCCCAACTTTCTCAACTAAACTATTTGTCAAGAAACCTTGGTTTCCATCAACAAGTTTAGAGGACGTTTTATCAGATTCAAAAGACTGCATAGGGAGAGATGACGACGGAATCTTGTTGAATTTTGTGATGTCCCTTCCTTTGTACTGATATAAAGGATCTAGAAGCACAAATTTAGCCTTTTCTGAGTTAGACGTACCGTCACTAACATTTGATAACCAACTGCTCTTGGAAGAAAGCTCACTGGCCTCTAGCTTATCATTATCTAGTCTTTCAGAATGTCCCTTGAGAGTTTCTGTCTTTTTCTCCAAGAGCATGGAAGCTGGTGTGGTGTATGCGACTACGGGGCTTTTAGTCAATTTACTTTTGGATAAAATTGACATTACAGAGTTTTCGATTTCTCTGTCTTTAGAGATGCAACCTGCTTGAATTTCATCACTCTTAGATGGTTTCACAGCCATGACAGGACGCTGGCTGTATGAACGTGGTTCATTTCTTACATTTGTCTGTGATGTTGCTTTATGCTTATCTTGGTCAATATTTGGGTTAATGGCTTGCAAACTCTCAGTGGGAAAGGATCTTTCGGGATGACAATAATCTTGTCCTATGGAGGTTTCCGCTTGTAATTTATCTGTTCTTTCAAAATAATTTTCTGGGACTGATGAGTCAGTGTCCTTTAGCTGCAACCTAACACCGAGTACTTCCTCTAATTTAGAGAAAGGTGATATAAGAAAGTGACCTGATGATTCTGCGTGCAGTTCTTGTGAGGTAAAGGCTGACACCACTGCTGGTTTTATATTGCTTATTTTCTTGTCTGCTGAGGTGTGGCTTGGGGCTAAGCAAGTGGAGATGTACTTAATACTGGGGTTAGGGGTTTGAGCAAGAGACTGTTTCATATCAGCTGTTTCAATCTGGCTGGATTTGTCAGTGTGGCTTGATTTTGATGAGAAGAACTTGTCTATACATTGTAGAACTCTTAGAGTTCTTAGTTCAACATCAGGATGAAGACCATGATGAGGGTTGGGATCACTGTTAACTGTAGACTTGTGACAAAGTTTTCGCTCAAGAGGCATCTCATCCTTTATAGATGTTGAGCTTCTGCTAAGACATTTCTGAGTCATGTTGCAGGTGTCAGTACCACTAAAAGCAGAAGTACTACTACTACTTGGGCCAGAACAAGTTAAGTACTCATATGGTTCCTCATCCATAGTTGGGGTAGGGCACCAGTCATCAGACTCCCTTCCCAAGACCTCTGGCTGGCTGGTTTCATTTACGTCAAGAAGTGATAGTGATAGTTTGCCAGCAGACAGTTCTGTCTTTTTACTGTATATTTGAGATGTACTGCATATCACTGGGGGTAGGATAGTTTCAGGGTAGGTGGTTTCACTGATAAATAGTATTTCCTTCTGGCTTTCAACAACTTCTTCAACCTTGCCTTGTGAGTGTGGGTCACGTGATTGTACTGTATCCTCTCCGGAGGTATCTATTCCAATGAATGGAATTACAACCGCACTATGGATCCTTTCCAATCCCTCATTTGTTTTGTCACTTTGGAGATCTGTTTCTTTAGTCAATGCCACTTCAGCTTCACATGTTTTTATAACCTCACACTGAGGTGAATGAGACCAATGATGAAATAGTTCTTTTTGAGTTGTGTTATCAATCCTTTCCTCTCCTTCAATTGATTCGGTATCCTGATCTTCATGATCATCACTACATAGATTGAAGTTTTCCATTACTTTGTTTTGGCTTCCTGTTTCAACATTTGTCTGGGGAATAGACCCATCTGCATAAGACCCATCTAATGAACAGATGCTCTCATCAGACATCGTTGATGCTGCCTTCTGATAATGTGCCAAACAAATATCATTTTGTGAATTTTCCTCAACTGAAGGTTCATTATATATAGGCTCCATTTCTGATGGAGTGTGAGGCACTTTTTCTGAAATGGCATGTTCATCTGTCAATGCACTTCCATTTACACGCGTCCTTCTCAACAGCAAATCATGGCAGGAATCTTCTTCGTAGTCTGCTTGAGGTGGTTGCTTATCCAATGGTGCTTGACGATTCCACTCTGTGATGCAATCCTTCTTTACAGAGTCTGGGCCATCACACATCATAGGTAATGGTTGATCACTCAAATCACTGTCAGCTTCCACAGCTGAAATGCAACTGTCTTGCTCATCATGTCCATCTTCTTTTCCAAAGTGAACATCTTCGATCACTTTACTTTCATGTACTGTACAACAAGCCACATCTTCATTAACATTTTCAGCCTTCCCTGGTGAGACTGCTTTAGGTTCCTCCATAGATAACTGATTCTCATTTCCCAAAAGATTTCTATTGCTGACTATATCTGATTCTTTGTTTGTTGAATTATCACCTGTATGAATCATTTTTGGATTAGGTTCAAAATTGCCTTCTTGGTATGACTTTTCTTTTACTTCCCAGTTTTTCCCATCTTTGGATTCAATTTCATCATGCTCAACTGTATGAACCACATCACCTGCTTCTTTGTTGGAGTCCACAGCTTTGTCTGTCATAGATTTGGATGAATCCCTTCCATGTTTTAGCACTAAACTCATCTCTGTAGCTTTTGAATTTTCAATGCCATCTTTTATATCTGTCTTCTCATTGTTGCATCCATGTAACACATGGCCAATTCCTGAAGCAGCCTCATGATTTTCTGGCTGAATGGATACACTTTCCATCCCTTCCTGTACAGGAATAAATGTTTCATCACCTTTAAAAGATGGTACATCAGTGTGCTCCAGGCAGCCATCTTTTTGCAAAGGGGTACAAGTCCTCTTATTTTTATAGGTGTTTCCGACATCATTTCCCTCATTGACAGTCTCTGTGGAGTGTACAATCTTTCTGTAATGCTAGAAAAAGAAAGACAAAACCAAATACAAGAATTACAATTTTTTCAACTGTCTTTCATTTGTTGAAAATCATGATTGCTGTTTTAGGTAATTTAGTTTTTCAGTGTTTCGAACATTTTGTCATGATTCTTCAAGGTCAGCTTTGCTATTGATGTTCTAGCAAATCAGCATCCTGATCATCATCCTGTAAGTCACAATTACAAAAGGTAGCTAGCTACACATGTGTTATAGTAAGTTGAATACTAATTAGAAATGTGTGTCAACATCAAGAGAAGTATAATGAGGCTAGATAGTTGCTGTCTGACATGCAGGTGCATCAGTCACAAACAAACAGAATTGTGGCAAAAAGAAAAGCCACAAAAATCATAACTACAAATGCCAAACCCAAGAAAACTGCATTGGGTGCAATTCTGGTACCCATTTTGGCATTCAATTTGCCTGCTTTTCTGTCCACTCATCCACTTTGTGGCCACCAACCACACAGAGCCCCACATAATAAATAGGATGTACCAGAGTGCGGCACAACTATGGACATGATAGATACTGCACCCGGCTCTTGAAACTAAGTACACAAGCATCAGTACTGGTATATGGTATATACAGCGCAAAAAAAAGGAGAACAGACAGCATCTTCAGGAAGTTGGGATGAACAATCATAAGACTGCCCATTAGGGAAGGTTAAAAGGGATAAAAGGAGCTGATGTGACAGACCATCACTGAAGCTCACCCCTACTTTACTTGCAGATTATCTATTTCTGTTGTGCCGGGAGTGTGCATGCCATCTGATGATTGAGGGGTTTGCATGTCCGTGTGCACCTGGGAGCTACTGTCAAGCAAAATAGTTCCTGGTAGGGTCTCCCATTGCAAATTGCTCAATGTCTTGAGGCCAGAAAAGCAGTGAGTCGAACAGCCTTACGAGAAGGTCAAACAGGACATAGTCCCCTTATCTGGAATATGGATATGAGGCTCCCTCTTAAAGCCAAGCCTTAGAGGGAAGTCTACATAGGATCACCTAGTAGCTGGGCCTAGCCCCATTGCCAATCTGAAACCAAACAAAAGAAGTTTGGTTGTGTTTTTGGGTTTCCACCCACAAGGAAAGGAATAAAGGGTCTGGTACATGGTTAGTTGGGCAGCAGGCAAAGATGCAGGCCTTGTCTAAATGAAAACTATCCAATGAAACAATTTGGAATGTCACCTCTGGTGGAGAAGGAGCTGAGGCTTTGGCAGGAGGCACCAACTATATGGAGTTTTGCTCATTTCTGTGCTCCTGGATAGAAGCTGGACTCTCCTTGCCTGGAGTCATCTAGGGTGCTGGCCTTGTGGGTGTATACACACAAGTCCCAGCTGTATGTAGGTTTAGTTTGTGCCTATGTGCCAAATAGCATTTCAGAGTCTTTATAGCAGATGGTGGTAGAAACTGGAAGGTTTACAGAATAAACCTAAATGGGGTAGTGAATTAAACTCTGAATGTCCGTCAGAGCCTCAGATGTTTCGGGATCCCAATGGAGGTTGGAGATATCAAGTCCGAGTGAGCCCGGTTCAAGGTCTCCATTGCAGAGACAACTGTTCGGAGCTGTGGCCCAAAGGTCTGAGGCGATTTGCAGAATGTGAAGCAGCTGGAAATAGAGTTTGAGACTCCCATTCAGATGCCTATTACTACATGACAAGCGCACGAATCTGGTCCTTAAATTTTTCTATATTTCTAAAGACCATCTTAAAATCATGACAAAAATCTTAAATGCATAATAGTTTGTCTGTAATGTAATAGTAACATTAGAACCAAACCTGAGATGTGCTTGCATTCTGTAGTCCTACGGATGACTTGAGTGTGTTCAATGTTTCACTAGCTTCTTTCCGTTCACCAGCCACAGAAGTCTGTTTTCTGTTGACTTGTGGATCTGAAGTGACAATCTCTGCATTGGAATCTCTCAATGACAAGTCCAAAATCACAGATCCTTCGTCCAAGACAGTGTTATTTTTTCTGCTGAGGTCTAAAGCTTTTGAAATTGTAGGGTCTGAAGTGTCTGTAACACTCCGAAAAGGACCAAATGAATTGGCCTCGAGCTTAGACTGAGCTGGGGCTGATACCATTCCACTGGACATTTCCAAAGAATCACTCTCTTCTGAAAATGGGTATGTACAGTTCGAGTCAACATGAAAGAACCTGTCTGTTGACCGGCTGTAGAACAGACCTATCCATATGTGGACGATGAGCCGCACCTCTTCACTTGTGTCTTGAATGGAGAAATCCCATGGGCTATCGAAAGTGTGAAATGTACAAAAATTAGCTCTTTAACTTTAATTGATAATCATATCATCATCTGAACTAAAAGCCAACTTTACAGCATATTTCCCACATTTTTTAACTAGCTACAAATAGTGCTATACCTTATGTGAAAGTAAAAATGTTTTACTTAGACAATAACACAACATACATACCCATGCAATGCTCGGATGATGGCTCTCTCCTTTGAGTCACTCATAAACTTGCTGTCTAGATTAAAGTCATAGTTTTGTTTCCATTGCTTTGTGACTTGGACAGATCCATCCTTGTTAACAAAGGTACGGGAGTGCCTGAACTTTCTGCTGCTTGCCATGTGTTTATTCAGGTATTCTGGAGTCCTGTGGTTGTGTTCACTTCTGTCTTCCTGACCGGGTTGTAGTGTTTTAATTCCATCGCCATACATTGTCTGGTGATGGTGCAGCAGTCTGGTAGAACCACTTAAAGGGGATACCTGGAAGGGTGTACCTGACAGACCCAACAGTAGAGAGGAAGACGGGGGCAATGAGTAAGCATGTTCTTTAGATACCAAACCAACCAATTCACTGCCTCCCACAAGATGGCTTGGTGAAGGAGACTCAAGAGGCTGAATGGGTCTAGCAGCAGGCTGTCTAAGCAGAGCATGAAGAACTGACTCTTGTTCAACACTGGTAACATCTTTTGTAAGGTCACACTTCTTCAAACGTGTCTCAGGGTTTCTCTCAAGTGCTGGGCCTGGTTGTGGCGGAACCTGGTCATTACTGGCACTGAGTGCCAAGTCAGCAAGTAAGTTCAAAGCATCTGTAGATGAGCAAGCACTGTTCATTTTTTCCTTAACAGGGTTCCTGACAGAATTATCCCTAGTACACTCTGTGTAATTGAGTTTTTCACTTGCAAAACAAGCTGGGGTTTGAAAATGCAACCACCCTGTGAAGACAAAACAGAGGAGAAAAAAGAGAAACTGCATGAAAATAGAAAGTAGCACATTGAAAGCATTTTGACATATACCAACGTATTACTATTAGGAACTTGTCATCAACACGTAAACTATGCCATAGTTTCAAACAAAGAGATTGGTTTATTAAGCCAATAATGTCACGTTGGGTGCAGATGCATAGGACTGGCAAAAATGCAGCACAAGCAAGAGCAAAAGAAAACTAATAACTTGAATTACTTAGCGATAGCATGCTGAGGACAGTTGCAGAAGTGACAGAGCCAAGAAAAGGGTC
Source organism: Coreoperca whiteheadi (assembly GCA_011952105.1). Classification (NCBI taxonomy): domain Eukaryota; kingdom Metazoa; phylum Chordata; class Actinopteri; order Centrarchiformes; family Sinipercidae; genus Coreoperca; species Coreoperca whiteheadi. Next base: position 10,565,482 of record CM022474.1, on the reverse strand, counting down.
AGTAAGTTTCAATAGCATGCACAATACTGTAGAAGTTTTACACATCATACACAAAAAACAAACTTACATTTTTTTTTAACGTGCTCTGCGGAGATGCTTTGATGCTTTTTGAGTGTTTTAATCCTACTCCTTCTTGGAAATATTGATAGATGTCTTTGTATGATTTGAGGTTGTTTGCCAAAAATAGTTTGTTCTTGTGTCTCTGAGGAGTCTTTCCTTTGTTGAGTATCCTGAACCTCAGTTTTCTTTATCTTCTCTGGTGTCTCTTTTGGGGTCAAGCCTAGGGCTAATGCAAAAAGAGGGTCAACTGACAGCATCTCTGACACTTTCTTGACACCCACATTTGTGTCCTGGACACTGGTAATTGCATCATTACTCATCAGCATCCCAGCGCCTGAGTCAACTTTGCTCCTTTTGAGACAAGGCCCAGCGTCTTGGGCAATATCTGCAGTCGTTTCCTCTGACACAAGGTGACCTGTTTTTCTCTTTCCCCTTAGAAGAACAGATTTTAGTTTACTCAACAGAAATTCACCCTTTGTTCCACACTTTCCTAGGAAGAGGGTATCAGTGTCTTTTTCTTTAACTGCTTCTGAGGGAGGAGCGTCTGTGTCATCATTCTTTGCAGAATGCTCCCTTCTTTTTGGATTCAAAGTCAATGAACCATTGCCATGATCTGACTGTCTCAAAATGCTGTGTTCGGGATTCATGTGACTGACAACAATGTTTTGAAGATGGTTCCCTCCATCCTTGGAAGTTGTGGACTTGGTTTGGTCCACTGCTGTCTCTGGAGCAGTGCTAAACTCTTGCTCAATTTCAACTGTGTCATTAGCATTCACAAGGGCATCAACCAACACTTTTTCAGGGCACTGTTCATCTTTTCTATTGTGAAGTTTATCCTTTAAAGACTTAATCTGATCAGCAATATCTGCAGAGCCATGAGGAACCAAGATTCTTCCACATTCGCTGATAACCGGCTTTAAGTCCCAGCGCAGCGTTTTCCTTCTCAGAGGATAAGTTTCAAGTTCCATTAAAATGGTGCTTTCCAAGCTCTGCTGTCTAGGGTCAGATTTTTTCTCCTCTGCTACTGCTAAACCAATAGAAGCAGATCTCACTTTTTTATTATTTGATGAAAGTTTTCCAAATTTGCGCTTTCGCCTTCGTACTTTCCTCCAATCAGTATTTGAAGGATTATTAATATGTGGGTGGCCTGATGATTCCTCGGCCTGGTCTTCCTTCTGACTCTTCAGGTTGTCATCCCCCACTGGTAATTTGAGTGTTTGCATACAGGGAGTCTCAACACAGGCTTTAGATACCTTTTTCCGAAGTTTTGAATGTCCCCTGCGTATTTTCCTTCGTTTTGTTTTTGTGAGATTGGTGACCTCAGGACAATCCAAAACCTTTTTGGTTTTAACAGTCTCTCCATTCAGAGAGTTCATGCTGACTGTTTGTAATTTGGCTGTTGAAAAACCAGAAAGCTGAAAGTCATTATGGTTTGTTGCAGACTCAGTACTGATCACACTTAAACTCTCATCACTGACAGTACGCTCTGCCGAAGTGATGCTGACTATCAGCTCTGCTGGAAGGTCATCTGATGTAGAGGGAGTCATGAGATTTTCTGCCCCCATATCATCAGTTTTGATCAGCACAGTCAGGTCTTTGGTTGTATCTCCAGCTTGCAAATCATCTGGTACAACATTTTGAGGCACAGCTGTTAAGTCAACTTGTGCTTCAGTACTTAGTAAATAACTATCAGTCTCAACATTTACAGGAGATTTCTGGCCTGTCAACTGGTCTTCTGATTCAATGCTAACATGATTGGCTGGTGCCTCCTCAGGAGATGACAGACAGATGTAGACGTCATCATCAAGGTCTTCAATTCGCTCCTCTTGTCCAGCCGCCAGGATTTCAGAAGCCTTGGACACTGGCAGTTGAAAAGAGACTGGTTTGCTCAGGTATGACCTGAAGCTCTGCCATGCCCTGTTAGTCCACTCTGGGGATGAGTAGAGATGCTTGTGGGCATCTGGCACGTCATACTCATCTGGAAAGATGCTGACTTCCCTAGAGGGACTTAATGCCAACCCAGGCTTTATCAGTGCTGCGTAACACTGCATATGCTGTGCCAATACTTCACACAGTTCATCACTTGGTTCAATGGGTGTTTTCTCAACTTCGCCCTCTGCATAACTTAGTACCGGTAGAACCCGCAGGATGTCAGATGACATAGCAGGTTTTCTCTGTCCAAATTTTGTGCCTGTGATAAATCAAGAAAGAGTACTTGTTTAAAATTGCCACTGAGCAGGGCAAATGTAATTTCATTTAACGAAAATATACACTGTTGAACACATGCTGTAATCACCTCTCTGCATAACTCGTGAATCTGGAAACACAAACACGCCTTGCAGGACCTCAGTTGCCCTGGACCCAGTATCTGGAAAAAACACAAAGATATGTGGCAGATATGTAGTTGAATTATGGTTGTTAACGAAGATAGAATTCAGCAAGTTTTGTCATGAGACTGACAACATAGTACTCATTTTCATATCTTACCATCATATGTGAGGAAATGGGAGGAGTGCAACAGGATAAGAAAACCACCATCCTTCAGCAGAAAAGTGAGAGCCTGTGCACAAATGAGCAAGTTTGTCAGGTACGGTTTTTGGATGTTGGATAGCAAGTAAAATTCAACAACATATTACATGCAGTGCAAATTGATATAAAAAGGAGACCAAACGTTATAATGCCTAAGACATTTCCAGTGATTAGCTGATCAATTGACTTGACCTCCATGTTTCTATAGTAGCCCAGAACGGACAAACTAATTACTAGCTTTAGATAAGGCAGTTTTCGTTTTTCACGACCACTGTAGTTTCTGCTACGCGCTTGAAATGGGAGGGTGAGGCGAGTGGTATTAAAATGGTTGAAAACTGCAATTTCACCACTAGATGCCACTAAATCCTATGCAGTGGACCTTTAAGAAAAATCTTTGATAAAAAAAAGAAAAGAAATTGCTGGTTACAATTGTAAGAAAATGTAAGGGTTTGCTTGGTTTTCTGCATTTCATAAAAATTATTAATTGAATACTTTACGTTTTTGACTTTTAGCCACACTGAATAAATACAATAAACATAACACCACTTTGGGCACTGATAAATGGTGATGGGTATGCACAATGGCTGCAGTAACATTATAGTTTATGTTTCCTTCCGTAATTATGTTTGACATTTTATGGAATGAATGACTAAGCTCTACAGTCTATGAAAATGTGTAATAAACAGAAACTCACAACATCGTTTTCTTTGATCTGCCACAGAAGCAGGGGGAATGAGCTGGTTTCTTCTACCTCAGAAGAAACCAACTCACACTGACTGCAGTATAAGCCATCCAAAAAAACTGAAAGACAGTAAAGAGCCAAATTCAGTGATATGTTCAAAAAAAATTATGCAGAAAATTCCCTTGATGTAATTCCTGCTTAATACGGTTCATTTTTAACATTTTCTAACAGCACACCTTCACCAGAGAAGCAGGTTTCAAAGACAGCCCTTGGCAACAGCTGTCTCAGATCTAACATGGAAATGCACCGGTCAATTTTTACCACTGGTGGCCTTAAATGGAAAAATAAGACAATGCACAGAAAAAAGGTTATATGATCTAAATGAAGAAAGTAATTTAAGAATACTCTGTGTATTTTTCTTTGTGCACATTTATTTAACTTACAATTCCGCAGGGATCAAGGCCCCAGCTGAAGACCTCAGCCGAACATCATAGAACTGGGGGCCTACTTGAAGCTGACCCCTCCACGGAAAGTAATGACAAACTGCAAAAAACAGCATTAAATTAAGTGCCAGCAGTCCCATTTTCAGTAAATTAAATACGGTCATATAGAAATTACTGACAAATAAAATACACCTTTGATTTAAATGGGTATAAGACTATTTCATTGGTATTTTGCTGTGTATTTGTTGCAATGATATATTCTTTAAACCGTGGTCCAAATGAGCTGTTTATTGGGCTGAACTAACTTATAGCAGTTCTATTGTATTTCTTTGACAGCAATATATATACATGCTACTTACCCAGTTTTGTCTCCTCACTGAAAAAGGAAATCAGGAAAGAATTAATGAATACTTATATTCTCAATTTGTATGAAATGGTATTTGGTCAAGAACAGAGTAACACTTAGAGCAGAGAATGCGTTGCTTTAGCAATATAGTACCTTTTCTCCTGTGGTGCTATAAGTGTTGCTTTGATATCCGTATATGAAAATGATACAATAGCAAAAGGACAGGCAGCACTGGGAGATTTAGTTGTCTCATTGCTTCCATCATCCAGCAGCTCGTACATGTAATACTGCAAGGTCAAAACAAGAGGCACTTGAGCTGCCTAGTGTCTCTGCCATTTTTCCTTCTTTACATGCATTAAGGTGCTCAACATTATTGTGCTCAGAAAGATGCATCTACACCGACAAATAAGAAATACAAATAGATGGCACTACCACTACAACACCTTGGCATTACTACAAGTGACATGTAATCAGTATACTTTGTTACAATAACGTAATTTACGTGCATCTCCATTTTCTGTGCATTTGTAGCTCTATACAACAGTGGGGTGGAGAGTGGAAACAAACGAGTTGTATGATTTTCATCAGTCACATGCCTCTTTTTACCTGGGTTCTCTCGAAGGCAAGAAAGGAGCTGGTATTGGCAGATACTGAAGGCAACTGTTCTGACACATGGGAGTCAAACCCTGCAGTGGGTGCAGTGAAATTCTGGGTGTAGTTCTCTAAAACCTTTTTAACTCTACCCTGTTGGTAACAAAGGACAATGATTTTTTTCATGAAATGTTTTCTTTTAATGAAAACACAATGTCTGCCTACCTTTAAAAAAAATCTTTTTTTCACTACCTTTGTCAGCCTGATGATGGCAATATATCCAGATTTCCCATGATACCAGCGATTTTGATCCAAGCAGTCAGAGTACATTGATATGTAAACACCTGAGAAAACACAGAAAACTTTCAATGTGTGGTCAGTTAAAAATAAATACAGGGAGGGTCATTTACTAATATTTGAGGACATCACAAAAAAAATTACAATGTTTAACTCATAAAGTGGCTTTCGAAACACATGACACTCCTACAGCAGCAAGGCCACACCTTGACAGATCAATGTGTCACAGTTGTCAAAGACAGACCACACAACAACTATCAAAATTACCTCACATATGGCAGCTGAACATGAACTCGAAACGTTACATTATGTTGTATATATTAATAATAATATGCCATAATCCAGAAATCTCCCTACACTCACCAACAAGAGAGATTTCAAGAAAAAAGTCCACGAAAGGTGAACACTATATAGGTCAAAATTGTTGAGAGGATCTACAGTTTACCTGTGGCATCATAATGTACCGACAGTTTTGTAAAAGTCACCACTAGTGATCGGATTTTGCATTCCTACTAACTGTACAAGTAACCATGAATATTGTTGCAAATCAATAATCTTTATTGATTCCACAAGACGAAATTGTGATCTCCCAACAGCAGTAAGTACCTCTAAATGGCCACTAGATGCTAGGATCTCAATAGTTACTTTTACTACTTCTTATGTATCTTGGTGAGGATAAAAACATTTACATTGTTTTATTGAAGGCTTACAGTAAGAGACATTTGAGATCTTGTTTGCTTGACTGACAGGAGTCTGACATCAGCTGGCTGAAGGATATGGGGTGGGTTTTGCTGCTTCCTCACTGAAGGACACATTTCTAGGCCTCATGTCTTACAACATAGTGTATTTTCTAAAGTAAGGTAAGAGCCAGTTTTTGAGGAAAAAAAAGTACAATGCAGCTATCAATAGGGCTTCAGACCTCATGTTAACATATAAAAAGTGTAATTAAAAATGCATTTAAATATGACTGAGGATAGATAGGACACTTGACAATGAGAGACAGTCAGGTAAGTGCTCTCAGTCATGGAAAACAACCGGTTGTAAGTCTGAATGAGTCAACGCAAAGAGTCAATAACTGGTTTTGCAGGTTTGGTGCGTATTTTATAGTCCATAAAGAGCAGCATGCTCTCGAAGTAAAGAAAGTTATGACATATTAAAACAAAATATGGACAGTAAGACCTTTCCAAATGTCTCTTGAATTCATGGGTCTGTTATGAAAAGGTATTTGACAAAACTAAAAGATCAAAACAGACATGGATGTGAAGTAAAATGCCGATTAGCTCCATGCAACACTGCTATATACAATTACATGTGACACAGTGGTGCTCTTGTTTTCATTTGCCACTTCAGTGTGGTTTCATACTACTGTTCAAAGAAAAACTGCTCCATAAAAAGGACTTTGACCAATGTTTATACCTGATAACTTCCACACTTATCACAGCCTAGAGTGGGTAGCAGGATAACAGACTCAATCTTTGAGAGGCAACATTTCAAACTTGAAGTTATAAAGAAAAACAGAAATTTAAGGGACACACGTTAGAGACAAATGAGATCCACGTTACAATGTACAGTGAAACAGTCACATTCTGAATTCATTGTCTTTCTGCCTGTAGCACACTTCATAGCCTGAACTGCTGTGCAACAACTTATAGTTTCTGTTTCACATCAAATTTTCTTCCACTTTCATTTGTATATACTTATACAATCAACTTGCTTTCACTTTCAAAGGCAGGAGAACACCACACGCTCAACATGGACTATTCCTTGACTACAAATGTAATGGACAGGCTGCATGCGTGGACAATGTCCTGGATACGGCCATCAAGGTAATTACTTGGGATACAATACTTAAAATGAATGAGAAAGGCTTAATGTCATGTCTTTGCATTTTATTTAACTAAGTAACCAGTAAGCCTTGGACCTTGAGTCTGCAATAAAATCTATCTAAGTATATCTAAGTTATGTTGCAGCAGTTGTTGTGTACAAATCTTAACTGCATAGAAATATAACTCTCGTTTGTTCATGGCTGAGTTGTACATACTAAAATTCCATGCTGATCTCACTGCTGGTTTGGCAAAGTGGCGGTATGGGGGTGGGGGTGGGGACACACAAATCATCATAATTTACCTTTCGAGGGATCTCCCAGAGTTGTGCATGTGCTGTTTCCAGTGAGCACACCAGTTTCTCCAAGCGCATTAGCCTTTAAACAAGTACAAATGCCAAAATCAGCAAGATCAGAAGATTTGTTGGAACATTTATTTTCTCAGGTGTGCCTGTGTTTCAAGTATTTACCTTGTTGACATCGTCAAACAGCAAAAACCCATAGGATTCCTTCAGCTCCTCTTCTGAATATCCTGATTCTCTTCTCTTTGCTCGGAAGGCATTATACTGATATAAAAGAAAATAAGAAATCCGTTTGAAAGCTGTCAAAGTTAATTTTCGTTTCATGTTTGAGGTTCCTCTTATAGGGAAGTTCTCATTTTCATGCATTCACTTTATTCTTTACCCAAGATTTCTTATGTAAAGTCTCCTAGTAGTTGCTGCTAAACGTTAAAGGATACAGCAATCAAAAGGAGGGTCTATTTTACAAGATATTTACATTTATGACATCCAAACCCTGTCCAGCTATTGATTAAAAGTTTAATAATTACGTGTGCCTTAGTGTTAAATGACATCTAAATTGTGGGGAATTAGATATAACATTTGAACTGACCTTTTCCTCCAACGGAAGATTCTTTATCAAGACAGCGGACTTATACACGAAGGACTGCTTTGACTCTTCATACAAGTACGCACTTTTAAATGGAGCCAAAATATCGCTTTGAAAGACGTCAGAACTCGCTGACACAGGGTGTAGAAAACCTAAAAGTGGACAGAAATACAAGCATGAGCCCAACATACAAGCGACATCGCGAAAACACAGCAAACTGCGTTTCCGCTCTCTACTTGGAAAAAGTTTCCGAGCTTTTCCACAAGCCTGGGACTGTTTTTACTGTGCGAGACGACACCTGATCCACGCGCCCCTTTAAGTCTAACCATACAGCAACAGTACGTGTATATCTCGGGTACAGCAATCATTGTTAATATAAAAGTGAAAGTTACACGAGGAGGGAGGAAAGCTCATCACCTTTCCTCGAGGCTCCACCATTCCCACTTTCCATTGCTGAACACTTATGACATCTGCCGTCCTCCCTTTGCCCTTGGTTGAAAACAGTTGTCTCTGGTTTTAAACATTACAACACAATTATAATCTCGCATGCATCCTGTATCAAATAAGCCTTTCAAAGTAACGTGAGCTTTCTCCGCAGTTTAGATATATTAATGCGACAACCAGGAAGTTAAAAAAAAACCGACAGTCCAAACGCGTAGAAACAAAACCATCCACTTGAATCCACTTTTTTTTTTTTTTTAAAGCGTTTCACGTGTAATAAATCCGTTTCATTGTGAAAGCTCTTCAGTCGCCACGCAGGAGCGAGAGACGCATGTACAGTCCGTTTCGAAAAGGAAAGAGAAACCTATCGAGGCAAAAGCATCCATCTTGAAAGTCTACACCAAACTGTGCTGGTGGAGAGGCAGTTGTTGAAGCTCCGCCGAGGCTTGTCTGCGCCTGCGGTTCGCTTCTGCGGCGTGTGTGCCTCGGTTTTCCTGTTTTCAGTGAAAAATTAATGATTGCTAAGTGTACACGAACTGGCGCGGTCAAACCTGAGTTTCTACCCGTGATACAGCCGGTCGGCTGTTAGGAAGGTTACAACGTGGATTCTGCAGTACTGTAAGACCGCAGTGTAGTTTAGTGCAGACTGTCGGGGAAGTTGGGATCAGTGCTAACACACATTTAGCATATTACCCCATGAAATTCAGCTACTCAAAATTAACTACTGGACGTACAGTTTTGCCAGCACCGAACATCCAAGTTGCATTTCTGCTAGTCTTATAATTTAAGGTGAAGTATTTGTGTGAATAAACCAGTACTGCTGAAAGAAGTTGGATTGAAAACCAGTCTGCCTCTGTGAGTTATTAGTTTAAAAAAAATCTCTCAAAGTGCCCACTAACCTGGTGTGGGATCCATGACCTTTTAAAGCTCCATTAAAGAATATCTTTAAAGCTGACCTCGAACCGGTGTGTAATATGAAAGGGATACCAGTAGCGCTGAACCAGCTCAGAATCACTTAGCCGATAAGTATCCCGCTCTATGCAGCTTAAAGCGCCTTCTACCTCATGGTTTTAGTCATGTGGTCTCACACATTGCTTGTGTGCTTGAGTCTCGTGGCTCTCACCGCCAAAACTTGCAATCGATTTATGGAGCCCCCAAAGGGTCACAGTGGGAATTATCTTCCCTCTGAACTACCTTTGCTTTCCCTCACAATGACTTTTACATTCCCCGTAATTCATTGAAGCTAAAGTTAAAGAGTTGGTCTAATCCAGCTATGACATGTCAAAATAAATAAAATAAAAAATCTGATTGGAATTAGTTAGCCTATGTCGCGGGAATAAGTAAAACTGCAATAAGTACATAATTGATCAAAAACGTTCAAGAAACCTTTGTGATCTACTGTGTGGGGTGTTTTTCAATATGGGATTACATTGGGAAAAACAACATTTCCCTCTCCACAGGGAGGTTAAAGATCATACATTGCCAGTTTAGGGAAACTCTCAGCAGATGCTACAGAAAGAAGAGACGATATGACACTTTACATTATGCATTATGCTCATTACTCCTTTCAAAAGGCCGAGCTCCGACAGCATGCAGCCACCAGCTGCTCTGCCGAGCTGTGGTGGTTGAAGTTGTAGTTTTGGTTGGATATGGTAATGGTTTGGCCTATGGCTGCAATTGTGGTTGAATCTATGATGCTCTGGATATGGCTCTATTGCAGTACTGTGCCTATTCTTTACTGCACCTATTACCATAAGCCAAGAAAGCTTCTTTAAGCCACACAGGATTAAAACTCTATCAGATATAACAGATGTGTTATACAGGAATACAGTAGCTTCAATATAACGTTTGGCCAGCACAACCATGTCAATTCACTGCACACACACAGTCCCAGCATATAGTTAGTGTTACACCCATTATGAACTAATATGTCACAGTCATAATCACAACAACCAAAGCACAGCCACAATCCCAGCGACAGCAACAGGGATATGTCATCCCATGGTTATAGTGATAATCACAGCTCCTGTACAGCCCGTCTCAATCAGCCTTGGCAGAAGTCCTTGAGAGAGCTGCACACACTAGCCAGCCACCAGGGTTTGATCGAGATGTTTTTGTGTCACTATTGGGGAGCTGTCATGTCCTCCGTCTTTATATTTTGTCCATGCTTGCACCTGAGCTAGCCACAACTGAAGGTGTGCTGTGGTCTATTGTATGATACAAGATACAACATGTTGTGATGGAACACAAAGCGTAATGCGAGGGAACGCAAAAGAACGTCAGGAAAGAAATTCCCACCATGACCTTTTGGGGACTCCGTAGATCAAAGATATCTGCAGTAATTGCAAATTCCACTAAAACCAAGATAATAATTACAAATGCAAAGTTAGCCTATAGCTTTTATTTACTGTAAACCCTGGCTTTCTCAGCTAAATCTCATCGTGTTCTCGTAACAATTTGAAAATGACACTTCCACAAAGCAAAATGAATGCAGATGCTGCTGTTGAAATGCTAAAGGTATCCAACCGTAATAATCCCACCCACTTCCTGCAGCAGTGCGCGCTGATAGGCAGGTGCAGGTAGACAGTCAGGTATACTAGCCAATCGTTTCCTTCGGCCTTATTACAGGCCTTCGACAGCCACAGATACCGGGTTGTTTTAATTTTTTCAGAGTATTTGATTTATTGATTGCTGTTGGGATGTAAAGGGAATTTCAGGAACTATAACCAAACATGCCTCTGAAGTACATTACCTACCCTAGCTTTAGCTGGTCTCCGTCTTTGGTAGGTCAGTCTCCTACATATCCCAGCATTCAAAGCCGTTTGTTTATTCGGACTAAACGTCGTCAGCCGTTGTCTCTATGCGCCCCGGGCAGCCGACTGCGTGTGTTGTAACGTCAGTAATGCGGTCCTTCCAGTCTTTTGCCTCAAAATGAGTGACATGTTCTGCTGAATCTACGTGGTGTAACGTTACGCAGAAGAAGACGATAACATGAAATGGAGATCACTCGGACCAGACCGTCCTTGTATGGAGAAATCGGTAACTTTAAGTAGCTTACAGCTGGTGGTCAACAGTAACCCAAGACAACGGTTTAAAACTGAGTTAGCTAAGCGATTCATTGGATGGGTTTGGTGGCTACAATCACCAGCTTTCATTACCTGTCATTTCATGGTGACTAACGTTAGCTCTCAGTCTCCTGTCAGACGTGTAGCTAGGTCAGCGTTAGCTAGCATGCTTTCTTAAAGTGGCACTGTGGCTGACGTTAGATTGGGAGCATGACAGTAAGCTCGTTAGTGAGGCCACGAAGTGCATGTTGTGCAACTGCATCGGTCCTCGACATCAGTGAATGGGCTCCAAACTTAGACATAGCTTTGCCCTGTAACAGCAATTGTGAGATAAGATATATATATATATATCAAAAACATGGACTGTATGAATGCACAGGTCAATGGCCCCAATAACATACACCTTATAATGTAATACAATCCAATACACTAGTACTATTATGATGGATTGTCCTGTACATTATTATTTTCCCCTTTCTGTGCCAGTTAATGTAGATGATCATGGTCACCATTGTCTCGGAGTTTGCAGTGAAGTTTGTAACCGATGTAAAGCTTCCAAACTTAAGGGTGAAATGCTTTCACTACAGGATCATGTTTACATCATGTTTTATGAGGAACTGTAAGGAGACCTCACTGTGGCTCTTCTTCCCATCTTTGTGGTTGAGGCTCAACAAAAAAAGGAAGCAATATGTCAGATATGTTTCTATGGTTGGAATGACAAAATAAACTCGATCAAATCTTAGAGTCAACGCCCAGAAAATGTAACCCGCCATGAATAGAAAGGCTCATTCTTGTTTGGCTTCACATATTTGCAGCTCATGGTCTTGGATTCTGGACAGACCGGTCAGCGGTGCATGAGGCCGCTGCACAGGGCAGGGCCCTCCAGCTGCAGCAGCTGATCGAGGGAGGTGCAGCAGTTAACATTGTGGCAGTCGACTCCATCACCCCGCTGCATGAGGCGTGTATACAGGGACAGACACAATGCGTCCGACTGCTGCTGGACGCCGGTGCACAGGTGAGATTTTGTCAGTCTGGTGCAATGACAGAAATTCTTCACAGGACACTTAAGCCAAGTTGATGGCTTTCTTCATCAGCGCATGATTGGCTGACGGTGACGGTGTATTTGTTATGGCTCTGTGCCCTCCAGGTGGATGCTCGTAACATTGATGGCAGCACTCCGCTGTGTGACGCCTGTGCAGCTGGTAGCCTGGAATGTGTCAAGCTGCTGCTGGAGTATGGCGCAACAGTGAATCCTCCACTGTTTACCTTCTCACCTCTTCATGAGGCTTGCATGGGAGGTACATCTTGTTACATACAACACCGCACAGGAATGTGTTTTGAGCCATGTATCTGGCCATCAAGATGTCTTTGCTTCGTCAGTCTTGCATTTCCAGACCTGATTCCACACAGTGTTTGTACTGTGTTAATGCAGGACTAGTCATCTAGTTATCTTTCTGGAAAAAAAGTTAATACACGAATCATCAAGGCAGGTCTTCTTCCTCATTGTTCTTCTAAAATAGTGCTGGGAGCACATTTTGCGCATCGCTAATTTGACTCATGTAACCAGTTTGAAAACATTTGAAAAAGTCTCCTGTAATAGCGCATTTTGAAAAGTGTACAGGCTTAAGGCACTGGAACACACTTAGGGGATTGCGGTCTTCATTTGAAAACAGAAACGACAAGTAAGAAGAAAGCTTTAAAATGAAACTCCAGACAAAATCTATTCAAACTGACAACAGCTTCTGTATTCTCTGAAAGATGAAACTACAAACATTTACAGCCTCCATTAAAGCCCACAGGAATTGAGTGTTGGATACTCAGACATTAGAATTGGGGGTGGAGGGTCTCTATTTCAAATGTACCTTTATGCGAACGGGACTCCCTGCCTCCTAGGATTTTTCCACAGCCGTGTTTGGAAAGTCACTCTGCTGCAGAGCATTTCATTCTGTTCTAAATAGACCACACCTTGCCTGTCTCACACAATAGGTAATTCAGATTGTGTCCAGCTCATGATTGATCAAGGAGCTTTCATGGAGGCCCACGACTGCCACTATGGGACACCGCTTCATGTCGCCTGTGCGAGGCAACATTATGACTGCGCCAAAGTTCTCCTCAACGCAGGTGAGTTCATGTTTGTCTTTTGCACACCACAGCTGGGTAAAATTAAATGTCACAATATCATTGGGTCAAAACCTGGATATGGATTTTTATTTTATTTTAGTCATTAGGACTACAACTAAATATTAATTAATCAACCACCTTTTCAAAAACTGTAGAACAGTCCTAAAATGTTTTGAACATTTTATTGTGTAACTGTTATCCAAGAAAAGACAATATTTAAGATATAACATAACAGCTGTCCCTGTGCTTTTACTTACTTACCCACAGCCCGAACAATAGTTATAGCACGAACTGTCAAGTTAACCGTTAACGCTAAGAGTAACGAGCATTGCGTTACATTGACTTATCTCTCATCTTTTCTGCAAACTATGAAAACAGTTTTGTGCCTACTGTATCTGTCTGTTGATCTGAAAAGCAAAACACTTAGTTTTTCCTGTTTAATTTCATGTCACAGTTATACACACATCATACAGATAGCCCAACACTTTGAGTTCATCTTGATTGGTTAAGCATTGCTTGCCACACCAGTGAGCCACTCGATTTATTTAGAGCTAACTAGTTTGTTTTTATGTTGTTTGTGTGCTGTTTTACTGCTAATGATATTCCTTAATAAAGTAATTATTATGGCAGGTCTAATTAGTGTATAAACGCAAATGCTACAGATAAGAGAAGCACTTCGCTCTCGTACAGTTTTGTCTTTCTTTTTTAAAGGGGCAAATGTGAATGCTGCCAAGCTACATGAGACGGCCCTTCATCATGCAGCCAAAACAAAGAATGTTGACTTGATTGACCTACTTGTGGAGTTTGGGGGGAACGTGTACGCCAGGGATAACCTGAACAAAAAACCCATCCACTACACCAGTGTGGAATCTCCCTCTTATCTCTGCCTTAAGTTCTATGAGAGTAAGTTTGTTTATTTAAAGTGTGCATCCTGTCGCTGTCAGTATATAGATCATCTAAGAGCACAGATATGAAGAGAAACATCCTCTCTCTTGTTTTCTCTTCCTTAGATACCCCCCTCAGTCTTCAGCAGATCAGCAGAGTCGCTGTGAGAGGGACTCTTGGCACAAGAGCACGCGAAGTTGTTTCCAAGCTGGACTTGCCCAATCGCATCATAAGTTTTCTTTCTTACATGCCACCTCAAGTTACTGACATTTAATCACCTATGGGGAACTTAAGATGCAGCTATTAGAAGGTTAAATGTAGACCAGTTATGTCTGCTGGGTCCATTGTTTTCTGTCTGGGAAGTCATATGACAGGAAGTTTGCACAAGTGCAGCTCAGATGAAATGTCTTAACACTGCCAGACTAGAAGGATGCAGAGAGATGTCGTAACTTAAATAACCAGACTGTTTATCCAAGGAAATTAAAGAGGGCTTAATTTGCTCATTAACGTAAAGCGGCATTAAGAGATTTTTTGACCATTTTGGAAAAGAAAGGCAGCCTAAATGTATGTTACATCAGCTTATCAAGATGTTATGGCTAACCTGTTGGCAAACAGCTGCCTACTGACGCATCCAGCAGACATGGAGCCACAGGGGCATCCCACTGGAGTCAGGCTGTTTGGCCACCAAATGAATGTTAAGTCCAATATTTATTTGCTTTTACCTCTAGCTTGGTCCACCAACCCCTACGGGAAAATATCTTCACCCGCCACTTGTCATTTACTTGTCATTGGCTTGTTTGCAAGAAAAATTGGCTGCTGCTGGTGGTTAAGAGAGGTGAGACTCAACCATACGGTCTGTTATTAAGGCCATGCACACCCATGGTAAACCCACACAGGTGCTATTAATTATTTTGGCTGCGCAGACCCCCTTTCTGGACCGTGTGGGCATGTACAGACTGTCCATGAAGCACGGACTCTCCTGTTAGCTTTTTGCACTTATGGCGGGACAAATGACACCTTTATCACACTTTTAGCTATCTAAGACCTCACATAACCTCCAGCATGGCTCAGCCCACCTTCAACCTGAGCAGAGGTCTGATCAGCCACAATAACTGAGCACACCTGTGCTTTAACACTTCATTCCCAGAGGCTTTGGCAACACTACCGACCATGTCACATCACTTGGAGTCATTAAAGTCAGTGTCAATATCAAAAGTATTGTTTAATGGAGCTTGAAATATATAAACCTGAACTTGTCTTGCTCATCATGATCAAGTAAGCAGTTCCATCATAGATCCTGTAATACCTTATTGAACACAGAGGGAACATGTAGTAGTTTGATTACAACGATTATATCACTATGTATTTGTTTATGTACTGTAACTATTTATTTTTAATGTAAATTTGTAAATAATACAGATCGTTCTACCTCTATTCAATTTGTGTAAATAAATAGACCACTACGGGACTATTGTAAAAACAGTTCTTCATTTACATTTACATACATTTACATTTACATTTAGTCATTTAGCAGACGCTTTTATCCAAAGCGACTTACATTTGAGGAAGACAATGGAAGCAATATAACAACACAAGGTAACAAAAAGCATAAGTGCATCAAAAACGAGTCTGGTTAAAGCCCAGCACAGTATACAAAGTGTTGTATCTTCTATTGTAACTGAGCTTAAAGCATCAAAATTCAAAATAGGTGATAATGGTTTTTTTCTTGTTTGCTTCTAATAACGTTCCTTTCAGGAAACTGATCCAAACCGATCTGCATGAAAAAAATTGCATAAATACCCGTAATGATGTAACATCGTCAGAACAAATTGTAGACCTTCAGTGTGCCGGATTACAAAACTCAGTGAAGTTTCAAGAGCCTGCTAATTAATTTACATAACGCATGAAAATGAATGGAAACTGCCCTGGAACATTATGAAAATACATCCAAAAACTGCACGGTATACATTGAAATGTTATCTATGCATGACTTGTAGTTAGGGAGCTTTTGAACACAAATGTGAGACAAAATGACAAATTCTGTTTTATTTGGAACAAAGTTGAAGCAGCTAGCAGTGCTTAATAGGCCTCAAACATATCTTAGTCAATATTGATGCAAAAATGAAAGGCAAAATTTTGTTAAAAAGTAATTACATTATGAATTTAAATGTGGCTTACATTGCCAAGTAATCAAAACATTTCAAATAATGGGGAGTTCATTTGTAAATCTTTGTGAGAGTACAGAAACTGAAGTATGTCACTGGGATCATTACATGATGGAGTTCAGAAGATTGACTGAGGAATTATTGTCTGCGAACAGCTATCCAAATCTAGTAACTGCCGTAATCTTCTTAGGGAGAACTAGGGCTGGAAACTTTACAGTGAGTGAATATTTTCTGACAGGACGGAGTAAAAAGAGACCTCAGAGAATTTGCAGTAGGAAATCCAACTAGCTGGACAACAATCCTTTGGCCTTACAGACAGATCCCCTTTGTAAGGCAGTCGGGCCTTACACTGGCTGCTGAGAGTGAGCAGCCGAAGATTGGAACCAAATAAAGAAAACACCGATATCGCCACGTGCTTGTCAAAGTTGTCACAGAACTGAAACCCAGTCCAGAGGAATCAGGGTGGTGGGTTAGAGAGGAACTAGATCATATGAGAGCATTCTGCCCCCACAACCTGAAATTATAATGAGACACACCCAAGAGCAAACAATAAATGCATTCATTCAGTCTGACTTGCACAAAAACATGTTTGAACGTAAACCGCTGCCTCAGAGCCTGGCAGGAATCGGGCCAAAAATGTTGGCTAGTGATCATTAATTACATGAACAGAAAAAGTGTTTTACCAGATCTCAAAGATAAATTGTGTTTAGCAGCGAAAGTCACAGTATGTAATCCTTGTAAATCAATCCAAAATATTTTAAAAAATGAGGTCATGTCCTCTGAATAGTATACAGTCCCGCTTAATTACTACTTAAGCTAGTTAAGGATCAGCCAATCAGGTGAGGAGACCAATTGAGGCAGTACACCGTTTCTTCTCTGCGTGAAGAGAGATTGTTAAAAGGATTTATTTTTTAAAAGGAAGTTTTGGGTCTTCTGCGGGAGATTAATGGACTTGGTTCTTGTTGCTAAGGGTAAGTCCACCTTTATTATAGTTTAAAGGTAAGAGTTTCTGGGCTAACCGAGTGTGTGAGAGATTCCGATATCAAACAAATACGAATTGTGGCTATATTATGTAGTACTTGCTTTTGGTTGAATGCTTTGTATCTATCGGCTGCATACACCTGTTTAGTGCATCTACTCATGGACGAGAGGCTCGTGAAGGCCGTAAACTTGACTGGCGTCCTGCTCTGCTGAGCTGTAACGGTATGAGCCGCCAGGACCGAGCTACTAGTTGGAATATTATTGTTGCTATAAGCTCCATGAGCAGACGCACGCTTCCTTCTGCGCGGTGATTCGGGTGGCGAGCGTAGTGCGGTCGAAAGAGAATAGTTCCTACATTCATACTTTTCTTTTATAATTTAACAAAATATATCAAAAAGGACACCGTATTTCTCCCCCGGAAAAATTACTCCTGGCAGTTCGGAGATGGCTTTGAAACTGTACAGTGCCAAGAAAAAATATACAAGAAGGTACAAAAACATACAGCTAAAAAAAAGAACACTTAAACCTTCATCTTTGGAAATAACATTTTACAGAATTAAAGAATTACATAATTTAACAGCTAACTGAATAAATAAAATATAACAAAAGCGAAATAACTGGTCGGGGAACGTTGTGGGCCTTGGGTTGATGACTAGTTTCCTCCCGGAGTGAGCACCGTCTACCGAACGCTAGCTAGCAGCTAAAGCTAGCTAGGAAAGACGGAAAATAACGTCAAATGTAACCTTAAAACACTGCACGACAAAAAGTACAGTTGGAACAAAGACAAATTGTATGAATGTGTTAACTTAACACTCGCGAAGATATGAGCGTTTATTCGGTATTTGGTGCGAACATATAACACCGCAGCCGCTAACCTAGCCTCGCTGATTCCTGTTTAAAGGGACTAATTGCAACAACCAATTAAACAGTTCCTACTAAAACAATAACTTAACGCTTTTAGCTTTGGGGCATGGATGGAGTCATTTGAAGGCACATATTTGTTTGTGTTGCCACAGAGTATAATTATAATTCGTACATAGAACTTACCCTTGATAGCAGACGTGAAGAATAGGAGATAATGTTACAGGACGTAAGGTTAGAACAAGCCAAGGAAGAGATATTTGGAAAGGAGTGTGGTAGCAAATGATGGAAGAAGCCACAAAAAGACTAGCTAAATTAGGTCTGAGAGGTTAACGGTTACTTTGCATAAAGTTTAAAAAAGGTCTTGTCACTATACAGCTACACCAATATTTGGTACCTGATTTTTATACATAATCGATTTATAGATATATGTCTTAAGCCTTTAAAAGGCAACTCAGATCAATCAAAAAATAGAAGGGATAACTTTTGAGCTACAGTTAAAGGTGTAAAATTGATTGGTGAAAAAGAAGACAGCCTCATTCTTTGAAGGTGATGAAAATCTATGACCCTTTCACTTCCCTGAGCGCCATGTCACTTGATCCTACCTGAACACGCCCTATCAGCTGTCTCCACACATCACCTCTAGGGAAAGCAGGTGTTAGATTTCTAAGAGTAACTCTTAGGCATCAGAATCGCAAGACTTTTTTCCCTTGGGGAACCATTGGGCTACTGTTTCCCAAAAAGAGAAAACGGGCAATGGTGACTGGACGGGGAAGACAAATGCCAGGTGGTTGTATATATTAACCTTTTATAACCCCACCTGAAAGACTGCATGGACACCCAACATTGTCAGCTATAAACTGCACATCTGAACCATGTCTTACTTCAAGTGAAAAATACATTTTAAGTAAGCTGGATTCAGCGAAGTTGGTGAGAAGCTGCTAGTGTTGGTGTTACACCATTAGCTAAAAATACTGAACCTGACACTGTGCCAGGGGCCCCTGCAGTCACATTGGAAAGTGATCTGGTGCGCGGCTGAGGCTGTGGCAGGACTTTGAAAGGCACAGGTTGCTGCGACATATTTGTTGGAACTTTATGAACCAGATGAGTCAAACAAACCAAGGGAGCCCATCTCTTTTTCCTCTATGAGCTGGCCACACAGGAGGAAGTCCTCATCGTGACTCAAGTCTGTCCAACTCCAGGACAGAATTAATTCTGAAGGTACTTCCTCTTTATGCAGTTTCAGTTGTTCCTTTCATTTCTTAATGAAAGTCAGCTGGATTTTTATATATATATATATATTTTACATTAACGTGTCCGATAAAGTCGAATATGATAGCAACACATTTTTTGTTTTTTGTGCTGTGTTAATACAAATGATTACAAATTATGCCCTTCTTTAGTATTCAAAGTCTTTCAGGCCAAAAACAATCTTGACTGAAGGGCAGATAAAGCTATTTTCAAGTCTCACCAAGTAGAAATCAGCATTTGATAGTAAGAACTACAGTGAAAATCAAATGTGCTTCTAAACTGAACATCTACTAGTACAAGTGATTTATTTATTTTTTTAATGTTTCACGAGTATGTCAAATGGAAAACTAAGTTGTTGTTTTTTTTTAAGCACTTACTGCCTTACAATTGTAACTGAAAATTTCACTTAACTACATTCAGGATATATCATGTTTTAACACACTAAGTGGAGAGGAGAAAACTTCAGTTTGTCTCAGCTGCTGTTTGCCTGAAATGTTGCAACACACTGAACAGCTCTGACAACCATAAAAGGAAGTGACGGAGGGGTCAAAGTACAACTAAGAGTATGTTGGTGTGTTGTAACATGACCTTGTAGTCAGTAATACTCAGGACTCTTTTTAAAAGTACAAACTAAATGTTTTATTTAAGTAGCAACTTGTCACTCAATACATCTAGATTCATTTGATTTTTTTTTTTCTTCCAACCCCTCCTCCACCACAACCCACACA
>CM022474.1:10436571-10545301 GCA_011952105.1 Coreoperca whiteheadi | reverse complement strand
CCAGAACGGTTTTTATCATATCCATGGCCAATATTCTTACTCA
Organism: Coreoperca whiteheadi; assembly: GCA_011952105.1. Taxonomy (NCBI): domain Eukaryota; kingdom Metazoa; phylum Chordata; class Actinopteri; order Centrarchiformes; family Sinipercidae; genus Coreoperca; species Coreoperca whiteheadi. The sequence continues at coordinate 10,545,258 of CM022474.1, read as the reverse complement.
TGTTCTGCTCATTTATCTTATATATATGATCGCAAACATTTTTAGACTTGTCTCACGCAATGGCTTCCTGCATATACAGCTGAGGCCATTGCAATTTCTCGGTTTCTTGATCCCTTATCTTGGCACAGATAACACTTACAACGCACAACTTGCACACATGCTGCCTATAATACAGATGCACTTACATTTTGATTACAGCAAAAAACAGAGTTTTAAATGTGTCGACTCTGGAAGGAACGATGAAACTAAATTTCAAGCGCTACAAGTGGTATAAAGTAGTTTTAATTTAGGTAGACACATAAAATCCTAATTCAACAACACATTGAACTCGTGTACACTTTTTAAAGACTAAAATTTGATGTACATTTGGATGGAAATGATTGGAAAGACTTGTTCAGTGCAGCTACAAAGACAAAGCAAAAGCACAAAAAACAGTGGTTGCATGAAAATTCACCGACAGACATGGGTTGTGTACATGTGCCTGTCTGAGAGGAATCCCTTTGTGGACCCTTGTGTCGGGTTAAATGTCTACACTCCAGTTTCCTTCCTCTTTAGGGAGCCTTGTAACTTCTGGTCCAGTCTGGTTTTGGAGAGTGTCTGAGGCCTGAGTTTAGGGCCAGAGACGGGCGGACAGTTCTCGTCTGTCTCCTCGCTGTAGGTGGTGGCTGAGATAGTGGAGGAGTGACGCTTGGCTCTGACAGCTTCTCCCTGCCGAACGTTAGGCGGAAGCCCCTGTTGTTGGGTCATCGCAGCGCGTAGACAGTTGAGCCACTGCTGCTTGTGGTAGACGTCGTTGACGTGCAGGGTGTGAGACTGGCCATGGGATGGATCCAGAGAGCTCACACGAAAAACATTCTTAGCTAGAGAGACACAGAAATAAAAGAAATGCAGTTAACAGGATATTCTAAGGCGGCAAAGTCTAGGATACAAAATATAGAGTAATGGAACTTCCTATCAAAAAAATAGTTTACTTCCCTATTTCATCAGGAATATGAACTCTGATCCTGTAAGAGCCAGAAGCTAGAGAACCCACGCACTACCCTCCCTTCCCTACTCCACCCAAAGTACTGTACATATCCTCTCTATATAGTATTTATTTTAATTCCTCCTTCATCACATTGTTAAAAACAACTTGTCAGCACAGCAAATTTAATATAAAGCTGCTCTAATTTATATTTTCATGTTAACAATGGATCAAATTACTATAATGTAAAAGGGTTTTACCGCCCACATCTTCACAGTTTTGGTTCACTTTCACAAGCATTGTTTCCAGCCACAGTAGGCAGCTGTTTTTAGTGGGGGAGGGGGGGGGGGGGTCTGATAAACCCACCTGCTCAGCACCAAACAGCAGACATACAGTTAGCAACTAGCTGAAGAAACCTAGTGGAACATTTAGCTGCTAACGAGTCAGATATTTCACTCAGGAGTTGGTGGCCACTAAATCAGAGCCAAACGATTAGACTTACATTCACTAGGTGGCCAGAAACACAACTCTAAAGCACTGATAATGTTGCTCCATAACTGCTGGATGTGTAAATAATCAACGGTTTGCTAACAAGTTTCTATTATCAAACTTATAAAAGATCATTATGTCCGTTTTTGTGTTTACAGCTTGTTTGTGTTTTTTTAATTGCTTCCAAAGTGACCATAAAAAACAGTTAATGCAGGTTTAAAAGTAAATTTAAGTTAACATAGTTTTCGTAAAGAAGGCCTAGAGCCCGTCTTCCTTGGCTCGTTGTGCATACCTTTCTTTTATGAGAAAAAGATAGTAAATTCTGTGCATGTGATGAATAAAAATTTTAATTGAGTGGTCAGTTAAGGGACACCGTGACTGGATTAAAGATGTGCTTACTGGGTCAAAAATTCAGCAATATGTTATGAACACAAGAAAGGGTTTGTGAGAGCAGAGTTCAAACTATATTTTAAAAGTAAAAATAGACACAAAATACACAGCACAATTTAAGTAAAGCCAATTATTTCTGCTCACTGTGAAAGGCATCATTGTACAATTTCTGTATTGTGGATGTGATCTGAAATGTAGTTAAGTACATAATATCAGTAAAACCTTGTAGATGGAAAATTAATTACTAAGTTAAAGTATGAAAGTTCAGTAAAAGTACAAATGCTTGTCGGCTGCAGTAACAGGAGTAAATACACACCTTTGCCTGTCAGTCTTTAGACCTGCTTGTGCAACAACAAATCTAATGTTGCAGCTAAAATAAGATCCATGTTAAGTTTAGTTCCACTGTTAAATACTAAGTCTTGCATCATCCCTCCCACTTACAGCTCAGGTCATGTTCAGAGGGTAATGAGGTATGTTGGTGAGAGAGAGTGTGTAGGAAAAAGTGATAATACCCTATTTCCACATTGAGGTGCCAACTAATGATTGTTGATTGTTTTCATTAGAGATCAGTCTGTGAATTAACTTTCCATTATAGTTTACTCTATAAAAAGTCAGACCATAGAAAAATCTCCCAGAGCTCAAGGAGACATCTTCAAAGAGCTTTGTCCGACCAACCAAAACCCAAAAGATATCTAATTGTCGATGATATAAAAAGAGAGAAAAGCATCAAATCGTCACATATGACAAGCTGAAATCAGCAAGTGTTTGCCATAAAAATGAAACCTTCAAACTTTTGAATGTAGGTGACACAAATCTTAAGAGAAAAATGCCTCAGCACAACTGAGCCACTGCAGACGCTTCACAAGTAGATGGAGTGCAACTCAACTCAACCCAACCCACCTTTCTCTCCATTGGTGAAAGCCCCTCTGAAGGAGCCCCCCATGCGGATCTCTCCATCCTGCAGGTCCTCTAGAGCCAAGTCCCGAACTGGGATGGGCTGTCGATACACCTGGAAGCAGCTCCTCTCGTTCCGGGTGACCGGTCGGGTCAGAACCAAGAGCTCAGAGAAGAGGAACACATGGAGCCTCTGTGAAGTGACACATTAATAGAGAATGAAACTTATACAAGACAAACTTGTAATGATATTATTGCATGTGGATGGTAATAATAAGGAGAGTAATCCTAATTCTCACCGAGCCACTCTTGTTCCGCAGCTCTCCATGACAAAGTAGGGTCCTACAGTTGTCTATGAGAGGGTCCCGCTGCTTATCATCCAGATACTCCAGTTTGTCTATGTAATACTGGCACTCAGACTCTCCTTTTCTTAGATTGATATCAGACAGAATCTCCTGGATTATAGTGATCTGGATAATAAAAAGGTTATTAGTTGTGCTACTTGCCAAAACACACAAGACTAAATAATCAGTGAAAAAATAACCATGTTATTTATCAGCAAACTATAAGCAACAACACTGTCTGTGACTGCATAGGTATGTAACGTGGATGTAACATACAGCTCTCTCCAGACTGGCTACGTCTGGGTGATCAGGAGGAGTGTGTCTGAGGATCTCTCGCAGCAGCAGTGGGTATTTCACCAGGCGTGAACGTGGGATGTCCAGGAAGCTCCAGAGGTCCAGCTTCCTGCTGAAGGGGGACTCCAGGCAGCGCTGCAAGAAGTCCTGGACCCGCCCGTCCTGCTTTTTCTGGTCCAGCAGGGCTTTGGCTGCAAGCTGGTTGCTGCAGTAGACTTTGTAAGCATTCAGACCAGGCAGCTAAGAAGATACAGCAACAGTTGCAATATTTTTACGTGTTGAAATTGATCATATTTGAAAATAATGGGTGTAAGGTGAACATAGTGTGCTAGCATACATACCCAGTCTATAACTATCTGTCCAATTTGAGCTACTGTTCCATCGGGGCCAGTTCCCTCCGTCAGTTTCATCAATAAGTCTGCAGATAAAAAAATGCACACACGGTCAGAAACATTTGTTAGAAAGTACAGACATCAATTAAAGCAGTTTAAAGGTCAAGTGTGTAGGATTTTGTGGCATCTAGTGGTTAAGCTGCAGTTTGCAACCCCTTGAATACAGCTTGCATCACCCTTCCCTTCCAAGCATGTAGGAGAAACTATGGTGGCCACGAAACAGCAGATGGCGCTGTCTAGAGCCAGTGATTGCTTTGTCCATTCTGGGCTACTATAGTAGTAACATGGTGGTACAACACGGTGGCCTCCATGAAAGGGGACCCACCCCCTTTTGTAGATAAAAATCAGCTTATTCTAAGGTAATGAAAACACAACGATTCTTATTTTCAGGTGATTATACACTAATGAAAACATACATCTAAATATTATATTCCATTTCTGCCAATAGCTCCTCCTAAATGTTACACACTAGACCAAGAAGTCTAAGAATGGTTGGTGGTAACTTACCCTCATGTAAGGGGATGTATGCATCCAGGTCTCCAAATATGTGAGCTAGTTCCTCCTCTGTCATGATGGAGAGTTTTAGCATCGGATCATGGTATGCCTACATGTGAGAAAAGCAGCATGAGCACAAAATAAGGAGCATAAAGGTTTTGATTTCTTTTATATAATTTAAAATAAAAAATGTTTTAACCTTTCGTGCAAGTTGTAGATCTTCAATGAGATCGTGCTCTCCCCTGTAAAGCTCATAAATTGCCTGGAGAAGAAACACAAGAGAAATCAAGTTACTTCTTTTGCTCTCTGTACTTTTAAGATGACTGCGCGTGCCCGCTTAAAACTTTAAAAAAAGCCTGATCTGCCGAACCTCTTGTCTCTTGATCTCTTTGGTGGAGAATGTGCTCTTCTGATGGACGTCCAGCGTCTCCGACCACAATGTGCTGTTTCTGCGTTTAGTGGGCGTGGGACCTGCTGTCTTGCTGCTGGCTTTGAGGGACATCCCTGGTGACTTGGCATCACCACGTAATGACATTAACTAGAAAAAAAAAACAAAACTTTTTTTTACAGTCAAACGTGACTTCTACTCGTTAAAATTTCTACATGGTAAATTAGTAGAGTGAGTGTCATAAGAACAAAGCATTTACCTGGATGGTCTGGCCAAAGCGTCGCACTGCACCATTCTTTGAGGGAGATATCAAGTTGACGAGGGATGAAACTTTGGCCAGCGGTCGCACACGCTTGTTACTGGGTTCCTGGGAATCAAGGAAATAAACTGTCTTCAGTTCCACTGGCTTGTACTAAGGTGTAAACTGTAGGGATGTAACAATACGTTATAGGCTCTCAATCACACATTGTGCATAAAACTTTTACCACATAACTTAAAAATACTGTTCTGCATTTGCAGAAATCAGATATTTCCAATTTCTGTCACATCTACTTTTTCCCTTTATTACTTACATTATTTGATACATTATAAAAGCACTGCTTTTGCTTAGTGTGATTTATACTGCTGTGAAACCACAAATTTGTCAGGAAAACTCTTTATTCCGGTCTCAAAGATTATATATCACTTTTTTAAAAGTTTAATGTTAGAGTATCAAAATGGAAATGTAGGTTGATGATGTTGTATAGAAAGTGTATTAAACCACTTTCACAGAGCCAAAAAAAATTATCATGCTTAGGGACAATGTGCCTCAGATTTTCTTTCACCATTATTATTTCCTTAGGCAGACAGACAAAGGCTAAGGGATCGTGAGATTATCCTGAGCTCATAAACAAGAGTATCATGGCTGTCTGTGGCGACTACCCGAGTCATGCAGACGGATTCAAGTTTGTTGTGAACACCCATAGGGTGCCAAGACAGCCAGGAAGCTGCCCTGACTCTCACCTTGAGGTCGAAGCTGGACAGACTGACTGTGTCGTCCTCCTTCTCTTTGCGCTTTCTCTTCTGCAGCAAAACAAGAATCCACACTGGTTACTTTCATAAGTCCAATGAGAATTCAAACAATACATTTGCAGCAACATCTTTAATATAAATGTAGTTTGGATGACAGCCCAAAATACTCATAATGACATGGAATTCCATCAATTAGCGATACATGTATAAGTTGTGACTCATAACATGATGGTGTTGTATTTTCAACATTGACTCACTAGACTGAAGTCCCATGGAGTTCCAGGAGTGAGAAAAGTGAAGGAGCTGCCTCTCTGCAGTGGAGGTCTACAGGAGACAATAGAGAATCATTGTTTTTATAAGGAATGCATTTCAGCTCTGTAAATACGATGGATGCCTTTTATGTTCGAGTCACCGTTTTGTTTTAAATATGTCAAACGCTGCGGCTGATGACGGAGGGATGTTAATATTTAAAACCATATAAGGAGCGGGACTGCTCTCTGCTGCTGCAGAAAAAAGTCAGTTATGGTGACAAAACAATGCAGCTACAGAGAGTTACAATGTCGTCTTCTTAATGAGTGACACCCTGAGGGTGCTGTCAAGGCCAAGGTCAGCTGAACACACTGCTACACGACCTATTTCTTGTAATCCTGCCTTAAAGTCATGTTAGAAATAATGGAGAGTGAAAGCTCCAAGAAAGTGATGAAAACAACTGGTAAAGTTGCATTTATCTGCAAGCCAACTCATTGAATTTTGATTTGTAGGGGTCAAAAAGCAGAAACCGAGTAATAATTACAAGCTATTAATCATGTAGGTTAAAATATTCCTAATATTATTTTTGGCACTTCTTAATCCTAAACTACTACATTCGTGGGAATGCAGCGATATATTTGAAGCCAACACAAATACTGAGTATTTTCTGAACCATATCGGCAGATACTAATACAGTCTGTCATAAAACATATAGGTGCAGTGCAGGTTTTAACTATGTGTAATGGTAACTTGAGAAGACCATGACATATTCTTTTGTTGCTTTTCAAGAGACTGCTACAGGCAGAGAAATCACAAAAATACTCTGCAGTTTGCCCAGTGTCGCTAATACAGAAAATAATGATAAAGTTCAAATCTGCAGATATTAAACATTATGCTGATATAACTTAATGGTGCATCTGACTTACAATAGTGCTGAAATTATTATTCAATTAATCTATTAGACAATAAATAGAAAAGTGAGTGATATTTTTAAAGTAACTTATCAAGCAAAAATACCAAACAATTGCTGGATGGTTCCAGCTTCTAAAAAGTGACAGTTTGCTGCTTTTTTCAGTTTTACATCAGTGTAGATTCAATATCTTTGGGTTTTAGACTCTTGGTCAAACACTAAAAGAAATATAAGGGCATCTTTATTGGACTTTCAGAAATTGTAATGGACATTTTACATCCAGCCATTTTACATTACAGCCAGAATGACTTATCAGTCAGCTGATATTATCAGCCAATATTGGCCTATTGCAGATATATCGGTATCTGTGTATTTGTTAGCCGATATTCACCAATATAAAACTATTTATTTTCAGCATATTAGGCAGAAAGAGAGGGTATTGTTACTTTATTTGTGTCCCTATAAAGTTTATGCTGTCACTGCAGTAGAAAGCAATATAACATGAGCGTGAAAAAGCCCATCCCATGAACACAGTTGGTCTCATGAAATCAGTAACAGCCACCTCACTAATCATTAAAACTATAAACCAGCACAAAAAGGACTACCAATATAAACCACCATGTTCTGAACAGACAAATTATAAACACTAACAAAAAGGAACATTTGCATTTTTGGACTATGAGGCAGCTAACTTAACCTCTTTCAGCACTAGGCAGTGCATGCTGGGAAATGTGGGCCGTGACTATGGCAACAACACTCTCAGCACATAGTGCCGTGTGCACAGCCGAGGAGACATTGGTCCCGGCGGTGCGTTCAAGGTAAGCTGCTAACTAGTTAGTGTAATATATTGCTGGAAAGTTAATAAACAGTGAACCCATGATTTTCCCCTTTCAGTATAATTTTAGAATAACCCTGTCCCTGACAACCGTCACGCCACTCTGGCTTATCTCTGGTGTTTGTTGTGTTAGCGAGTTAACGTTAGCTAACGTTATAGTTTGTCAGTCCGTAGCAGACTGAAAGGTTAGCGCCAGAGCATCTCATTTGAGCCTGTTGAGGGTTGACTTCACGCTACGTTGTTACCTAAGTTAACGTTAGTTGTTGAAGTGCGTTTTTACACCGGATACGCTGAACGTTGATCGCAGAGGGGCTGTTTTATCTCTGGACTGGGCAGCAGCTAACCACGAGTTAACGTTAATGTTTGGGACCGTTAACGTCACATTAACAAAGAAATATTTCTACAGATGAAATGTTTTGATTAGCAAGAAAAAGCACTTCTGATTGGAGTTCAATCCATTGAACTAATGTTTTAGAATCGGAACAAAGCTGCAGCATGAATCTCAAGTTAGAGAATAACGTGGTTTAGTAGAGAGGAGTGGTGGAATAAAACTAAGTAGGCCTACATTTAATACTGTACTATAGTACAATGTAGAAGTAATTTAACTTTACTTGACTATGTCCCTGGCATTTTCTGCTACTTAAGCAATTGACTGATACTATACATTTAGTTTATGTTGTTTTTTTTAACACCAAACACAGTTTAATGCATGTCAAATCATTGTCACAACATCGGAAATGATGTCTTCCGAGGTGCACTTGAAGGCATCCTTTGCCAGTTACGTTGCCGACCGCAGTCAATGCCAGCCCTGCCCGTCACAGTTGGCTAACGTCAGCTCGAAATGTGCTAAAGTCATATTACATTTCAAACAGAGCCTCCAAATAAATAATTAACGTTACATGAAATTATATCACATATTTTTGACGTGATCTACTCACTTCTTGGAGTTGTTTCTCCGGAGTGTCTGTGGAGACGGCTCTGCAGCGCTGATGACACTAGTAATGGACGTCCTCGATGATATCCTGCGAAGTTTATGCCTTTTATTTACCACCGTCTTCCCACTAACGTCTTCATTTTCTTCCATTTTGCAGGTGGCTTCGTTTTGAAATCAGTTACACCGAGGCGTACTTATGGCTAAACGAAAAAAAGACAAAGTCCAGACGTATGAAAACTGAGCCGATCTGTACAAAGAAAGCAGAAGATCGATGATAACAGAACACACACTACGGCGGAAGTTTGAATATGGCGGATTCTTGGAAATGGACCAATCAGGAGAGGGCCTAGAGGTCTTCAGCTAGGATACCATGAGGTGGGAGGGGCCAGCGGGACTTCAGTGAGAGGACCTTGAATGTAGCACAATCATGTTTCTTACCAGCGAGGAGTAATGGAAAACAAACCAACCATAAAACATATCCTTTATAACTACAGTATATTAGCAGGGAATTAAACAATAGTGGATTTCATAAAACATACCATCAATTCAGTGTGGAAACTGGGGAGAAATACGAAGATAAAGTCTCCAATGTATTACATCACATCTTTTGGATTGTTATCTCTGTACATTGCACATAGCCTATTCTTTATACTTCATACTGTGGACTTTTGCACATTCCTTTGTCAAAATTTTGCACATTCTGCACAATCTTTCATTTTAGAAATGATATATTGTACATATTTAATAATATTTTTATCGTATTTTTACTATACATTTTTCTATTTTCTATTTATGTTTGTTTACTTTTGCAGTACTTCCTTTATTTTCTTTTTTCATTTTCTCTTACCATGTTTATTTTTATGCACCACTATACCAAGGCAAATTCCTTGTATGTGAAAACCTACTTTGCAGTAAACCTGATTCTGATTTTGATAAAGTTGTCCCACTTGGAACTGACAAACACTTGTTGTTTTATCAACTTTTTGCAAGAGATTGAGAACAGTTTTAATCTCTGTTTTGTATATTTATTCACAAATTACTTGAATGTGTCAAGATACTTGACCAATAAATTAGATTCTGATTCAGGTCGTGATTTTGGTAACTGTGTAGTCTGCAGTATGCACCATAGTAGATGGGCCCCTAAAGGCGACAGCTAGCATACATTGGGCTTGCAGGTGTAAGGACTTTGGACCCCAAAGCAGGACTTCAAGACCAAGCAGATAGAGATAAAATTCTTTACTTCTTTGTGAGCAGAAGCAATCTGTAATAGTATGAGTTTGTCGTTGGATGAGATAAAAACAATCCCACAAACACAAGGATATATTTGACAAAACAAGGTCCATTCAGTAGCTGTTCTGAAGCTTTCAGTCGTGTACAATCAATCTCAACTTTTAAGCCTACGTGGATGAGAAGTCCTTAAAGTGTCCTTAAAAAAATAGATTAGAAAATCTACAATCCCACGATAACTGGGCAAACTCTATCTGTTGAGGAAGATTATGTGATCAAAAGCTCCATAACAGCTACTAAATCGACTTTGTGGTGAGATTGTTTTGTCAACTGCTGTTTCCAAGGTCAAGAAGGAACTTTGAAATTTGATGTTTTTATTGATTTTCTCCATTGAATCCACCATTTGATGAGACTTTTTAAACATTTCTTATGAAATATATTTTCAAGAACTGAATCAGGTTAAATGAGGCAGTTAGATTAAATCCAGAAATTTCAATTAATTTCAGTTGATGCTGGAAAACCTTGAGTGCTCAGAAGAAATAAAGCCCCTATCTCCAGTTGAGAGAGTACAGGTGAGTGTAACAAAAAAGACCAGGGATATGTAGAGTAGCTGCACTGAAAAACTTTATTACGATTCAGTTATTTTATCTGTGGCATGTATTAAGGACACAACAATTTTACACGTTTATTACAACAAAATACAGGTTAATTTCAGCATTTCATAAATATGTATAGCAACATTTGATTGCCTCAAAACTGTGAAAAGTAGCTGTCACTTACGCTCATTTGTTTTAAAGAAATCTAAATAGTAAATTTCATAATCATTTTAAAGGGAAAAAACTACATATAGAAAACTTTGTAATGGGATGAAAAGCATGCGAGTTTGAGCCTTTAAAGTGAGATTATATAGCTTTTAAAATAAGAAAGGCAGCGTTCTTCCTCTTACAAATGAAATGTTGAGTTCAAAGGCATGCACCATAGCTCAATTCAGTATACTCAGGGGTTTTGCTACTACAGCCTTACATGGTCTTGGTATGACCACTAGCTTATGATGGCTAATGTTAGCAACATTTAGATATTGATGTTTAACTTACATCACAGAGTCTGACTTTGTGACTCTTACCTACTTACTACGGTTACACTACATTTTTACATTTACAATTCTCTTCTAATTGGCAGTTATGGCCTCTGTTCAGGAAGACTTAATTATCCAAAATACATTAAACAAAAAAGCTAATGGGTTCGGAATGTATTAATGAAAGTGGATTCATGATAAATGTAACTCTGAGTCAATGGGAGTCACAGAAAGGGGAAAAAATTTATTTAACAAGAAGCAGGTTGCAGCTGTGACCAGTTAGTGAATGAAGCAGGAGAGTACAGTAATTTATACAAATGTGACCTACTTTTTGGCATCACAAGAACATCTCATATTGCAGTTTATTCATGTACAACGTCTGTACATGCTGTATATGCTGATAGTCCACCTCCCAGAACACTGATTTCATATGGTGCTAGAGACAGGGTACAAACATCTACGTCACCAAATGAAATCAGTTTCTGAGTGCAGTCCTCAATTCAACAAGTCTTCTGAGTTGATAGACAGTGCATTGTGCTTGAAACATGCAATACAACCCATGTCGGATACAGAAAAAGAGATTCTTGATGTTGTGTAATATGGACTGGTGGGCCTCGTGTTGCTAATTGGATGCAGATGTAGGTCAAATGTAGCTGTTGTTTGAAGAGGGCAGCTGTCCTGCATTCGCTCCTCTCTCTACACAATGGCCCGTTCTACAAACGAACAGCAGAGGGTGTGGTTACATTGAAAGCCAGAGTCAAACCAGTGACCTGGTGGTGGAAGACATTTTAAAGTGAAGTTCAAACGGATATTTTGGTAAAGACCGCATCAGCAAAGCTTGGAGGAAACCCCCGGGTTTCTCCTGGTACTCCACCCACCTGGGCCAGCAGGCTGCACCAGAGACCTCCACTAGAGACCAAACTCATCACAAACAAACATCATTACTGTAAAACAATCATATCAGACTGACATGGTAAAACCACAACTAGATTTTTGTACTGAATAAACACATATATGTTAATTATTAATCTTTTGAGGTGTTGGTAGGTGAATTTGGTAACCTTTGGACAGAGCCAGGCTAGATTTTTGTCCCTGTATCCAGTCTGTGTGATAAACTAAGCTTCTCCTCTAACTTGCCAAAATGCTGGCGTCTATAAATTACAGCCATAATATGAAAAAATAGAAATGTGACAGAAAACAACTGGTTCTGCAAAGAAACAGCAGCAGGTAGACTGGGTAGAAGTGAGAAGTGGGTAAAAAAACATGCATCATGGTTGAATAATCAGGTCTGCGCTATAGAAATAAGAGAGAGACGGTTGACATTACATATGCAACATAAAGGTCTAGCAGGTCTAATAACAATGCTTCGCCATAGTAGCTATGACTCATGTTTGTTCCCAGATGGCTTCATTTGAACAGGGGGTGAAGGTTTATCACATGACACACTGCTCATCACACCTCCTCTTCCCCTTCCTTTCTACAGTTCTAAGTTCATCGGCCAAATCTCATCTAAATAAATATAATGACGGCACACAGAGATAAAAAACAAAACAAAAGATAATACATGTTTTCATTTAAGGAAAAGATTTGTCGCAGTGCAACCTTGCCACATAGCACAAAAACAACCCTGGATGAGTTAAGAGAAAGGAAATTAAATCCTACCCTCCTCTGGATTTGATGGTAAATGCTCGGCGTCAACAAACTGGGATGATGACTGAGCCACAGCTAAATGAGAGAGACCCCTGAGAGGCTGTAGTCATCAATTTGTCTCTCATCGCTTCAATATATTTGTCATCAAGCATCCAGGAATTCAGAGCAGGAGTGAGTCAGTCAGTCATCACTCGGCTATGAGGAGCAGAAGTCAGTGGAGACTCTGCTTCATGGAGGAGGAGGATACCATACGTATCGTTCCCCTGAGCTCTTCCTGAAGGCGATGCGTATCTCGTTGCATGCTTCATGTTCCTATCGGACTGAATGCTCCTCAGCGAGCTTAAGTGAGTTCACACCTAGGGCAAGCAGAGCAATTATCCTTAATGGCGGAAGGTATAACCCCATGAATATGTGCAATCATGGGCTCGTGAGGCAGAGAGATGAGAAAGGGTGGAGAGGTGTGAATCTAGTGGAAAGGTTTCCTATTCATCATGACATAAACACGGATGCAGGATTGACATTTAGCTTCCTCATGTATTGACTGATGAATTTGAGCAGTTGACAAGGTGAGGGGAACATGAATCAGCCAAACCTTGGGGTGACTTAAACCAATAATTTGAAGCATTTTACCTCTAAAATGACACTTTTACTAAGCAAAAAAGCAATAAAATTACGTGGTGGATCATTCTGTGACGATCTACTCCCAATGAAGTCTTTTTTGAAACGCAGACAAATATTAGTATCCTGAAAGAGGTCCTACTTCTCAGGTTAAAGGAGTAGTTCAACATTTTGCGAAATACACTTATTTTCTTTCTTGTTGAGAGTTACATAAGAAGTTTGATACAGCTCTTGTATCTGTTGGTTTAATGAATGAAATGAAAGCCAGCAGCCAGTTAGCTTACTTAGCTTAGCATAAAGACTGAAAACAGAGGAAAACAACTAGCCTGGCTCTGTCTGAAGGTAACATAAAGCTCACAAATAACATATTATACATACATTATTTCTCATTTATTTAATCCATACTAAACTAAAGTGTAAAAGCAGCAAGTTGTGGTTTTAGTGAGCTTTAGAGGTGCTGTTTCTGTGGACAATCAAAATCCGCAAGAAAGCGAATTAGCCTATTTCCTAAAATCTTTAACTACTGCTTTAAGAGAAGTGTGACAGGAATCTACAGGACGCTGTTAGGATCAGAAACCCAGTAAGGTAGGAGTGCCACCATATCCGATTGGGCACAGCGCCGTCATACTCCTCTTTCTCCCCCATTTCTTGTTCGCCTCATCAGTCTAATGAAGACAAAAAAATAATCTTTACAAAAAATTCAACCCAGTAAGACTCTGGACATTTGGCCAGATGGAGAAAACCCACCCCCAACTGTCCCAAACTATTGGACACTGAACTGTCCACCTTGTCCATGTACAGTCTGTGATGTCAACACTAACTGAGATGTGCGTCATGTTCCGAGACAATAACTCTGCTTCCTTTACTTAAAGCAATCAACCTTGTGACAGATGAGTCATAAAAAATGTTTCAGGGCTTTGTGTTTTCAAGAGGGAGCGGTGGACGGTCTCCTGTTTATGAAAACATATTTCTGTCTCAGCATGGGGATGGTTATGTGTGAAGACGAGTGCGTAAGAGAAACAGAAATTGAATAACGTTTGTCAAAATATGGAAATAAATGTCATTGTATTTGATGTTGGAGGATGAGGAGCCAGGGGATTTTAGAGACTTGCCAGTCTGCCATTAATTAGTCTGGACCTTTATCGCCTTAGCCTGAGATCAGTGACTGTGTACAGACAAAGGAAGACTTCATTACACGAAGGATTTAAATGACAGAATGAGGTTTGCAGGGAATGTGTTTTGTAGCTATATATACCCGCACCAATGTAGGACAGGATCCAGGTGTGGTCACCTGGCACTCACGTATGCAACATTAAGATATGAGTGCAGGAGGGCAAAACAAAGACAGAAAGTATGGACACACATATACCCAATATAATTAAAATGTATTAAGGATAAATGTATAAAGGAAGGATGTTGAGCCTTGAAAATCAATCTCACAGACTCACCAAGTGGTATCACATTTTTCTGAGAGTACAAACAGAGAGAAAGTGTTTCTCTGAGGGGGCTAAGACACAGAAGGACTACATCTAATGCATTTATCATTGGATTTGAGATCACTAGATAGTAATGTACAGAAGAAATCGCCATGTTGGATCTCCACATGGAGAGCTCGATGATTCACTTCCTCCCACCATTATCTCAAACTTGTTCATCTTGTTTATAGTAGAATTGTTTACGTTTTCATTAAATGCTACTCAGGGAAAATGAATTTAAAGCCAAACCAGCCATGACAGCAAGTGTTTTTAAGACATGATATCAATCAAGTCACTGGGCATGGCTACAGGTGACTGACTGTGCTTCAAAATTAGAAAGTGAAACTGCTACGTCACTTTAGGTAAAACCCCATTTATGCAATTCATCAAACAAGTTGTGAAACAGTAGGACTGTAAGTTAAATCCAAACATTTGTATTTACAACACTGAATAACCCCCCCAAAAAAGAACACATACTGATAAACACAGACACTAACCTGTTGCAAATGATCTGTCACCTATCACACGATGCATTATTTCCTCTCTGGAGACACTGTCGCACTTGCTCCGACTGAAAGCTGGTCCCGCCCCGCACTGTACTGAAGTGTACTGTATTATATTGCACTGTAGGCGCCGTAGTCCTCAGGGTTGTCTTCTCTCTGTATGGGAGTGTTTGTGTGGATGGACGCACTGTGCGGCTGAGGACTTATGAGATGGAGATGCCAGGCAGAGCACAGCCCCCTCTCCTCTCTCTCTCTCTGCTCTTTACAGTCAGAATGAGCTGTTCATCCACCGCTCTGCCAGAGTCATTATTGTAACTGTGAGTCAACATGGGCTCCCACACACAAAGAAACACACACACACACACACACACACACACACGCACACACACACACGCGCACACACACACACGCACGCACACACACGCGCACACACACACTCACACACGCACACACACACACACACACACACACACACACACACACACACACACACACACACACACAGGCAGATAGACTGCACTGTATTAATATCTATATTTACAGTAAGTTATAAGGGTATAAACAGTTGAGATATGAATGTTTTGCAAGCCTTAGAAAACCAGTTCGCCTCTCACAAGATAATTTACCATAGAGGAAATATAAATGACAGTAGCACCTTCTTACACTCACTCACTCTCTCACAAACATCACACACCCAGCATGACAAAGCACCCTTGCTCTCGCCAACGCAAACAAGCAATTACTCTATTTACACCCTTCATCTACATAATCCTCCAGAGCTATTACCGCCATGTTTGTACATGACCAGCTCTGAAATGCATTGATAACAACACACGGCTGTATTTTTCCTTGGTTTCCCCCATTTATGACCGGATTAGACTCCTGACCTCCTTCAAATGAGCAAAATGAATTGTGAGTAGAGAAAACAGAAACGTAGCTTTGTTAAACTAACCACATCTTGATGTATCCAATTATTACCAGAACAACGCGGTTTATGGTTTACAAACTCTGTAGCTACCTCCAGTAAAACCACACACACTGGGGAATTCCCCGGGCAAGGGGGAAATGGAGGGATGAAATAGTATCCGCATGGTGATTGCAGGTGAGAGGGCACGAATCACAGAGCAGGAATCTCACCCTGCATTCCTCTGGTGTGACGGGAAATGTAATAATTGTGCCTCTGTTAAAGACTAAAGGCATTGCACACTCACACACATGCATACATAAGCCCTGCCCCCCATCACCCAACACGTGCTTCCTTTCCTAGTATCCATTGCTATATGGTGTGTCAGCTGACCACAGGATGAGTCGCTTCCGCTCTTCCTTTCATCTTTCCATCCCGAAGATGCCAAAGGAAGTGGCTGTGAGGGCTGAGTCACATCAACTTGTCACCCTGGTCTCACCCCTCCTCATCATCACTGCAACAACATCCACACTTTAATCCTGCTATCAGTCATCCGCCATCCTCCAACAGCGCTGTGTGTTGTAGTGTACCCTCCTCTCTTTCCTTTTAATGCATCCTTCCCGCTGTGTGTGAATCCACAGCCGCAGCATTGCAAGGAATGCCTCTCTAGATGTCCACAGTCCCGCGGCCAGCCTCCGCCTGCTTCCCAACATCCTGACCAACCTTTGCACGATCCCTAATCCTCACCAGAGGACAGCTCTGCCATAAAGACTCCGACAGACAGAAAATATCTCTCCTCTCTTCACTCTGATGCACTCTGTGTTTCTCCTCCTCCTCCTCCTTCTCTCTATGTTTGTGTAACTCTGACAACAAGCATACAGACATGAGCTATATCGAGACTGTTTCAGTGCAGATCTTACTGTCATAGCCAAGCCTGCGGAACTGTCAAATGCTCAGTTTTACTTCACAGTCTGCACTGAACTTAGAGCTACGTCAAGACAGCCTGACTGCCTTGGTGAGTGTTAACTTGTGTCCTGGTTGGGGGAACATATAGCAGAAATTGAAAGTGGAATCACAGAAATAGTTTGACATTTTAGGAAATATGCTTATTCGCTTTCTGGCCGGGAGTTAGATAAGGAAATCGATACCATATCTGTCCATTGAATATCAAGCAGCCAGCAGCTGGTTAGCTTAGCTAAGCACAAAGCCTGGAAAAAAAGAGAAACAGGTAGTCTGGCTCCAAAGGGGACAAAATAAGCCTACCAGCACCTCTAAAGCTCACTAATTAACACAATATGCCTTGTTTGTTTAAACCATTATGTAATAAACGTGACAGGTAGTGGATTGTGATGTGTCTTGCTGTCACAGTGAGGTTGCCAGGCAACCAGCAGAGACTCAAGTAACTGTACTATAACCTCCACTTTTACACTTTACACAATTTTACACCTGTTACCATTTTTATGCTAAGCTAACTGGCTACTGGGTGTAGCTTCATATTTCGCGAACAATCGTGATAGTGGTATAAATCTTCGCTTCTAAGTCTTGGCAAGAAAGATAATAGGAGAATTTCCCAAAATGTCAGGCTATCCTTTTAAAGTGGCGATAATCGATATTTTTTATAGTAACAATGCATCAAATGACAATGGGAAAGGAGTCACTAGTAGTGATGAACCTAGAGAGAATATTCACTCCCACTGCTCTCATAGTTGTCTTTGGCCGCAGCAGGCAGCAGTTTTCAGAGAAAAAGCTCTAAAAAGCTGCTGTACTCTACTTGCTCAGCACCAAACTGCAGATAGACACAGTTGGCGAAGAGCTGGTGAACATAGTGGAGCATTTAGCAGCTGAAGAACCAGATACTTTGCTCAGGAGTTGGTAGAGACCAAAATCAGAGCTTAAAGGAGAGTGAATATAGGACATTCATCAGGTGGACACTAATACAATTACAAATAACGTCGCTCCGTAACTGCTGGATGTGTAAATAAGCAACTATTTGCTGGTTGCTACTGAAGTGCAATGCAGACAGACAGCACAAGCACAGGATGCAGGATGCTGGTACAGCAGGGTGAAGATGGGTTAGAGAGGGAGGGTAAGGGGAATCTTTAGGAAAAATAGCTCTTGAATGAATATTGAAAAACTACCCAATAAACATTAAGTTGCAAAAACGGAACTGATGCATGGTTACTGTTTGTTTTCTGCATTACAAATGGATTATGCTGCACCTACCGTGTATAAGACCTGTGCCCATTGGGCTTGTTAACGTAATATCCCATCAGATGTCACACTCTCCCTCAGGTCAGAGAAAATACAAAAAAACCAAGCAGCGTTATGTAACAATCCTACTCGAGTAGTCTGCAGGCTTCAGACGCGCCCTTAGTAACAATATAGCACAACCAAAGAAAGGACAGGATTGCATAACGACAACCTCAGTGCCTTCTAAAAGCAGCTAAATGCAGCAGATCTAACTAAACCCGCATATTGTACATACAGTACAGGTGATACTGTGAAGAAGTGGATGCTAGGATTTTTATGTTTCAGTCGCCAAAGATATGATTAATATAATGTACATGCAGCCCCACAGCTTCATAACATTGTTTTGTTATTTCAGCAAAGCCATATGTACACCTCCCACGCCAACAGCAAAAGAGATGAATAGCTTCTCCTTCAAAGGACGAATTTAGTATCTGATGATAAGTTGTGACGTGATGCTGGTGAAGACACTAATGCCAGCAAAAAGGCTATTCTTTATGTAAGTGTAATGTGAATAATTTTGTTGCATTTTTTGGGTGATACATTTTTCAGCGTGGGCTTTTCTCAGTAAAATGAGAAACTGGACACACACACACACACACATCTCCTTTTCTTGTTGTTTTCATTTTATTTCATCCTTCTAAATAATCACTTATTCACTAATTTTAAATTCCAAAGACCTAAAGTACGTCCTTCAGAGAAACCCAAATGGTAAATGATTCTCTCTTTTTACCTGCAAAATGGGCTGAGAGATTATTAGATATTAGCTGTGATGATTGTGTTTTCCTAAGAATTTGGATTTTTTATTTTTTTTATTGAACAATTTACATTTACAAACGTGTGTCTTTCTGCCACCAGGAGTTGGTTGCGGCTGAACATTCTGTTGCTAGTAGCAACCGCTACTGGCACATTCCATAGACAATGTCACAACATAAAATAATGTAACGTCTTGTTTCTCTGCAGGTTGGGATACAGGTTTGCGTTTGTGTCACTATGTGCTTTTCATGTCATGTTACATCACGGTAATGGAGGAGATTTATGCCGTAGTACTTGTAGTGCTTGTTTTACAAGCCTGACGCCGCTTTCTCTTGCTATTTCTCTGGGATTGATTGCACAACGTTTCACCCAATAACTCCACATATCATTTCCATATTTTACATTGTTACGTCCACCATTTTGTCAAATCTGTGACAAAGCAAATATTGACTAGCATCTTTTAACCGACCTCTAAATGTCCTTGTTGGGTCATCACTTGTAGATGCTCCATTTCTTACAGCTATTTTGTGACTGTTGTTTGTAATCTTTCTGTAATTAGTCTAGTGCTAACCAATCTAGGCATTATACTAGCATTACCTGTCTGGAGCTAAAGTGCTGCTTTTCTAACACAACATTCAAAGAAATTGTCAATTTTTTACTTTTACTTTTGTGTACATTTACTATATTAATTAGTGTTTTTCTTTCACTGGTGGCACTTCTTTCTTCCTGGCATGATGTTATCTGACAAGGTTAGCGTTACCATACTTGCTACTACTGTTAATTCATTTTCACAATACCTCTGGTCGAATGTCGGTATGTCATCTTTTCTGATTTGTAATCGCTGACAGACACTTAATCACAGTTTCACAATTCCCCCCAGTAGAAACCTGCTGTGCAGCTACGCGCACATAGTGAGGGCAGAAAAATCAGGCTCGTTATCATTATTAGTTTCACAAAAATGGTGAGAATCCAGAATGTTATGTTGTGTTGATTCAAAAACTGCGCTCCGACAGATGCAAAAAAGGTGTCAAATCTGTTTCACCTGAGCAAAATGACCGATTTTCCTTTTGAACAATTTCTTACTGAAGGAGAAGAAAGATGTATTTTGACACTTGTTTTCAGGTCAGCATGCCACAGGAATGAAGCTGCAGGTATGCTATCCTCTACACAGTCTTTACATTTTACAGTGAAAAGTAAAAAGCACGTGAGTATAAAGTACACATTTTCAATATAAGATAAATTATCATTAAATTAATTCTTTTTGTTTTGGTAAATGCAAAGGTGGTAACTATGTACGGACAAGGCGACGGATCATCAAGATGGGAGTGTCAAACCTCAGGTCGTCTGTTCTGACTAATGGCCAGATAAAAGCCTTGGCTGCCTGCTTACCTTCACTCCAATGTGGACCCCAAACAGATGAGCATTTTGACCAAATATGGTGCAAAGAAAGGTTAAATGTGAGTCATTTCAGCACCACTATCCAACTGAACATAACCCCACCCTTAGCAGTAACAGCTGGAGCCGAGAGGACGAGAAGGCGGCCTCCTCGGCAAGACAGTCAGTTGCTGCTGGTGACTCCAGTCCACCCGGAGCAGTTTGACATACTGCCCCTGGCTAACACCCAGAATCCCTTCAACATCATGGAGTTATAAGGGAGGAAGTTTGTGAGAGTCACCTCCACTGTTCACTCACCTGACTGAAGACAGATGGAGAGTGCCTGACTACAATCTGGAGGGTCAGATGGTCCTGTCGGTGATCTGCCACCATGGCCATGGACGTGAAAATATTCAGCAGTAAAGAGAGAATGCAGGCAGAGCAGGAAGACAGCAGGATGGCCACCTGAGCAAAGAAGCAGAGGAGAGGAGCCAGACCACATTTTAGTTTTTATTAAACCTGTATAATTGATTGTTTTTGGCCACTTGGGGGCAGCAGAAACAAGGTGTGAACGCAACACTGACATATAAGTTCCCTTATTTACACACCCAGAAGACACAGGGCAACCTTAGCATTCATTTGGAGACCATCTGATGAATGTAATTTCAATATTTACTCTCCTTTCATTTTTGTTTTGGTCTCCACTAACTCCCAAGGAAAATATCTGTCTCTTTAGCAGCTAAATGACTTATCAGTGACTTATATCACTGCAGTGATAATTATCTGTGGGTCCATCACTATCAGCAACACCTTCCACAATATACATACTGATTTTGTCCATTGTTAATGTAACAACACTAAAGAGTCTACAGCCATGCTCTGTGAGGATATACTTAGGCACAGCAGTGCTTTAAGCTACATGCTAATGTCAGCATGCTAACATGCTCACAATGACAATGCTAACATGCTGATGTTTAGCAGGCATGTTTAAGATCTTAGCTTAGCATGCTAGCATCCTCACATTTGCTAGTTGGCTTTAAACAAAAAGTACAGATGAGGCTGATGGGAATCTCATTAGTTTTGCATGTATTTGGTCACAAACCAAAGTATTGGACAAAGTAAAATTTTGACCTGATGATGGCGCTATTTGAGACATTTCACTCATAGGTACAAATGCGGACCTAATGGTCACACTACACGTCAGGGGATCACCAAAGGAAGTAGGATTCATCCTGTGGGGAAGATGAAAGTCTGTGCAAAATGTCATGGCAATCCATCCAATAGTTGTTGAGATATTTCGGTCTGGACCAAAGTGGTGGACCAACATACTGCCATCCCTAGAGACAAGACTAGAGATCCCTAGGGATACTGTATATTGATTAATATCAGAGCAGCTTTATGTTAACTTTGCCTTTGAATTAGCCTTTCCTTCCAGGTTTAAAACTGTTCTAAACTGGTCAAATTTGCATTTACAAACAGTCAAATGAAGAATCAAACAATTAATCAATCAACCAGTCAATCAACAATCAAACAATGAATCCTGAAAGATGAGAAAAACCAAGCCAAACTTGGGAAAGTTGGGAAAACAGTGTACACAAAGGACCACTTTTGCATTTTGTTTAGCAGTAGATATTTGTACTTGTACTTGTTATATTGTACAAACAGATCAAACACACACACAAACAGAGATGCATGTAGAGTAGTGCTATTTTCAAAAGGAATGGGTATACTCAAATGCAATTACATAATGTTTAACACACACCACTCTTGTGCATAACCACAATAAACCAATAATCTACAGATATACACTGTTGAGTCTGGCCGCTGTTTCTTTTGTGGCGTCAGGTCTGGTCTGCAGACCACAGCTTCACTTCTGTTTTACTTTCCTGACTTTTTTTTTACAGCAAGTTGATGAGGCTGTAAGAGGTTGATGGTGTGTTTGTAGAAGTTCTTTTTGAGGGCATGGACATGAAATGAAACTTACAGTATCTGATAAAAATAAATCTGATTTGTAAAATTGAAGCTTTGACAAAGTATGTTTGACAGAGCATGTAATCCTTAAATTTTGGCAATTTACATGCACGAGATTAAATTAGAGTTTTTACCCGACATCTCTCTATATGTGTGCACCCCCCACACAACCACACATAACACTCACTTCCTCTTCATATGGACCAGGACGTGGTGTTCCTAAAATTAGATGAGACAAACACATGTTCACAGACACGCAAGTCCTCGATTTAGCTGCACTGTGGTTTTACCAAAGTTCGGAGCAGAAAGACACAAGATCAGATAACGTTCATCTCTATAGACTGACACAGAGACTAGTGAAATGTAACGAAACACATTTAAAAAAGTACCGTACTTAAGCACAGTTTTGAAGCACTTGTTCTTGCAAGTATTTCCATTTTATGCTGTTTTATACTTCTACTCCACTACATTTCAGCGGCAAATATTGTGACTGATGGTTAATTTTTATATTAAGATTTTATATATAAAACATGTGATCACTTAAAATAAAACAAGATATAGATTTAAAAGCAGTTAAAATGAGACCTCGACCAAATACAACATTTAAGTACTGCTTATGTTATTGCATCAATAGAAATGATCCACTAATGTAACACTCACAAGGGGAAATTCTGCATAATGAGTACTTTTACTTTTGATACTTTAAGTTGCTTAAGTTAGGTAACACTTCTCTATTTTTACTTAAGTTACATTTTGAATGAATTTTGTATTTGTATTTTGTATTTTGAAATGACTGCTTACATATGTGAATACTTCTTCTGCTGCTTATTTGAGAGACTCAACCAGCTGTTTGAGGAATGATGAATAAGTGACTAACAGGGAATACCATCCTTCCTTTCGTGAATGACTGATGAGGAAGAAAAAGTTATGAGCGGCAGGCTTTAGCTGCAGGTGGAGGGCCCTCAACTGGTGACATTGTTGTTGTCAGTGTCCTGTGTGATGCTGTTGAACTTTGTGACAAAGTCTGTCACGCAAGTCTCAAGTGATCAGTCACATGTATGTTCAGACCAAGAAGAACCAATCAGACACAAGCAGTGTGTCCCAGTTCCAAACTACAGTACATACTAATTGTATACAGTATATACTACCAATCATGTTAGTATATTGATTTTGCAGTTAGCATAAAAAACAATCAACATACTTACTGAACATACCATTGAAACAAATAGACCAGCTAGTCGAGAGCAGTTACTTCATTTGCTTTGTGCATTGCTTTGTGGGACAATAGAATGCATCAACAGTCCACTCGAATATGTTTTTTGTATTTTTCCTTTTTCCAATGTGAACTCAAAAACTCAACTCCTGCTTAGATTGAGTGTGTAGTATGGATAATGTTAAGGATTCATACTACATCTGCCTTATTGTTCATTCTTTCTTAAATATTTACATGTTACTCAGTGTTTTATATATACAGTATATATATATACTGTAGGCCTATATATAGAATAGAATAGAATAGAATATACTTTATTGTCCCATGCCTGGGAAACTTGTCTTAGATATCGTGACACGGCTAGTACACAATACAATACAATACATACATAAAAGCACACATTCCAATATATAAAATACAGCATCATATCTCAGACATGGGATTCTATATTTAGAATTTTAACCGCAGTTGGCACAAAATAATTTTTGTAACGATTTGACTTACACATCAAAACCCTAAATCGTCTCCCCTGTGGTAGCATATTAAAATACACGTGTGTATCATCAGCAATAATTTTTTTAGCTTGCTTAAAAATTGATGCCTCATACATCTCTTGTATGGTTCTTTTATCCTCCAACCCTATAATTCTTTGAGCAGTGTGTACTAGTCGTGCTAGTTTTGATTTTGATTGAACAGTCAGATTTCCATACCATGCAGTGATACCATATCTTAATGCAACCGCAGGGGGGCACAAGCCAGTGTCTTCATGTGCCAGTCCCAAGTCTGGATAAATGCAGAGGGTTGTGTCACGAAGGGCATCCGACGTAAAACACATGCCAAACTAAAAATGTGAATCATGACAATGACTTCCATACCGGATCGGTCGGGCCCGGGTTAACAACGACCGCCACCGGTGCTGTTGACCTTCAGGGTACCGGTGGAAATTGGACTACTGTTGGTCGAAGACGAAGAAGGAGAGGAGGAAGGTGTGTTCGTAGGCAGAGAGAGAAGAGGAAAGCTAAGAATGTAGGACTGACAGTAGGGACTTTGAACATTGGGACTATGACAGGGAAGGCTAGAGAGTTGATTGACATGATGCAGAGAAGGAAGGTGGACATACTGTGTGTCCAGGAGACCAGGTGGAAAGGTAGCAAGGCTAGAAGCTTCGGAGCAGGGTTCAAGTTGTTCTACCATGGGTCGGATAGGAAGAGAAACGGAGTAGGAGTTATCCTGAAAGAGGAGTTTGTGAGGAATGTTCTAGAGGTGAAAAGAGTGTCAGACAGGTTGATGAGCCTGAAGCTGGAAATTGAAGGGGTGATGTTCAATGTTGGGAGTGGTTATGCCCCACAGGTAGGATGTGAGTTAGAAGAGAAGGAGAAATTCTGGAGTGAGTTAGATGAAGTGATGCAGAGCATCCACAGAGGTGAGAGACTGGTGATTGGTGCAGATTTCAACGGGCATGTAGGTGAAGGGAACAGAGGTGATGAGAATGTGATGGGCAGGTTTGGTCTTCAGGACAGGAACGCAGAAGGACCGATGGTGGTAAACTTTGCAAAGAGGATGGAAATGGCTGTAGTGAACACTTTCTTCCAGAAGAGGCAGGAACATAGGGTGACCTATAAGAGCGGAGGGAGAAGCACTCAGGTGGACTACATCTTGTGTAGACGTTGTAATCTGAAAGAGACCAGTGACTGTAAAGTAGTGGTAGGGGAGAGTGTAGCCAGACAACACAGGATGCTAGTGTGTAAAATGACTCTGGTGGTGAGGAAGATGAAGAGGACAAAGGCAGAGCAGAGGACGAAGTGGTGGAAGTTGAAAAAGGAAGAATGTTGTTTAGTTTTCAGGGAGGAGCTGAGACAGACTCTGGGTGGTCAGGAAGTGCTTCCAGATGACTGGACCACTACAGCTAATGTGATCAGGGAGACAGGTAGGAGGGTACTCGGTGTGTCATCTGGAAAGAGGAAAGTGGACAAGGAGACTTGGTGGTGGAACGAGGAAGTTCAGGAGTGTATACAGAGAAAGAGGTTAGCAAAGAAGAAGTGGGACACAGAGGACTGAAGAGAGTAGACAGGAGTACAGGGAGATGCAGCGTAAGGTGAAGGTAGAGGTGGCAAAGGCCAAACAAAGAGCATATGAGGACTTGTATGCTAGGTTGGACACTAAAGAGGGAGAGGTGGATTTGTACAGGTTGGCCAGACAAAGAGAGAGAGATGGGAAGGATGTGCAGCAGGTTAGGGTGATTAAAGATAAGGATGGAAATGTATTGACAGGTGCCAGGAGTGTGATGGGAAGATGGAAGGAGTACTTTGAAGAGTTGATGAATGAGGAAAATGAAAGGGAACAAAGAGTAGAAGAGGTGACTGGTGTGGAGCAGGAAGTAGCAAAGATTAGCAAGAGTGAAGTGAGGAGGATGTTGAAGAGGATGAAGAGTGGAAAGGCAGTTGGTCCTGATGACATACCTGTGGAGGTATGGAAGTGTCTAGGAGAGGTGGCAGTTGAGTTTCTGACTAGTTTGTTTAACAAGATCTTGGAGAGTGAGAGGATGCCCGAGGAATGGAGGAGAAGTGTACTGGTGCCAATTTTCAAGAACAAGGGAGATGTGCAGAGCTGTGGCAACTACAGAGGAATAAAGCTGATGAGCCATACAATGAAGTTGTGGGAAAGAGTAGTGGAAGCTAGGCTAAGGGCAGAGGTGAGCATTTGTGAGCAGTAATATGGTTTCATGCCTAGAAAGAGCACAACAGATGCAGTGTTTGCTTTGAGGATGCTGATGGAGAAGTACAGAGAAGGTCATAAGGAGTTGCATTGTGTCTTTGTAGATTTGGAGAAAGCGTATGACAGGGTGCCGAGAGAGGAGCTGTGGTATTGCATGAGGACGTCTGGAGTGGCAGAGAAGTATGTTAGAGTGGTGCAGGACATGTATGAGAGCTGTAAGACCGTGGTGAGGTGTGCTGTAGGTGCGACAGAGGAGTTCAAGGTGGAGGTGGGTCTGCATCAAGGATCGGCTCTGAGCCCCTTCTTGTTTGCTCTGGTGATGGACAGGCTGACGGATGAGGTTAGACAGGAATCTCCATGGACTATGATGTTTGCGGATGACATTGTGATTTGTAGTGAGAGCAGGGAGCAGGTGGAGGAGAATCTAGAGAGATGGAGGTCTGCTCTGGAAAACAGAGGAATGAAGCTTAGCCGCAGTAAGACAGAATACATGTGTGTCAATGAGAGGGACCCAGGTGGAACGGTGAGGTTACAGGGAGCAGAGGTGAAGAAGGTGCAGGACTTTAAGTACTTAGGGTCAACGGTCCAGAGCAATGGAGACTGTGGAAAAGAGGTGAAGAGGCGAGTGCAAGCAGGTTGGAACGGGTGGAGAAAAGTGTCAGGTGTGTTGTGTGATAAAAGAGTATCAGCAAGAGTGAAAGGAAAGGTGTTCAAGACGGTGGTGAGACCAGCAATGCTGTACAGCTTAGAGACAGTGGCACTGAAGAAAAGACAAGAGGCAGAGCTGGAGGGGGCAGAGCTTAAGATGCTGAGGTTCTCTTTGGGAGTGACGAGGATGGACAGGATCAGGAACGAGTACATCAGAGGGACAGCTCATGTTAGATGTTTCGGAGATAAAGCCAGAGAGGCCAGATTGAGGTGGTTTGGACATGTTCAGAGGAGAGACTGTGAATGTATTGGTAGAAGGATGCTGAGGTTGGAGCTGCCAGGCAGGAGGTATAGAGGAAGACCAAAGAGGAGATTTATGGATGTAGTGAGAGAGGACATGAAGTTAATTGGTGTGAGTGAAGAGGACGCGGAGGACAGGGTTAGATGGAGGCGCATGATTCGCTGTGGCGACCCCTGAAAGGGAGCAGCCGAAAGGAAAAGAAGAAGCAGTGATACCATATCTTATTATACTCTCAAATACAGACTGATTAAACAAAAATAGGACCTTCTGGTTCACCCCAAACACTTTTAACACCGAATATACTGTTTATCCATGTTCTCCCTATATTTGCTGTGATATATTTATTATGATTAATAAATGTGGACTAAATAATAGGAAACCGACTGCAATTGAAACAAAAAGAAAACCAAGCAGGAGCAGGAGAGGAATTCTGCAGCTGATGGACAAGGTAAACCAGAAAATCAAATTGAAGCTTGCAGACCGTATAGATGCAAGCTTTTTTCCTGTTGTTTGCACTCCTGATGAATGCAAAATAAGAAAAAGATTTGCAATCTCCTGGAAGATATTAAAATAAAATGCAAATAGTAGACGCTGCTATTATTCATCATGACTAATGGTATTTTGTACAGTCACTTCTGTGCTGCAGCTATCTAGGCCTCTTAAGCAATGAAAGAGACCTCTGGAGATTTCTTAAATTTAGGAGACATTATAAGTTGTAAGAAATTTGGTGAATAGTGTTTATTCCTAAATTTAAAAGTAAGAGTAAAAGATTATTTTTACTTTAATCGCTCACTTAAATGCAGGCCCTGATCTTTACCAGAGTTTGTATATGCTGCTTTATATTTGGGCTTTCTTACTATCACCAGACCTGCAGCTGCTGTAAACAGTTGAAGACATAATGTTTAAGACTGATAATTTTAAATAAATCTTTGTGTTGGAGACATTGGACTGAGGACAGGGCGTTTAATCGTCAGCTGCCAGGTGGCTGATCGAGCTCTAATCTCATCCATCGGTTGGTGGGCGATGAAGGGAATCCATTGAGGATTTCCTCAGAACTGCAATGTTTAAAATCCTCTCATAAAAACTCCCACTCAGCGTGAGTCCAGTGCAGTGCATGACTCTACCTCCCAGTATAAATAATACAGGACCGTTGCTGAACAGCTGGCACAAATCAGAAAAAGAAATCTAAGTATCAGAGATGCAAGACTTGGAACACAAAGCCCATGGACAATTACCCCTGAGTTACCACTGAATTACCACTGAATTACCATCAAGCAAAGCACTTATTCCTAAAACCCCTCCAGTGGTGGTTGGTAAGTAAACTAAGAATATGTTTACAAATATAAATGTGAAAGAGGTTGGAGCTTTTTAGAATTAATACACATACCTTCGATTATATCATATCAGTTTCAATGACATGATTTTCTGCATAACATCTGGTTTGTGTTCTGTGCTCTTTATGGTTTATTGTTTAATTTTATTTTGGTTATTGTTATATACAGTTTGAATTTGTCTTTACATATACAGTACATCTCCCATTCCTTTGAATCTGTGGCAAAGATCCCTATATTCTTTTCTTTTGGTCTTTTCTTTTCTTCACCAACTTCCCTTCCTTCACCTCACTTCCTTTCCTCGTCACTAATTGGCCCTTGTTTCTGATCGGATACCCATGATGAGAGTCTACATATCATTCTGTGTTATATGTTTTGGATACATTGTTTTATGACTAAATAAAACCAAACCAATTACAGTGAGTAATGTCATATGACAGTTATGTACAGTTATCAGTGGTGGAACGTAACTAACTACATTTACTCAAGTACAGTACACGAGTACAATTTTGACTTGTACTTTACTTGAGGATTTCCTTTTTATGCTACTTTATTCTTCTTCTACACTACATTTACATTTAGTCATTTAGAAGACACTTTTATCCAAAGCAACTTACATATGAGGAAGACAGTGGAAGCAGTTATAACAACACAAGGTAACAAAGTGCATAAAAAAAACTAGTCTTTAAACAAAGCTAAGGATAGGAAGTTTTTTTGTTTTTGAAAAGAGATAGAAAGGAATTAGAAGTTAGATAGTTACTACAATTCAGAGGGAATGTTGTACATTTTACTTCAATACATTTATTTGATAACTTGAGCTACTAGTTACTTTGCAGATTCAGATTAATAATAGAAAATATAAACAACAAATAAATGATATTATTATATCAATAAGACTTTATTGATCACCAGGGGGGAATTCACAAGATACAGAAGTACATAAAGTATAAATAAGATTTATGTAAATAAAGCACATTTACCAGTGGCAACATTAAAGTGATCTACACATTATGGGTCAATAATTGTAACCCGGTAAAATAATATACATTATTCTGACATGGGCCATTCTGCATAATGAGCACTTTTACTTTTGGTATTTAAGTATATCTTGATGCTAATACTTTTGTACTTTTACTTAAGTAAAGCTTTAAATGCAGGACTTTTTTTTGTAACAGAGTATTTTTACGCTGTATTATTAGGCTACTACTTTTACTTTATTAAAAGATCTGAGTACGTCTTCCACCACTGGTTATAATATTGGACAGTTAATTCAAAATAAAAAGTCTAATTTTCTTCTGTGCTGCTCCATAAAAAGATGAAAGGTTAGTGGATGACTAAAATGTTTGTTCAAGCTTTCTGTCTTTTCTCTGCCTCTGGGTTGTTCTTCAGTACCACTTTTGCTTCAGGAAGAGTAACAGAGGAGAGATACCTCTCCCAGGATGGAAGGACATGCAATAGATGTCGTGTGTACAGAATAGATTCACAACAGAAGATCATAGTATATACAACTATAATGACAAAATGTAAGTTGTAAAACATAAGTGTAGAGGACGGATCCAGAAATCACAGTACATACAGTTATCATGAAAAGTGGAGATTGTAAAACATTAAGGAAGAGGATGGATCTAGAAGGACAACTGAGCAGCTCCAGGTGCTGCTCACTAAGCAGGGCCCGAGCCACACCACCTCCCCTCCACATAGAGTCAGCAGCACTGTTCCAGCAGGTGGCCACAATCACAGATCCAGACTCTTCATCTGTGGAGGCAGAAATACCTGCTGAAAGTGACAGCAAGAGAGAAGAGAGGGACGAGAAAGCACAAAACTATGGGAGAGAGAAGATATTGAGTAAGTAACATGCATTAATGGGATAAAAATGCATACAGATGGAGAGGAGGAGAGAGGTGGAACATGGGTCCCCCAGCAGTCTAGGCCTATAGCAGCATAACTAGGCGATGGTTCAGGACTGACCTGAGCCAGCCCTAACTATAAGCTTTATCAAAGAGGAAAGTCTTAAGCTGACTCTTAAATGTACAGATGGTGTCTGCCTCCCGAACCCAAACTTGGATGTGATTCCACAGGAGAGGATATATAATTATACAAAAAAACCTACAGGAAAATACTGAGGCCCTCTAGGAATATTAAAGAAGTATTACAGCGATTAGATGAGACTATGTAGTAGATTAAAATGGGTTCAGTACTTAATTATGAAACCATGTTAGCTTTTAAAGAGAAGATCATTTACATACTTCCAGTGACTGTCATGATTTATGGCATGTGTGGCATCCCTACATGTCATTTCTTGAAATGGTATATTCTGTGACAACAATGTTAGTTATATTTTTAATCACAGATTAAGGACATATGGATTAGCCATTACCAATAAAAGAGTTATTATTAAATTGTGCCCTTAATCTACATCCAGAGGTCAGCTTTCACCTGCCAATATTTTTGCAACTCCAAAATATAAATGCCACAAAAAAGGTTTGAGACGGATTTAATATTTTAGCATGCATCAAAAATAACCTATGTACAGTACAATAATCAGAAACATGTACAGGTCTTTGTTACTTCACACTGTGATCAAACAGTTCTTCAGGCATCTCATTCAATATATATCATATTCAAATACCCTTACATGAATTCACACGTATGGAACATGCTGTCAAAATGAAAACCACTAATGACAAAACTTTTCTGCTCCATTGTGTTTTGCCTCATTTACAAAAGACAAGCACTTAAAATGATATGATCCATCTGTTATTGTTGTGGCACAATTGGTTTTAAGATGATCCCAAGAACCAGAGAGGTTGCAAACATGGCACCCAAGCTAAAGACCAAGCACTGCTAAAGTTTGTGATGCCAGTAGCAGACCTGACTACTGGCCTGGTACATCAGACAAGTCAAGTCTGAGCGTACATGGCACTTCTTCCAGATCAATGTAAAGGCTGGAGTTGTTTCTCCCATAACTTGTCTGGTTTGCTGAATTCGGCCCATCAGCTTTTCTCTGATGTCAGGTGTGGTCGTCCACATCAAATGGTCCCTATTAACCTCGAATGCCCAACGTATTCTGTATACGGAGGGGAGAAATGGGTTAAAATGCTACCAACAATAATTTAAAAAGTTAGCGTTAGTAGTGAAGAGTGACAGTGGAAGAGGTTAGAATGAAGAAGTCATTTTATATGACGAGCCATACCTTTTTGGCGTTGTCCACACACTGCATGTAGGCCGAGGCGATTCTCGAGCAGGACAACGTCTTTCCTGTGTTCTCCTTGTAGCATTTTAAAATCTGACTCTGCAAGTCGCCACACACTGGCTGGATATCAAACCGCCTGTGAGTGAGTGAGAGAGAGAGAGAAAACAGACGTGCAATTATCAAACATCATGTTGGTTTGGTAGTTAATACCAAACAATTTGTGAAACATTCAAACTAGCCAATTAAAGTCATTTTTTCCTCAGTGCACTCTAACCTTACTTCCTTAACCCCATAAAGTCTAAACACTTGTATGTTATTAAGACTAGATTGCAGATCATTTCTGGATTCATGCAAACTGTTTCAGAACTTACGCAAAACGGTTGTGGGTCTCCTTTTTGCCCTTCTGGAAGCTCTGGGCAGTCACTTTGTAAAACTCGGTACACTGTTAAAGTGGTAAAAACACGTTACCGTCAAGGTCAAATATCATAGCTGCATCATCAAATCAAGCTGTCATTTGTAAAGAAACACTGAAGGGAGTTTACTTGCAGAGTATTAAAGCTCATTTTGCTCTGTGACAATCTGATAGTATATCGGCGTTTGCGTAATCTCACTGCCCCTGAGTGATCAAAAACATTACTTTAAAGCCCTGGAAACACATTTTCTCAATCACCTTACTATGAGCGATGCGGATCTACGTGAACACAAAACAATCTGAACGGTTTTGGTTATTCTGACAGCAGAGATTTCTGTATTTGTGTGTTTGAGCTCTTGTCACTTTTTTTGAACTGGGTAGGTCACAAAGACGAGGTCACATACTTCTGTGCATCCATCAGGATTTAGAAACATTTTAATTAAAATCTGATGGTTATTTGCCGATGTTGCCAGGCCACTGTCATGACTTATAAAGTGTGACTGTAACTTTTGAAAGAATTAAGACCTCATGGATAATGTTAGCAAACTTTAGATGCCTTTGATTCCTCTCTACTTGTGCTACTAAAACATGTTTCAACATTAACCATTATCCTGTAATTCTCACGTATTGACACTATTGTTAAGAATAGTCACTATTCTGAAAAGTTCCTTTATGCTCACTTTAAACCTGCAATAACTGATTATTTTGGCCACTTGGGGGCAGCAGAAACAAGGTGTGAACGCAACACTGATACATTATCACCTTTGAAGTTGATTTGACAAACTTCTTAGCAAATGGTTGCTTATATACACATCCAGCAGTTCAGGAGCTGAAACTCAGCATAAAGCTCCATAAAGACGAGGAGAGCTGCAGATTCAGCTGATAATTCTCTGTAGGTTCGTCACTATGAACCATTTTCACATTGTCATCTGATATATTGTAAGTGTAAAAATATTGATAATAGCTGCTTTAAAGTACAGTAAACACCAATGGATGTTTTTTTAATAGAACTTAGTATTGTTTGACTCATTGGGTCATAAAGATTTAATCTTATGCAGGGAAACCTAGAACTTTCAGGGGCTTAAACCTAAATGAAATGCAAGGATGAGGAATACCCAAAATGTTGCTTACCTTTTCTTCAAGTTTTGCAACATGTTCCTTGTAGAGAGCATCTCTTTTCTTTAAATCTTTCTCACTCTTCTCCAGCTGATGAGCCTGTGTGTGTTTAATAATGTTTATTATGACATCACCACACCTCTAAAACCAGTACAGTCACACCAGTACGACATTTTATCATTTCATATTTAGTAGACGGCAATACAAAATTTCCACACGGTTATAAATGACTTGTTTACTTATCTTTTTGTCTCATCATTAAAGAAATAAAGACCAGCAACACACAGCTGTGCAGCAGCTGTTTTAAGTATCATTAGAGCAGAAAGAAAGTGAAAAAGTGAGTCATGCATGTATAAATTCTGTCCCATCTTACCTTCATCTCCATCCACTGCAACAAAAGGGGAAGAAAGAAACAGACATTAAGAGGAGGAAAGAATTTCATGTTTACAAGAGAGATCCTGACATACAGATCATGCATGTTTTCTTGTGCTTACATAAAGCTGCACCATGAGCCTCTCATCTTCGGTCTTCATGCGCTCCTTCATGATGGCGTCTGTCAGGTTGTCCGTGTACGCCGCCTTCTCCACCTCCAGCGTCTTCTTCACCTGCTCCTCCACCAGAGCCTCAGCTGCTGCTCTGGCCTCTGCTTGAGCCCGAGCCCTCATCTCCGCCAGCCTTCACATGTGCACACACACAGAGCACATTTTTTTAACATTTTATACTTGCAGTGAGAGGCATCCTTCACGCATTTATTTTTTTTTTTAGGGGGAATGATGAGGGGCTATGTCTCTCGGCTGGCCTGGGAACGCCTCGGTATTCCCCCAAAGCTGGAGGAGGTGTCTGGACGTCTCTGCTTAGACTGCTGCCCCTGCAACCCAGTCCCAGATGAGCGGAAGAAGATGGATAGATGGATGAATCAACTGCAATTTTGATATTTTTCAGGCAAAAATCGACAAATGTCTGCCGTTTCCAGCTTCTCTAATGTGAGGATTTCCTGCTTTAGTTTGTCTCAAGACTGTAAACTGAAAATCTTGGTCAGACAAAAAGACACAAGACGTCATCTTGGGACATGGGAAATTAAAATGAGCATTTTATACACAAAACACTTAAAAAAAAAAAAAATCTATCGACAAATGCATTTGGTAGGAACCGTTATTTAAAAGTAGTTAGTTGAAGCCCTACAGCTTATGTACGGTTATCAGTTTTTCATTTTCCACTTACTTTATCTATGTTTATAATTTGTAACATATGCAGATGTCTGTACAGTTCATTAATTGCTTGTAATTTGAACAATAGCATCTGATCCTGACCCTTCATTCATGTGCTGCACACTTATTTTGTACCTCTTTATTATTATATTTTACTACATTCATATAGATTTATTTTACTATGTATATATATTAGGGCTGCTACTAATGAGTATTATATCATACATTAATTTCGTTTTGTCTATAAAGTGTAAGAAAAAGTGAAAATGACCATCACAATTTTTGAAGAGCCCAAGTTGACATCCTTAAATCCCTTCAATTAATTAAAACTTTCAGACGACTAGGAAAAATCTGCAAATATCCACATTTGAGAATTCGGCACTTTTTCTTAAATGATTAATCAATCGACTAATTGCTTAAATTACTATTCCGTTTCAGCTTTACTGTGTATACTGAGCAAAAATCTAACACACATAATGAGAAATGACAAAAACAAAGTAAAACTTTCACAGTCATTTGTTCTTACTGTCGCTGAAGCTCCTGCCTCTTCTGGCTGATCTCCTCCTCCAGACTTCTCTGCATCTCCTCTTTGATCTGCTGCCTCAAGTCTTGCTCCATCACTTCAGGTGGAACAGGCAAAGCTGCATGTAAACATATTCAATTTGTGAAAAAAAAAGCACAAGAACTTTAGTTGCTGTTGCTACAATCAGGAACATCCACATCGTGGCGAACAGCTCACCTGCAGGTGGTGGCACTGAGGCGACAGCTGGTACTTCATCTTCAACAACAGGGGGCAAAGACGTGGTCATGCTGGGTTCCTCAGCAGGTGGAGCTGGATCAGGTTGAGGTGTTGCTTTAGGCTCTATGAAGGGTTCACTTGCAGGTGCATCAGTTGGCACGACGGCCAACTCCACACAGTGACAGGGCGGGGAGGGCTCTTCAAACGTGAGCTCTGTAGCAGGAGAGGGTGCTGCCACAGGCTCTGGACGAGGTGGAGGTGGAACCAGTTTACATGGAGGCGGTGCGGCGACAGCTGGAGCAACGACTGGAGGCTCTTCTTCAACCGCAGCAGGCGGGACTACAGGCTCAACAAGAGTGGGCTCCATTTGCGGAGGTAAAAGTACTCCATCAGCTGGAGCTGAATCAACAGGACAGGGTGGGATTATTGGTTCAACTGGCGTAGATTCAACAGTGGGTGGAGGTTGTACCGTTTCCACTGGTGGTGCCGACAGGACAACAGATCCAAGAGGTTCCATAGAGGGAGCTACAGCAGCAGGTTCGTTAGTACTTGCAGGTGTTGGTTTCACAAGGTCAGAGGGCAGAGCTGAAGCTAGAGGTTCAGGTGGAGCTACAGATGCCATGAAGGCATCCACAGGTGGAGGTAGGACAACAGGTTCGACGATGAGTTCAGCTATCGGTAGTGTAGACGTAGTTTCTGGCTCTACATGAGGTGGGATGAAGGATTCAACAGGAGGTAGGAATACTGGCTCCACTACAGCAGGTGGAGGAGGAGGAGATTCAGGCTCCACAGGTGCTTCTACTTGTGGAGAGGGTGTAGATAGAGGTGAAGCTGAAACAACAGGGTCGGTTAGAGGTGGAGTTTCTGGCTCTACAGGTGGAGGAGGGGCTGCAGGCGCCACAGAGGTGGGAGGAAGGGAGTGAAACTTTACAGGAGGAGGAGGGATGAGTTTTACAGGAGGTTCCACTGATGGAGGCGTGGAGGGAGCTTCCTGAGGAGGAGGTGGAGGGGGGGTGAATGTAGGAGGTGTCAGAAAAGGTATTAAGTGTTCGACAGAGGGGGCGGGAGCTGGAGTGGGTGCGTGTGTTTCAGGTGGAGGAGGACGTCCAGTCTGCTTGAGCTGAGGACAGATGACCTTTGGGGACTGTCTCATCCGGTTGATGACTTTGTCTGACAGCTGACAAAAGACGAGAAATAACAGAAACACTTGTTGATGAGCAGAATTAGCATTTCTTCTCATTCTAATGCATTTTCCTTTCAAGTGCATTCGTTCTCTTTCTCTCCTTCTGCCCTCGGCTGCAGCAGCAGCCCGAGATGTGACCAGAGCTTATTTCATTAAAAATGGGGTCTCTCTATTATTTGACTGTGTTTGAATAATATTACCGAACGCTTCAGAATGAGCCTCTCTTCAGGTTGTAACATTTACACTAATATGCACTGATGGAATTACTTAAGTACAAATTCTAGGTACATTTCCATTTTATGCAACTTTATTACTTCTACTCAACTACACTTCAGGGGCAAATATAGATTTACATTATACATACATTTGTCTGACAGCTTTAGTTACTGGTTACTTTTCAGATTACAATTACAGATTATGGCCTGTCCATGAAAACCACATTTGGTGATTTTTAATGTGAATTTCTTCTGATAAATTGAAGGATGAAGTGTTCCTTCATGTGTGGAGAAAATTCTCCCATTTCTTCAGCTAAATAAACTATTTAAACCCTGTTGGATCCGCTGGAAAATGCCTCGTCACAAAGCTGAAAACAGGGCTGTTTTTCTGAGGCCATGAAAAGTTGAGATACGTGGTTCTCACAGGACAGCGACGCTACAAACATATGATGATCTTATAGACCATGATGCAATGCTGCAGATTAAACTATCCAGCAGTATATAAAGTAGTTAAAAATAGCTCAACCTTAAACACCTAGGGCAGTAAAATGCAACATACACATTAATGCAGCAGTAATATAAATCTAAAAACATCACATAGTAGGAAAACAATGATGGGGACCACTTCAATGCAGAATGAGTACTTTTACTCTTTATACTTTAAGTACTTTTGCTGATAATACTTCAATACATACTTTTAGTTCAGTAAAGTTTTGAATGCAGGACTTTTACTTGTAGTGGGGTATTTTCACAGAGTGGTATTGCTACTTTTACTTAAGTAAAAGGATCTGAATACTCCTTCAACCACTGCGAATAAGTATAAGGCTACACTTTAGTATCCCTGAGATAAATTCGCCTTGCAGTAGCACAGGTATTGGAATCCACAACAACGACAGTAAAACATTTTCACAAGACACAAACCCCCGCACAAAACAAAAAGTATACTTCTGTGGGTTAGAGTCATCGGTGTGCTTGGTTTGTTTCACTGAGGAGGGCTTTCAGTCAGTTATCTAGCTTTATTATGAATGCATATTTAAAAGAAACACGTTAGTATGATTTTACTGCCACAGCAGGACCAAAGATTGATCAGTACAGTACAAACCACTCAATCAAGACTTTCTGTTAGAGATTTCTGGCTCACTTGCCAGCTCAGAAACAAGAACTATCCAACTGTAGAAATTTCAAATTTAATTTTAATTACTTTTTAACTGCTGGGTAGCTCAACCTACAATAATACATCAATTTATTAGTTTTGTAATAATCTGCAGAGTAATCATAACAAAAGCTATCAAATTAATGTAGTGAGATATTTTCCTATGTATCAGAGTAGAAGTAGCATGAAATGGAAATATTCAAGTAAAGTACAAATACTTCAAAATTGAGTAAATGTACTTAGTTACTTTCCACCACTGGTTTAAAAAAAACAAACAGACTTAATTGTAGTGTTTTTATTCTTGTTAAGGATTTAGAAAATTGCACTTACCTGCAGTTATATTCATAGAATAAGTTAGGGTTAATCAAAATGTTTATTTTTTTCTCAGAAGTATTTGTTTGGTCCCTGTGACAACCCGCCATTATGTCACAGGGCTGGAGAGGGACAACAAACGAGATCAATACTTCGGATTTGCAGCTCACAGAATTAGTGAATTAACACTCGTGCACTCTGCAGGGACTGGATGTCCACTGAAGCACCGCTGCGGAAAACAGTGCGCACTAAACATGTTCTTTTCTTTTCTTTGTTTTTTTAAAGACTAACGTTATTTTACTCCCGGCTCAAATTCATGCAAGGTCTCCCAGAGCTTTCACTCACCCGAATGCCCTTCACAAAAGTAACTCCTCCGCCTCCTTCCCCATCCCCAGGAGAGAAATGACTCGGGCTGTTCCCCCCCATCCACACCTGCAGCCGCGGCGACTATCAGGGCTGGACTGTTACTGAAGAGACTTAATCCCACAACGTGGATCAGTGCCCCCACTGACACCAACTCGCGACAGCTGCAACAGTCTGCCCTTCCCACCTCTGTGTGAACAGGAGCTGCTGCTATTGGATGGAGCTGAACAACGCCTCTCTGGATTGGTCGACTGGCCTCAAAGTCAGTGAACTGAGAGGGAACATCGTGTCCCTGCTTAAAAAACGTATGAGACGCCAAACCTCTTTTTAAACATGCAGTTCTTGTTATGATAAATTATTTGAGGGCTGCAGGAACTCTTATAATCAATGTTTGTAGCCACTTTGTCGTTTTAATTTCAGTGGGCATGGAGTGTAAAGATTTATTGTTTCCTGTTGACAAACACTGATCCAATACACCTGAGGCAATTTGACACAGGAGAAAACAAGTACAGCCACTACATGATCGCCAAAGATCTGTATATTCAAACAGTCTGTAACATTATACATTAATGTATTTTGTCCACATTACTGTGTTCATTGTAAACCCACTGGATGGACATTAGCATCAATGCTAATATGGAGTAAACTAGCTGTCACTTTAAGAAAATAAATAATCAGACAACATTACAGACAGACAAAGTCGCACCATGATTTTGTATCTGTGGAGGTTAATGTGGTACTAATGGTAAAGAATAGGGCTGGGGATGTTCTATATTTTTAATATCAACATATCCCATTAAAAAACCAGACCCAACAATGAACTGATCAAAGCCTGATATATCTTATTCCTGTGTGCCAAAGAGCTCCTTAAAAACACATCAATGTGCCACACTGTAGGGCACTGTAGTTTATTCTGAGCCAGTCCTAAACAAACACAGTCCTCAGGTAAATACTCATTAATGCACCAACTGTGTATCAACCCACAGCTGAAAATAGTCCAACCAACCACCCAAAAATATTCCATTTACTATTTTTAAAAAATCAGCAAATTCTCCCATTTGATAACCAGAAACCACTAAAATGTTGGTGATTTTTGTTTAAAAAAATACTTTTAATGATTAATTGATGATCAAAATGGTTGCAGATAATTTGCTTTCGATTGACTAATCGTTGCAGTTCTAGAAATATCACCTTTTACGTTGATCTGGTGAAACTGTTGGTAAACAGTTGCTTATATATGTCCACTCTCTTTTAGCTCTGTTTTTGGTCTCCACCAACTCCTGAGGGAACATTTCTGGCTCGATAATGAAAATATATAATATCACCAGCCTTATACTTTAACCTTGTGTGTGTTTGTGTGAGAGGGGTTTACTACGGCCTACTGTATGATGTGTGATCGAGCATGAAAACAAAATGACATAACTGTAAAATAAAATCGCTGCAGGATAGTCAACCACAAACAATCCCGAAGTCCAACACAGAGGCTGTTTTTCTCTTCGACCACCAGTCCCTTCTTCTTCTTCTTCACTCCGCCTTCTTCTCCTTGACGTCGGGTCCACGCAGAGCCGCCCGCACGCTGGTCCACACCTCCGTGTACAGCAGAGTGCCCAGGAAGACCACGGCCGTGCCCACCCAGTGCCAGGTGGTGAAGGGGTTTTGGAAGTAAATGATGGAGACGATGAGGCTGAGGAACTTTCTCAGGGTCACCACCAGGGTGACCGTCAGCGAGGCGCACTCTGTGGTCAGAATGAACACACCACGGATGCACACATACCTGGAAAAAAGCTGGTTAAAGTCTGCAACAAAAGTGGGAGAAAACAAACCT
The DNA here is from genome assembly GCA_011952105.1 of Coreoperca whiteheadi. Lineage (NCBI taxonomy): Eukaryota > Metazoa > Chordata > Actinopteri > Centrarchiformes > Sinipercidae > Coreoperca > Coreoperca whiteheadi. Next base: position 10,504,942 of record CM022474.1, on the reverse strand, counting down.
GGAATTTATACTAAACTTAAATTCCTGGAGAGCCAGTATAAAGCTCCTTCATATAGTGTCAATAACCCTGTAACACTAAAACATCCCCTTACCTACAAACTACATATGAAAATACACCCTCTGCTTTAACATGTACACATCACCCATCAGTGTCAAATATAAATCCTGCACATGTATTTAGACATATATACATGCCATTACTGTATATTTCATGTATATTCATGTATATAAAGTAATCTATTACATTACCCATTCAATGTTTATTCCTTTGCACTATTTGTTCACAATGTACAGAAACACACGACTCATATATATAGACATTTTTGGTCACTGTTGCTTTTTTTATAAATATAAAAAAATATACACCTATTGTTTCACCTACTTGTATATAATGCATTATAGGTCTTTTTTTTTTTTTAAACCTCTTTGTTCAGCTTCGTTGTCCTTGTTTTTAGCTGTATGGCTATTGCTATCGTCCTGTAAATTGTGCTGAGTGTAAAATGTTTTACACTCCAAAAACTATTTGTGATTTTATATACAATAAAAAGCAGTGATTAGGGAAAACTGTCTGTGTGATATTTCTTGACACGGGTGTCAATATGACACCGGAGTGGTGATATCAAAGCACTACGTTTTCAGTACCTTAGCATAGAATATTATGGTATATTGCTTAGTTTCAGGAATACAAAGAGGATTTTCTGTTATTAACCTATGTAATAAAATCTATGTTTCTAAACTTAAAAAAAAAAATGCATGCTTTACTTAACTCTATATAGCTTTTCAAAGTATAAGTGTTCAATATTGTCTTAACACACGCAGCAGTGCAACTTTTCCCAAATAAAACACTGCATTGTCCACAGTTGGTAAAGTATCTGATCAGAGAACAAGACTAACTCAGGCAAAGCTCTGTGATGCCGCCGCCCAACTTTTGATACACAACCCTTCATACAAACTTGACAGAAACTAAATAAAAGTATTGAAGTTGGATGGCCAGCCCTAACTGTGACTCCTTAAATTGAAGTAGTGTGTCTACTGTGCGTGTTGACCGAAATGGGATCATTTTAGATGCCCAAAGAAGCAGAGCTACACTGTATTCCACAAAGAAAAAAAAGCACCAATCACAGAAACGTGACAAAAAAAGACATTTTTGTAGCCGAAATGTGTCTTTTTGTCCTATTTTCTTAATCATCTCGTGACCCCCTGTGGAGGTTGGGCACCAAGGTAATAAAAGTAATAACTGTCACAGGAGATAAACCAAGTGAGAAGAACTTTTTTTGACAGGATACTGCGTGATGACGTTGACCAGCAGGTAGAGCCACATGATCGGCACGGTCAATCCAACCTCGGGAACAACTACAGGAGCTGAGAAACAAAACTGGTGAGTAAAGATACAAAACGCAAACTTTCCACCCACAAACATTTCCTGGATGATTCGATGGGACTCACTGCTCTGACTGAAGTAGACACAGTGGTTGTAGATGTTTGTGGACAGAAGCAGGAAGCCCGGCAGAGGCAGGCAGTGCTACAAAGAGACGAGTGAGACAAACAGAGCCTAACTTACTCAGCTCACATGAAGCTTAAATTTCCCTGAAGCTGTTTGAATCTTTTGGGAGTGTCGTGTATGCCGGAGCAGAAATTAAACTCACATTATAGAAGAGAGCCTCCTTGGAGTGTTTTCCATATTGCTTGTACAGCGTCTCCTGGAAAATGCCCATCCTCGCAGACATCAGCAGAGCAAAGGTCAACATGGCAATACCTGAATGGACAGAAACCAACCACAACAAAAAAAATCTGTTTTTACGGCATCTTTTAGATGCACGAAATCAAGCAAAAATTACAAACATTCTCTGATTCCAGCTTCTTTTATGTACAGGTTAGCTGCTTTTCTTGCTTTATTGAGACTGTAAATTGAATATCTTTTACTTTTGTAAGCAATTTGATGACATCACCTTGGACTGTGGAAATTTATGATGGACATTTTCACTATTTTCTGACATTTTATAGATGAAATGATTAACCAAAAAAAATTACAAATTGCTAAATCAACAAATGAAAATAATCCAGGATTGTGCCAAAGTGCTTTCCAACGATGCAACTGAGCAATAAAAGATTATCACAAACCATAGGTACTTAAATACATGCGTAGGTACATAGTGCACACAATACAGACATTCACATCAATGTAGAATGCAAAGCATGTCAAAATTCGTTGCAGGGGCCAGGAAAGACAGTAAAAGCGGGTCTTTCTTAAGACACCTTTTAAAGTCGAGCGATTCTGCTGTTCTTATATTTTCAGGGAAACTATTCCAGAGTCTTTGTGCAGCTACTGAGAAGGACCTGTCACAGAACCGTTTCCGACGAGTATGTGGGGTGATCTGTAGCTGTAGTGCGTGGGGAAAGACGTACTGAAAAGTAGCTCGGGGCGACGGCATTCACGGCTTGGAATGCAAATTAAATAGAATTCTTAAAAGGGACTCAATACCGAATGGGGAGCCAGTGCAAAGATGCTAGTATGGGTGTAATATGTTCCCTTTGTTTACGTCTGCATAGGAGTCGGGATTCTGTACCAGGTGTGAGCGGTGAATGGAGGCCTGGTTGATACCAAATTGTAGGGAGTTACAGTAGTCGAGTCTTGAGGATATTAGAGCCTGGATGACTTTTTCTAAATCTTTAGGCTATAAGAACGTCCTGATCTTGGATATGATTCTGAGCAGGAAGAAGCTAGATCTGACCACCTTGTTATATATCAAATTCCGAGGTTTTTTGCACAAAGAGTTTGGCGCCACAAACTCACCTATAAGCCAGCGCATGAAGGCGTGAAAGCCTTGCTCTTCTGATCCCTCATTGGCCATATTCTGCAGAAACAAAATGACAAAATACATGCGTGCACAAAAAAAATAGAATTACAAGTTGCAGGTCAAGACTGCGTATTTCAAGAGTGTGCATCGTCTTGGACTGAAAGAATTGCTCCATAGAAAAAAAGACACTTCACAAAAGACACTTAATAAGTAAATAAAAACAAGCATTGATATATTGCATTATAATGCAACGTGTTCTGCAGAGGACTCACCACTTGTTTGGCCGACATGATGGTGCAGATGAAGATACCAGCTGAAACTAAAGCTATAGACAGATATTTACTGGCTGAATACCTGCAGGGTGAGAGGGCGAGACACTGCGATCAAACTGCATAGTGATGATCTGTGATGCTTTTAACCTGCAGACATGACTTCATCTAGACAGGGTCTGAAGTATAACTGTTGACAGACGTCAGAGGAAGCAGGTATACCTTTTCTTCAGGATGATTATTCCCAGGATCATGTTAGCGATTAGCGAGCCCTGCGAACGGACAAGACAGCAGGTCAACCACAGGCCGAGGTGGAGGTGATGGACGGAGGTTATGTGATAATGTGAAAAGCCGACAAACAACCATTCTTACGGATCTGAAGATCATGTGCAACGGCATGGCGATGTTGAAGTTGAGAGCGTAGTTGTTGATCACACTGACTGTGAAGAACATGGTCACCATGATCACATAGTTTCTAGAGAAAAAACAACAACAAAACAGGTTTGTTTTACGGTCCATTCCTACATCTTTCCTGTAGCAGGAAGTTCAAACCCCATCAATAATTTATTTATTTTTTTTTTCTTACCTTACAGGGATTGCTGGTTTCTTCCTCCCAAAATTTGTTTCAAAGATGAAACCTTCTAACGCGATGAATAGAAACTGAGCGAAGGTGACTATGTTGCCACATCCCGGAAACTCTCTGAAGGAAAAAGACAACAGATGAAACTGAAATCAGGCAAGAAAACATCTCATCTCATTTTCTACCGCTTGTTCCCGTTAGGGGTCGCGGGTGACTGGAGCCTATCCCAGTGACTTTGGGCCTTAGGCGGGGTACACCCTGGACAGTGGCCGCAAGAAAACATCTAACCGCTAAATATGTTTAGCTTTAAACGATGCAGCTGCAGAACACTGACTACTTCAAAAAATATGGGAAATATGTTTACATTTATTTATCATCTAGTCTCTCATTGTAATGGGACTAATGTGGTTTTTTTAAATGTTATAAATCACCAAACTCAATGTTATTTTCTAAATTAAACAATTACTAAACAGAATGATTTCTGGAAATATCCTGAACACCGACAAGGTCCAGTTACATTTTTGCGAGCTATAATTCAGCATGTGGATACTTTCTGCTTGTTCCTCAGTTAACACCATTAACACCAAATGGTTTTCCATGTCTAAAAAAATCTAAATAGAAGAAGGTCTTATATATGATATCTTAAAATATGCAGAGGTGGAAAGAGGACGGGGATGCAAGAATAAGTTAGGGTTGGGTATTGTTGATATTGTTTGACATGTTTCGTAGTGCAACATTTTCTGGCTTCAGCTTCTCAGTTTCCTGCTTTTTGTTTTTTTTATTAGATCATAAACTCTGTGTTTTGGACTGTTGGTCGCACAAAACAAGACATTTTAAGACATCGCCTTGGACGTTAGGGGACTGTGGTGGACATTTTATGTAGCTGTATTGTTGTGCTAATCAGTTGTCATCTGTTTTTGCTTGTGCGGCACAAACAGATTTTCTCCTTTTAGTTATTCTATTTAAGTTTGAGTTGAAGTTTTCCGTTACTATACACACATACAGTATATTGTATATATTTCACTGTGTAAATTAAACATCTTGGTCACAAAAATTACCTTTGGGATGAATTAAGTTCTTAGTATTTTATGAAAAGTACCAGGAAAAGGACCATAATGATGTCAGGGTGAGTGAAACTTTCCAACCTCGTCCTCCACAGTTCTGTGTTGCTCTTGGGAACACCTTTACAGGGAAACTTTTTCACAGATAGCATTAGGAGGAAAACGACTTTTGGAGCAAACTTAAATGCATCATCCTGCTGTTTGTGTCACAGGATGACTGCAGGCCACTGACTAACAGCCGGTTCAGAGCACTTCATGACTAGTATACACCAGTTCTACACAGGTTCAAGAACATGAAAAAGCTACTTAATAAACAGTAAGTACCTAAATAGTTACTTCCCACCTCTGACAGCATGCGGAGTATCGCTCTTCCCGTGCAGTGGGAAGTTCAAACGGGAAATGAGCTGCAGTTGTGAAAACGTTTGTGTAGTGAAGTCGACATGAGTTCATGAAGCAGAACAGAAGCACAGAAGTTTGTCACTGACCTTACAAGCAGCTCCAGAGACACCACATTGCTACAGCATCCGACAAAAACAAGAACAATGGCAAAACCTGTACCCATGTTGGATTCCTGTTTATGAAAACTCGGTGGAAAATGTGTCACTTAATAAAGCAGATTCCTGATCGGTGCATTTTTGATAATAAGCAGCGGTTTATGTTTCACGGGTCTTCTGCTTCCACACAAACTCCTGTTTCAGTTGAACACGTCTGAATCTCAGGTCGCACTCTTCCTTGTCACATGGACTCATGGAAGTTGTAGTTCTTTTCTCACATAAGCGGGCCGGGGGGGAGGGGTGTACGCAGTGTCATTAACGTTCTCTGTATTTAAGAGAACATTACGAACTAAGTACGCATACAGCCTGGTCAACAATGGTAGGAGTAAATATTGGTGAAATGTGTTAAAAAAAACGTACAGATAGTTTAAATGAATGCGTTAACAGCGCAAACACTGCGCAGTCGTGACGCACAGACATGTTCTTAAGTGCATGCGCAGATCAGTAGTTTCTTAAAAAAACAGAAAGTAAGGAGCACCAACTCTGCCCGAATCTCTGGATACCAGTAACAACTTACAAGAAAACAGAGCAGGAAAACAGCTTCGCACTGCTCACTATATGGACTACACCTCCCAAACATGTTGCAGACACGCTAATAAATGTTGTCACAGTCAAATATAAACACTCCATTGATTGATACTCGTAATGTGAATAAACACTGACATGGACATATGTTTTTATTTGAATAATAATAACAACGATTAAAATCGTTCTATGGGCACAAGAAGCCTGTCCAAGAAACAGTTTTAATTGTTATTATTTTTTGGATCATCAATCAGTCCGTCCATGTTCCAGATTTGAGAAGGTTCCAGGTTTTACTCAGCAGAGCTTTCACTCTTGTTTATTGAGTAAGTTTACTGAGATATTTTAATTACACATGCCAAATTATAGATCCCCCTGTGACCCTGAATGGAATTACTGGGATAAAAAATGAATGTAGGTTATATTATGCCATCCTATATATCACAATGTTTCTATAGGTATACAATGATATTAAATTTACATCTGTTTACCGTTGACTATGGACAACCTTTAGTCTGGGAAGAATCTCAGAATTAAAGTTACCATGTGTAGATTTTTTAATATGGTTGTAATAATGATTGATGTCCGGCATCCAGTTCTCTCCGCACAATACATCCATGGCCCCAACCCATAACTGAATGCAGAAACCTCTGCTGTGATTTCACTGCTTGGACTGTGGCCGACTGCATGCATACATGTGGAAAACAAACCAGACACTGTTTTACTTGTGTTTTATTGAAATTAAAGGCAGCAATAAATATTATATTAATTAGAGAATTTGTCAACAACAGAATTTCCCATGTAATGTCCCCAGATTTAGATTTTATGTGAAATTTTGTTGGTCTGACTAACATCCTTTAACAGAGCGCAGTGCAGCAGTTTTCTGGTGGATTGGTTTTAATATAGCAAATAATGGATAAATCTATAGTTACAGTAAGTAAAAATGGCAAGTACTCAGTTACAAGTACAAGTTCTGCATTCAAAATTATACTTAAGTATAATACAAGTGTATTCAAGGTACATTTATTAGTCATTCTACAACACAGGGCTGCACAGTGAAATTAAAGTTGTAGCCCTAATGTTCAGCAAAATGTACTAAAGCATCAAAGTATCAGAACAGAGCGTTTATACTGCATTGATTACTGATGCAAGCAGATTTTAATCTTAACTGATCAAGAAGGAGGCTATATTACCTACTTTATACACTGTTGGGTAGTTTATTCTATAACAGTACATGATATTTTATAAACTAATATGTTTTGTAGCTTTTGTAAACGTAAACCAGCAAAGTAACAGGTCAACTAACTGTTTAGCTGTCAGAAAATGTTTTATTGACGGTTGTGGCAACATCCGCATACATAGACGATCTTTGGCGGGAACGTGCGTGCGTGGCTCCGGAAGACGTCGCGTAACGAACCGCTCGCTTTGCCTCCATCGCTGCTGGATCTGTTAGCGCTGACGGCGACAGCGGCGGGTTCGAGTCGTTACGAGCTTTGTGTGATTAGATAGATTCTCCAGCTGCCGCCAAAATGATTTCCCTGACGGATTCACAAAGTAAGACCGGCTTATGTTTCTCCGCTGTTCTTTGTCTTTCTAGTGTTTCTGCGTAAAACCCGGTTTGGCTAAATGGATGAGGTTAGCACCTCTAACGCCATTGGCTGAGAGCATCGTTACGTCAAGTAGCTGCACGTCTTTTAAAAAAAACTCACCTACTTTATTTCTTTCTTAATATGCATTCATGGTATCAGCTGGTGGTTTCTTTTATTTAATCTATTAAAATATTGCTAACTATCAGTTACCTAAACCAGCAATTTTTTAAAACAGTTAATTGGTTCATCAGTTAGTCTCTAAATGTTACAGAGCAGAGCACAAGACACCAGCGCAAAAGCAAACAAAATTATTAAAAAATGTTTGTATAAAATCTACAGAAGTATTACATTTATAGTAATCACACATATGTAAATGTAAACAATCCTTATGATCCGATTTTCATTAAATTACTATATCGATTAATTGATCGAAAAGTGTTAGTGGGGATTGATGAATTAGCTGGTTGTTTCAGCACTAGCTTGCACATACACATACTTAAGAGTTGGCAATATCGATAAAATCCTCTATGGCAGTTTATGTGGTTTTATAAATAGTGTTGTATCCTGATATATGACATTTTCTGGAAAATCATTAGTGACACAGTAATCTCTAAAGTTAAATACTTTACAGATCAAGGCACTTTGCATAGATGCAAAGATCATTTAAAAATCCATTACTGTCGTGAAGCAGCCCTGCTCAGTGCAACATTGCCCACAATGACCTGATACAGCCGGAGATAATTAAAGGACAACTATGTGGGTCTTTCTTGCTGTACCCTATTAGTGTCTGCAGCTGCTCCGTTACCCAACAATAGTTTAAGACGTGATGTTTCTAATGACGGTTTTGTTTCTTAAAATCTACAGAAATTGGGATGGGGCTGACAGGGTTCGGAGTGTTTTTCCTCTTCTTTGGGATGATGCTGTTTTTTGACAAAGCTCTCCTCGCCATTGGAAATGTGAGTTGATCAATAACACTGTTACCACACTGTGTGACGGTCAAACATCTCCGTCACGTGACCTGACAGCCGTTGTGCGCCTTTGCTTTTTGTGCAGATTCTGTTTGTCTCGGGCTTGTCCTTCGTCATCGGCCTGGAGCGAACGTTCAGGTTCTTCTTCCAGAGACACAAAGTAAAAGCCACCAGCTTCTTCCTGGGAGGAGTGTTAGTGGTTCTGATCGGCTGGCCGATCATCGGAGTCGTTCTGGAGATCTACGGTTTCTTCCTCTTATTCAGGTCAGCTCCAACAGAAAGAAAACCATCTCTTTGTCTCCATTATCCTGAGTTCATGTGAATGTTTTGGTCTGACGTGGTTCTCTCTCTCTTTAACAGAGGATTCTTCCCGGTGGCAGTAGGCTTCATCAGACGAGTACCTGTCCTCGGGTCTTTGCTCGGCTTACCAGGGATCAGCACAGTAAGTATATCATGACCACCAATGAATTGCAAAACGCAAATTGAACGTCCCTTTAAGTTATTGGGGACTTTAAACTTGATTGAGACGGCTAATTCGTCACAAAGAATATTTAGTCACCTTTTTGTCTGTCCCTGTGACGTTATTCTATGTGTTAATGTGGTTAAGGGACTTTTTTGACTTCTGTTTGGTAAATTCTGGTTTGTATCAAAAGCTGCAACAACATCCTATATTTGTCAGTTAGATCCTGAAAAACTCAGCATTTACAAGCTGCTGACAAACAACAAATATAATGTAAAATGTAACTCATATACATGTACTCATGTAAATGTACATTTACTCAAGTACTGTACCTAAGTACAATTTTGAGGTACTTGTACTTCAGTATTTCCATTTCATGCTACTTTATACTTCTACTCCACTACAAGGCAAATATTGTACTTTTTAGTGCGCAACATTTATTTGACAGCGTTAGTTATTATTATAAGTTACTTTGCAGATTTAGATTATTAATACAAAATAAATATCAACTAATAAATTATGATATATTATTATAGGTTAAGCTACCCAGAAAATCAGCTCCACCCTTACAGTAAAGTGATGGACACATTAATGAGCACTTTTACTTTTGGTACTTTAAGTATATTTTGATGCTTTTGTACTTTTACAAAAGTACGATTTTGCATGCAGGACTTATACTTGTAACAGAGTATTACACTGTAGTATTGCTACTTTTACTTAAGTAAATGACCTGAGTACTTCTTCCACCACTGGCTGCAACTAATGATTATTTTCCTTATCGATTAATCTGCTGATTATGTTCTCGATTTATCATTTTGTCTATAAAACGTCAGAAAATAGTGAACAATGCCACTATAATAACCGAAGTGATGTATTGATACATATGTTGATTTATTTTACCAAATGTCCAAAGTCCAAAGATATTCAGTTTACTATCATATATGACAAAAAAAGCATCAAATCCTGACATTTGAGAAGCTGGAACCAGGGAATTGGTTTGGCATTTTTTGCTTGAAAAATGACGATTCATTGATTATCAAAATAGTTTTTTGTCGATTGATTGATTGATTGATCCACTAATCAAAATGAAAAAGATTTCCCTCAGCAGGCAACTCTCAAGTCTCAGTTGTCCGAGTTTCCCCAAGTACATAAACGCACCAAGAGGGGAGACTTTCCCTGCTTGCAGCTGCATTACATGCAGCATTATTGTAACAGTGACAAACAAATATAAGTAAATAAAGGTGATTAAATGTCCACTGTGATAGAACACCGGTCTCCAGCAAGTCTCTGCAATTTCATACTGTGCTGACAACTAACACCAGCGTTTGACAGGAAAGTAGGAAATCATTTTAAAAACCATCACTTAGCTTCTGAAAATGGAAAAAAGGTTGCTTGCAAAGTAAACATTTTTTTGCCGAACTGCTTAAACAGGCAAAAATAGCTGTATGATCAAGAACGGTTCACTCTTGACCTTGGTAAGAATATTTTGACAAAATAATCTAACTGGCTTCATCCGGAGCTTTCAGGAAGTCCAAGCGGAGTTTGCAGTAAAGTCCATTTGCTGATGAAGACTGTGAGACACATTTGAAAGCTCTGGAAGAAGCTAGAAGTTGAGATTATTTTGTCAGCCTGTATGTTCTTTTGTGACATTTTGAAAAATTAGGTACAAAGGAAATGTGAGACTTTCTCTTGTCCGGCCTAAGAACTATGTCTCGGTTATTCTGAACTTGTCCTTGTGGGATTCCTCACGTTGTCTGTGTGAGGCCTTTGTAATTGTAAGAAGACCGTCAGCTGTCAGACAAATGTAGCAGAGGAAAATGTACAATATTTGCCTTGGACAAGTATAAAGTTGCATAAAATGGAAACACTCAAGTAAAGTACAAGTACCGTGAATTTGTATTTAAGTACAGTAATTGGGTAAATATTCAGATTCCTTCCGATAACAATTACTACAAACTTCTTTCACATCAGAAAGTCTTATTGACAGGATCAAAAACTGCTACTGTGGGGGAAAAACAAACCCCCTGTCAAACTGTTTATTAATAACGTTTAGGCCTTTATCAGGTAAAACGTTTTGGTTCCAAAATCTCACAGATATTTTCCTCTTGGTCTTCCTCTGAGCTTTACACTGTGTTGTCATCTGATTCAGTAGACGTTTTAAAACTAACTCTGGATTGGTCTCTCACTCTCTTTCAGCTGGTGGATAAAATTGGTGAGAGCAACGCTATGGTATAACAGTGGGCTGTTCTTAGTATTGGAGGAGAGTTTCAGTATTTATCATAGTTTCTAATAGTGACTGTATATTTTGGTCATTGCCACTCCAGAACTGTGAATCCCAAAACATTTTTCTGCACAAAAGACACAAGTGTATCTGTGGACGTTTGACTGACAACATGATGTTTTGTATCTGACTGCCACGTGAACGACGCTACAAAGAGATTTTTATTTTATTTTAAAAGCTGGAAGCAGGTCTCCCGTTTTGTATCATTCCAGTCTGATTATATATGGACCGACAGGTTAGGAGTAACTCAGCGGAGAGTCAGGAGCTCTTAACAGCGTCCACTCCTCCAGATTGTGTGCCTGAACAGTCACGGAGAGCTTTTTTTTCAATGAAGTGTTACTGGAATTTTGTACATTAGAAATAAACACTGTTGAGCTAAATGTTACTTGGGCAAAGAAACCTGAACTGTTGTGTAAAAAGGTTTAAGAGGATTGTTATGGAGATGTGTTACTGTAACTTTTGTAAGTGCATACTTGAAATAAAGTGTGTCTTTTATACATTTGCTGTATAGTTTTTTGCAGCAGAGAACACAATTGTGCGTGCCACCCAGGATAATGAATTACACTGTAATTACCCAGTAAGGAAGAACTCCCATTGCTTTAAGGGCACAAGTGTCCTTCTCAACGAAGAGCCTTTGATTTTCTCACAAATCCAACATTTCAGTCTGAAAATGTCTGAAAGTTTCAGGTCACTTTCCATTTTAATTAAATTATGTATTTGATCATTAAAATGTAGGTTTATCCCTCCTCTTATCCTCTCATTTGCCTTAAGAATATTGGCATTATATGGCACCACTTCAATCCACCCATTTAGCGTTTGCAATCAGTATATAGCCACTTACGAAAAAACATTCACTAATTAACATGTTACATCTCGTTCGTTTAATCCGTACAAAACAAAACAAAACAAAAGTATAATAAGACGCTGCTGGTTGCCTAGCAACCTCACAAAAAACCCACCGGGAAGTTAACGTTACTGCGCCCAGCCAAGAAATTACAATCAAATACATCGAAGCACACTGGAAAACCACAACTTGTCGTTTTTATTTTGTACTGAATAAACAAATGAGGTATAACGTGTTAAACAGTGTAGTAGTAACCGGAATTAAATGTTTATGCATGTATTTGTCGACAGTTAAAACGCCGATCAAGAAACTGTCTGATTAGACAGCATAACATCCTAATCATAAATAAAGTTACATGATTTCAAACGTGACCAAATACAGTGTGTTACAAATGTAGTAGCGGTTTATTCTTTATTAACTATTGATTAACATTTATTAACAGTTAACACACAAGTACAACACATTCAAAGGGGGGTTTAAAACGTAATAAATGCTTATAAATAATTACGACATCTTGAGCATGAAGGTTTATTCGTGGCCTCGGGAGGGACAGCAGGAGAAGCACAGATAATAATAATATTATCGATGGCTCCGTTCAGTTTCCCAGAAAAAGGCGGCGGTTGCTAGGGAACCAGCTGCGTCTTTTAAAACTTTTGTTTGTTTTTTTGCGGATTAACCATGGATTAAATAAACGAGATGTAACATTATAATTGGTCAATTTAAGAGCTGCTGGTAGGAGGATTTCTGGACACAGCCACGCTAGCTGTTTCCAGTCATTGTGCTAAGCTAACCGGCTGCTGGCGCTAGCTTCATATTTGCCATACAAATGTGAGAGTGGTATCAATCTTCTCATTTAACTTAACGTTACGTTAGTTAGTTAACTCATGGCAAGAAAGCAAGTAAAAACTATTGCACTAAATTCTAAGTTGAAATGGGCACTTTTCGTTATTTTCCTAATGCACCGGAAGAGAGGAAGACATACAAACGAACCTTTACGGGGCAGCTTTTTATGGAAAGCATCGACACATCATTGGCCAACCTGAACAGTTTTACACAGTCCTGAGCCCCAGGCCTCATGCAGGTGGTTTACACCCGCTGTCGTCACATCATCTTCATTCATAAAACTCTCACCAGTGTCGTCATGACTCATGGCGCGGTGACCCCGTGAGGAGACTCACAGCAAAGTTTATTCCAGTGGTGTAGTGCGGCAATACCGACTCCCTAACCCCCTCTGATGCGCATCATTCAGTCTGACATGTCACTGGTTATAACACAGGGGGTTTATCCTTTTGCTGGACTAAGAGTAAACCCAGGTCTCCAGCCACCACTACGCCACTGTTTAAACCTGTCTCCTGTGTCTGTGATTGATTAGCAGTGACAGTTTTAACAGCTCCTGTCATTTGAAATAATACGTGAGACGTAGTTGTCCCCCTCATCGCTGACGCTGTATAATCAGGGTTTGCTTAGATTTTTATTATAATGTAACAGCAGAGACAGAGGAGGAGGAAGCTGCAGCCTGTAGGAGAGCATAGCAAATACAATTAACGGTAAGCTGTTGTTGTTGTTGTTCTTCTTCTACTTAGTAGTGGTAGTAGTATTTTGTCAGTGTTTTGCACTATTTAACTTTTTCTTAAAATATCAGAGCATCAGAGTCAGAGATTTATTAAAATTTTACTTCACTTTGAGACTTTGAGTACGTTATCATTTTAACGTATATTGAAACAGTAACAATTTACTTTAAGCCCCCCTATTTAGCACTTCTAAGCTTATATATATATATATATATATACTTGTATATAAAAACATTTTATAAAACACTGTAATGAAGCTGTAAGCAGAAATCAGATCTGATCATTACAACTCTTCCTGTGGGCACCCAAAAGTGATGTTGGTGTATAAACAGATAATTCATGACAATATAGTAAAATACACTTGACGTCATAATATAAAATATACAAAAATATGTCTTCAAAGGAGAAGTTATAATTGTTGGCAATTAGTCAACACTTAAAATGTCCTTATAACTGCTTACAGCTACATTATAGTGTTATAAACCATTTATTAAATGGTGGTGGGGGTGTAGGGTTAGTCCTCTTCTTCTATTCTATTATTATTAGTAGCACAATTAGTGTTATTTTTAATGAAACAAAATGTCGCTACAGGGTTCAACAATGTCTCTAGTAGTCACGTTGCTTGTGGGGACATTGGTTACCCAGTGTTGGAGTGCACCACAGGTGGGTGAAAGCTGACTTTTCTCTTCCATGCTTAAGCTGAAATAACAACTTTAAGAAATATAATCGTGAGATAAACTGCTGTCTTTTTCATCACTTTTCAGCGGAGAAACTGGACTCCTCAGGCCATCTTATACCTAAAAGGAGCACGTAAGAATTTGCAGAGGAGATTTAAAACTGTATTTTAGAATTTTAGAATAGTTTTGAGTTTTCTTGTCAAATGAAGAGAAAACAGTGTTGAACGTTGATGTCTCACAGCTGGACATCGCTCCGTCTTGGCGCGCACCAGCAGAGAGGAAGGAGACACTGTACTTTTAGGTGAGTGTAGTGGGCTATACTCTGCAGCTAATAATATAAAACAAAGACAATAGTTATGTAAGCAGAGGTGCAGTATTATTGTTGGCTCTTAAAAGCTTGTACGTCTTTCTAGGGTTTACAAGTTGTAACTCAGGACTTTATTAACGGTTAATACATTATTTAATAATGCTTTGGAAAATGAAATATAAGCAGTTTGCACGAGTAATACTAATCTAATGGTATAATATATAATAGTCTATCTGTCATAGGGGACATTTTTCTGCATTGAATACTTTTACTCTGAATCCTTTAAGTACATTTACTTGATTATATTTACATACTTTTACTCAAGTAACATTTTCAATGCAGGACTTGTAACTGTGTGCTTTCACAGTGTGGTACTTTTACTTAGTAAAGGATCTGAATACTTCCTCCACCACTGTCTAATTGCAGAGTGCTTACTAATGTTTGGTTCAACTTTGGCTTATTAGAGAAGTCATGCCCATTTATAAACAACTTATTGACATTTATAACTGCAGACTTGACTATTAATGACCCATCAGAAAGAGAGATGTTTCACAACCTGGCTACCCAAAACTTGATCTTATTAATGGCTTATACTGTAACTGATTATAACCAGTATTTGTAAATGATTCATTAATATTTAACAAAACCATTAGTTAGTAAAGACTTTGCTTTATAAAGAGGACTTATTTACCTCAATTTATAAGGCTGAAGTCTCTTCTTCACATGGCTATATGTCTGTATTTGCTGTCCTTTTCTTGGTTGTGCAGTTTCTAGTTTCCTTTTCAAATGTCTTTGCTCGGCGTCTCTGCAGTGACTCCCAACCAGATCAGTGATGGACTTGGATTGTCTTTGGCCGCCATTCTTCTGGAGCTTCTGCAGCGAGCTGTGGAAGAAGGTAAAAACCCTGACGGTTAACACAGACACTTAAGCCTCACCGTCATCTGAACTAATTTAATTGTTGATCTGTTTTCTTCCTCAGGGGGAAGCAATCCCGTTAGTTACCCAGACGAGCTGAATTTGAACTATTTGTAAAGTGTCTTGTATTTATTATGTTTTTCTAAACGTGTTACTTGTTGTTTGCGGTGACTTGTAATTAAACATGCTATATAAATCAAATTCTCTTCCCTTGATTTTTCAGCTCTGAGCCATGTGTCTATTTATTACTGGACTGAAGTGTTTTTATTTTCATCTCCTTACCTGAACTTCGATGAATCCAGTATGTGTGTTCAACATGGAGGGATTTCCTTTTGCAGTCATAAAACTTGTTACCAGTTATTAAAAAAAGTCTGCTTCAGCTTGGGGCAACAATTAAGTCATTCACACCACACAGTGATTAACACCATGCTAAACACCATTCAGTCATTCATCATCATGCTGTCCACACCAAGGTCACTGAGAGAGCTGGCCCACTGAGTTTTATTGGAAATGGCAGCCTGAACTGCCCACGGCCGGGTCAAACAAAGGTCACCAGTTGAGCTGTAGAAGAGTTTTGATCTTGTTTTTTTTTAGACTGACATAAATCAGAATAAATGTCCATTTGTGTATGCAAGGCTCCTAAATAAACAATTTTCTGTAAAAGCAGCTATTTTAGATGTTCGCTATATGCCACATGAATGAATCCAGCAGAACAAGCATTGAAGGAAAAAACCCACCCAAACAAAGATCCTGCCACTTGTACATTAAAGTATCTACCACCAGACCATTCTTTAAAGGGTTTAATTTCATTCGCTTACAATAAACCTGACCAGAAATGTCCGATCCGATAACTGTGGGAGAAAGATTTAGGAGAGGAAATATCAACTGATCTATGCACTATTTTGCATTGTGTGCAGAACTCTTGTATCTGTGCAAGAAACACCCTCCTAGACCAATGACAGGATATCTAAAATCTATACCAATGTTTCCCCACATGTGTCTATCCTAGAAGTTATTTAACGATGGAGGTAGATAAGGAGTGGACAGAGACTTTATATATACAGTTGCACTTTACCTGTTCACAGGTGAGTGATATTAATTGTTCAAATGTTCCTCTCATTCTTGATGGATTATAGACATTCTTCACTTCCTTAAATTGGAAAAAACAGACCCAATAAAAAAATGTAAATACATTTCAAAAGACTTGAACTAAAGCTTTTATCAGTTCATCCACTGATAAGAATTAATGACTCCAATTTTCGTGTCATGCAAAAAGAGTTTCGACTGTAGGCCTGTGAATCAGAAAAAGCACCCACGTCCCCCAGTAAAATCACCATAGGAGTTTTCACATATTTGCTAAAACTTTTAGTACAATACAGTTCAGTACATGACTCTCTGCTGCTCATTTCAAAGTTCAAGTTGTCACATTTAAAAAAAAAAAATTACCAATGAATAACTGAACACATGCACTTCCTGTTCAAGCAACAACAGACTTCCTTTATTACACATCAAAGCAACATGAGTGGTCTCCACACTGCAGCACAATCGAGGACACATGAATCAGAGCAGCGTCTCACTCAGTTGATGTTACATTTGGTCTCCAGCAAGCAGAAGTGTCATAAACTGGCACCTACAGCTAAATCTGACAGGATTAAACTCCCATTCGCCTGTTAATCTACAGAGGGCAGTGAGTTGAAGGTGGAGCTGTCTGGTGTTTAGTGACTGCAGAGTGATAATACTGTAGATGGTGACCAGTTGGGAAGGAACAGCTACAGCGCCCCCTGCTGTTCAGTTAGACGTCCTGCAGGTCCTTCTGGATGTCCCACAGTGTGTTGGCACTGGCCTGCAGTTGGGCCACCTCGTCATCTGTCAGGGTCACGTTGATCACGCTGGCCACACCTCCGCTGTTCAGCACGCAGGGCAGACTCAGATACACCTCGTCACTGATGTCATACAGGCCCTGTACACAGTGAACCACAACCTTTATTGTCTGTTTGAGAACACGCATCTCAAAAACAGAAACAAGTGTCAGCAGAGTGAACATAAACTGTAAACATTTTAAAATGCTGAACCAAAAAATTGTAATTTGCAAGCCAATTTGAAGCTGAATGCAAAGGGTTGAAACTAAAAGTCATTATTACATAATTTGTTAGTTCTAACCTGTTTTAAATGTATATTATATATATATAATATTATAATGATGTTTGTCAATGTCTGATGTCAATCTGATTTCAGAAAACTAAGCTTGAACACGTAAAACTGGATCTTTAACTTTTAAAATACATAATCACTGTCAAAATAGTATTTGAATCAGTTCCAATCATAATCACTTTCAGATATTGGATTACAAGTTAAAAATGTCGACTTCAACACCTCAATATGAGCATGAAAAATTCTAATTCATACAAATTAAACACCATCTTTGCTGAAATTTCTTGCAATAAATAAAGAATAACAGACAAGTTCTAAAATGCTAAAAAAGAAACATTAAAGTAATTTAGTGCATGGCCCTAAACTGTGTTCGACAATGCTACATAGCAACATAGCTTTTGGTTTATGTACAAACTGGATATGTCTATGCATAACTTAAAGATGCGGTTAATTTCAGGCTGTGTCTAAAATGTCTGTGAAAATGAATCTGTGTGTAAGCAGCCTTTACCTGCACCATGGTGGAAACAGGATGAATCCTGTTCATGTTCCTTATGAGGCTTTCTGTCAGGTCCGCTACACTCAGACCGATGGCCCAGTTGGTGTAACCCTTCAGTTTGATCACCTGGTAGGCACTGAGAGACGCAAGACAACAAAAACCAAGCTTGTTTTCAGACTGCGTAATGTTTGGATTTATTAGAGTTAGTTGATTTTAATGGTGATAAAGCAGATGAAAAGCGCTAAAAATAAACTGATACACAATAACAATCTTAGAAGCAGATTTTCCCTCATGACTGCTGCTTTTGTTTTGAGGGAGACAGCGAGACAGAGAGTGTTGAAGGCATAATGACATTTATGTCTGGTCCTCGAATATAAACTGATATCCCTTTTTCAAATCTAATTTCCAGAAGAAACCCACCACTATCCTATTTTCATAGCAATACAATAATAGTTTATACAGGAGACAGAGGAGGGCAATATGGATAAAATGAATGTCAACGGTTATCACTTTGTCTTTGTTTTGATATGTGACAATTATTATCAAATATCAGATTATATAAAGTTCAACTAATGTGTTTTACTGAAGTAAGATGCTGTAAATAAAAAAAAATGCTGAAAACTATACATATTTAAATTATGATTATTTAAGGTCTAATGTTGTGAGCTGATTTTGATCACATTTGAGCTTATTGTAAAGTTATCATTCATTTAGGCATGAGAACAGTGAACCAGAACATATAGATATGAGTACTTTGTCACAATATGGTTACATGGAGAGGTGTCAAACAACAATATTGAAATAATGGCCCACTCAACAAGGCTCATAAATAAACACCACACCATCCCTGTGAGCAACCCAAGTGAACTCTTTCCTACCTGTCCACCACCATCTTGTGGGTTTCCTTCCAATTCTCATCGTCACAGTCGGTGCCGATTTCCGGGTTTAACGTCTGCAGGTTGACTCCAGCCACGTTTGTTCCACTCCACACAGGCACTAAAAAAAACCATGTTGATACCATCAACCACATACTTTGCTCATTTGTCAGTAACATGTTGTGATACTCTCTTTTCACTTGCTCACCGCTGGTGTCTCCATGTTCCCCCAGGATCCAGCCGTTGAAGCTGCTGGCGTGGATTCCCAGTTTGTCGGCCATCAGGAAGCGGAAGCGTGCTGAGTCCAAGTTGGTGCCGCTGCCGATGATGCGGTGTTTGGGAAGGCCGCTCAGTTTCCAGGTTACATAGGTTAACACATCAACTGTTGAAGAGCGTTGGTATTAGAGGGTGAATACTGTATGTCTGTATGTGAAAATAAATGTGTGTTCAACAGCACCTGGGTTGGAAACCACAATGATGATGCAGTCGGGGCTGTATCTGACGATCTGAGGGACGATGTGCTTAAAGATGTTGACGTTTCTCTGGACGAGGTTCAGTCTGCTCTCTCCCTCCTGCTGACGGACTCCAGCTGTCACCACCACGATGCGGGAGTTTGCTGTAACAGAGTAGTCTGAGAGACACGGAGGAAGAGGAGAATAGATTTGTCATTATCATTTAGAGGGCAAACGTCCTCTCTTTCAGATTACCCAGGTATATTTAGATAACCAGAGATTCAAATTTCAACAGATTGATTTTTAATGCCAAAAATGGTTTGGTCACAGTGCGTGCCACTTAGCTGCACCCTGCAAATACCCGAATTGTGTTTATGAAACTAATATTGAGCTCTAAGATTGAGTTTCTGTCTGAGGTGTGAACTTGCCTTTGTCAGCCACTATTTTTGGGGTTTTGAGGAAGAGGCTGCCATGCTGCAAGTCCATCATCTCTCCTTTCAGCTTGTCCTCCATCACATCCACCAGGGCGAGTTCATCAGCCAGCTCCTGCACACATCAAGGAAGCTCAGAACGGTTGGGGTTGGGGTTACAAGCTGAAACATCCTCAAAGTGTTCAAGCTGTTTGTTTTTGGGGACTAAAGATATACCTGCTGTTTTAGTATGGCCTCCACCTGGCACATCCACCGATCAATTTAAACTAGAGTTTTCTGCATGTACGCTCTCCCATAAGGCCACATTATATGTTGCTGTGGCTGCATTTTATACCACTTTTACACAGATGACACTAAATTATACATATCAATTTTACATAGAGCATAAATTAAGCCTAATGACTAAAATAATATTATTTTACTGCAGGATTGATGAAATGTAAAAACGGATGGCTCAGTCTCACAACTTTCTCAAACTCAATTCAGATAAAACAAGATGCATATATAATTTGTCACAAATGAAAACCTGCAGTGACCTGCTTTGCATACATTATAATGAGTGTTAAAATTTAGATAAAGAGATTTCTCGACGTGGAGTCAATCAATAAGGTGAACTTGCTGCTATTATTACTGTACAGCCAGAAAGCTGCTGACCTTTTCTTCCGCTAAAGAAGAATAGCCAGGCTGAAATGTTTCAGTAGAAAGTCGTTGTAGGTGTTCCCTTTTGGGGACAAGTATATTTTTATGTCATTGTCACCACACCTTCACAAGGACAGTGATAACAGCCAGATCAGACACCAAGAGATCAGTAATCCGGTGTCAGTCTAGGAGGATCCTGGGTATTAGACCATCCTGTAAAACCAGCAGGCAGGGAGGAGGTAATCTGAGCAGAGACAAAACCAGTGGGGCTCTTACCCTGAGCAGGATGCTGACAGCACAGGCCATGCCAACCTGGCCCACGCCCACAACTGTCACTTTATTCCTTGGGGGCTCAGGAGGACCACTGAACAGCGGGGTGATCAGCTTCTGCAGAACTGAGGCCATTCTCAGTGCTGAGGGGTGTAAAATTGAAGAAGGGAAGGAAGGACGAAGAGAAGAGTGTTCCTGCTCAGGAAACATGTTGACTGCAGACAAGTGACAAACACTATGCGCCGACACAACTGAGGGAAACAGTCCTGCATCCAGAAAGCAGGCTGCGTGCTCATACTTCATAAATACTGCATTCAGGACGTAATGTGTCATATTCTGAGTGTCGAGGCATTACAAATTAAGCCTGACATTTATCTCAGTAGCACTAATGGAAGCATGACTTCTCTGACATTGAGACCCATTACGAGAAAAAAAGAAAACACACTGACTGAGCTGTGTCCAACATTATCCTTCTGCAGAATTCACCTTGAAAAGGCCCCGGGCCACACACAAAAACATCAGCAATACTTGCATTTTTCTGCGATGCTCCGAGCTGCGAGGTATAAATACCAGCATGTAATCAGCATGGCAAACTGAATGGATACCTAAGGTGTGTTCTCACAGAGCTGCGTAGCCCCTGCATCCACAACACCTCCCACAGTCACTGTTTGAGCAATCCAGACAGCCGAGGCGGGTATCCGGTCAGCTGCAGCGGTAGCACAGAGCACATGTGACTCGGGGCTGGCTCCTCTCCTCTCCTCTGCCTCCACCCTCCTCCTCAAATGGAGGACTGAGCACTATAATCGGATGCCAAACTTGACTGGCTGCAGACTGTTAAAAGGAGTTACTGTAATCCCGTAACGCCGCCTCCATCTGCTGCACCTGAACTACAAATGAACATTAACCCTGTGCCTAATAGGATGTCTCTAAAGAACAATCACAATTTACTTCTCTCATTTACAGTGTAAGAAGTATTTTACGAATAATGTTACAGCATAATGCATTATCTTATATTACAGCTATAATATTGTCACTGTTAAATAATAATAGGCAGAAATCTGAATTATGTATTATCTCGCTGCCACTGAATTTTCAGCACATTGAACACCTGGGAATTGTTTTTACTTCATGCTGCAGATTGTGCATACTGTAGTACACTACACTGTAGTACGCATTGTCTCTACAACTGAGCTTACTGCTTGCAATTAACGGTGGTGTTTGGAATATAAACTAGATTATGATACAAGATGTTAAAGAACCAGTCCTGAAATAAATCATGTTATTGTGAACCGCAATCTGCAAAAAATAGCCACCTCTCTCCCAGTTTCCCATCTCTGCAGGAGGAGTCCCATTGAAAGTGCATTGGTAAACTGTCCATTCATTCGCCCTGAGTGAAACTGGATTACCAAGGGAAAGCGTCTTGCACTCAAAGCATGTAAACACGAGTGGTTAATGAGGCGGCTTAGCCTGCAAAACATGGTTGGTACCTGAATGACCGTCAGAGAATTGCCTTTTTATGCCAAATTTGTAGACAATACAGCTGTGAAGCCACCTGTCGAATGTTTGTATGTGACTGAGAAAGTTCGTGTCACCCTTGAACATACAGATGGCATCTAAAAACATTCATTAAATCTATACAGTCATTTTCAGTATTACTACTATACTATAGGGACAATACATGGCATAAAACATTTAACTATGACAATAATATTTAAAAATGTAACAACATCCCTTCCATTTATCTGGGTAAGTATTTGATGAGCCACAAGGTCCCAGACTAAACTACATTTCAAACAAACAACATGCCCCAACTTTTATTGCAAACAAGCCAAAATCCAGTCTAATGTATCTGCCTTTAAATAACAATTTCAAATCATGGCTCTTCACCTGTTGTCTCGGGGGTCCAGTTACTTTGAGTGTAAATTTCTTGTCCTTTCTCCAACACTTCAGTAAGACTCACCCTTGGTGTGCTGTACTCTGTGCCTGCTCCTCTCCCTGGTGTTGTGTCAGAATGCAGCCTACTGGATTTAATTTACTAAGCCTCTCCATCCCCTACAAGGTCTCAGTTTGGCACTCCAAGGGTCACCTCGGTCAGCTGGTACAACGTTCCCCTACAACAACACTTAGAGTTTACTGTTAAATAATAAAGACAAATTGTTTAAAATTGCTCCACATACCGCTGTGCCTTTTGTGCAAACCCACATAGAAAATACCAAATCTGTTTATCATACTTAATGTCACACTTGGAGTTGCCTGCTTCTCTGCACTGGTTAATGAAGGGCCACTGCAGTGTTTTGGCCGAACTGACTGTTTCACATGTAAATCACTCCATGTGATTTTGGGGGTGCTGGGGGTGGGAGCGTGTATAATTTAGGCAGTGTTACCACAGATATACGGTTTTGAAGTTCAGTCATTTATTTACCGTCGGACCTGAGCGTCTTGAGGACACTGACTACTGAGTCAAGCACAGACACCACTGAGTCAGCAGGGGGAGACACAATCTTAGAGTGCAGCCATTGCAGGGAGAAAACAGTAAAATGACCAAACAAGACAGACATTTGATTAGCTGTGACGGGCAGCTACTCTCAGTATTGCTATTAGCCTTGTATTAAATACATATTGGCTATTGGCATTTGTTAACAATCAGCCTGTCATGGTGTCCACCTCAGTTATGGAAAAGGTACTTACTAACCACAGCTACTGACTTGGGTTGCATGATTTCATGATTTATTTCACCAGAGGTGCCCCATGAAATTGGCTGCAGTCGGGAAATGCCAACACACAAGAAAGCATATATTACATTTTGTGTCCCATGGCCTGATTAAGGTTTCAGAGGCTATTCTTAATGGGGGAAGGAAAACATTGGTTAAAAATGCTAACATAAATTCCTGCTGTAGGAGCCCAGGTGAGATCACCTTTGCAGCATCCAGGAAGGTGTGTGAGATGGAGAGAAGCAGCAACTGGTGCGCATGTGCGCAGAGGTGGTCAGCTAAAACAACAACTGAAATCTGGAGAAGCTCTGCAAGACACTTTAGGAGGGGAAGAGAGACTTGAAGTGTAAGCAACAGCATGTTTTCCACTTCAAATGAACCATGAACAGAGGAAACATAGATCCTACTTGTTGCAGTTAACCAGATACTATTGTATGTACAGAATGTTGTTTTGCTTGAAAATATAGACGTTGCCGTCTGATTCACCCAGGGAGTGGAAGCTGTCGGAACCAGGCTGTGGCAGTCACGAGACTGAGCCTGCTGAACAGATGTTGCAACTTAAGATAAACATCATACTATATTTTGTGTTGGTATAACTCACCCAATGACATGTGGACAGGCCATATAAGCTTGCCTGTGTGTGCATGCAATAATTAGAAGAGCAGGGGTGAAAGGTCAACCACAATTCTGTGGGACAGGACCTCTCTCAAGAGCTGGGGGAGGTGAAGGGAGTGTTTAACAGCACAAAGCCATTAAGCAGTGTTAGTTTTATAACGGTTATCCTCCCCGCTCTCTCCCTGCTGGCATATGTCGACATGTTTATTGTCAAATTGTGTGTGTGTGTGTGTGTGTGTGTTAAAATAAAAAGAAGCGTTGAGGAGGTGCACCCCAGAAGTCAACTCGAACAGAGTGTGGATAGCACCAGCTACACACACTCCGGGTGCACTTCCCTTGCGCAAGAAAAAAGCAGACTCACTGTGTCTGTGTGCTTATTGACTGGTCTTGACGGATAAAGAACCGGTTGGGAGAATCTGTTTAGGCAGACCCGACACTACTGTGCACAGCAGCAGCTGCCAGTCTGCGCTGGTGTCGTGCGTAGAAGCCGCCAGCTAACGTCTGAAGGGACCTGCCGTTACCGTCAACCACACCCAGGCAAGCTGTCACATTAGGCACACGTTCAGGGGTGCAGGGGCCACGAGAAAACAAGGACAATTAGCACGGTAAGAAAACGGCAATTGAAACTCTCCTTCTAACGTTACCGGCTAGCTAGCGTTTCTAACGGTCATGTTGCGCCGACACGGCACCGTTAACCCTCAGGTGTTTTAGGCTAACGGGAGCTGCGCTTAAAACGAAAGTATCGTTAAGTTACGTTGTATTCAGCTAACGTTGTTGCCCTCCTCTGTGGCGACGTAAACACGAACAGGTGTGTTGGTTTGACGTTTCCCACCAAAAGACATTGAGATGCTCGGTTTTTACCCCCGCTGGATGTGTTTTTTTTCTTCCGAACTGCAGTAACTTAACGTTACACACTTCATAGCTAGTTTTTATGTTGGCCTCCTTCTTGGTATTAATGTACCATGCTATTTTAAGGATGTGTGCACCTGCCGATGTTCCCCATTCAATGTCTTAAGGCGTTATCGACTCAGGTTTAAAACGTGCTTGAGATAGCGTCGTACTGAACACCAGTTTCACTTGAAAACGCTGATATGTTATAGAGTAACGTCACACCAGGATCGTGTCTCTGTTCACGTTAGCGGTGATAGTTTCTGTGGTAACGTCCTATTTGATAGTTTAACGTTACTATTATGTCCGCATTTAAATGAATGGAAAACAAGGGATGCCTGGAAGAATCGAAGACGTTTTCAAAAATCCTAAGCAGTATATGTTTTACTTGGGGAAATGGTAGTTAGCGATGAATTTAAAAACATACAAAAGCACTGGTATTGCTCTTTAAATTATTATCATTATTTGTTGTGCCCAGACAGCCAAAAAAAAAAAAAAAAAAAAAAAAAAAAAAAAAAAGAGTCTGGTAATAACCAAGTTTATTTCATGATACACTGCCTACATTATCATAAATAAACAGATTAAAATCCTTACCCACATAACCCCTGTCGTTTCTGTCCATTGTGGGAGAGCTGCCTGATGATGAATTACTTGTTAGTCCCCAAGGTTCAGATTAAGTTACAGTATCACTTGCATGTATAACATATTGCTTTCAAATGTTACCTTAAAATGTGCTATAAAAAGTTGAACACGTCACTTTAGAAAAATATCAAAATAGAAACAAAGAACCCCCCCAAAATCTTCCCACCCGAAACATCACCTCCAGTGAATGCATCCCTGCTCCCAGCAGATAAACAACCCCTTTTCAGAGAAACCTACAGCGTCTTAATTGTGGTAATTCGCACAGGCAGAAGTAGTCAAGAGTTCTGAAGAGAATAAATTGATTATTAACTGTCCCAAAATGATTAACTTTCTCCATGTGTCTTCTTTGCAGATCAGTCATGTATGGACACATGCGGTCAGTGAGGTGGGCTATGTGGGTGCACTGCAACAGCCAATCCTGCATTTAGGACTGAAGGATCAGAAGTCTAATAAAAAAAACAACACAAATAGCACAACAGAGCACTAAAACCCAAAGCATGTAAACTCAAATGGGCACACAGGCAGGGCTGGAAAAAAAATAATCAATATGCTATGATCGAACACTGCAATTTTAGTTTCCTTAAGCTGTACGTGTCAAATAAATGGTAGATAATCAATACTAAAATCATTTATAATCGTTTGTAAACTGATGAGGATGTTGAGAAAAGTACAGTAAGTTTTCTTCCTCAATCCAGTGACAGTAAAAATCATGATTACAACACAAAGTGGCCAGATTTATCATTTTAGTCATAATCATAGAGCCTCAAATACAATGATTCAAACAGTGATCAGCCACTGAAACAAAGTTTATACCTCAACCTGAACGTGGGCGGAATTTCCTCATGCAGTGACGTGACCTGATTACACCGAGCCTCTCCTCCCAGCACAAACCACATTTAAAAGTTTGATCTAAATTGACCTGAGCACCATAAAAATAATGAATCACTCTATCTAACCCTATAGCTACAGAGCAAATTTTGAAATTGATACTGAAACGCGTAGACATTCTGGTATTAGTAGTAGCACTGGTTCGTGCTTGAAAATGGGAGGGCACTAAGTGCTAAGTGTCCAGGCACTTCACCGTCAGAAAAACACCTGGCACAGAGAGTTAGAAACTACAGTAGGACCTTCAAAAACTACAACCATGCACGGATAAACTGGCCTCTCCATTCTGCACACGTTTCTACATACAAGGGTTAAATACACACAAAGACACAAACAATTCACAGATTAAAATGGATATTAAAATGAGTCTCTTCTGACAGCCACAAAACATTGTTATCCAGAAGCTACTGTTTCCTCTTGTGGTGGGAGGAAAGCTGGAGTCCGGGGAGGAGAAAGTTCATAGTTCCAATTAAATCTGTGTCCTTTGTCCAACCATGTAGGCAAAAAGAAGAGGTGAGCCAAGTTTACTGCTTGAGTTGTGGTGTGCTGTGGCAGGCGGCAGGGAGGTGGAGTGGGCATGACGAGAGACAGCTGAGGGTCTTTACTTGCCGGCGCTCTCTGTGGCCCCGCTGCTGTTGATGCCCAGGTAGGTGGCTGCGTTGTTCACAACGCCCTGAAGGGGGACAATGACGCTGTCCACGAGGCCTTTGAGGGTGTTGATGTGATCGGCATCCAGGTTCTGGTAGGCATAGTAAAGAGAACCAGCCACCACAACAAGGAGCAGGAGCTTGAGGAACATAGACAGGAAGCCTCGTCGGGCTGGCGCTTTGCTTGAGAGGGAGCTGTCGACTCTGGAGAAAGACTCCGAGTAAGAGCGGCTCTCAGTGTGGACGCTGTGCTGCACACGGGACTCATCCAGCCAGTATTCACTTGGTTTTAGTGGTCGACCAGCCGCCCCTCGGATCGGACGCCTGCAAGTCGCACTGATCAGGGGAGACAACAAAATCTAACTTTTAGGCTAGGCACACAAAACAAATCTGAACTTTTCTGGGGCTTTCAACTGCATCTCACAGTCTTCTTCAGCAGATTAAATTTGCTCATTTGACATGGAGATAGCGATCACATCGGACGCCAAATACCAACGCTGAAGGAGCTTCGGTCATGGCCCGTCTCTGTTCAAAGAAGGGCTTTGGCATTGGATGTGACTGCTACCTCCAGCTACCGCTGCGGAGTAAGGATGTGAAATGCACTTGAAAGCTGTGGGGAAAATCAAAACTAGTATTTCCAAGGTGAAAGATGTTCTTTCATGTTTAACCTTTAGGCTAACACTTTGGTTAATCCGTTTTGCTAAAGAGAATATTTTGCAGTTCATGGTTCATATGCTCGACTGTTTGTGACCATCTCAACACAAAATTTAATAAATAAAAAGTCGCCAGAAAGGTTATCATTAACTGTTACCTGATGCCTGTTGGTGTGCTTATTTCATTGGCAAGGATGTCTTCAACAACACCCTTCTTGGGGGTTTCTTCAGTCATAATTTCTTCCACCACCTGTCGGTGTAATATACAAACATGTTCATACAAACTTAAAATATACTCCAATCTCATAAGTTGGGAACGGAAAAATGTGCCTCACCTTGGTTTGTCGTCTGCTGCTGGTTCTGACGGTAACTGGAGCTTTCCCTCTGCTCCTCACTGGCTTCTCCACCACAGGAACTGGCTCTGGTTCAGGGGCCGCAATCTCCTCTGAAAAACAAACGTAATGTAAAAACAGTAATCAGTGTTTTTCCAACATACAGTCAGGGACCTGTTGCAAGAAGCAGGTTTACCAAACTGTCTGGACAATTTCGCTGGTTAAAAGAAAACCCGTTTTAAAAACATATTCAGGCCATGTTATTTGTCTTGGTAAGTAACGTGGGGTCAGGGCTCACCATCTTCCTTGTCACTGTACTGGTCAGAGTTTGTGTTGCCGTTCTGGTTACTGTCCGCCTTGGGGAGAGCTGTGACGTCTGTAGGAGCTTCAGGTTCAGCTGGAGGCTGGTCCAAAAGCTTCTGCAGCTTCTTCTCATACAACTTACGGGTGGAGGCTGAGTGGAGGGGAAGAAGGGGTAAAAAGGATAAATTACATACAACACATTGCACCACAAGAAGGATTTATACATGTTTGTTCAATTAAGTCATGTTTGTTTTTAAACATGATTACTTGTAGCACATCTTCAGGGACCAATATTTGCAAACATCTATGTTATATTTTTGTTTAATAGCTAATTTGAGGGTTCAAAATAAATAAGTCAGCTGGGCCGATATATTGGATGACATTAGCATCGTGCTGCATATCGAGTGGTATCAGTGTATATGTTGGTCAAGAAGTAACACGAATTTGCAGATATGTTTAAAGTAGTTCAGAAACGGTGTCTACATAGTTTGTCATCCAGAGAGCACTTACAAATACTATTTTTCAATTGGAAAATATCCCGCTCAGAACATATCTATTGGTCAAAAATCTTTAAAAAAAAAAAGTTTAAAAAAATGATTCACACCAAACATGTTTCTGTATATAAAAAAGTGAGCAGATATATTTTTGTTAGATTTTTAAAACTCAAATATCAATATTGGCGTCGGCCTCAAACGTTCAGTGTTGGTTGGGCTATAGTTAAAAACTACATTGGAACCAAATAAATTGCCAGAGTCGTTATTAGGGTCATTACTGGTTAAACTGGTCAACACCAAAACAAAGTAAATACCTTTTCTTTTAGGTAAATTACATTGTTTTCACAAGTCCTAAATGAGTTGATAATGCAAATCTTATGTATGTGTATCCTCGAATAACTGAAAACTAATCTTATTCCAAATGCTCACAAAAGTCTGAGACAGCCCTCCAGGAACTCACCAACAATGGGTCCCGAGTCCACGCCATGTTTTGCCAGCTGCTGTTTTAAATCTTCATCAGTGAGATCTGTCACCTCCACTTCCTCTGTGCGAGGCTTGTCGGTCTTTTTGGTAGCTTTCTGCAGAAAAGATTTGGGGTTACATATCACAACTTAACGTTACACGCGTTCAATCAACCCACACAGACGACCACAACATCATATCACAGTCATCCACAAATAAAACCCCCATTTAAGATCCACTCTGACAAAAAAAAAACAACAGCTCACTCTTCCAGATCGACTTTTGTTGGACACCACGGGGGCAGGTAACTCCTCGTCGCTGGAGAAGGTGTCTGCCGGTGGACTCTTCTTGTTGTTCAGTATGGTCAGGTTCTTCAGGTACAGCTGCACGTACACTTCTTTCTTATGCTCTCCGCTGGGAAGTGGCACATTGTTTGCTGCAAGCTCGTTCTTCAGCTTATCTTTCGTGAGAACCGACGGATCTTCCAGGAACTCTGCCATGCTTAACTTTATTTTGGCTATCGCGAGCTTTCTTTGTTTGTTTTTTAATTTTAATTTTGCTGCTCACACTTAACGGAAACTAGCGCGTTCACTCGTCGGCTACCAGCAACAACCACCGGGAACGTGAGCGAATCGCGCTGTTGTCAAACACGACTGGCGCCCAACCCGCTGCCTCGTCAGCTAGCAGGACAGAAGCGGTTTGACTAAATAAACGTCCGGTTTCGCGTGTTAGCCCGTTAGCTGAAATATTCACAGGTAGATTGGATTTTTCGAAAACAGATACACGCGCGTGCTACAGGTGGAACCGATGCAAACACCTAAATTATCCGGCTGTTATGTCTCTGAATTAGCTTAGCTTCAAACCGGTCCACTTGCTTCTGTCTGTCCGCGGTCGCAACAGGGCCAAACAACAACCCGCAACGCTATTGGACGGAGCGGCCCAGTAAGCTGCACTCTGATTGGCCTGCTATGAATGGAACGCTCGCAGACCGCCGCCACAAAGAAACCGCAGGCTGTGTGTTTTAGATAACGGCTTCACATAAATCCTGCCGATATATTCCCACTATTGTCTGAATTTACTGACGCAGTTGGTCTTATTTTGATCAATAAGTTGACAAATGCGAGTTTAAATAATTAATCTGAGTCGCATTGAGTGGTGAGAGAACAATGTAAATGGCGGTTCAACAGCGCTGGCTGCGTTTATACATGTAACGTTACAGTTTCAGTCTCTAGCATGTTTGCATTATGAATTAATGGTTGATAGGGGTCAGCAGTTAATAAAAAAATAACTTCAGTACCACTAAAGATTGTCATATTATTGCATAATGTGGAAGTGAGCGAACGTTAAGCCGTTTAGATTAAATCTGCCTCTGTAACAGAAGAGGGCAGCATGGGCCACATTATTCAAGAGGAACATGAGGTAGTCTTTATTTGAGGTTTCATGTTCAATATCAAGCCAGCAAGTTATACAGCACATCATTTACAAAGCTTATTATAGGAAGAAGAAAACGGGGAAGAGGTGGATACAAGGAGAATTAGGTGTAGTCTACAAAATACAGTCACGAGACAGAAAAATAAAACAAATGGGTTTTAAGTTATTTATACTTTTTTTTTTTTTTTACAGATGTACAATGATTTGGCCTCCCTGAGACTTAGCTTGAGGCAGTTCCAGAGTTGAGGAGCAACAACAGCATCAGCACTCTCACCATTAGTTTTCAACCTTGACCTAGGAACAGCTAGAAGACTCTCCACGGACGATCTGAGGGACCTCAGTGGTCAGACACACTCCAGTAAAATTATAAAAAGTCAGGGACACAACAAAAAATATAAGAAAAAAAGGGACTTAAGGTGACACGATAATCACTTTCTTCCAGCCCCCCTTCAACATACACACAAAAACCTGTCCTAGTTCCTCCAATGGGAGGAATTGAGCAAATTGAATATATTTAGGGTTAAAACCATTTTGTACAAAAAAAAGACTTTTGAAGACGTCAGCTTAGGCTCTGGGAAACTGTGATGGTCAGTGTTTTAGTAGCCTGATAATCAGCCTGAATTGCCATTTCGTTTCACCTTCATCAGCAATTAAGAGGTCTGGAGCCAGGCAAAGTTTTCAGTATTTGTTGACATCTTATAGACTAAATGATTAATTGAGAAAAATAATTGACAGATTAATCAATAATGAAAATAAATAAAGTTTCAGCCCTACACTCGCACACAGGCATGGCAGTGTTTGACCAGCTCCTGCCTGTCTTGGGTCTCTGGGCATGCTGGTCTCTAACTCTGTGGTGAGCCCCCCCCCCCCCCTGCCGTGGGGACAGTGGTTTGAGGTGGCACTGTGTGGCTCCCCACCTGTCTTTCAGACCTGCTACTCTGGGGCTTTCTGGGATGCTGCTGCAAAAACCAAGCAATTGATCCCCACCTCAGCTCCAAACCACACTAAAATGCAGCACTTCAAGTTCAGCTTTTCCACAGTGCATTTGCCAATGAAGTGTAGGCATAAAAAAAAAAGTTGAGCCCCTGAGAAACACCTCTTAAGCTTTCTTTGTATGTAATTTATACAGAAAATATGGCACGGGCCAAGAATCATAGAGAGTGCCTCTTTAAGCATAACAGTCATGGCCTCTGAAAAATGATCAAAGCCTGCTCTTTAATCGTCAACATTCACATTTTCAGAATGAGTTCATTTAAAAAGGAATTGTTCCACCTGATGTCGACCAGTCTGTATAACCATTTCTTGACAGATTATTGTAAAATAGCCTCAATCTAGAAAACAAATGAAACAAGTGGCAGGGGAAAGACAAAAAGCAATGTATGTGAAAATAAAGGTCTGAGGGTAGTTAATAAAGGAAAGTTGTATTGACAATTTAATTACTGAGTGTTTTATTGCATCTGTAAAAGACGGCACATCTCAAATGCACCCAAAATCAAACATCCATGTTCTAAAAGTGGATTTCTGATTACCTAGAAAAATGTTGAACACACACTCCTTGGTTGAGTTTTTCTTGGATTTTAAGCATTTCTAAATCCCAATTGAGCCAACCACAGAAGTAGCTTAGGAAAAGTCAACCTTTACCACCCAGAGAATGTCTGATCCAATTCCACTGACACAACAAAACACACTTGTGAAATTAATCAAAGTTATGAAATTTCAGCACATTGTACGATCACAGCCTTGTCACCTCATGGGCATACATCTGTTGTCAGCTGTATATATAATTTCTTTTTCAAGTTTATTTTGTTTTACAAAATTCACATTTAAGATTTTTACATTACCAGAGCATTTTGTTGTACCATCCGATACTGAAAAAAGGTCAGCAGCTTTCCTGCACTAATCTATCACAACAATCTCTAATCCTCAGAGGATGTTATTACTCAGTGCCAAACTAATTAAGATCAAGTCCTGGGCAGTTTCCTGTGCAAAAAGGAGGGTAGGATGCGGGCAGCGGGAGCAGTGTATTTCACAGGAGCTGAGATTTGTGTGTCCTGGCCTAGGAACAGCCATCTAGCAGT
This sequence comes from Coreoperca whiteheadi, assembly GCA_011952105.1. NCBI lineage: Eukaryota > Metazoa > Chordata > Actinopteri > Centrarchiformes > Sinipercidae > Coreoperca > Coreoperca whiteheadi. The sequence goes on along the minus strand of CM022474.1, from coordinate 10,472,091 downwards.
GCTCACACAGTATATTTTCATCTGTTGACAATCCAAACTCTACTTAAAGGACACATGCTTAGTTGTAGACATTTCTGTCAGAAGGAAAAATGAGACTCCCTCTCTGGCCCTTGTTGATGCCCATTTGGTCAACTGCCTGTTTGTATCATCAGTAGTCCTCCATATATTTGCATTACTATTATGATTTGGGCTTTTCCCGTTTTATTTGGCCATTGAGTACAGAGACACACTTGCTCATGTCCTAACTGAACTTAAGGCAAACATTACTGTGTGTGAACTTTCACGTAGTGAATGAAGAATTTCCATTAAGTCTCCAGTGAGGCACCCATGGGATGCCGTGTTGGATCATTTGGGGAGGGAAAACTTAATGTAGGCCATCCATCTCTTCAAACTGTATTGCAAATTTGATCTATTAGAGCCACTGAAAGTGCCTCTTCTGCAGTAGTTGGTGACCACCGAATGAATGAAATAAATGCACTGAATGTAAAGGAGCCTCACTGATGAACATCTTTTATCCACTTCACAGTTCAGGGGATCATGGGCCCTGCTATAATCAATATTTTAATATTAACAATGAATCAAATGATGTGCAAGGGGTCACTCATAGTGACGAACCCACAAAGAAATATCTCTTTACTCTGCAGTTCCCCAGGTTTCAGCATCTGTCAGCTCACAGTTTTGGTTTCACGGTCACCGCTCTCATGCTGTAATTGTCAGCTGGAGCAGGTGGCTGTTGTCAGCGAAACAGCAGAGAGACAAAGTTAGTGACTAAAGAGCAGATAAAGTGCCAGATATTTTCCTCAGGAGTTAATAGGAGAGTGAACACTGTACTTATAATTCATCAGGTGGCCAGGAACATAACTCCAAATGAATGCTAATGTTACTCCATATCTGCTAGATGTTAACTGCTAACAAGTTCCCCAAATAAACTTCAAGGTGATGTTAATGTTGTGTTTTCATCGGCTTGTTTCCTCTGCCCCCAAGTGACCAAAAAAAATCAGTTAATGCTGGTTAAAGGAGAGCATGTGCTAATGAGCTACTGTGTGCCAAACACAATCACCAGCCTTGTCCAAACAGAAATGTATCCACTGTCTCCAACTACAGACCTGGCTACCCCATGCCAGGCCTTCAGGAAAACATTGCAACTCTATACTTCAACAACTAAGGGAATGTCTTTTAGCCAACACAACCAGCAAAGTGAAATGTTCATAGTTAAGAGACAATGACACGAAGTGCAATATAGTGTCAAAACACTCTTCTCATTTGTAAGATTTTGGAAACCTTTGACTTTACTCATGGTTCACCACCAGGTAGACCTTTTTTTTTTCCGTGCCTGACACGGCTGAACCGAATGGCCGGTGGCTCACGACTAAAAGAGAGGGCAACCTCACACAGGTGACTGCCAGACTCTTGAGTTAACAGGAAAGAAATATTTCCGTGCTTAACTTGGCCGAAGCTCTCAACAGACCTACCTCTGCTTAGTTTTTCTGTCCACATGGCTGAACACTGGTACCGGACCAGTATGGGAAGAGCCAAAGACTTCTCAAAAGCCTCCTGTGATGTGTCGGTTGTGACACCGCCATGCCCCTGAACTGTTTCCTCTCTTTCCCGGATGCCTGGGCTCTGAGCTCACAGGCCCCTCACTCAAGCGAGGAGTCACCATACGGGAGTGTCAGCATTAATCGTACCTAATGAATTAGAAGCAGACAATCAACAGAGACTCAGCAGCACTCCTAGCTGCAAGTGCCAGATCAGGGAACATGCCAACAGCTCAGTGCATTCAGCATTTTATTGCAATTGTTGGCAGGACTCGAGCTCAATTTTCAATTAAGTACCAAAAAAGAAAAGGGAGTGGATTTTATAAAAGCTGACAACAAGAGACCTCTTTGGGGACCTTTGTGTGAGGTGCTTCCACAGACTGACATGACTGTGTTTGTAATTTCCTTACTGGTCCTTCTGGTGTCAAGTTATTTTAAGTAATAGCTCTCAGCTCTGAGTCTACTGCAGCCAGAACACATTCCCCAAAACCTGGTACTTCAGCTGATATGATCTTATTTATTCAATCTTGAAAACTGAAACTTTTAGGTCTCACACTGCCTCGCTGCCTGAATTGACTGCTCTTTAGCTCGACCTTCATCAGAACTATTTGGTCAATGGACTAGGAGGTACGCCATGTGGAAAAAGCACTTGTCGTCATGTTTACTGTCCTTCCAGGAGGTAGTCTTGATGGTTCGGCTCTTGTAGCAGCTCATAGTTTTGGGTAGTAAAACACCGGGGGCCTATCGATGCTCTGAAGCCTCACAGCGTGGCTCATCCGTGCCAGCGGTGAAGGACAAATGTGCCAAAGTCTGCTGGGTTTGGCTCGTTTTTCACCCCCTGGCTTCCAACACCGATCTATCCAGCTGAGGTACAATAATTTGACACCTCTTAAGCAGCTGGACCCTTTAGCGTGACAACCACTGCTTTGTTTTATATTCCTGCATATTTTGAATGCAATCAAAAATTACAGTCAGCAACATCTAAACTGTGTTTTTATCCACTTTAGACTTTTGCCCCTCCCAACCCCCTTCAATCTCCTTTATCCCTCCCTTTCCTATGTGGGATTTAACGTACACTTTGTGGTAACCTTGCTAAGTTATCAGTTTTTTCTGTGTTCTCTCACACTGAATAAAGGCTTGTTTCTCTGCGCCTGCTTGTTACGACTTCAAGGACAGCTCCCTCCATCTGGTATTAAGTATTCCTGGTGCCAGTGTCGGGTTAACTGACACTCCTGCACTTAAACTAATGGCAGCGAGCAGTCTTCTCCCATGAGGTGCTCACCTTGGAAAAAATCACCCAGCTCCCTCATCCTCAATCATAGTGGTGCTCTCGCCACCCACTGAATGAAACCCTGGGCATGAAAAGAGGGATTGTTTCACTATTCAGGCATATAAGAGGGCAAATGAAAACATGTAATATGCATGTCCTTTCTTGGATTTGCCCTTCTCCCGAGTTCAATGAGACAAAGAGTAGAATAGCATGTAAACAGAAAAAAAAGAGCCAGCAAATCATCATTTTCATTAGGAAGGAAACATGCCACTCGATTTCTTAAGCAAATTACGAAAAAATCAAGTACAAGTTAAAGTAAAAGTCAAGTATTAAACATTCAGATGCTTAAAAGAATACTCTTGAGAAACTTGACCAGAAAGTAAGACAGAAGTTTTGGACAGAAATCCTATATTCTGATAACATAGTAACACCGTTGGAGAAAAATGCCCTTCTATCTTATTATTGAGTTATTAATTTCTGAATTGTCTATTGTTTTGACTATTAAAGGGAGCTTGTAAAATCATCGTGTGGACAATTTTGTTTTCACTGTGAATTACTTATTTTGTCCTGCACCTTCAATAAAGTGCAATCTTATTTGACTTTTTTCATCAGATATGGTATTGTTGGTCTAAACTGAAAGTTGTTTCACATGTAATTATAACTTGTCTTTATGAACATTGGTCGCCATATTAGGCTTCACACCCCTAACGGATTCGATAGTCACTTTCCATGTTAATTAGAGAGTATGTTAGAAGATCAGAAGAAAGTGTCAATTTTTATCTAGCTAAAGAAAGTAGGTGAATTGGCAAAAGTGCTTATATGTGTTTGAGGTATTTTTCAAATACTGATCTTATCACCTTCTTTCAACACCACTTTCAACGAAGTAGTCTCTTATTTGATTTCCCAGGGCCGTCTTCTTGTTCTACCACATTTCACTTGGCTGTCCTTCGGCGATAGACTATTTCCATCCCAGGTAAGCTGTTAAACATAAATATCTTGTCCAGGTGAGTCCAGGGCAAAGACAAGCACCTCTCAGACCACAGAAGCGCAGCATCACAACCCGTCCTTCTCTGAACCCCCTTCTCAATTGAAACCTAAACAGCTTTTTAAGAATGAAGAGGTTTTTCAGTTTGTTGCTAAATATAGGCCAGCCCGGTGGGAGGTGGCAGGTTCCAGAGCCATTTTCAACAAAGATGAGCCCCAGGTCCTGCCCAGGGCCCGGCGGGTGGTGACTGCCGGTGGTCCGCCTTTCTCTTATGCACCGGCTCTTAAGTAAACACTGCAATCCTGCGGTCAGCTACAGCATGGCAACGAGCGAAAGGACTCACTGTGCAGTTGCACACAGCTATGGTGTGTTGTCTCCTCCGGCAGACTCAATCTTGGCTCCTCCCCGTCACAGAGGCCTCGGCAGGGGTCGAGGGCCAGCGACAGACCTCGATGTGTGATCCCAGAAGCCTGCTGGGAACTCCTGGTGGGGGCAGTGTTGGACTTTACCCTCTAGACCCCTCTGATGCACCATTTGCCATCTGGGGAAAAAAAGTCTAAATTAAGACCATTATAATGTTCATTGGCACTATGCTAAATCATTGTTTTTACACTTAAATGATTTGCAAGTGAAATCTATCAGGATGGAGCATCTCAAACATTAATGGAGCTTGATCCAGTTGAGGACGTGATGGATATGATTTGACCATTATCAGTTAATTGTTTTGGTTTGAAAGGTTTAACTTGCATTCATCAAGGAGAAAACTGAAATTCTAATAATTATACACATATCACTAATCATTACAAAGGGAATTAATATTAAGCATAATTTGAATAAAGTCAGAATAAAGCAACTGGGACATTAGAACAGTCATAAATAAATATAATTTATACAGCAAGATAGTGTAAATGGTTAATTAAGCAGATGGACTTATACTTATATATATATATATCCCATTCAAAAGTTTAGCATGTTAAGGAATAACAACCAGAAATATCAGGTTCAACCAGGAAATATCTGAAATCTCAATGTTTTTATCACAGGGGCAACCTTTCTAGGATAATATGCCATTAATCATCAGGATCAAATCCAATAAAGTGCCAGATTAATCAACACAGAGTAAAACTGACAGCCCCAGTCCTTATCCACTGAGGAAAATAAGGGGCAACAGGTAGGCCTTTATCCATTGAGCTGTCTTCTTGCATTGCTCCCCTATACACGAAGATCATAATTTGGGGAGTCTCAGCGGCTACCTGTAAGGACCACAGGGGTGGCAAATAGCAGGGCTGTGGCTTTCTGAGCTTCTTAGTGGTGCGAGCAGAAGGATTTACGGTAACTCTCAGACAAGCGTTCACAGCTTGGACTCTTGGCATGGATTCGATATTGTCCCTGGCTGAGCATCAAACCCACTGAACCTGAGGTCCAAAAGTACCTACACAAAACCCTGGGATGTTTGAATGATAAATCGCCGACATTTAGTGGCAGAACAAAAAATACTGGCCATGCTGGGGATATCAATTTTAATTTTAATTCACAGTGAGAGTGCTTACTGGGTGGCTTGATTGACCAGGGATCATCTTCTAATTTAATTGACAAGCTCTTCTCTTTCGAGTGAGAATATGAGTTTTCCTGCAAATTCAGCACAGGTGCAATAGTAGAAGGCAACCCTGCAGTGTAAGAGGTGCAACAATTTCCAGTGGGGGTGATATTGAATATCAACCATGATTTGAAGCGCATTGACAAAGTTATCTCAAAGTTCATGTCCAGTCATTTTGGGACACATAAGCTACTTCTCTGTGTAACTGGACTCTTTCTCGGTGCCTGCTTCAGCCCGCCAGCGCCAGCACTTCTGGTTTTGATAAAAGAAAAACCAATTCCATGAGATTTCCTGAGCGGAGTTCAAATGATAAAACCATGTGGCAAAAATAGCTCCAAAAGTTAATACATCTGACATGCAGGGAAGCATAATGGTTCAATTCAGTAATCAGTTTTGTTTTTCAAAAAGGATTAGTATTGAAATTGAGGATGTTTTTGATTCAGTGGTATCATCTGGTATCTTCTGTGTTACATTCAGGTAAAAGCCTTGTATACAAGGTTAATGTCGAATCTTATTAATGTGCTGACTGCTGATTATGCCAAGAGGTGCTTTATAAAGCCACAGGACTGAATTTAAGGTCAAAGAGGATGCACTGAGCCAAACACACCAACCGCCACCCTGGAGAAAAAAGCCATGGTGCTAATATTAGGGGGAAGACTGATTACAGTGCTACTATTAGGTTTTGGCGTCGATTTTGGTCCAAAGTAGGAACGCCCTCTGCACTTCTCTTTGGTGTTCATGCCCTCAATCCTCAATGGCACACTACATGATATTATGAAGAGCCAGACCAAACATGCCGAGGCAGACCACAGGGTTACTCACAGCCCCTGCACATTCTTTTGAGGGTGAAATGTGACCCGGTCCTATTTTTCAGCAGCTTGTCAGACTCAGTGTGGTGCAGGGAGGTAAACAAGGAGGGGAAACTGTTGTCACCTTTCTATAGCTCTTACTTTTTCTGACTTACAAGATGGCAACCTCGGGTGTCAAAATGAGACCAGATGGGTGGGTTGTGCTGGCAGTCACTACGGATACGGAAAGCAAAAGCAAAGATGTACTCAGAACGTCAGCGGTGGACAGTAAATGGAAATTAGTTTGTTGGCGAAGCTTTGCAAGTTGATGGACACACTGGTAAAGTAATAAGTGTAGTAACCACATGCATTAAGACATATAATGCTATATGTGAGACTCAAATTGAAGCGACAACATAATGATTTGGGCTGAATTCAGTGAAAATCTTTGCAGCAGCTTGAGGAAGCTGCATGTCCAGCTGTATGTAAGATGCTTTAAACATTGCCCTCCTGGATGATGTCTGCTCCATTTCCAAAAACATTTTTTCCTATTTCCTGCCTCTATATAGTTGGAGAGCAAAGTCTTTGTTGGACAGCATCATCAGAGACTTGGACTGGAAAACACTGTCAGGCATTCAATATGTCCGAGCTTGTCATCAGATGAAGCTCATTTTGAAAATGCTTGTTATGACTGCTGCTAAGCATATCCACCCACTCTGTGCCCAGTGAGAGGGACAGCGAAGAGGAAGTCTTTCAGTCAGTCAGGTCGTACTTCATCTCAGCAGGCTGTTGAGCTGCTGGACGATGGACAGAGCTTTAAGTGAAACTTTGCACACCTGAAACCTGCTGATGACACAATGCATAGGAGAAAAGCAGCAAATGTTTCTGAAAGATTGTACATTAGGAGTACATAGTTTTTGACTTATCAAAACCCACAAAAATTAGTCTGGTTCCAGACTTTGAATACCTGTCTACATTTTTTCAGCCATTCAAAAAGGTCTAGTGTAGGTCAACTTACCAAAATAACTCTTTTTTTCAAGCTAACAGCTTGTAGCAGCTGAACTGCGCTGGAAGACTAGGTTGAGGTGGGTTGAGTTGGACAAAACACAGTAGGGTGCAGTAAAAAAAAATGACAGTACCAATCTATTAAAATGTGCCCAGATTGGCACCGATACTGATACTTAGGATCGCGTCAGGAAATCTGCAACGGTAATCTGCAAAAGTTACATAGGCTCACTTTAAACTACATTTATTGAATTCTTCCCTTAGTGATTTCCTACATTTCCCAGGATACCTTGCATTGTCATGAATTCTACTGTTGGAGAGACAGTTACAGTGACAGTAATAGGATATCAAAATAGCAAATAGCTGCAATGCATGATGGAGTACTGAGGTGGCTGTTAGTGAAGAAAATGTATCTCTTCTCCCTGTGAATGTTGATGCAAAATCTAATCTAAAATTCAAAAAGAATCCCTTGCGGATGCTTTTGATCAACACATTTCATGCTGTCATAGCCATTTATCCAAAAAACAGACAGTCAATGCAGTGCTCTGTTGGCCACATTTTGGCCACTTATGTGCAGGAATAAGAATCACAATGTTTACATTTTAAACAGGAAGCACTGCTGATCAGTCTATACCTTGCCATTATGACCAGTTCCTCTAACTGCAGGTTTCCACCGGCCACAAACCTACACATTCCTCCCTCCGAGCACAGCCACAAAAGCAGTTCACCTCTTCATTGACCAGAACTCATTGCGCGAGTTTAAAAAAGGGCTTGACTCTCCAAGAAACGCAGCCAACTTTACCACTGAAATAGATTTCAATAAATTTTAATTTCCGTAGCCACTTTCCCCCAGTCTCGAGAACGTAATGAATTAGCAAACAAAAGCCTCAAAAGAATTCCCTCCCATTTCTCTTTACTCAATGAATTACCGTAGACCACACAACGAAAACAAAAGATGGCAAGTTTATTTTTCTGTGGTGGGGCCGTTTCAACAGAGCGATTATTCACTGACACCACCTTCAAAGGTTCCTCAATCAAAGGTTTCAAGCACCACTGACAGTATTAAGCTATAGTGGGAAAATTCCAGTACTGTGTATTACATTGTCACAATATAATTAGTTAAGAACTGGAAGGGTATATTTTGTATATATTTTCACAGAAAAATGTTACGTCTGTAAAATATTTGTCCAAGAAAGGGTTCAGTGCTGCCAAGCTCATTGGCCTGCTGTTTAAATGTATGATTTCAAGCCACTAATGTGTTCATTATTGTCGTTTTTTTAGGCAGTTGTACACAAAGAAGCATATTGTTCATTATGCGATCATACATAAGATTAGATTATTAATCTAATCTGGTGCGGCGCCTTTGAATCAAAGGTCCAGTGTGTAGGATTTAATGGCATCTAGCGGTGAAATTGCAGTTTGCAACTATTTGAATACCGCTCAAATCATCCTCCCCTTCCAAGCGTGTAGACTACAGTGGCTGTGAGCGCGCGAAAAAAACGCCACTGCCCCTATCTAGAAACAGTGTTTGGCTTGTCTGTTCTGGGCTACTGCAGAAACATGTTGGTGCAACATGGTGACCTCCGTGGAAGGGGACCCGCTCCTAGATAAAAACGGATTATTCTAAGGTAATTAAAAAAAACTAGAAGATTCTTATTTTCAGGTGATTGTACACTAAAACATGAAAACATACTTATGAATATTATATTCCAGTTCTGCCAATAGCTCCTCCTTAATGTTAAACATTGGACCTTATAGTGAAAACAAATGACAATTACAAAGTGACAAAGTGCTTTAGCTACAAAAAAAAAAATGATAAAAGGTATTTGAATCCATTTTTAAACCAAATACAAGCAAGAATTATTAATGAATAAGAACAAAATCAGGGCAAAGAAGCATCAATAAAATGTATTTGAGAATAAGCAGGTGTTGGGATGCTGTTGAGATTAAAACAGTTTGCTAATCTGAGCGCCGGAGGGAGAGGATTGTATAACCTGGGAGCAAGAACAGCAAACAGTAGAATTAATAAAACAAATGAGGATTATAGAGATACAAAGACAAAAAAGTGACATGAAAACCAATTCTGAATATTTACAATATGAAAATGGACAATAAAGTGACACATGCCACACAAAAGAAGTACATACTGTAAATAATATATATATATTATTTAATGTGTATAAACATAAACATATATAACACAACAGTATATACACATTAAATAATAATGATAAGGATAAGGGAATATGAAGAAAACAGATGTGTGAACATGTGTTTTGAGTTTGTTGCATTTTGTTGCTCTGGCAGAGACAGGCTTATTGCAGAAAATGCTTCTGTGTTTGTTTGTTTGTGTGTGCTTGTATAACTGTGGGGGTGTATAATATATATATATATATATATATATATACACACACTGTATATATGTGTGTGTGTGCGTAAGTGGCCTGTGTGTGGCCAGACTCGCTGGGCTGATCTTGGCCCCTGGCTGTTGCTGGCGTTCAGCATGTCTGTAAAGAAACAGCTGGAGGCAAAGCCAACACCAGTCCCGTTCAGGAGCTCGGCCCTGCCAGCAGCGACAGATTCCAGAACTTTCCATGGTCCCGTGTCGCCATGCCAACAGGTCTTGGCATGGCCCAGCTGTCCTGATCTGCACACCTGGCCCACCAAGAGTCCAGAATCACCTCTCCTGTCACTGTGTGATGAACAGGTCATTTACAACCCAAGTGTTTGTGTGTTTTTAAGAGTTATGGGCCCAGGTAAAGAAAACACCGTGGCAGTGGACCTCCTGTGTGTTGCCCTAATCAAACAGAGCTGAGGACCTTAGCAATGTAGAATAGCGGGGCTTTAATTTGTTCAGACTTGTACTGTGGAAAACCCACACAGAGGGATATTCAAAAAGAAACTGCATTATGGAAATGGGGCGCGATAAAGATTTGTTTTGTTTGTCTTTGATAGTGCCACTGAGTTTTGTGGTTTCAGCTTGAACATAGAGGAGCAAGTACCAAGCCTGGGGCAAATAGGAATATCTAACAGCAGTATGCAACTTTAGGCAGCTAAAGGGAATGATTTGAAATTCTGTCCTCGCAATTTATGTGACATAATCTGTAATGCTTTCCAAAGTGACAAAATGTGCAGGTTTCTCTGGACAGAGAAGACCACATACCAGTCCATTTCAAGATATTGAATGATTTTCCTAATTCCAGCCAAAATTTCAGATTTAGGATGTCTACGTTACATTATATTACATATTCATTTGGCAGACAACTTTGTCCAAAGTGGCTTACATACATGTATTTTTCCCTTCACCCAATTCAGTTCTCAGTGTCTCCTCAATGACACTTCCACATTTAGACAGGTAGAGCCGTGGATCAAACCACCAACCCTACGATTCATTCTACCACCTGAGCTTCACCTGCCACGATGGCTGCCCCATGATACAAATGGGAGGGTTTTGACATAGAAATGAAGCCTCGTATGGCTTTGAAGCTCTACTCCATGACACATTCATGTCATAATGTCCAGTTTGCCACACTGCTGCTTGCTTGCTGATATAAAGCAATGGTCTTTAATGAGAAACACCAGAGAAGAAGTGATTGTTCTACTACTGAAGGAAACAATGGATTATTTGGAACAAATACAAGAAAAACTGGGTATTTAGCAGGAGCAGCAATAGCCATCATGTCTGAACAGACAATCAAAACTCAAATGTTAGTTACAGATTTACCACAGCTTTGACTTTTAATTTTAGTTTAAAAGCCTGGACAGAGGGGTGAAAATGCTGATAATTAATTGCATGAGGTGTGCTAACTACAGATTGCCCCAAAAGTATTTTATGTAAAATACTATTATTATGTACTGCATACTACCTTTGATTGTACCATATTATGGTAAGAAATTGTTGGGTTTGGCTGATGGCTAATGGAAATACTCAAGTAAAGTATCGTATAAAGTAATACCTAACATTGTACTTACAGAACTTGGGTAAATGTAATGTGTTGCTTTAAAATAAGGGGCTAAATGTACACCAGCCTTTTGTTATGTAACAACAGTTATGTCAACATTAAAATGGGACATTAGGAAGCCGAAGACTCTTATGCCTGATACGTCCAACAGTATCATAAAGTATCTTATCATGTATATTTTGCAACATAAGAACAATATTATCTATTGATTTTATTCTGTTGTGCACAGAACATGAAGACCAGATGATATTGGATGTTAAATATGTTTAAAAAGGTCTAGACTAGAGCAGCTTCCTGGGATGTATGATGACAGAATATGAACCATGAAACACTAATCTGAACTCATCCAGATTCACGACAGCCAACGTGTGGGCCACACAACTGAGCTAATTCAATCCCTAATCTAATATCAAGTGAAAAGTGATAATTTAATCAAGATATTGCAGATAAGACATTTGGACAAGTGGCAAGCCTTTGACACAAATGGCAAGTTTGAGCTCTGTAAATAAGACAATTTTCTGTTCAGCACTTGCTTCGGCCAAGTGATTCTTTGACAGCATCTGGGCTGAAAACTCTGTCAATGTGTTCTTGAGTAAGTTGTGACTAGCCACTCTAATTCAATCATGGAAAACCCATTTCAAAACCTGATATTTAAGGAGGAAAAACAAGAGGTTATGCACATCATGAAAATGCACATTTCACCTGGTGTATCTTGGCTCAAGATTCTTTAAAAGAAGCCAAACTTTATTGCCATTGGAGAAAAACCTGTAATTTTTGAAGTGGTGTGGTGTGTGTGTGAGAGGGATTTTTTCTTGCTCTGTCTCCCTGGATATAGTTGCCACCCATGATATCTAGCTCTAAACTTACACACAAACACACTCTCACACATTAGGGGTGGAGTACGGAGAGAAAACATGATTTGTGTATGGATGTCCGGCATGTGAACATTTTGATTGATGGGCAGCTAAAGAATACAGGCCGATCCTTATTAGTGGCTGACGGCTGCCAGCTATGAGGGATGCGTGGGCATGTCCTCCTTGGTAAGTGATCAGGTGTTTGACTCTGTCTGGTAGGAAGGAAGTCCTTATTAATGTTGAGGAGAAGGCCGAGGCTCAGCAACCTCAGGCATGCTCGCCCACACACACACACACACACACACACACACACACTCCCATCCAAACGACTCCTCTCACTGTGGTTCATTACTGTAGAAGAGAGCTGGTGTGCTCTTACACGAAAAGTCCTGATTGGGAACAGATAGCTACAGCTGTGGAGGTGTTAAAATAAATCTATCAACATCTTTTACTGTTTTTGCCCCCCTTGTACTTTGTTTCATAAAAATACTTTTAACCTGCATTAATTGATTTCTTGGCCCCTTGGGAGCAGCGAAACAAGGTGTAAACACAACAGTGACATATTATCACCGTATAAACTTTTTATGATGAATATGTTAGCAAACAGTTGCATATTTACACATCAAGAATCGTACTTTTGGCCACCTGCCGAACTTAAGTCGAAAATACACTCTCTTTTAACTCCAGTTGCGTTTCCGCCAACTCCTTACAGGAATAGTTCTATAAATCTACAGTTGGCTTAGCTTGGTTTGAAGATTGGAAAAAGGGGGTAATAGCCAGCCTGGCTCAGTCGATAGATAACAAAATTCTCCTTCCAGAACCTCTAAAGCTAAATAATTAACACATTAGATGTAATTTGTTTAATCTGTACAAAGAAATTAAATGTGAAAACAACTCGTTGTGGTTATACGGCGGGTTATGTGCCAGACTACCAGGCTTAAACAAAATATTAAGTGTTAATTAGTGAGCTGTAGAGGTGGTCACAGGTTAATTTCGGAGTAAGCAAGGCTAGCTGTTTCCCCCCCATTTTCAGTCTTTCAGCTAAGCTAAGCTAACTGTCTGCTGGCCATATCTTCATTAATTACTACAAAGACATGAGAGTGGTGTCAATCGTATCTAACTCTTGGTAAGAAAGGAAATAACGGAATTTCCCAAAATGTCATACTATTCTTTTAAGGGAAATGTCTGGCTTTTTAGCTTTTAGCTGTTAAATGCTCTATTATGTTCACCAGGTAGTCACTAACTTTGTCTGTCTGCTGAGGCTGGCTAGAGGTCGATGAGAGCGGTGGTGAGACTGAACCAGATCGGGTGATAATTCTCCGTGCTTTCTTCACTATGGCCAACTCCTTTTACTAGGGCTGCACAATTAATCTCAATATTATTGAAATCACAATATGGCAAAGTTCAATATCCAAATCACAGAAGCTGCAATTTTTTGATAAAGGTAAAATGTGTGACAAAACAGCATTATAATTAAGTACCGTAACGCTGCAGAGATGCCCCGGCCTACAAATCTTGTTCTCCAGATAAGAAAGCATGTTTGTTTGGCACAGACCCCAAGAAATGTCATATCATCATGATTTTAAAAGTTTTTTCAGTAAAAATGAAAATTGTGATGCAAAAATGATCATTCCCACTAATCGTCAATCATATTGCAATCCTTGTATCTGTCTAAATAATCGCAATATGATTTTTCTTTGTTAGATTGTGCAGCCCTACCTTTTACATTCATATTACTGCAGCTTTAAACTCTGTATCTTTAAACTTAGCAAGCATTATTTTTGGTCTGGTGGGAATGTCCCTGTCCCTTCATCGTTGCGAACAGAAATGCCAGCGACTTATGAAATAAACACATCACACCTACACAGCCACTTCACTCCCACCATTAACACTGAACTTAAAAAGGTCTACAACAGCTCTTTTCCCCCATGTAATCCATCTGCACCAAAGCTCAACTCTCCTTGGGGACAGTGTAATACAAACATATTCAGCATGCCTCAGTATTTCCAAAGCCACCCACACAAGCCATACCCCATCTGAGAGAAAGGGGATCTAGGTCTGAATCAGAGCCGCTTTATTTACAACTCTTACAAAACAAACTTTTAAAAGCTAATTCCCTTTTGCTTGGGCAGGGGAGAGGCAATGAAAGCCCGGCCTTATGTTACGGGGTTGTGAGACCGTAGGCAGCACAAAACAAACAGTTGCTCTGCCTTCCTTCCTTTGCTTTACAAGGGGATGCAGATTGGAGAAATATGTTGGCTGTTGTGAGCAAATCCGCCTCATGGATTTAGACTGTTGGAAAACCACAGTCGGACAGAAAACAAGCCACCTGGCTGGGGCCCATGTTTGAATTACACTCAGTGTTGATTTATCTCCTGCCCAGAGTATGTAATCGAATGTCTAATGGACTCACTGTTCATTAGTGAATTAACACTTTTGAACATTTACATCATCAAGGCCGAGCATGTGTTTTCAATTTATGAAAGAAAAAGTTATTTTAGAGTTTTTGCTCAGAGGGTGGGGATATTTTTCACTGAAGGAACCATTCTGAAAGATACAGAATTACAGCTCAACTCAATTCATCAACTAAAAGGTCAACGCAAGACCAGAACACCTCTACACCTCATGAAGATTTAAAGGGAACATTACGAACAATTTTAAAGGACCAGTCCATAAATGTGATACTGTGGCCTGCGTTAAAATACCATCAAACTGATCACACTGCTATCCCAACCTTAGTGGAGTTTTCTCAGCTCCACGGTCAAGACCTGATGTTTGACCTATATGTTCTTGAGCCTGCCCTATAATACCACTATATTTATAGTGGGACCAAGCCAAGCCGCAGAGCGGTCCCCTTCCAATCGGATCCGGTTTGATCCCCAAGCCGTGCGTTGAAGTATCCTTGAGCAAGATACTGAACCCCAAAATGCTCCCGAGGCTGCGCCTTCGGTTTGTGAATGTTCTCATATGTAAGTCCCTTTGAATAAAAGTGTCTGCTAAATATAAATGTATATTTATAGTGTCACAGTTTTATAAATGTATACAAAGCTATTAAGTTACAATTCTATGGAAAATTCAACAAGATATGTCACTTCACTGTCAGCGCTTTCATTAAGAGATGAGACTATATAGTTAAAGAGATTGTATTTTTATTTTTCCTGTCTTGATTTTAGCATCAGTCTGATTTTAATTTGTTATGGTATTTTTCTGTTTTTGTTTAGTGTCTGATTTTACTATATTTTCAGCTATAGCTATTTCATTCATCAAAAAAAAACCGCGTTTACAAAAACCAATCTGGGGATATTTGTAGCACAAATGATTACGCACCATGTGGTTCTTATTTGTTCCTTGACAAGTCTGTTGATTTCTAGTGTAGCTCTCAAGAGACATACATACTGTATCCATGAACAGTGTCCTCCCTCATTTGGTCACGTTTTTTAGTGCTGCTCTTATTTATTGTGTCTCACAGGAAAAAATACTGACTGAGCTCATCGAATTTTAAATGTCTGTCTGTCTGTGTTTGGGGAAATCTTCAGTAACAAAAGATGTGGCCTTCTGTAAAAGAGCATGATGTCACTGTTCACCACATTGACTATTTTAGCTTTATAAACCAACTGGAACGCATTTTCAATAAAATAACAAATCCAATCTTTGAATATTACAGATTTAACAGTTGCTTTCATGAAGAGAGTTTTGCTAAACGAGACCACATACTGAATCCTACCAATTAATAATAACTTATCAAACATGACATATCCCTTCTCTATTTAGCCCCAGTGAGTCTGACAATTAAGTGGCTCCTTCTGAAATTTGCTTTTGCTACAGCCATAAAACTTAATTTGTGCTGTATTTGTCTTCGTATGTCCCATTTGCTGCTGCAGTGGCCCAGT
Source organism: Coreoperca whiteheadi (assembly GCA_011952105.1). Lineage (NCBI taxonomy): Eukaryota > Metazoa > Chordata > Actinopteri > Centrarchiformes > Sinipercidae > Coreoperca > Coreoperca whiteheadi. The sequence goes on along the minus strand of CM022474.1, from coordinate 10,456,202 downwards.
TTCTTCTTGTTATTTTTTATCTTGTCTTTTGGATGCACCTGTAGGATGATTTATCCAAGTGTGCCACAACAAACTTTATTAATCTCAAAGAGGGCTGCGACTAACAATATTTTGTATTATCAATTAATCTACATTCATTTTCTTAATTAACTGATTGTTTGGTCTATAGTATAGTAGCCAGAAAATATTTATTCCGCTGAAATTGCTTGTTTTATTTTTGATCAGCCAAACCCTTTAAAGAAATTGAGTTTACTATAAGTACTGTAATGCAAAGAAAAGCAGCCAATCATCGCATTTAACAAAACTGGAACAAGGAAATGTTTAGTACATGTGCTTGATAAATAACTATTAACGATTAATGTATTATCAAAATAACTGCTGATCTACTAATCTTTTCAGCTCCAATCTTAATGAGGAAGCCAAAACATAATTAATTTATTAGTAAATATAATCTTTTCAAATCTATCTATTAAATTACTTTAACTCATGTCGTACTTACCTCAGATTAAATGTATATAATTCACTTAAGAATCTCCTCCTTGGAGTATTTATTTTCAAAGCTATTCTTGCTTAAAAGGTGGGGTATGTGATTCTGGGGAAATCCAATATCATGACAAATGCAATGATATAGAGTGAACAATGACACAGCAAGTAATGTACCTAATGTAACTAATGTGGGTTAACAAACTGCCTGTACAGCTGCTAACAGCCAGTGAGGACCAGAGCAGCACACCGGCTCCAGACAACCATACTCACAACTCTCCTGTTACTACAGCTAACATCACAACAACAACATGTCTTGGTATATTTTAGCACACACACTGAACAGACAGCCAGCGGACCGTGAGGAGGTACTCGCTGACATATATTGGATTAGAATCGCATACCCCACCTTTAATAACGTATTCCACCAAGAGTGAGACTTCCTATTCTCTGGTTGGCCTCGATATCCTTTCATGGTCACACAGCTTTAAAGAGTGTACAGTGTTCTCCAGTTCTCTTGGAGAAGCAGAAAGTTGAGAGGTAAAAGCTGAGGCCGGAGGAACGCCGTGCCAGTCACTGTGCCCCGGTGAGCACGAAGCGGGTGGCCTCGCTCTACGCAGGATAAAGCTGTCCAGAGGCGGCCTTCATCATCCGTGTCTGTCTGCCAAGCGCTGCGAGCATGTCCCGGGGTAGGCTGGGGGGACAAGACTGCTCAACAAGGCCTCTGCATTGAGTGCAGTCCATTTAAAATAACCTATGGATAAATAAATACAGGACCTAAGTTCACTGTACAGTAATTGGTCAGGAAACCAACAGAGACAAGCTCATTTACAGTAAATGGATCAGCTTTGAGTCGGTGAAGTGTACTTGGCTCGCACCACGCATTATAACGATTTGGAAATTTCAAGTGAAGCATTTTTTTCTTTTTCAGTGTTGAAATATTCACTGAAATGTCTCACAGATGTATATATTTTTTCCACTGGGAAAATAAAACTATATGTGTGTCAGAGCACACAAATAAATATAGAATGATGTTAAATATAGAAACATTACAGCGAGTGCTTATAGATGATGTCAGAGCAAATTAACACATGTAAAGAAACCAAATTCTGCTATTACTTCAGTTTCTGCATGTAAACTATGTTTTACTTTTCAAGGACATGCAGAAACATGTACACACAGTCTCTCTCTCTCTCTCTCTCTCACACACACACACACACACACACCTACGGTGGTTAGTCTGGCCAACCTTGTTGACCCATTGGCTTAGCTGTGGTTGCACGCTGGACGCAAAGCACTCATTAACGATTTGAGCCTGCTCTTCACTTGTGCAAACAAACAGACTCAGCCCGTTATTACCGTAACACCATGTGTGTGTGGTCTTCTCAATCAGACCTCCATTGATTCTTCAATTTTCGCAGAGGCTGAGGCAATGCAAAACGGCACGATTTGTCAAGCAAGTAAAAAAAAAAAAAAGAAAAGCATGCAGACCTGTGGCACATTTCAAAACAGTTCACACACAGGCGGACACATTTTTCATCAGCCTCAAATACTGCACAGTAGTCGTTGCAGCGGGCAGGAGTCTGTTCCACAGGCAATGCCACGGCATCACCACAAGCCACAAAACATAAAACACCACAGTAGGTTTTATGTCGCGTGTAAAATGCCATCATAACCCAGAGGCTAACCCCTCTCCCCCAGCTCCACTTTCTCCCCTCAGACAGAGCTATCTTTACATGGACGAGCAGCGCAGGGTCGGACTGTAAGCTCTGCTGTGTGTGTTGCTTGGCAGCCGGGCAGAAGTTTATGGTAATGTTTTGGGTGATAGGTCAGGGGCAGGAGGGTGGTGGCCATTGGTGGTGGCTGTGTGGTGACCGTGTGGGGTTTCAGGCCACGTCCAGCTGGCTTGGGGTCTGCCTCTGAGGTCAGGAGAGTGAGGGGGGTGGGGGGCATCAGACATGGGGGATCTTGTGGTTTGGGGGGTGCAAGTAAGGAGTAAGGAGCCCCTCCCCTTCCCCAGAGCCTGGAGCACAGGGCCACTGCAGAGAAGCCGGCCACAGTCAGACATCCCACTATTAACATCTGCCAAGAGAGAAATGCTAATGTGGTGGGCACCTCATAAGGCCAGGTCAAAGACTTGGGCTTTGGACTTGTTTTTCTGCTTTTTGAATCCCTCTGAATCACATGTTGGGCATGATCAAACACACGGTTTAATCGTAAGATGAACAACATTTAAGTTTTTCACAAGAAACAAGCTCTAACATTGAATAGATGAGTGTAAAAACACTCCAGAGAGTAGAGCCGTGCCAGGCAGGAATCATTTCATCTTAGAAATACATTTTACAGGCAAAATGTCCAGTGGCAGATATTTCCTGTCTGAAAAATAATGATTTAATGTACCTGTGCTCTAGACTGAGTCTGGACAACATGCTTTTGTCCTGGTAGGACCTCCCCGACTCACTGTCTCCAGGAGCTTGACATTATGATTAACGTAAAAAAAAAAAAAAAAATCTAGTTGTAAATAAGAAATCAGCCCCAAAGCACTACCTGAGGAGGATTATCATATATCAAGCATGCAGAAACAGAAACAGACAAATCTTGCAGCTACTTTCAGATCAAGTAAATGCGTGACGGAGGAGGGCATGTTTGGGTAACCCTGAGCAGGAATTAGGTAATGTTCAGGATGTATGCCTCTTAAAGTGTGGAACAGTGACCCTGCTCTGACATCCTGACTAAACTGTCCATTGTGCATTGTGGCTCAAAACCTGAAAGTCTGCATTTGCTGTTGGAAACATCGACTCAAAACCTGTACATTTAAATGTATGTAATACAATGAATGTGAAGATGTAAAACGTTGTACTAAACCTCATTAACATAAGTGTGAGAAAAATATATTCTCTCAATAACTAAGAGCTACATCCACAATATCATCCAGGTTTGTCAATGATGGATCATAAACAAAGCAACACGTAGATTTTTGAGAATTGTCTTAATGATTTCTTGAAAAATTACAAGACTGAAACAATTAGTTGATTAGTTGATTGGCAGAAAATTAATTGGCAACTATTTTGACAATCAATCAGTCAGTCAGTCAGTCAGTCATTTTCTACCGCTTGTTCCCGTTCGGGGTCGCGGGTGACTGGAGCCTATACCAGTGGCTTCGGGCCTTAGGCGGGGTACTCCCTGGACAGTGGCCAACTCATCGCAGGGCTACAATCAATCAATTGTTTCAATAATTTTTCGAGCAGAAATGTCATATATTCGCTGGTGCCAGCTGCTAATATGTGGGGATTAGTTGCTGTTATTTGTCATATATGATAGTTAACTGAACACTTTTGAGTTTTTGACTGTTGCTCAGACAAAGAAAGCAATCTGAACTTCGTTCTCTTCCGTTTTAGAAAATTATTATAGGCAGTTTTCATTACTTTTCTGACCTTTTATAAACAAAACCATGAGTTGATTAGTTGAGAAAACAATAGGCAGATTAATAAATTATGAAAACAATAGTTACAAGCAGCCCTCAAACAGCATTAATATAATCAACAGCTATGACGAAAGAAATGCCTGTCCTTTAATGGAATGAAAACTCTCTTTCATATTATATATGTTTGCATAATTCCGGATGCTACGTTTATTTTGATTCAGTACCAGCCACAGCACCACCAATGCAATCAGGAAATATTTTGGAATAAAACTGAGTATAAGCAGTAATTTTTTAATCATTGTCACTATACAAATGTAGAATGTTATCATTACTTATTTAACCATTTAAATATTTGCATAAGTTAAAAAAATATTTTATTAGTAAATAAAAATACATGTTTCTTAGCCAAAAATCTGACTCAAAACCCAGTTTCTAGCTTTTTTTTTAATGACTTTCAACCACATCTCATGGTCTTTCTTGGCCGATGGATTCTGTTCAATTACAAGACCGTAAGTATGGAACTTGGGTCATACTTGAAGTCGGTTTCACCCAACAGACAACACACTCTGAGGCTGGCTTAGCTATCTCATACTTAGAGTGATCTCATGGAAAGCTTAGACAATTGATTTCCATTTCCAGAGTTTTCCATCCAACCAAATAAATCACTATTTAAAAGCTGAAGCTCACAGCACTTCAACTGCAGTTATGTAAATTTGTTGAAGAGCTCTATTCTTCAGCTGATGTCACTGTAGGGCGTCCAGGTTTTAAGTAGCAAAACCTGCTCTTAAAAAGTGACACACTTAAAGCACCAATAAACCACCAACCGAAAAGAAAACAGAGTGCATCAATTTTAAATTTCCTCTCCTGAGCTTTTATTAACAAAACGCTGCCTAAGTAGCAGAGCTGTTGAAAATAGCTGAACCAGAAGAAGGTACAGAGGAATAAAGAGCATTCCTTGGATGACAGTTATGATTGGTAGGTGTGAATGATCAGAAGAAAACTCCCACAGCCCACAATACGACATTATAAAGCACACCTCAACTGAACTAACCAAAATGGCCCACACAGTAAAAACCCATTAAGGAGGGAAAAGTAACTATGCAACAATTATTTTTCAAGTGAGGTTTCCCAAAATACAAAACCTGAAGTTCTCATGTGAAGAAATGGCCAAGTGATCAAAGCCCTGACTGCATCATAAAGGGACCATTATCAAATACACTATAAAACTTTTGATTCTGTTCACTAAATGCATGGTTACAGATGACTTTTGAGGTGTTGTATAAGTTTGCTGAATGTCCTATTCAATAGAAACTGCAGATATTGAATGTTTTTAGTGTATGTCTTCACTTTTCACTTAAAGCTGGGACAGTGGTCCGAGTTAAAATTGTGATAAAATAATGGAGAATGCTGACAGCCCCAGAGTGTGACTTGTGTGGCAATTAACACTGAACTTTCTGGCATGGACAGAATTGTAATGGACATGCCAAGTACATAGTGACTCTGAACGTAACTCTGCAACAAAAGCAGGAACTGTTGCTGCAACTAAAGCCAGGACTTATGACATAATAGGGTGGGGGCCAATAGAGGGAATGGGTACAACACATCCAAAAATAGATGCTGAACTCTCAATTTATACGTGAAATGAGGGTGTTTCTCTGGATGCAGTGTGTGTATGAGCTGGATGCTTGGAACATGAGGGTACAAATTCTTTGGAAATGGGGTGGGTGGGTGTGTACATGTTCTGTATGTGTTAATGTGAAGTAGGTGCAGTGTGAAAAGGATGAAAAACGGACAGGAATACTGTTCTGTGTTGAGAGTGCAATTTAGCATGAATCAAAAGCAGCTTTCCTGGCTCCCGTTCCATATGCTGCCGACTGCCAGGAAATGGGATTTTTTTTCAGATTTTTTTGCAGGTAAAGTCTTTGCAGAATGGAATCAAATGAGGTATTTTTTCCCTACCGAATGTTAAAGTGTTGGACGTTTGGGGCAGACTCACTGGAAACAGAAGAAAACTGAGTTTTGGAGACAGCAGGGGGGGTCTGCCATATATTTGTCCCAGCCCCAAACCCCTTCTGGACCCCTTGCTGAATTGAATCATGACTGCTTGTAAAATACTGAGCCCTCTATTAAGTAATTTACCACCAACTGGTCTAAAGTCTAGCCTGAAGTGATTCTACTAATCATCACTGCTCACAGAAATAATTTATGGGTTTTATTCATGAGGAGAAATGCAAGTTATTCCATCCAGTGAAACAGTGCAAGTAGGTACAGTTAGCACATAAATGACTCAGGATTTCAAACGGACTGTATTGATCTTAAAATCACTCATTTCAAAAAATAATCCCTAAAAATAGGCAAAGACGCAATGTTCATATTGTATCTATGTTACAAGGGAAAGAGAGTTAATGTTACATTTGTCATTTGTCTGTTTCAGCATTTATTTATGTTTTTAGTCATTGCCAAATCAGTGTAACGATGTTAACATAAGACACTTAAATATAAAAAGACTGTAACACGTACTGGTTAGTAGTGATAATGACTATATTAATATTATCTAGAATAGCAGGTAAATAGCAGGTATGCCTCTAAATCCGACCATGTAATACTGAGCTTTCCACGGACTGAGAGTCTACAGCCATGTGAGATACTTTGGCACAGCTGTGCTTTGAGCTAAATGCTATCGTTCTCACAATAACAATGCTAACATGTTGATGTTTAGCAGGTTTAATGTTTACCATGTTCACCAAAGTAGTTATGCGTGTTAGCATTCAAAAAATTCCTAACACAAAGTAAGCAGCTGGCTGATGGGAACGCCATTGGTTTTGTATTTACCAAATATAAACCAAATTATTGGACAAACTGAACTTGTGCCCTGATGATGGTGGGAGTGGGTACGGTTAAGTTATTACAAACCATCCAGAGAGGGACATGAATGTGTGTATCACATTCTTTGGTAATTCATCCAATAGTTCTTGAGAGAGTTCACTCTAAAACACAAATGTCCACCTCATGGTGGCGCTAGAGGAAAAGTCAGAGGATCTCCACAGTATTTACAGTAGATCATCTAGGAACCATGGATATCTGTACCAAAGTTTGTGCCAATCCATCTAGTAGATGTAGCAGTTCTTCATGGATGAGTGAAAACGTTGAGGGGATCATAAAAGTCATTAGGATTCATCCTTTGGGGACCAGAAAGGTCTGCACCAAATTTGATGGCAATCCATTAAATAGTTCTTGAGATATTTCAGTCTGGGCCAAAGTACTGGACAGAAGGACTGACAGACCAACACTGCCATCCCTAGAAAAACAAACAAACACGGACCATGTCTAATGGATCATGAGAAATGAAAATTGTATTAAGCATAATAAAGAGGACATTGATAGTTTGTACAGAGGCAGAATTTCTATACAAATGCAATTACTGTGTCAGCACAGGCTGTACTATTGTTTGATGGGTCATGACCCAGAAATGAATCACAGGAACATTTAACTGGGTCGAGAACAATCTGCTGCTAGAAGTAAACTGACTTTAACCACAACTGAGGGACTCTCATGATCCCCGAGTGCACATACAGCAATCTCCATGTTCATATTAATTGTTAGTTTTCATTTGAGTCCAATTACATTTTACACAGAGATCACTTTGAACAAACTCCAGAACAAAATGTTTCGTTTTGTATCAAACATGAATGTTGGGGACAGAATTTGCTGACTGTGCGATCCACACATATTTAGCCATGCTAGCAGTGTGGCTCAAGAGATGTTAGTCCATCTGTCAGTCCAGTACTTTGGTTCAGATTGAAATATCTTAACAACTAAAGGACGGATTGCTGTGACATTTTGTACAGACATTCATGTTCCACAAAGGATGAATCCCAGTAATTTTGGTGATCTCCTGACTGTTTATCTATTGCCACCATGAGGTTTGTGGTTTAGAGTGACATGTCTTGACAACTTTTAGACAGATTACCTGGATATTTGGTGAGGACATTTATGTTACCCTCAGGATGAATTTGTAATAACTTGAGTGATCCCTTCACTTTTCATCTGGCGTCACCACCAGGTTAAAAGTTCACAAATGTTAAAATGCTAACATGTTAATTGAGATTGTGCACATTGTAAACATTATACGTACTTGCTCAACATAAGCATGTGAGAGTTGTCATTGTAAAGTACAGCCTCACAGAGCAGCTAGTCGAACCGGTTGACTTAATCTTGTTTAATTATGAAGGAATGTCTTTGTTTTCGCATCTTCACGAAGTATTTATCTGATTTCTAAAACCAGTCAACTCCAAATTACAGCCAAATTGTAGTACATACAATAATACATACAATATATAGGGCTATATATAGACATTTTCCAATATCCACATATATCACGTTATGCCAAAAGTGTGCAAAATAACAAATTAAGTAACTAAACTGATTTTTAAAAGAAAACAAACATGATCACATGTAAAGCATACCAAGATATTTTTTTCAATTCTGTGCCCTTGTTGCACACGTGGGCGTGTAGTGCTCTGTCAATCAAAAATACATGAACTTTTAGCCACAGAGCTGCCTCTTACATTAGACTACTGACCTTTAATGTGTGTATTTATCACGTTTTCAGTGAAATTACAAATGTGGCTGCATGCTTCAGACTGGTTTCATAGCCTAAACACACACAGTGGTCGTGGGATTGCATACGGCTGCCTCAATGCAAAGCTCTCCACTTTCCTTATTAGCAGAATATGAGAGATACCTCAGAGGCCACTGTAACCATTCGGTGGTGAGCTGGTTTGCTGAGGCAGAGTGGAGGTGAATTGAATGGTCTGCAGTGAGAGGCTGTGGGTTGGGTTTCTCTGAGGTTATGGTCATTCTCCCCTGGGAAAGTGGTTAGGTCTGGCTGTTTACTTTGGAGTAACCCTGCCCCTCCCCTTATACACTCTCTGCTTGGTAACCCATGATTACCTCCATTGGTGCACTGTCATTTCTGACCTCTTTCTGATGAAACTATTAGTAGACTTTATTCAGAAAGTGCAGCAAAAATAATTTTAAATTGGTTAACATAAAATAAAAATTCCAGGCTGGTGTTAAGTAAACTCTTTGTTGCGTGGTGGTTTGGATGTTGCGTGGGCGCCACCTTCTTGTCACAGCAGGTGTGTGTGAAGGGCTGGGGGGAGGGAGAGTGGTGAGGGTGGGAAGGTTGGGGAGGGTGTTAGGACTGGACTTAATGGGTAGGGGCTAAGGTAGTTCCTGCATCTTCACCCAAAGAGCAGCTTGACTTTCTCTCTGTGCCTTCCTCAGACAGACTCACACAGGATCGCTCACAGTGCTGGACCGAAAAACCCTCTGAGCTCTGCTCTCCGGCTCTGGCCACCAGAGAAGATGTTTCATCGTTACTCTTCATGAGATTACTGCAAGACTGAGTGGAGTGGCAGCTCTGCAGCTGATGGGCTGCTGCTGCTGCTGCTCTTTCCATCTTTATCTCTCTTTTAATTGGGACGCTGGGGAGAAATAAATAGCCCAGCACACACTGTTGGGAGGCAAATGAATGGAGCAGACTGACAGGGGATTTCCCCGGGCTGCCTTCACACCAATGGATCTGGAGTCAAGTTTTAAACTGGCCAAATTGTATTTGGCAGAATAATTTTTCTTCTTATTTTTTTAATCATTTTTTTCAACGAGATCATCTCCTCAGAGATTGCCTTTTTGTGGATTTTCACTGTAAAAATTCACACCATGTAAGTCTAAGTTTCTTCTTTACGTTAATAAATAGTTAATTGACATAAATAATGCGGCAGGGAAATGTACTCAGGAACTGTCATTTTTCAACTGTCTACACTGCTATTGACATAAACTAAGGAATAGTAGATAAACAATTTAGTATAAATTCACAAAACAAAGTTTTGCTTAATTCATTGAAGTGACTGGTATAATATTTATTGTGTTCTTCAGATCTTAGGCTCAAGGATGTGCTCTATATTCATGCTTCATCAGTGGAGTCTGGCTGTGTTCTTGCTGTGCTCCCCAGTGACTCTTGATGGGAAACCAGTTGATGCACTTAGCAGCAGAACGTGAGTTCTTTTTTATATTCATTTTGATAACCATTGACATTTATTTATTTTATTTTATGCAATCTGGAAGGACTAGTTAATAGTTAAACATGGTGAAGCAACATGTTTTAGATTCCTGTTGTTTGGATTTAGAAAACCAGAAACAACAGTTTGCCTGTAAAGATTTAATGAAGAAACAGGAGGTTTGCTCTGTTTCAACTGTGGCTCCTTTTGGGGTCTTGAGCTCAGATTAGTGATGGCTCTCAGAAACTTGTTTATGCTGCCACCTACTGTACTGAGGTTTCCTGGTGCCCGACTGAATTTTGCCACCACTTCTAAAACAGTTACCCATACAAACTCAACATTGTGGTGTACCATCAAATTACACAAAAGGCCAAACAAAAAAGCAAATGGTGAGATGGTGTTAACTCAAAAATGAGGAATTCTGTTGTCTCACTGGTAATGTAAGAGAAATCTAACAGGACAGAACAACAGAAATCTAACAGATTTCTGACAGAGAAAAGTGAAACTGGTGCTGCTCATCCCTCATGCGCAGTGCAGTTTTAGGATGCTATTAGCCTTTTATGCAACCTTCCTTGTTGATCAGACTCTGTCTCTTCACTTTTATGGTTTAAGGAGGAGGTCAGTGAGCCACGCCCAGCTGATGCATGACAAGGGCCGCTCCTTGCAGGAGTTCAAGCGTCGCATGTGGCTGCATGAGCTGCTGGAGAAGGTGCACACGGCCGAAGAGCGAACTCCAGTGCAGGTCAGAACCCAGAGCCAAACCTTCAGTGGGAATGCCCTGCTCGAGAAGCCCCCAGGGGGCACCAAGAACCTCCCTGACAGGTTCAGGCTGGACAGAGAGGGCCCTAACCTGCCACAGGAGACCAACAAGGCTCTGGCTTATAAGGACCAGCCACTAAAAGTGGCCACCAAGAGGAAAAAAAAGGTGAGGTTAGGCCGACGTAGAGAGAGCGACAAGAAGCGAAGGCGGGCACGGTCTGTCACAACAAAGGACCCATGAAGGACGCAGTACCCTGGCTAAGAGACTCCCAATAGCCTTTATGGTACTGCACTAAGACATTGACATAGATTTAACTAGACTGGGATCTGATAATCTCAAACCATTGCTGACTCACTTCATATTATGGCCCCGGGATTGTGCTTCTATGATAATATTTTGCTATGTTTGTATTTTCAATCTCATACTTCCTGCAGTTTCGTGAACTATCATCATAACATCTTCTTAGGTCCATATTTATTTGGAGAATCTGTAGGCCGCTGTCACCCTGATTTACATCAAAACAATGCCATATGTTTTCATCTCAAACCAGCTGTGTGCTAAAGTAGATCATAGGAGGAACTATTTATTGCCTGAATATAATGTAATAACTTCACAAAATTGGGAGGCTGAGTGGTGTACTTTTGTTTGGCTCTATATGTGTTGACTATCGTGGACTTAGTTACATACAAACTGTTCACTGAATACATCTGTTCGATCTGTTCTGCCATAATTTATTTCACTTTGAAAGTGTGTATTTATTTTGTGAATGTATCGCAGTGCTGCTGACTAAATTCCATAATGCACTTTAGTTATATCCTGTACATGTTCGTTTGTGGTTGAGTTTTAATTTTGATGTTTCTTTTTGATGGTCCTGCTTTCCATTCCCACCATAGATCCCTCATGGACTTGTAACTTATTGGATGCTTCATCAAACCCACCATTTTACATTATAGATTATTTTTTTAGAGCAATCCCGAGTCAGGGGCTGTCAAGACTCATTTAATGTTCTTCACTTGCACTGAGGGCATACTGTACATGTTTCCAGTTAATCAAACATTAAAAATGTAGCCATTAGAAATCATTTTGATTCATGGTGTCTTTGTTTGCCAACCATGTGGCTCAAATGTGCAACTTATCATTTATGACAGGTAGAGCTAAAATGATTAGTCGAGTATTTGATTAGTCAATCGGCAGAAAATCAATCAACTATTTTGATTATCGGCTGATCCTTTAAGTCATTTTTCAAGCAAGAATGCCAAACATTACCTCGTTCTAGCTTCTTAAATATGAGGATTTGCTGCTATTAATGGTCTTTTGTGATATTAAATTGAATGTATCTGGATGTTGTTTTGTCAGACATATCAAGACATTTGAAGACGTCACCTTGGGCTTTGGAAAATCAGGATGGGCATTTTCACTATTGTCTGACATTTTATATAACAAACAATTAATTAGAGGAAATAATCTGCATATGAATTGACAATGAAATATTAAAAATTGTTAGTTGTAGCCCTTATGACAAGTCAGAAACTCTTCACTGTCCCATGATTGCATATATGGGTATTTTAAATGTTGGTTCTATCAGGAGTAATAGGCATAAAATGATGCAACATAGTTATGTATTTTACTTCTGAAACCTGAAATTGATACGGAGGAGACTAGAGCTTCAATGGTTATTTTTACTATCGATTTATCTGCTGATCATTTTCATTTAATCGTTTTGTCTAAAAACAAAATGCCTGTCACAATTCCACAGTGCCCAAGGTGACCTTATCAGAGTACTTATTGTGTCCAGATAACAATCAAATCCCAAATATATTCAGTATCCGATCACATAAAACAAAGAAAAGCAGAAAATCCTCAAATTTGAGAATCTGGAAGCAGCAAATGTTGCTTGGGCATTTTTCAAAATAGTTGACAATTAATTTCCTGTAGAACAAGTAATCGATTAGTTGACTAATTATTGCAGCTTTATTATGATTAAAATGATTAAATTGCAAAGCAGATTAATCTGCAACATGGCCAGTTATCTATTTTATTCCTAAAATCTTAAATTGATAAAGAGTAGACCTCCATGCACGCTATCTTCCTCTTCATGAAGAATAAGTGGCTAAACAGAGAAAAGTATAGGAAAAGGGCAACAGGGTGATGAGCTGAGCTCAACCAGCAGTAAGCATCTGTCCTGCTGAAGTGTCATTGAGCAAATCATCGAATCCCTTTCCGTTTTTGTGGTGCTGGTTTGTACTTTTTATCATGACCTTTAACCTTGCTTTAGACGTGGAGCAGGGGTTTTCTGCTGGGAAAGGGAAATAAAAAGGTGGAAGATTTGGGTCTAAGCAGGTTTTTACAGAACGTGGCATTTTTAACAGCCGCTGACTGAACAGCACAGACACTGGTAATGGAAGGGTTAGCAAATGCATCAGCATCAGCTATATCCTGTGCTAAGAGCAGCAGTGTACACCGTAGGCCATTAGCTGACACAGAGTCATAAATGCTGTGGAAAGCCTGATAAAGCTGCCGTCAGGAGCCTGGAGCTCACACTGAAGAAATCAATCAAACAATGGAGAGAGACATTAATATCTCCAGAGAAGGGGAGGAACAGAGAATGTAATCAATGGACTGGTCTTTTGTTCTTTGGAGAGTGGTTATTTTTAAATATAATTCATACAGTATGAAGGAAATCACCAAAACCATCTACACAGAGAGAGAGGGGGGTGGAGTTGTTTACAATGACTTTAACAGGTCAGGAAAAGTCAGTACAAGTTTTTACAACCAGCAACCCAGTCTCAGTCAATGAGATATTTCTATTGTTCACAGTCCCCAAAATACTGAAATACCTAAATATACACATAAATCGTCTCATAATAATAACAAAACAGACATGTATAGTGCATCACTGTTCTCTCAGCAGCTGGTGTGAGGCCGTTTCTCTTTAAGCCTAGTCAACCAGAATCAATTTGAACCAAGTGATGTTTGCCTTTCTTCCCTCCATATTCAGCAATCACACTTTGTAATGAGTCCTGAGAGGCTGCCACCTCTTCCTTCTTCAGTCCAGTTTAAACGGGATGGACAACACTACAAGCGAATTCTCCAGGCTACATTATGATAGCAGCTCACTCCCAAACATGAGCCCAAAGATACTGCTTTGAGGAACAATGGTGAGTACGTCAAAATGATGGATAATTGTTACATCGGACACCATTTTTAAATGCAATGAATTCTGATAAGATTAACACCTGAACCTTGATCAGTTGAACTACACAGCAGTTGAAAGTATCTGTCAAAATGTTAGACATTTTAGCAAACGACCACATTGCTGTTGCTATGTAAAATCCTTGTGCCTTATTTTGGTAATATTACATCATATATGTGTTTTCACTTTTAGATGCTGTTTGATTAACTCAAAAATGCATTTTGACCAAGCTAGAGACACGTTTGATATGAAATTTAACTTCCTTTTTCACTAGGAATAACATAAATAGGGCTGCAACTACTGCAATTATTTTCATTATCTACTCGATTAATAGATATTTTCTCAATTAGACAGTTTTTTTCAGAGCCCATTATGATGTACTTAAATGTCTTGTTTTGTTTAACCAATGTTCAAAAAACAAAAATATATAAAATGTATTATCATATATGACAGAAAAGCATAAAATCCAGAAAAGATGGAAACAGCAAAAGTTTGTCGGAAAAATGACTGAAACAATTAAGAAATTATAAAAATAGTCAACCAACTAATCGTAAATGTAAATGATGAATACATTTTTTTTTCTTTGACAGGTGATGTCAAGTCGGTGATAATATGGCTGTTTCCAATACCTATGGGTTGATCTTCGCCTGTACCTGTGGAGTGATCCTGGGCATTGGGCTCTGTGCCAACCTGCTGGTCTTCTCGCTGTTTGCCAAGTACAACACGTTGCGTAAGAACCGCCTCGATATCCTCCTACTCAGCATGACTCTGGCCGACTTCCTCACACTCCTGCTCATCCCCTTCACCTTGCACTCTGCCGTCAGCCACTCCTGGCCTCTGGGTGAAACCTCCTGCAAGGTCTACCAGTTCCTGCTGGCCTTCAGCCTGGCGGCCAGCACCTACTCGCTGTGTGCCGTGTCCATGACCCGCGCCATGATCATCACCAACCCTTACCAGCCGCCCACCATGGACCTGGTCATCCTCATGTTTATCCTGGCCTGGGCCCTCAGCTTCTTCATCAGCCTGCCACTGCGTATGTTTGCCACCAAAGAGAGCATTGGCCCAAGCCTGGCAAACTTCACCTTCTGCCTTCCAACCATTCATGAGCACCACTACCAAGTGGTCCTAAGCCAGTTTGTACTTTACTACTTTGTTCCAATGCTAGTCATCGCCTTCAACTATGTCCGGCTGGCTGTCTTTCTCCACAAGAGCCCTGTAATGTCGGTGTCCAGTGCCAGGAACACCCGCCGTGCCTCTGTCATGGTGTTCTTGGCTGCTGCTACCTTCTCCGTGTGCTGGCTGCCTGGTTATGTGCTGGAGCTGTGTGTGTACCTGGAGCTGTATCGCCACGGACAGGCTTGGGAGACATTTTACTTTATCTGTACTGTGCTGCAGTACCTGCACCCCTGTATCAATCCTGTGCTATATGTGCTGCTGTCAAAGCGCTACCGCCACAGGAGGGCAGCCCGGCTCTTCGGCTGTAACAGGAACAGAGTGCAGCCGCAGGTCATCAGCGTCACCACTGACAGCTTTTAAATACACCTCATTTGTTAAAGCATCAAGAAATGAGGTGGTGGCCCTCAGGTATTCTTTTTTATAGTTTGTGTTTATCAACTACTTTTGTGAACAATAAGATGGACGTTTTTGTGATTACTTTCCATATTTGAGGTATAAATGTACAAATAAGAAGACGAGACATTTTGTTTTTTCAGGATTGAGAACAATTGAGTTTTCTCAAGCTATTCACGATTCACAACAAAAAGCATAAGTAATCGTCAAAATGTTAGGATCTGTGTCTAATTATTTTTTAGGGAAACTATGTAAGCCCATTGTGATTATCCCATTACTACCATCTTAATAATGCAGACTATATGAAAAAATATGATGATACCGTCATAATGTTGCAGTTTTGTTTTTTTAAAAGTAATTAACAATGAGCTTGATTTAGTTTTAGGGCAGCACACTTTTCATACTGAAATGGCATAAGTCTTATTGCTTTGTTTTTTTTATTGTTCCAGATGTTTCTGTCTCTTACATTTTCTTTTGGCCCACTTTTCTTTTGATTTACATCCTAGTAAAATGACAATAAGCCTTATGAAGCATTTTGTGTAGTATTTGTATGCATCTTGTATACCAGTTTAGTCACAGAATCTTTTCTTCTTTATTACAACGTCTTTCTTAAGAAATGTTTTTAGTCTTCTGAGACAATTGTAGCTTGATAACTTGATAATTTGTTTAATGAGAAAAAAAACGATTGTTGTAATGAAATAATTTATGTTGTAATAATTTAAAATAACAGTGTCTTGAATGGCAAAAAAACACAACATCGTACTTTCCAAATGTTTGCATGTATAGTGAGCATAAAAGATAGCGAGGAAGGATTAGTTTTAGTGATGTGTACAATAAAAGGCATGTCTTGTCTTTTCCCTTTGTGCTTTGTTTATATTTACAAAGTATGTGAGGTTCTGGGGTCATTTGTTAATATATTTAAAAACATAGATGTGCTATTTAGACACTCCATATAGCTGTGTTACAGTGTCATCATGTTGGAAAATCTCAGCACAACAAGCTCTAAAAAACACGCTAATGCTCATATGACAAATAAACTTTCACACGGTGGCTATTACCCAAGCAGCGACAAATCATTCAGTAAGTTTTGCTACCTTGGGAGAGGATGGCCATTAAATATGAGCTATACGATCCACTAGTATTCCGCTACATAACTAGTAATGAAAAGCCGTGGGGCAAGCTGCAGCCTTTCATCTTCATACAATTTAATTGAGCCATCAAAAGTGACGTTTCAACAACTTAAGAGGCCAAAGGTCTGACGATGGACAGAACAACGAGATTCTGATCTCTTAAGAGTGTGATTAAAATTGTTTCAGTGCAAGTTTTAGTGTATTATTGCATGTTTTCTAAACATATTTATATTGTGATTATTATTCTGCCTGGACTGGGCGCCATCCAAGAGCAAGATGTGTACATGCACAGCCCAGAGATAGCTTTCTCCTAAATATAGTTGTACTATCTCTGGGCTGTGCTCTTGTAAATACAGGTGTTGTTGCTTTCTTTAACTTTTTTTGTTCTAAAAAATGTACAGAAAACTGTAGTTCAATACTTTGTCTGCTATTGTGGCTGCACTGGAGTTGTCCCCATGAGACATAATACCATCAAGACAGATACTTAAAGGGGGTTAATCACATGCTTATTACACAATCCAACATTAATAAAAAACTAACTCGCAAATGGAAGGCACATTACTAACACTAAGTGTTTTAGAGATGACTGCTTCTTTAAAAATGTGCTTAATCCCCCAAGGAGCTGTTGGCGTTCTGCTAGGTGGATCAACAGCACCACCACCAGCTTCATTCAGTGTGTCATTCTTTGCTCACTAGCAGCACACACACATCAGACAAAAGCACACACCTGCGTTCCCACTTTTTTCTCAAGCAGCTACAGGCCTAAAGTTTGGAGTGGGAGAGGAGTAAGCAGAGACCCGTGCAGCAGGTGTTGTAGTTATAGAGAAAGCAAAGAGATTCGGGAAGGGGCTGACAAGTCTGGCTGAGCCCTGGCGGCCGCTGCAGTAATAAGAGACAACCTGCCCCTCCCTCTGTCAGCCTGCCCCCTGACATTTGGCCTTCTCTTTAGTGTACAACAAGGGCAGCTGGCCGTACAGGCCGTCATATGTAGCCCATCAGCATGTCGGATATGGTGAAGCAATAAAGAACACGCCCTCAGGCGCTTCAAGTAAAACTACTGAACATATTTCAGTGCGTAGAGAAGATTACTCTGCAACCTCTGAACAAACCAGCAAATGTTAGTCTCATAACTGCTGTAAGTTGCTCTGTGAGATGCACCCTCGCTATATGGTTTTTTACAATTTTCAGTTGCCCGCATATTTTGAAATTTGTCCAGAAATGAGTTCCCATTGTCACTAACCCTGTTGTTTTTCAGTCACCTCCTTTGGACTGCACAATGAATTTGACAAACGTCATTAGGCTTGGGCGATATGACGCTATATACTGTGCAACGAAGACAGTGACAAGAAAACATGGAGGAGAGTGAAATTGTAAATTCAGAGCAGGAGGAGTTATTTTTTTGTATGGAAGTTCCAAATAAAAGACGAAAACAAGGTTGTGGAATATTGTGTTATATTCAATCTATCGTTGAGTCTTATGATGCTGAAATAAAGAACCTTGATCAGAGATGTCTTTTAAGTATTTCTCTCTGCGTACAGAAGGTCCAATTCGTCATACAGAGTGCAACGCAGTCTGACAACAAAGTCTAGTGAAGAGAAGCTTAAATGTACAGTGAGATGTGGGGGTGTAAGTTTCAGACAGGATGTTTGTTGTTTTAAGCTAAATGTTAGTTTAAGGTCAGACATGTATCAAGAAGGGGAAGTCTGCACAGTTCATGTAACTGTCTAAGCAACGAGGTCACACAAAGAACATCATATGATTAATTAAGATATAAAAGTAAGATATACATTTTACATTACAACAATCAAAAGTGATGGAGTATTGTACGGTATGGCTATTTTAAACCATTTCTTAATTGAATTTACAGAACAATTGCTGTATCATGATATATATCGTTACCATGTCAATATTTTGCTCAACATCTTCTGACAATCACTAGCTACGGTTAGCATTATTACGATAGCATGATATTTTCATTATCGTTTAATATGCCCATTGTTTTCACAATTAGTCAATGATCCGTTTAGTCTATAAAATATGAGAAAATAGCAAAAAGAATGTTCATCACAATTTCCCAGAGCCGAAGGTGAGGTCTTCAAATTGCTCGTTTTGTTCGACTAACCGTCCAAAAACAAAATATATTCATTTTTACTATCACATAAGACAAAGAAAACCAGCAAATATTCACAAATGAGAAGCTGGAACCAAGTACTACAAAATTACTTAAATCTTTAATTTATTATCAAAATAGTTGACGAGACATTTTCTGTCACACCGATTCATTGTTTCAGGTGGAGACCCAAATGTGATGAGGCCACCAGGGGTTGCTAGGGGACAACACCACGTCCCGGAAACAGCTGCTTGTGGGCACATCCATGTTTGTCAATCAAACCGAAGTTTTTTGTTTGCTTCAATGTTGTTGCAGATTTGATGCACATGTGATATAGATCAATGGAGGAGCTGCTTTTAAATAACATTCTATGTCAGAACTAAGATACTTAAATTTTCTTTTTTTTTAGAGCTCAAAGGATTAGTCATTTAGTCGACAGCCTATTGTTGGACAACCATTTTTCTAATCAAAAATCTTTTGAGTTTTCTTCGTCTTCTATGACAGTAAATGCAATATCTTTTTGGATTGTTGGTTGGACAAAACATGACATTTTACGACGTCAGATTGGAAACTAATCATTAGTTGCAGCGCTAATATATTCACAATGAATCTATGATAGATTTAAGGTGTGATTGGATACAGTGCTGTGATTTTCCACCCATATCAGATCACAGTTCATTTTGAACTTTGCACTCTCCTCTATCCTGCCTTTTCCTCATTGCCTGTAATCCTATCTTGCTCAATCAGAAGCAGGGGCTCAACCAGCTTGATCTGGCTCTACTTAAACAAGAGGTTTGTTTTGGGAGGGGGGGGGGGGGGGGGGTTGGTTTATACAGACCCCAATGGTTTGTGGCCCCGAACCCCAAATTAGGCTTCAACCCCCCTTCCAAAACCCGTGAT
>CM022474.1:10208977-10436546 GCA_011952105.1 Coreoperca whiteheadi | reverse complement strand
ATTAAAAGTCAGACGATAGATACGATTTGATAGACTGGCAACCCAGAAGTCAGAGTCATTTTTTATTATCTCTGATTTCCTCTGGTGACATAGCATCCTCATGTTTGCATCAAACTATTCTGTTCTTTGGGCCTGTTTCTCAGTTTCTCGAGTCAGCATGTTCCTCCGGAGAGTTTTATTAAGTAGAAACTACGTCAGTGTTTGCCAGCAATACCTTTGAGTCATGAAAACCCAGCAAAGCCCACAATTAAACAATTTCAATAATGGTTGGAGGGCCTATTTCCAGAACATCTACGCTGGAGCTGCTGCCAGAATGTAATTCAATTACCCTGTCAGTTATAACTCCCTGCACTGGTCACATTGCATCTACTACATGAAGCAGCCTTTTCAGACACATCTAAATGTGAGGTACAGCCATCACACTTTCTTGTTCGCCATTATCATGTATTATCAGATAAGCAAGAGTGTACAATCTAGTCCCTTGGTACAGCTTAATTACGCATTTGCTCAATGAAGAGGGTACATTTTTGAGTTTTATAGATGGCTTAGTTTATAATGATGGCTCTTCCTTAAAGGTGCCACCATGTGTATGTTTGCTCAAAGCTAAATAGTATGCATTTTGGGAAACTACTACATTAATATTCCTCTCTTTCTAATAAATGCATTAAATGTTAAAAAAATATATGCAAAAACTGGGCTTTGGAACTTTAAATGTGAGCAAATGACTGTACAAAAAGGTACAACTAAATAAGTCTGTGTCTGCACGGTCCTGGTGTCACTGCAACAACACTGATACCACAAAATATGTTCTTATATAGAGTTTCCTATTTCACTGGTCAGTGACAACTACGGAAATTCACTGCAATGTTGTGAATTTGCAAAAATTAAAGCTCCGTTTAGTGAGCGTCCCATCGAGATGCACATTCAGGACACTATAATAGAAAAGGGCACATTTTAGTCTTGGTTTATAACACACTATAATGTAGTTGTATGCAGATTTCAGTGTTTTTTTTATTTGTCAATAACTATAACTCCTCCGGTGGGCACTATTAAGTGGAGGCTTATGTATAAACAGATAATGAATAATAATAATAGTAAAACAGAGTTGTATCAATATAAAATATGACTTAAATGGAGAAGTTATAATTGTTGACAAATACTGGACATTAATTAGATAGATAGATATTTTATTGTCCTCCACTTGAGGAAATTTGTTTCCACAGCCTGTACACACATAAGGAACATCAGTTAATCAAACTAACCCTAACTGACTGAGTTTCTGGATGTCAGAGAGTCTGTTGGCAGCATTTATGGATGTCGGTTGTGTGATGATCAAAGCTAAGTCTATCGTCAAGCGTGATTCCAAGGTACTTGAAGCTCTCCACCTTCTCAACTGGCTCACTGTTGATGGAGATGTGGGAGTGGGGGGGGGGGGCACTGGGTTTATTGTAGGTGATTCTTTGTGCACCACTGAGTGAAGTGGGAGATGGAGAGCTGATAGGCCGTGACTGAGTTATTGTCCTTGATAAGTTAAAGTATGGCTGTGTCACATGAATATTTGAAATGCTGTGTAATAGGGGAGGGCTGGTGATGATTAATAAACACTTTAAAATGTCCATATCTAATTACAACTACATTATAGTGTGTTATGAATAATTTATTAAATGTTTATAGTGCTTACTTATAAATGCTAAACAGGGGGACTTAAAGGTCCAGAATGCAGGATTTAGTGGCATCTAGCGGTGAAATTGCAGTTTGCAACCATTTCAATACTGTTCGTCTCACCCTCCACTTCCAAGCGTGTAGAAGAAACTACGGTGGCTGCGAAACTCGTGAAAGGCCCTATGTAGAGCCAGAGTTTGCTTTGTCCGTTCTGGGCTACTGCAGAAACATGGCGGTGCAACATGGAGACGTCCGTGGAAAGGGACCCGCTCCTTCTGTAGATTAAGATGGCTCATTCTAAGGTCATGAAATCACAACAATTCTTATATTTAGGTGATTATACACTAATTAAAACATACTTATAAATATCATATTCCCTTTCTGCCAATAACTCCTCCTTAATATTACATACTGGACCTTTAAAGTAAAATGTTACCATTTTAAGTACTGTCATACACAAACCACGTTTGTTTATTTTCAACTGCGGGATAACATTTGGAAGCCAGATTTATGTTTAAATCAAAATGAAGATATCAGAAATATACATAAAGATACATGACAATATCTCTTGTCCAGCTTCTTCTTCTTCTTGGATATGAAGTACTGATAAGTAGCAAAATATATTATAATGACCCAAACAACAACACTCATTCACAGAAAACATTCAAAAGTGTGTTCAAATTGTATCAATGAATGTGATACATGACATGGGAGGCGAAATAGCCTACACAGAAAGTATTCCTCTTGAGGCTAATTACTCATTAAAAAAAACAATTCCCTCCAAAGTTAAGGATGAAAACATTCCAACAAGTGACTCCTAGACCTCTGCTGCTCAGGTTATAAACAATAACAAACCACACATGACCAAATAGGTGAGAACTCATAATGTAACATTAGCGAATTTCAAATTTGTCCAACACCTTGGCAAGCCCTGTTCATGGTTCTGAGTTTGCATGCGTGAACAGCACTCAATAACAAACAAACAGTCCTGACTATTATTTAACACAAACAGCTCCATTCAGACAAACAAGGTACCTTACATTTAACACAGGTTACTACACGCAACATAACCACATTAGTAATTACACAGCAGTGTAATTTACCAATGTACTTAACTTGAGGGTTTCGTTTTATGCTACTTTATACTTCTACTCCACTACATTTCAGAGAGAAATATTGTACTTTGATGCTCTTTTGTACTTTTACCTAAGTAAAATTTTAAATTCAGAACTCTTACTTGTCGAGTATTTGTACACTGTATTATTGCTACTTTTACTAAAGTAACAGGTCTTCCACCACTGATGCATACAGTCATGTCATACAGACCAGACATTAACCGCGGATCCTACCGGCCACCGTAGCTGTTTCACTCAAGACGTCGCTTGTGATCCCACCTGACGCGCCCGGCAGCGGCTCTCCGCTCTGCCGCGCGGTAAATATGCGGCAAGTCTGTTTTTCACGGAAGCCACGTCAAGCTGCACAGAGCAGATGAGCCGGGCAGGAAGTCACACACAGAAAAGGCATAGGGCATTTGGTCAATTTTCAAAATAAAACACCCTGTGCGGACTCCCGGTCGTATATTAACAAAAAAAAACCAGAACTAACAGACACAAATACAAAACCATTTAACTACGTAACCAATGGTAGAAGCACAGAGGTCAAGGAAAAAGGACCAAATCAACAAGTCAACGATCAGGCGGCAAACCCGCGCTCTGAAACGCGGAGGACGGAACAAAACCGGCTAGCAAACGCGACGTTGTCCGGTGGAAATCCGGCGTTATGGCATCAGGAAGGCCAGGCACTAAACAGAGAGAGAGGAGTGTTAGCGTCATCCACGGACATCTGAAGATGATCGGCCCAAAATCTCTACCATGGTGATCACAAGCCTGACATTATCTAACTCTCATGTCCGCCAACTTCGTCCTCTTTCCGCAGGCGTAACGGTAGTTTAGTTTGGAAGTAGCAGGTTAGCTAGTCTTACAAAAACACGGTATAACGTCAGCCGACAAAACTAGCTAAGGTTGTTTCATTTGAATTAAGCTGATAGTTAACTGCCAATGGTTTCATGGCATTGTTTCTTCCCAGAGTCAACCTTTAAGAGTTTCTCTGGGTGACATGATGTTACTATAGCCATCGGGTCCATAGTTAACAGAGACGGCGAAATGAGGCTATTGCTTTCTGGGATAGTTATAATAATCAAGGGACGTCACCTCCACCTGGCCTCTTGGTGCTAGACTTGAAATGACTTGCTACTTATAGTGCAGCGCAATACCATCGTTTACCACAAAATCACATTGCAAACCAGAGGGGGCGCTGTTTCACCCAATTCAAACTGGGGAAGACACAATAAATGGTATTTGAATAAAAAGAATATTGTTACATTTGTATTACAACGACGGTACAAGCTTGAATATCAGGGTAAACCTGGCTTCACATGGGTTCTGGTAGAAAATGCCATTCCGCACCAGACCAAAGGTGAGCTCGCCATTAACCGCTGGATTCAACGGCTAAGCGTTAAAGTTCCATGAACTTTATCATTACTAAGCTACAGCTCTCTTAGCATGTGTTAGCCACTTTTAGCTCCTTGTTTTGGTTCTTCCGTCTGCCAATAGACTATAGCTAGCCACTTAAGTTCAGGTAAGCTAAGCAGTACAAAACGCCAAGAGACCATAGACTATAAAAGAGAGACAAGCGGCAGACTATTGAAGAAAATCTCCAATCTTGCATGCCAAAGACCGAGATATTCTTCTCAGGAGTTGTTGGAAACAAATTCAGAGCTAAAATGTGAGTGAATATTGTATTTTAATATTATATATTATGGACAATATTCATCAGGTGGCCAGAAATAGGAATCCAGTGGGACGCTCGTGTTGCTCTCTATCTGTTTAATCTTCAAGCTAAGTAGGCAACAGGTCAGCCATGATAAATATATACGCTTGAGACCTAATTTATATCAGAGGTGTGTGTCTAATGTCTGCCTCCTCGTGGTCAAATATTGCTGAATGAAACCTAAAACTTTATTCCTTTCTAAGTAAATCAGGGGTTTATTCCATAGAAATTTCATGGCAATCCTGTAGTATTAAAACAAAACCTAAGACTACAGTAAAAATCTAAATGATTTAAGCTGCATGAATGAAGCACAATTTATCCAGCATGACATGCTGAATAGAGTAAATACATTTGATTTAGTTTGATAAAATAATTTTTCTCTCTCTCTTTCTTTAAGGCCTTAAGTACACCACCACCACCACTGCCACAGGTTGAGCCAAACTCTCGTTTTATGGTAATATGCAGTAATCCGTGGAACATAATTTATAATACTGTTGCATCCATGTTGACCTACCTACATATTCCCTTTACATACAGATGTTTTTCTTTACAAATTACCCTGTTACAACAACATTATACTGCTACCTTCATGTTTGTGAGGCCAATGTACAGTGTTGGATAACAAAATTTTGTGGATTCCTTAGAGACCACATTCTTGACACACTGCCCGAGTTAAGCAATGCACATAGCTGTCAGAAAATAGTTGTGGCTACACACTGTAAGATCAGAGGGCTCTTGCCATGAGCTAATCATTCCATGTGCCATATAGGCAAGTGTTGAAGGAGTGTTGCCTGTTTATTTATAGGAGTCTCTAAAGTTCCACAGCAGAGGGTTGCTTTTTGAGCTGGATTCAATTACAGCTCTGGTGAAAGCTGAAAATACCGCATCTATACAGACACAAACATGAGTATAAATTCTTAATGTGAATCTATAGGCCTAGTTTATTGTTCTTTATTTACAGTAGTTGAAGCACACGATGGTGAAGTTCCCTGACTGAAATGTAGGGAACCTATGGAAAATAACAGTTGTATTAAAATAGATTAGGAATGTAGAAAAGTAATGTACTTTATTTAACAACTCGGACGCCAATAGCACCCTTCAGTTCAACTCAGCATATGCTGTCATCATCCTAAAACCAGTTAACCAGCGGCTGCATGAGGAACCCACAAGTCGTCTGTGCTCAAAGACCTACTAGCATGTTAACATTTTAAGTTAGATACTCATTAGGAACACAACGGAAGTGAATGAGTAAGTCCCCAGCAACAGCAATTGATACAAAAATAAACAGAAATTCATTCTAAACAGGGAAGGAAATCAGCGCCCATGCTTTGAATTGGCCTTGTTTGTGAGTACGAGGAAGTAATGAAAGATGTATTAATGAGCAGGCACAAGTTAGAGGATTTCAAGGAAGCTATGGATTGAGAAATGCTATCAGACACATGACAACAACTTTCAGTCCAGATGGTCAGGGCCGGCATCGGCCTGACCTAATGTCACGGTTCAGCACTCTGTTTATGTTGTAGAGGTCATTGTAACATGTTAGGACATGGCAGGTGAGGCGCAAAACAGGAAAATGTTTGAGTTAACGCTGAATAAACCTCAGAGCTTCTGAACAAGTGAGGCCTTGTAAGTGCCAGTGTAAATATGGTTCTTCCTATAAAGAAAATAATCAGAAAAGGGGAAACCTGCACTCACTTCAAATGATTCTTGAAATTATTTGTACAGGCAGAATGTTTTTTTGATGATTTGGCTTCAGTATTCAGCAGCTTGCCAAGACAAGAAACCCGTCAGGTTGTACAGCAGCGCATGGAAATCTATTTCATCTATCTGTAGAGGAGTGACGGTATGTGACAGTTATGGAATACAAGTGAAGAAATGTTGATACAAAGCAACCCTTCTTAGCTGGTACATGTGCAAAAGTCACCAACATCACCAGGTTGCTTTGGTCTTGATAGGTTTTAGGTTGAGATGGGTTTCTGAAACTGAACATTTTGCATCCAGCTGAGCCAGCCCATTGTTATTGTGACCACTAGTGGAGATGGAAATAATTTCATGTAAGGTTTAGCATCATATTATTAAAGGGGGGTTTAAGTGAATAATGTACATGTTATTGCAGGTTTTAGTTTATCTTTTATGAGTATAGCTCTGATCAGTGTCTGACCCAAAGCAGCAAAAGGGTGTAGGGATTAGGGCAGAAACTAATGATTATTTTATATCATCAATTCATTTGTCTATGTTCATCGTTTACTCTATAATATAAAATGTGAGAAAGTAGTAAAAAATATCCATCACAATTTCCCAGAGCCAAGGTTATGTCTTCAAATCTCTACACTTCAAAACCCAAAGATATTCAATTTACAATGATATAAAACAGAGAAAAGCAGCAAGTACTTACATTTGAGAAGGTGGAACGAGAGAATGTTTGACATTTTTGCATGATAAATGACTAACGATTGATAGATTTTTGCAGATTTAGAGCACCTAATCAATTAATCGAGTAAGTGTTTCAGCTCTAGTCAGGATGCTGTAGATATATCAACCCCCAAGTATTGTTAATTGCTACATTGGTACGATATTCTGGTTGAGTCTCAGCACACTGAGAATGAAAATGGTTTACACACACAAACTGATACTGATAGAAGTCAACAGTCAGCTTGGAAGTGGATGTGCAACCAAATGCCAAGAGAGTAGAGAGCGCGAATAGAATCATATAAACATAAAGTTTCCTATAAATAATAAACTTTGCAACCTTTGAAGTCATCCTTGATTAATAACCCATGTGCGGTTCTCCTGTGAACTGATCCCCCTGCAGTTGCCCCCAGTTTGGATTTTGGACAACACTGTCTACTTAAAAAGGGAAAGGCTCGATCAGGGAGTGAAATGATAATCCGAGGTAGGTGTGGTACTGGACATACAGAGGTAATTCCAAGGAACCCTGCTCTCTGGATCTGAGGTATCCAGTTTCATCTCTCGCTGCATGCCTGGTTACCTATCAGCAAAAACATGAACATCAACTTCAGATGACAGCAGGCTAAAATTGGTGGATATCAAAACCCAGGACCTGGCAAAGAGCTCAGCTGGGGTATCTGCTTTCTAGAGTGGAAGCCCTGGGTTCAGACACCTCAGGATGAGGGGACTGTGTGCTCCACTCACTTGCAGATCAGGTAATGGGGACGGTATAAACACATCTTAGGCTCTATTAGGCAAAAACTTTCACACTATTAATTAGATGCAGCTGCACACACTCCTCACATCTCAGCCATATACACTGCCTGATGAGTGAAGACTAAAATGTATGCTGTAATCCATGCAAACCCTACAGTATGAGGTTAAGATTTACGATAACATGCATTTATTGTCACTGTACTACTGTCAGCATGGCCATTGTCACAGTCCCATACAGGGACAGCAAAATAAATATTTAAAATGAGCAGCACTAATCCAACAAGTACGGTGTTGGTAATTTGCAGATCAAAAGACATCTAGGTGTCTAGTAGAACTATGCTGTTAAATTGGCCGGGGCTATATTGGTCTCTTTGCAGATATATATTGTATCAGTGAATATGTCAGCAGACAAGTAATAAGAAATTGCAGTAGAGAAATTCCACAAGACTGTTGAGGTATTTCAGAAAACGTCACCATTAGATTCTTTGTTTGTTTGGTACTTTTCCAACTGCAAAATGTGACATATCGAGGCGACAGTTCTTTACAAAAACAAATGTAAGGGAAACAAAAATTTGTTTCTGCTATACATTTATAAAAAAACATTACAATCAGCTAATGTCATTATTGGATTTTTTAAACTTTCAAATTCCATAGGCGATTTGATCATTTTTAACAGGCATGCTCTAAAAAGAGAAAAGTAAACAGCGGAAACATTTAAGCATTTAATCCAGAATGGACAGACTCTTACATGTTCAGTCTTCCCACAGGCAGTTCAAAACCAGTATGTCTCACATGTTCCGAGATTGTGGCGATTATTAAGAGCGGCAATGTGATGCGCTACTACGAGACAAAGCACAGAGCAACTTTTGAGCAGGTTAACAAGGGGGATGGATTTTGGTCATTTTGCTAACAAGGGGGATGGCATCCCCCCTCATATTGCCTACTAGTCAAATATAGATATGGTATCTGTAAATTCAGTACTGGCTGGTCTGTAGTGTCCAGGTTAAAATTGGGCTAAATTTGGTTGAAAAGTTAATACTTTTTAGATGAATGGGTTACTTATAACCATTGTTTCAACAGCATTTCAATTACTATATTTCAACATGCATTTAGGACCTGATTCACATTGAAACATAGTCATAAAGTCTGTTTTCAGACAATAAGCGACACTCCGCCTGGGTACCCGCTTGGATCCATGGGGCCTCACTGCGCTGCTCATGTGACAGGCAGACAAGTGCCCCACAAGTAAACGTCAGGCACTCTATGCATGGTAACCATGAAAACGGGTTCTATGCACTTCTGTATCCCTGCAGGTACAACTGTTTTTTCTTCCTAGCTTAACTAAAAACTATATGTATGTAACCTTACCTGATACATCCAGTCTTGCGTTGATGCTCTGCCATGCAAAAGACTGCGTGTCACGTGGAAAAAAGTTGAAGACAATTTAACTTTGGCAGCACAACCGCAACAGTTTCACGGATTTGGGCTGTCAGATTGCCCGCTCGCCTCTCATTGAAAATTAATTAGGCGTGTCAATCCCATCTGAAAAGACCTTTATGCGTAATCGATGTCTAAAAATGTGCAATTATCAATCAAATTTAGCCCAGGTTTAACTAGGGGTAAGGAATATTGATTAGAAAAACCCTCTATCACAGTATATGTAAGTGTATATCACAACACTGATGAATTCATGGGCATGTTTAAAAAAAATGCAGCAAAAGTGCCCTCTTGGATTCCCCTATGTGCAAGAAAACGTGATTAAGTGCCCTCTAGGGTGCCCTTCCAGTGGAGAAAACGCAGTGCAGTCCATGTAGTTGGTGCCCTTCTTATCTTATTCACCCCTGCCCCTCAGACAGCCTGAGTCTGCCACTGTATCGCAAAATCCTTAGTAACCATTGTATATATCATGATATACTAGATTTTCCAAAAAATCAGTTGAGAAATTGTTAATGGATGAATTAACCAGACATGTCTGTTTTTTATTCCAGCAAGGTTCCAGCAATGTGAATTCCTGACGAATCAAAGCACTTCATCACATTGATGCAGAAGTCATGTAAAGTTCGATAGTCATAAGAAATCTTGCTGAGTGATTTGCAACATGCACACATGCCCACAGAGGACTTCTAATACACCCAGAAATATTTGTGTGATAGTTACTACAGTTTAACAGTATGGAAAAATCTCTGGTGGTAGACAGATTTATATCATCTCATGGTACATAACATCATATTGTGCAAGCCTATTTTGAACCAACAATAGCTGTATAGAAGTAATTTGACAGGAAAATCTCTAAATCACTGCTTACTGAGAATTTTTCTTCCTCAGTCCCAAGTTTTGCTTTTTAATTTTGTTATTTGGAATAATTACTAGTGATCCTTTATTTAAAAAGTATGTAGACTTAAAGCAGCTTGAATCAGAGGCTTCCCAGATATACGTAGCTCTACCGTTATAGACTCATTCCACTGTCTGATACGCTGTCATCACCAGCCCTACAGAGCATACGTCAGACTGGGTCAAATGCCCCCTATTTCATTTCGAGCAGAGTAGTTGGAACTAGAACGATGTGATCCAAAGGAGCTGTTGACTAGCGCGGCTGACCTTCTAAAAACTCCTCTTTCAATTTATAACACACTCTCACGCACACAAACATGATACGCACATGCGTTCATTCACCAATCGTACTAATAGCGATGCCGGATACACGCTTACAGAAATACACACACACTTTGTAAATACTTGGCCTGGGGTTCGGGAGGAGGAAAGCCAAGGGGAGTCACTGACACAAGTTGCTACTGTGATTACCTCACGTGTGTAGTGGGTTAGGAGGGAACTTATTCTGTTTATATTTAGACAAAGACAAGCTTCAGAGGATGTAGTGCAATTAATACAAAAAGCTAATAAACATTCGTCTCTTTTTTTAAAGAAATAAAGTTATTATGTTTCATAATATCTGAGCATTGCTAAAACGATGCATTATTAGAACAATTTTCATATTATCATTAATTATAATATTGACATAATTATCAGTTTTGAAGACAACTCATCTTTCAGTCAAATGAATGTTTTTCACCGTTGCTGTTGTGACAATTAGAGATTGTTTAATGTATTTATCATTATACTGTCACAATTATTAAATCCTGAATGTCAGTCGAGATCCCTGATCAATGATTCAAATAAAATGATTATTTTGGTGAATCATGATAAAGCAGATGTTTTCTTGGTGTGAGTGAATCCACAGTATCTTGTTACCATGGGGGTCTCCTGCAGTCATAGGTCCAGCCATTAATAACGATGGGGGCTTCCTCCCTGTCAGCATTCGTGCACCCTGCAGGCTTTATGGCATGTGTCTCCCAGACTGTAGGGTGAAGTAAACATTAGAGATGCTTTGCCTCGCTCTTGACAAAGCATCTCTGATGTTTACTTTACGCTACATATCAAAATGTATGGATTTTTTTGTAGAGGGCACAACTGCAAGACCCACCACAAACAAACATGCACGGCAAGAGAGTACACAGTATATCTTATTATGCTGTTTTTAAATAATCAAGAGATAATGTGAATCATTCGCTCAAATAAGATTTTTGATCCCACAACGATGAGAGGAAAATATCACAAATGACTTTTGAAAAATTATAAATACAGATGACACAGGGAGGTTATTGTAGATGTTGATAGATCAAAGAAGCTTAAATTGTTTGAGGGTTGTTTTTTTCTGACCAATATAAGAGCCACGTGTCCATTCCTCAGCTTGTTTGTCATTGTTTGTTTCCTTGGATATGCTCAAGGCCTGACACCTTGGCTTGACCCAGACAGTCATTTGGTAAATACTATATGCTAACACATTAGCGGCAGGCGGCCCCATGTCTGACATTTGACTCTGAAATCCAACCCTTTGTTCAGTAATGGAAAGCCCCCCCAAAAAAATGGTGCTGCTCTGGGAACCCGTGCTTGTTAACCTGACTGCAAAAAAACACCAAAACCCTCTCTGACATAAAAGTTTGTGATAGCATGTTATGCCCGCCAGAGATTGACCGCATGTACGTAATAATGCAACTCGTTCCAGGTTGGTTTTAGTAACACTGATTAGCACCCCTGTGCTACTATTGTTGTGCTCCTGTGTCTACAACTGCAGTGACTGACATAACTAATACAGCTTTATGAGGTAATGAGTGGAAAGTGGAAAAAACTGAGCTATAAATAGGTCACAATGCTGCAGTGCACATATAACTTCACTCTGTACACTCGGGCCACATCTTTTAAACTTTTAGAGGAATGGGATTATTAAAGTCTAACGTGAAAGAAAGTAGGCCTTGATCATGTGTTGGATAAAACACACGTTTTATGACGGAGTGCAGAGGATTTGCAGGGTCTGATAAGGAACTAATAAGACTGGAAGTACTTGCAGCTGTTTTCGTTTACACCTCAGTATCTCAGTGACCCCCAGGCTAGGTCACTTGTCTTCTGGGGGTCCCCGTGTTCCAAGTTGTACAATTGAGCCCTTTAAGTGCTTTGAACGGTGAATGTTATTTTGGCTGTGGCTTCCTGAAGACGCTATCCTCTCTGGCTACTCAGGTGTCAGTCAAGCCAGCAGTTTCCACTGGCTGGGCCCAGAAGGGCCCCTGGTTATACGAGGCTCTGTGCTTCAAAGCATTCAAATTATTTCATCTTATTTATTTCAAGGCACATTTAATTTGTAGTTGCAGGGAAAAAAACCCTCACTACCCTCAACAAGCTGGATCTATTTGTCACCTTCGTCTGTACTCCTGGTTTCTTAAACTGTGGGCTGTGACCCAAACGGCCGGGTCCTCGAGGTTCCCCTTGTGACAAGAATAGCCCCATGATTTCATGAATGAGGGACCTGCAGGGTGAGAGACTCCATTTCTCAGTTGACTCTGGATCTGGAAAACCTATTGGACTTTGCTCTGAATAAAACAAGACTAAGGACTTTGATGTGGGATAATTTATAAAACACCATTAACACCGATTAAAAATGAAAAAAGATTATGTTTGTAACGCTAAGTTTACTTGGAAATCACTGCACTGCCACTGTGAGTGTGAGAGGGACAGCAGCAGCAGCAAGTGTCATCTGGTCTTCCAGCTTGGGGAGGGCTTTGGAGTTTAAAATGGTGTGAATATGATAGCCATCGGTATAGCTTATGCAAGTGGAGATCTGTCTGCACCATTGAAAGTTGACAGTTCAGAGGCACAAATCTGACAAAAGGACGGTGTAAATCAACAACAGCACAACGACTTTGGATATCAACAAATAAAACTGTTGGGAGCAAAACGGGGACTTTACCTGAATCTCGGGCGGCTGCATGAGAAAGAGAGTTGGGAGGACGCACAGGCAAAAGGGCAAGAGGAAGGCACCAAGGAGGTGAGTGACGGATTTACCCTCGGAGGGGTAAAAAGATGACTGTGGTGTCCCAGGAGAACCACGACGACACTGTGGTCGTAGCTCCTTTGTTGCAAGATGCTGCTGACTTGGAACCAGCGGACCAGGAGTGCAGCGAGAGGGTGGTCATCAACATCTCAGGTCTGCGTTTTGAGACGCAGTTAAAGACCCTCTCCCGCTTCCCGGCCACGCTTTTGGGAGATCCGCGTAAAAGGATGCGTTTCTTTGACCCGCTGAGAAACGAATACTTCTTTGACAGGAACAGACCGAGCTTTGATGCCATCCTCTATTATTACCAGTCAGGAGGGCGGCTACGGAGGCCCGTAAGTGTACCTGTGGATATTTTCCTGGAAGAAATAAAGTTTTATGAAATTGAAGAAGAGGCCGTAGAGATTTACAAAGATGACGAGGGCTTGGCGAGGGAAGAGGACCGCCCGCTGCCCACTAACGACTTTCAACGCCAGTTCTGGCTCCTGTTTGAGTATCCAGAGAGTTCAGGACCCGCACGGATAATTGCCATTGTGTCAGTTGTGGTTATTTTAATATCCATTATTATATTCTGCTTGGAGACGTTACCCGAGTTTAGAGAAGTCCCCGCGGTGCTCGACAATCCCGCCAATGGAAGTGCTCACGGCAAAGCGCCCAGTCCGTTCACAGATCCGTTTTTCATGGTGGAGACACTTTGCATTGTGTGGTTCTCTTTTGAGTTCACCATGAGATTTCTCTCCTGTCCCAGTAAAGCGGCTTTCTTTAAAAACATAATGAACCTGATCGATGTTGTGGCCATAGCTCCTTATTTTATCACCCTGGGCCTCGATCTTGCAGAGCATCAGGGCAGCAGTCAGCAGGCTGCGTCTTTGGCCATCCTCAGGGTCATCCGTCTGGTCCGTGTTTTCAGGATTTTTAAACTTTCCAGACACTCCAAGGGTCTCCAGATTCTGGGCCAAACGCTTCACGCAAGCCTCAGGGAGCTGGGACTGCTCATATTCTTCCTGATTATTGGAGTTGTTTTATTCTCCAGTTCTGTATATTTTGCAGAAGCAGAAGACCCCGAGTCTGGATTTTCAAGTATACCTGATGCGTTTTGGTGGGCTGTGGTGACAATGACCACAGTTGGATATGGAGACATGTGTCCCTCCACCATCGGGGGGAAATTCGTTGGATCTTTGTGCGCCATCGCCGGAGTGCTAACCATAGCGTTACCTGTCCCTGTTATAGTGTCAAATTTCAATTATTTCTACCACAGGGAGAACGAGGATGAGGAAAATGTTCAGTACATACACGTTACTTGCGGACAGCAGCAGCCGCCCTCCTTCTGTGAATGTGATTCAAACAAAAGTATCCAGTCGCTCTCCAAAACTGAGTCCTATCAGGGAAGCGACGACTTGGAAACCTTGACACATCCAAACGTAAACCCACCGGAGACATACACAGGGAAACTGACAGATGTATAAAACGCACCGTTGGAAGTCGCTTTTATTTCTGGTGAGTTGTCTTCCAGTGGCCATACAATTTACGCTCCTTCATCTCGGATGCTGCAGATGTTTTCCACAAACTGTCTACGTCGGTTCGCAAACGTTGAGCCTCAGAAAGTCACGCTAGAACCCCCGCCAAAAAACAAACAAACGATTGGCTTAATTTCTCTGCAATTGAATTAACTAGATGACAAGAGAAAGCCATTCCTCCCAGTGCTGCAACCCCTATTACTTTCTCATATGAGGGCTAAATAAAAAGCAGTAAGTGAGGAACTGTCTACTAAAGCGTCATACTTAGGATCCCCCACATGAAAACATTTGGGAAGGCCTGGGCTACGCAATAAAACGCATGGAAGATTTACCATGAGCAGCAATTGAGCTATGTGAAAACAAACTTCTCAATCTATGAAAGGTACATTGCAATAACCAAAGGAAAATCAATTTGGAGATGTTTTAATTTCTCAGTTATGGCAAATAAATAGAAGCTCCCAGGTGGAGTAGCACGAACCACACTCTGGCTCTCTACGGTTGAGACAATCACGTAGCCTATTCTCAAAGTACCAACGCTTATAAAGTAGAAGGGGAGAGCTCGGCCGTGCGCCAAAGCGCCCGTGACGCACCAGGAGACCAGCTCTGCACGGAGGAGACCGACATAGACACGCAAACATAGACATGAATCTCTCCGTCACACCATATTATTCAGACTGTGGGTTTGTACAGAGGCCTTGTGTGTGTGCCAGACTATTTCAGATTATTTTGCAAAACAGTTTGAGACGGGTCCGGCGTGTGACAGTAGAGATAGTGGCCCTCATAGCTTGTTTGCCTCCACGTGTACCGGAGGATTGGCTTAACCGAGGCTCCATCCCTCGGTGTGAAAGAGTTGACATGTTTTACCTAATAACGAGATCAGTATTTCCTAATTAAAAGATAAATATCTCGTAATCACAGGATAGTGTTTCACAATTGTGAGATTCTTCTGTAAAACAAACAAATGATTCTGAAAATACCATATGAGAGATTGGAGAAATCATTTCCCACTTCATTTTTCTATGGCGCTTGGAAAATGTTTCCATATGAAGCTGATCACAATGGTCAGAACAAGTGAGCTCTGAGCGCCACTCTGTGGATGATAAATACTCCTGCAGACAACACTTGCCCTCAGGCTCTACTGTGTGCAAAATGAATACTTTAGCTTGAGTATCTCTGCACTGTTGCAGCTGGCCTTGACTGGTTTAGGCATAAGCCCCTGAGATCTTTGACTCAGTATGCATCCGGATGCCTGTGATGGTTAACTAAGCTCGCCAGAAGCCTGACTGCTTTCTCTTACCGCCTCATGTTTACATAGTGAGTTTTGTTTTCTGCTTACTTGCAGGAGGCAGACGATTAAGTGAAGCGTGTTTCTCCCTCAGAGTCGCAACAACATACAAGTGTGGGATTCTCTTCTTCTCCAAAATGATCATTTTCTCACGGATATTCTTGCATTGCCAAGGTTCAGTCTGACTTAATAGACATTGTGTGTATCATCAGTAGAAAAAACAACATTCATTTGTGTAGGCTTTATGAATGACCACGCTTTATTTGTAAAAAAGAAAAAGAAAAAAAAAACCTTGTGTATAGCCTACTGCGTTTTGTAATTCTGAATTTTCCCTTTTCTTGTGCAGCTTATTATGCAAAGTTGAAATCGCAACTTACCTCTGTGCTGTTACAAACATTCAGATTGCATTGCAGCCGTAGACAAAAACATAGCCCAGCACATTACGATGCAACGTCTGCATGACATGGCTTCATTGTGAATTTTAAATGTAATAAAATATTTATTTTTCTAATTTAAACATGTATGTGAACTTAACTTAATCCCTTTTTTTAATAAATAAATTATGAATCAGAAAAATATACCACTCGTTATTTTTCACTCAGTACACTACAGATCAGACTCACAAAAGGCAAAGAGTAGGTCTTTTGGGTAAAATGTTAAACCCATGCCCATTAATTAGTTCAATACGTTTTATCACGTTTGGTGCTGAATGATGGAAAAAAAGGCGCAGGACCAGACATTGGGTTGTCTCGCCACAAAACCAATTCACTTAATACAATGTCATAGTGATAGATGTATGGGGGATTTATTTGGCTGGAGGCACATTTTAACAAATTATACAGACGTCTGATGACCTGCTTTTGTGTCAAATGTGAATTTTTAGAAAGTCAGAAGGCACGTTGTTTTGAGTCTGTTCAGCTCTGCCTCTCTGTGCTTTTAGGCCCCTCGCACACATCCACCTACATACAGGCCCCCGTAGTCAGCAATGGACAAATAGAGGTTATGAATTGCTTATTTGTTATGAGACTTTATCGCAATGACTTGAGTATGTTCTGGTGATTGTTTTGGGGATTTGTAGTTTTCTATGAGGTGAATCAATCACCTGCGCTGTCCGTGGTGCTGAAACGGGTCCTCCGTCCTCTGCAGAGCGTTATGCCAAATTCCCTGCACGTGTTTCACATCTGCACATCTGCTGGGCTTGTGCAGCCATATGTGGCGATGAGGGGAGACTGAGACGACATTATAACTTGTGTCATAAAGTGTCGAGATATTGAGTGCGAGACGTGCACAACCTGGATGCGAGCCCCCCTTGATGCGATGTTTCATAGCTGTGAGGGCCACAAACACATTGTTGACGCTTTTGTATTTGTCATTGCTCACTAATGACGAAAATGACCAAATCGAATTTGGTCTCATAGACTGTGTGTGTGTGAAACCATGACACATCCAACTAACGGCCGTGTAATCCTTAAATCCTGGAGTGACAGCACGTAGGGGTGATTTAATCCCTCACCAATTGATGACAGGCAAGTTTTGTTAATTATAGGTTATCTCAGATGTTACACAGTGTGAGTTTAGAGGTTTTATTAACAACTGTCCTTGTTTGCAGTCTGATTGCGCCAGTGCTGGCACGCAAGCGCTCTTGTTTTTGTGGTGTATGGAGAACTTCTGGCGGCGTGCTTTAGTAGAGCCGGTCTGCATTGCGTCGAAACCCTCCAACTCCTCCTTCTCCTCCTCCTTCTCCTGCTGCCCTCCCTCCCCTCTCCTCCCCACTCCCTTCCTTTCCCTCACCTCCCCGGCACTTTCATGTAAAATGCACAGCAAAACTTGCTTGACACTGTGGAGAAAACATTTGGAGCTCGCTGCTGCACTTGACTGTCTCCTAACTATCCATTTTGATTTTGGTCTTTTATCCTGCTCTCCGAGCCGAGCTTGAAACACATTCTGCACGTCATCTTGTCTCCTCGCAAAAAAGCAGCAGATTCCTGCTGATGCGGTGATGTCTGGAAATGTCAAGGGCTCGCTTATTGCCCCTTACTGTATCTCCCCCCGTGAATTGCAGTGCAGGATGTTCTCCTGCGGTTTACTGTAAGCTGTTCACACCGCGGTGCCGCCGCGCAAGCAGCTACCGACGCTGCAGCTTTGCCATTCTGTCTTTTCGCTCCTTTTCCATCTCAGGCTTTCCTCATTAGACTCACATGACTTGTTTTTATCTCATCTTGCTTCCCCGACTTGAACGTTTACACATACTATTTGAGGGCGCTTTGCGGCGGACACAGTTGGGATGGCGGTGAGCACAGTAAGCCTTTTTTTTTGGGTAGGTGCAATGTAAAGTTGCCACATGACACCCACTGGTGCCCTGCCGTCGGATGATTTTACTCGAGGATAAGACGCATTCAAGGCATTTCAAGATCCACCCACGGTAAGCTTCGAAACTGCTGACTTATTCAAAAGATATCGGTTAAATTTCTTTTTATCGACTGCTGCTGTTGATGTAAAGACAATAGACAACTACTGTGTTGTTTTTATATTTCGCAGATGTATTTTCGCATCTTTTGCCACACACTAGGCCTGTATGCATGTAGAAACATTTGGTATGATATCAATATCAAATGTTATGCGTCACATCATAATTCAGACTGGTTAGAGTAGCATCGCATATATCACTTCCATGCACCTTTAAGACATAGAACCATTGTATTTCCATGGTAAACCAAGTGTGACAGAGAAACACGCATAGGAGTTTTAAGAGAATGTAGAAAGTACAATGTAGTACAAGAAGATCATAAAATACTCACTACTTAGTACAGAGATATTGTAAATGCCTATATTATATAAATGTAGAAGAAATTCCTCCTTTTGTCAATATTTTTACCTTTACTGCTGGATAACTGCTCTAAATGCAGGCTGAAAGAAGTAAATAAATATATAAACTGCAGAAAATGCTGAGCCAGCAAATATCTGGGCTGTTTGATCCCATTATTTCCTTCTCTCCCTCTCTCTCTCTCTCCCTCTCTCTCTCCCTCCCTCTCTCTCTCTCTCTCTCTCTCTCTCTCCCCTTCTCTCTCTCTCTGGGTGACAGAGGCAGCAGTAACAACAGCAGCAGATGCACTGGAGAGCAGCAATGGTCAAGTCAGCGAGAACCGCAGTGGAGCCGCACTGAAGCAAAGCAGCCAACCAGCCCCCTCATATCTGGGGACGTCTCCAACAATTTAAGGGGTGTGGGAAGCTGAGGAGTGGAAAATTTCCCCCGAACCTGAATGCCCGCTCAGCCAGACTAACCGACATCCCAACACAACTCCTCCTCCTCTTCCTCCTCCACCTCCTCCTCCCAAAATGACCGTTGTAGCAGGAGATAACATGGATGAGACCTCGGCTGTCCCTGGCCACCCTCAGGACACCTACCCCCCAGACCACAATGACCACGAATGTTGCGAGAGGGTGGTCATCAACATAGCCGGTCTCCGGTTTGAGACACAGTTGAAAACTCTCTCCCAGTTTCCAGAAACGTTGCTGGGCAACCCCAAAAAGCGGATGCGGTACTTTGACCCTCTGAGAAACGAGTACTTCTTCGACAGAAACCGCCCCAGCTTCGATGCCATCCTCTACTACTACCAGTCTGGGGGTCGGCTGAGAAGACCAGTGAATGTCCCTTTGGATATGTTCTCAGAAGAAATCAAATTTTACGAGCTGGGAGTGGAGGCGATGGAGAAGTTTCGTGAGGATGAGGGTTTCATCAGGGAAGAAGAGCGTCCTTTGCCTGAGAAGGAGTTCCAGCGTCAGATTTGGCTCCTCTTCGAGCACCCAGAAAGCTCAGGCCCTGCGAGAGGGATTGCCATAGTGTCTGTGATGGTAATCCTGATTTCAATAGTCATATTTTGTTTAGAGACTTTACCACAGCTGAAAGAGGACCCAATGGGTCGAATAGTGAAAGTTGGGAACACGACTATGTATTACAAGCCAAATATCCTCACTGACCCCTTCTTTGTCATTGAGACACTCTGTATAATCTGGTTCTCCTTTGAGTTGATAGTACGTTTTCTGGCGTGCCCAAGCAAACCCGCCTTCTTCAAGAACATGATGAACATGATCGACATAGTGGCTATCATCCCCTACTTCATTACACTCGGCACCGAGCTGGCTGAAGACCCAGAAAAAGAGGGAGTAGGGGAGCAGGCAACATCTCTGGCCATACTCAGGGTGATCCGTCTGGTCAGGGTGTTCAGGATCTTCAAGCTGTCACGACACTCCAAAGGACTGCAGATTTTGGGGCAGACCCTCAAAGCCAGCATGCGAGAGCTCGGATTGCTGATCTTCTTTCTGTTCATTGGAGTCATCTTGTTCTCCAGTGCTGTCTATTTTGCTGAGGCAGAGGAGCAAGGATCCTACTTTGGCAGCATCCCAGATGCGTTTTGGTGGGCTGTTGTGTCTATGACAACTGTGGGCTATGGGGACATGGTTCCGGTCACTATAGGAGGCAAGATTGTAGGATCTCTGTGCGCCATCGCCGGAGTGTTGACAATTGCGCTCCCAGTGCCTGTCATTGTGTCCAACTTCAACTACTTCTACCACAGGGAGACTGAGGGAGAAGAGCAGGCCCAGCTGCTCAACGTCAGCAATCCCAACATCCCCTCTGAAACCAACTCCAGCCGCCGTAGTTCATCCACCGTCAGCAAGTCAGAGTACATGGAGATTGATGGAGACATAAACAATAGCATCGACAACCTTAGGGAGGCTAACCTCAGAACTGGCAATTGCACTATAGCTAACCAAAACTGTGTAAATAAAAGCAAGCTGCTTACAGATGTTTAGACACTAGTTAGGAACTTTGGGATCTCTATGGGATTGTCATATGTGGAGTAGACCATCAGTTAGGAATGCTTCATTTACCTCCCCAAGCACTCTATGGCAATAGGCCTACAACTATGCTCAGCTATATAGAAAGGAAACAGAAAAACTAAGTTCTTAGAGTATATGACAGGTAGATAGAATAATTAATTCTTCTGATCCTACAAATATATAGGTACATCAAAAAGATAACATCAATTACCCATATACACGGGTCCCTGGAGGATGCAGAGCACACACTGTCTTATCAGATGACAGCGTGATAATTAAAATCTTATGCATGGAGTACAGATGACATTTCAGCAAGTTGCACAATGCACCAGAAAAGTCTGCAGAGACATGCAAGCATCTGCAGCCAAGTGGTAAGCGCCAAGAAGTTAAGTGACCCCCACGCCCTCCTCCTCCTCTCTCCTCTCTCCCTACAACGGATCTACTATTCAGCAAAGCACCTTATAGGAGGAAGACTGATCTCTCTTGTTTGGATGTAAAGAGATGGTGATCTACACGCTTCACAGACATCCGCAATGCTGCTGTTTTCCAGCAGATGCTGTAATTGTGATATCACCAAGTGATTCAGTGCCATGCCCTTTAGATGCAACACAGCACAATGATAAAGTGAGCTTCACACGAGCATGATTAGAGACTTTCCATTTTGATATCGGCATGCATGAGACATATCTCACATAATGGAAAGGATGTTCTTTTGGATACCTGCCTCCATCCCCCTGTTCTCATCTGTTTTCATACTGAGTGCACTGAATGAGTTTTTGATTTGAAATGCTAATCATTTAGAAGTATAGAAATTGAATGTTAAATCTTAAGGGAACAGTACATAAATGAGATCATAGCATGAAAAAAGTAAACTGCATTATGGTCTATTGACTAAAGTACTTTTGTATCCTGGTATATTTAATGCATGACATGAGTATACAGCTTGTTGCAATTCAGGCACTCTGCAGTGCCCTATTGTCAGGGAAACTAAGGAAATCAAATTCTGGATGTTTCTGAATTGCGATCAAATATATCCAAACCCACCTTGAGGATGCAGAGTTTCTAATTTAAAAGTAGTCAAAGAAACTGAATAAATATTATCAAAAATGCATATATTCATAATAAGCACCAATTACAGTATTACGTCAATAGTGCTGTGCATGGACCTTCTTTGAACAAGAAAAGTTTCATTAGTCATGCTTCCATTTACATGTCAAATTTGAGTACATATTGGTTTGGATCCACCAAAAAATGGATCAGTACCAAATTTCACTTCATATTACAAAGAATCATTCTGACATTAGTTGCTAGTGCCTTTATCCCTTTCACCGACAGGACCAGTGAAAGTGCCTCTGTGTAAAAGGGGATTTGTGAGGTTGAGCAGAGCGGGTTTACCTTCTGTTCGAGTGTTGATACAATGTTGGTTTTGATGTTAATGATGCCAGATGAGCAAGGTTGAAACAGCAGGTGATTGTGGTCAAAAAAAAAAAGATGATCCATGGCTGTTATGCACAACACAGTTTTCATGCTGTCACACACTTAATTATGTCCTTAAGCAGCGATGTATTGTAGTCTGCATGTTTACCAATCCAATTCAAAAGGGAATATCCATAGGTTTTAAACATATTTTATTTATGTCTGTTGTTTTTGTTTGTGCACCATGCATCTTTTCAGGGTCTCTACCTCAGTGAGGTCATTGCAAACTTGCTGCAGAGCTGCAAGCTTCAATGCAGGGCTTCCTATACCATAATGCAAAATGGAACCTTAAGTGTAAACTGCAGTCATGCAACATTGAATGTTGAGTCCCAAAGCATAGCCTTTACACAAGCACTTAGGGCAAATAGTGTACTACAATCCTGCTTCTTTTTTTTTCACTTAAAGCTACGCACAATCAGAACATTCATTTCTAGAGAGTTTTTAGAGATTGCTTTACTCTCTTAGCTGGATGTGATCGACTGTTTTATATGTTAGTTTCTTTGAAACAATGATATCTAAAGTTAATGTTGTGTACACACCTGAATGTGTTTCAACACACCCCCCCCCCCCCCCCCCCCCCCAACACACACACACACACACACACACACGTATAAGACGGTGGAGACGTTTGTTATAGTATTTAAATCTGTCATCCTGCAATCCGTGAGCATTATGAAGCACACCAAGGTGCAGCCCGTCTTTTTGCACAATCATTTTGTTCTGTTGCTGGAACCATTATTTTGCTTGTGATATTTTTTTTTCCCGCTGTGCTTGTTCATAAGTAGTGCATTGCTTCACAGCATATTGTTCCAGACTGCCTAACTGCAGATAGATTTGGACAAACTGTATTGACTACTTGAAAATCTCCAGCTACTGTACATAAATCTACACTCAGTATGATGAATTCACCCCAATGATAGTAAGATTTTGTACTGTACTGTATGCTCTTTTTTTTAATATAGCACTCTCCTGACAAGGTTCTGTAAAAAAAAACAAGCTCCATTGCAATGCTACTTGAATGTCATAGTTATTTCTGTTGGTGCAATGGCTATCCTTTGTGGTGCTAGTACAGGACTACCATTGTTGTCTTGTTCCATCACACGTTATCTGAAGCATCAGTTGAAGCAAGCCTTTGTTAATTGTTTTGGACAAGACTTTTTCCTTTCTGTAATCCTTGCTCCTATTTTGTTATTGGTGGCTGGTTAGTTAGTTTAGGGCACTGTTTGTCATTTTATTTAGAACTGATCTTTGTACTGTACTGCTGAAGAGTGTCCGCCTCAGGTGAGGTAAAAATTCAAGAGCCTTGCTAGATGTCAGTAGCTTATCATG
The DNA here is from genome assembly GCA_011952105.1 of Coreoperca whiteheadi. Classification (NCBI taxonomy): domain Eukaryota; kingdom Metazoa; phylum Chordata; class Actinopteri; order Centrarchiformes; family Sinipercidae; genus Coreoperca; species Coreoperca whiteheadi. The sequence goes on along the minus strand of CM022474.1, from coordinate 10,413,061 downwards.
AGAGCAAAAAAGATACACATTTGTGCCAGGGATCTTTAATTTGTATTGGGTCTCACGTGCAGAAGGACACCAATAATACTCAATACCATACATTATATTACTATATATAGAGTGATACAAGGTAATTATAGTGGTCTCATAAATGCAGCTATCAGGAAATTGTTTGCTTTGGTCACGAGTTTCTCGTACAACTGATGCTTGATGTGTGTAACATGTCCTGCAGGAAACAGCTGGCAAGAGGTGAAGAAAATACAAATGATACTCCTCATATTAGCAGTGCTGCTGCTACCCTTGCTGTGAGGGCATGTATGGATGGTGCTATGCATTCAGTTACCCAAAAGAAACATGCATTCTTAACAGCAATAGAATAACAGATCGCCTGTTTCTTAGATGCTTTTTGTAAAAATAGGAAAACAAATCTATTTTGAATGTCAGAGAAACTGCGATCACTTGACAGATAACTCACAGCAGGGCTGTTTATGTACCAACCTCTCACCCTCTGTTATGTGATTTTATAAGGTCGGTGGGGTCAAATGTAGAGGCTGATATTTTATTGAGAGAAACCCGGGAAAAATCCAAATATAGGCTTTGTAATAGTGGCAGTCCCCATTAACCACCTAGGTCAGACTGGAGTTGTTTTGCAGTCAGGAACAAAGGCTGCTGAAAGGTTCAGTCAAACCTATAACACAGTCCCAAAGGAACAGCCCATAATGCACTTAGAGAGGATCTATCATCAGTTCACTGGACATATCAGCTGTGTGAAAGAAAGTCAGAGAAGGTGCCTAAAAATGTTTTACATATTAATTTGTTTAGCTTACTGTTAGATGTTATGCTTCTGCAAACAAACACGAGAGACAAAATCAAAAAAATGACATTAACCTAATTAAACTATAAGAAAAAACATGAAATGTCATGAGAACAAAATGCAATTTAGCTACAATAAGATAGAGAAAAGTAACCACTATATACTGCAATTACGTATGAAAAACAATTTTAATGTGTTTTTATTTTCCTTTGTTATTTTATTTGTTGGTGGCACTGTAACATGACTGATTTTGGAAGAACAATGCCATATACTGGAATATCAAAGACAATATGTTCCTCTGGCAAGCCATGATAATGAAACTACTGTATTTTGATCAATTGCTATACACTAAATGATATGCACAAGAAGTGTACTATTATAAAAAAAATACATATGGTTTGTCGTTTTTGGTTTCAAGAAAAAATAACAGGATTCATTCAAACACCATGTTCACATTTTTCCAATCTCCACTGCTGAACCTACTGCTGTAATGTATCTCTACAGAAACCTACTAATCGCAAAAAACTGCATGGTCGATGGAAGACTGCATGAGTTTTGCCTTTCAAACTGTGGATCAACTATAATTCAGTTGCACCATTTAAAAAAAAGAAAAAAGAAACCCTTGCTTTCATCTGCACCAAGGCTTCCTGTAAGGCCCTGTTCAGAAGGTGTCGTGAAACGTGTCGTCTGCTGGATTTCTTAAAAGCACCTTAGCGCTGATCTCATCACTAAGATGGCGTTGGGTATCCGAGCTGCACTCAGCGTCTGTGTGTGATTTTCAGGTTGTGCTTGCTAGGCTCCGGATGTGAGCAAGGACATTAAGGGCTAGTTTCTCAAACTTTATCTCTCTTCTAGGACTGAAACGCTCTTTCAAGTGACATTTTGCCCATTGTTATCGCAGTCTAGACTGTAGTGATACTGTGTTGTGGGAAACATGCCCATCATGTCTAAGCAGGGCCTGTGCCACACACCCTCCTCTGTACTGCATTGGTTTTAAGACATTCTTGTTTGATAAAAATGTTGATATTGAACTGCTTTCTGCCTGCTGAGGAGGCACTGAAGGGATCAGATGTTGGGATGTTGTGTACCTCACTCGCCAAAGGTGATTATTGATGAAAAGATCTTTTCTGTCAAGAATGCACATTTAATCGCTAGTAGGGAAGTTTTGGAGCAAAGCGCAAAAAGAACTGTTGAACTCTTCTGCTCTTCCTTTCATCCACAAGCAAACCAAACACTGATTGTGTTAACCAATCCAGCTGTCATTGTCATGTTGTGTTTACCAAGGGTTATGCTACAATGTGTTCAGTTTGTCAGATTATGACAAAGGCATGGTCTGTGATCTATGCAAGGGTTATTTGTTTTTTTTTCTTCTTATATCACTTATGATTTCATCTTACATTAACTTCAATAAATTTTTAAGGATCTGCTGGCGTATGCTCATTTCGGCTCGGGATGGGGATGTATAACTGCACAGAAATAAAACCATCTTGTACACTACGTTCTCACAGCCCTTTCTGCACTGCGCTAACAGGAGAAATATGTTGAAGTGTGTGTTTTTGAGGAACTTGAGGTCTCAGTCTTAATGTGTCCTACCTCTGTACTACAGTGCTCTCTCACTGAAGCCATTAGCAGTGAGTCCCAGAGCTAAGGTAATGGTTCCACACTAATCCTCCGGTCCCAGGAGAGGCCCGCTTACCTCTGTCATTCCCTGAGTTGTTACACACCTCAGGGGCCCGAAGAGCTCCCCTCCTCTCTCTGCTTCCTCCGGCATTCACACGGACACATGCTTAAAACCACCTGAGTATACGGTGTTGTGCATTTGCTTAGTGTGGAATTATGAGGTTATTGAGGGTGCAACTAACAACTATTTTCTATATCTATAAAATGTCAGAAAATAGCGAAAAATGCCCATCACAATTTCCTAAAGCCCAAGGTGACGTCTTTGTTTTGATCAACAGTGTTAAACCTAAGGCTATTCAGTGTACTATCACATAAAAAACAAAAAGCTGCGTAGCCTCACATTTGAGGGGCTGGCAGAAGGGAATGTTTGGTATATATGCTTGAAAAGTTAAATTAAACTGCGAATCAATTATCAGAAAAGTTGCCAAATAATGTTTTATTGCCCTACAAATCAATTAATCGACTAATGGTTTCAGGTGTAGAAGTTATCTCTTCAGAGTAGATTTTAGATACCGTGTTAAAGGTGGGGTTTGCAATTCTAATCCAATATATGTCTTTTTTTTAAATTAAGCGAATATCTCCTCACGGTCCGCTAGCTGTCTGTTCAGTGTGTGTTCTGAAACAAAACTCCGGTGTTTGTACGCAGCCCTGTCTCTGTAAATAGGAAACAAACAAAGTGGCTCGGACTGAGCCACACAACACTAGTCCAGCCAAATGACCTGCCCACGGACATGCAGCTTACTTTAGTTTGCCAAGATATGCTGTTGTTATGATGTTTGCTGTAGTAACAGGAGAGTTGTGAGTATCGCTGTCTGGAGCCGGTGTGCTGCTCTTGGAAACCTTCTCGTCCTCTCAGGCTGTTAGCTTCGTAGCAGCAGCTGTAGGGACAGTTTGTTAACCCACAACCTAACCTTAGTTCCAGATATATTGCTCTAAAACATCTTGTTTCTAAGAGTGATTTTGACAACGTGTCAGAAAATACCTCATAATGAAGAGGTCTTTTTACATTAAATATGTTGAGCTGTTGAGGGCTGAAACCCTATAACAGCCAACAAACAAACACATCCAATCATAGAACAGTCAAAGGACAAATCAAGAGATGAAACTGAAATACGTGGGCGCATTTTTTGGGGGTGTGAAGATGATTCATTCCCACTTCTGTCCTCTGATGGCGTGAAGTTGAATATTTGTGGAGAACATTGGACATCACACTGAATGCTGCAGCTCATCTGTCTCTCTTTTTCTAACTGTCCATCTGTCTCTCTCTCTCTCTCTCTCGGTATGTCTCTGTCCCTCTCAGTTTCTCTGTCTGCCGCAGGCTCTCTGTATCTATAGCCCTGCTCTGTTTTTCTGTATGATGACCTTAACAGAAGTGAGCTTCTTCTTGCTTGTCCTCTGCATTGCCCTCAGGAAATGCAGCACTCCTCACTCTGCAGGCAGCAGCAGTAAGGGTGGGGTGAGCTGGCGCCGGTCCCACGCTTCTTGCACTCTCTCTCTCTCTCTCTCTCTCTCTCTCTGTGTGTCTTTGTCTCTCTCTCCCACTTTCTCCCTCTCCCGAGCGCTGTGAAGCTCCACTGGACTGTAATAGCACAGAGCATCATACAGACGAGGAGCTCAGTCATAGTAGAGGATATAACACCTGCTTTTGTTAGTTTTCTCTCTCTGTTGTTGTTACTTACCTTTCACGTACCTACATGCACACACATAAGGATTCAAAGATCCAACCAGATAACAGCCTACGTGCTCATGTTTACTTTTCCCATGTCCTCCGTGACCATTTGTAGTGAGTGTGTATTTATTTTAAAGCTGGCACTAATCAATATTTTCATATTAGCGATGCAATAAATGACTATGTGTAATGTGAAAGATGTTGCTTGCAGCAACGAACCCACAGAGAAATAACACCTGACTCTGCAGTTCCCCTCAGCTACAAGAAGCAGTTTATTGTCTTTCAGCTCATTGTTTTGGTTTATATTGTACTGTTTTGACTCAGTCCCACCACTCTCATCCACCCCCTGCCTACCAGCAGGCAGCTGGTTTCAGGAAAAGAAACGCTCTGATATAAACCCACTGTACGCTACCTGGCCAGCATCAAACAACAGACACAGTTAGCGACTAGCTGGGGAACACCATGGATCATGTAGCAGCTAAAGAGCCAGATATTTCCCTCAGGGGTTAGTGGAGACCTAAACTGATGCCAGAATTGCTGTAATCTACCACTGCTTAAAGAGAGTGAATACTGGACTGAAACATGACTACAAATGAATGCTAATGTTGCTTCATAACAGCCATCTGTTTGCTAACATGTTTTCTTTAACTGTTTTGTTTACAATTTGTTCTGCTGCCTCCAAGTGGCCAGCCCCCCCCCCACTAAACGTATTGATGCAGCTTTGACGTGCAGTTTTATTATATATTGCATTACATGTGAAAAGCTATGATTTTGTTTCCCTTCAGGAAGTTCTCTGATACTATCATATATACAGAATATTCAGTATATATTAAAACCTAAGACTAAATGTCTTGTGCATCATTTCAGATCCAATTTCCCAAAAGTCAACCTGACATTGGTACATTTACATTTAGTCATTTAGCAGACGCTTTTATCCAAAGCGACTTACATATGAGGAAGACAATGGAAGCATTTATAACAACACAAGGTAACAAAAAGCATAAGTGCATCAAAAAAAACAACAAAGCTAAGGATATGAAGGGTTTTTTTGTTTTGTTTTTGTTTTTGAAAAGAGGTAGAAAGGAAGAAGAAGTTAGTGATTGTCAGTTAGGTGTTGACAGAAGAGATGCGTTTTCAAGTGCTTGGTATTTCGTATTTCTGGAAACTTTAGGATCTCCACTAGAACTTAAAATAAAGTTCTTTGGGTTTAAACAATGTTTGGCTGCAGAACGTTAGTTTGTACTGACTGCTCCACCAGCTGGTCAATGAGGTTTAAAGGGCAAGGTTGTTGTTATTCTATAATTTTCTTATTCACAACTAATTCTATAAAAAGACCAAAAACCAAAAATGTGTTAGTCCATCTATCACTTCTCCAGCACGTCTGTGGCACCAAGCCCATTGGTTCCTACTGAAGACGTAAATGTAAAAATGAGTCACAAATATACAGTTTCATTTTTTATAAAAGTCTGAATAATTTCCTTAAACAGCTGGGCACTGTGGGCTTTTGCAAAGGTTACTCGAACAGGAGTAAATTGTGCATTTGTTGGGGACTGCTGAGGATTTGGTGTTCTAGTGAGTATTTATGGCAGCAGGATGGTGTATTCAGGATTTAACTACAAAATGAACCACAGTGCCCATGTTTATTGTAATAAAGCAACATGTCATCGAGTGCAATGACGTGGCTCACCTATTTGTTTTCAAACGAATTTTGACATCATGACACCGAGGAATATTGGCTACACAGGAAATACTTTTTAGTAGGATCAGCTCATTCCTGGTTTTGGTCTTTTCATGTATTTGCTAACAATAAGGAAAATATAGACTATTGCCAGACTCATCCTTTAGAAAGGTGACTTTGCTTACTTACTGGTGGATGTTCATTAGACGTTTCAGGTCAACACGTACACCTAGCCTCCACATGCAAATGAGAAGCATGTAATTGAGACTGTGGTTTAAGCCACTGTGTTGGTAATCCCTGATCAGCTTGTTGGACTAATTGAGGTGATGTCGGTCAGTGGTGCAGTAGGCCTCCATCGAGCTTAACGTGCCCTCTCCTCCTCATCCCTTACGCTCTATCTTACAACTGCCCGAACACATCTCCTCGAATGAAAAGTCGTCCATCAGCTGTTAGGAAAATGTGTTCTCATGGAGGAATGAATGCTTGCAGCCATGTCTGCATGCAAATGTACTGTGGCTGCAAGTGCTCATCCCCTCACTGCCTCTGTCTTTTTGTTTCTCACACACACACACACACACACACACACACACACACACACACACACACACACACACACACACACACACAAAGGATGACCGTTTTGCCTGAGTCAGGCCTCTGGCTCACTTGATATTCCCCGATCAATTTCTTTGAAGATGGACACTCATCCCATATCCCTTGTATAAAAATGCCATTGCATTCCTGTTGACATCATTCAAAAAGTTTCTCAAGGGCCTTTTCATTGTGGCCCAATCAGCTGTGCCTGCACAGTATCATATGATTACTCTATATCAAATCACAAGTGTCCTCCAGTGTTGGCTTTATCACTGTGTAAAACCAAATCACTGAGATGCCTGTGCACAGTAATGCACCTCTAAAACCCTGATCTGCAGTAGGTTCTGAATGTTAACAATGTGCAAAATAGCTTTGACAGCATTATTGGATCGTCCATTCTTGAGCTAAAGCCCTTGGGCCTAACACCACCCCACCCCCAGGTCCAAGCCCACCAGCCTCTCTTATCCCCCCCCGATCCCTGAGGCCTGCTCTCTGGCCCACTTCCTCTTTGCATTACCTCCATCAGGCCGGGCTGCTGACACACTTGTTTAATAATTAAGGGCACGTCCATAATTTCCTCGTCCTTGTGGAAGTCCACAAATGGTCTCTGTGAAACTCAGGCCAGTTAAATGTACCTCTTTACCTCGGGCCACTGACAGCCCTACATCACTGTGGTGATATGGAAGAGATGATACAATCCAATGATGGCAGGATCAGAAGGAATGAGTTCATCACGAATTATCCACTGATCTTTTTATCACTTTATCCAATTTACATTGATGTAGACACACTCACACATCATGTAGTGCAGTGTCTACCATCACACTGTGTTCTAGGAATAATGCATGACAGTGTACATTGACTATAAACAAGCATCAATATGTCTGCTTGTCCACTATCCCTCCATGCGCCCATATAACGATCAATCTATAAACTGATCAGTCCATCTGTTCATCCATCCATTCATGAAAAGAAACAGTGCTGGAACAAGACTAAGAGTCTACAGCCATGCAAGCAGCTGTACTTTGGTGCAACGGTGCTATATGCTAAATCCTAACATCAGCATGCTAACGTGCCGATGTTTATCAGGTATAATGATTACCATGTTCACCATCTTAGTTTAGTGTGTTAGCGTGCTAACATTTGCAAATTAACACTAAACACAAAGTACAGATGAGGCTGATGGGAATGTCATTAACTTTGCGAGTATTTGCTCACAAACCAAAGTATTGATCAATTGAAATGTTGACCTGATGATGGTGCTAGATTAAAGATTTAGCAATAATCAATGTTGTTACAGTTCACCCTGAGGGAAACATGGATGTCTTGACCAAATTTCACGGTAATCCATCCAATAGTTGCTAGGACACTTGAGGAAGTGGCGCTAGAGGAAAACTCGGGGGATTAACAAAGTCAGTAGGATTCGTCTTCTGGGGACCACGAATGTCTATAGAAAACGTCACAGTAATCTAACAGATGCTAAAAAAAAAAAACAGTAATATCTCACCTCATCTCATAGTGGTAGATGTGTTCAGTTAGTTTAAGATTTAAGGACAGACAGTTAATTACTTGTTAATATGGACATTTTCTTTCCAAAATCTATCCAGCCGTGGTAGAATATGTTATCATTGCTCCCAGTATCGATATGTCCTTGCGGTATCAGGGGACGTGGATCTCAGTTTACATGCTCCTCCTGCCGAGTGTGCAGTGTCAGCGTGCTTGTCTGGGGGAGAAAAATCTAAACTTTACATCAACGAAACTGGCGCAGTGACCTTCCTGCTTCAATTACATCACCGCATGGCGCTCAAGGAGGCTGGCAAAAATAAAACCACAAAAGGATATCACCATCCAGCACGAGGGCTGTGCTGAGATACACACAACCTGAGCATCGTTTGTGCATGTTAGGTCACTACTGGGAAGGGTGTTTAGTAGTTGATTCCTTCAGAGTTACTGGTGAGGAAAATAGTTAAAGGAATAGTTTCCTTTCCAAGAGTTATATGAAAGGATTGATACCACTCTCCTGAAGCTAGAGTCAGCAGCCCGTTGGTATAGCTTAACACAAAGCCTGGGTAACAGCTAGCCCTGCTCTGTCTAAAGAGCTAATTAATACAAATTGACAATTGGGCCCATAAAACCAAAACTGCCATTTTTACACTTTCAGTGTACGGATTAAAGAAATGATAGACAACCTGTTAATTAGTGGGATTTACAGCTGCTGGTTGGCTGATTTTAGTATCATTAACATTAACCCGACTAAGCCAGGCTAGCTGTTTCCCCCTGTTTCCAGTCTTTAAGCTAACCTAAGCAAACTGGCTGCTGGCTTCATATTTCCTCGTACAGATATGAGAGTGGTATGGATCTTCTAATCTAACTCTCAGCAAGAAAACATATTTCCCAAAATGTCAAACTACTCCTTTAAATATATTAGATCCAGTTACTGGGGCCATGACACTACCATCCCTGCATTCGTAGCCCAGTCTCATTTATTTAACTCATCTAAGGTCTCTCCTCCAACACACTTGTGTACTCGTTTTATTGATTTGGTATCACTTGCTAAACTTCCGCATCACAGTGCTTTTGAAAACAGATCTTAACCTTATATGAGATATTGTGGCATTTTGATGATCAGGTTAAATATTGATGACTCTTAAACAACGGTCATGTCTTCTAGAGAAAAAGCCAAACAAGGAACATAAAACATGCATGGGACGTGTCTTTTCCCTGAGGTCTACAGGAGGGGGCACGGTAACATTGTTGTACATAAGCCACTGTCCATGTTGCACTACATACAGACCCCATGCAGCAGAGCCATTACACATTCTACGATGATGGAGGAGGATGTCAGTTTTCCTGCCCAGGACACATTAACTGGACTGTTGGTGAAATTTACAGTAAAGGTCTGTGTGGGTCGGCTGAGCGTTGTGCACACTGCAAAAAATATCATTCAATCTTGTACTGAGTCTCTAAATATTATTTACTTTTTGTAAAGCCAGAAAAATGCGTCATTAAGGTGAAATAATTTAATGCATTTCATAATGTTGCCACTTGTCTCAAGAAAATGGAAATACAAAGCCCTGCAGAGAGGTGGAATTATTATATATATTATATATAGTCCTACTTGCATTTTTCAATGTTTCAATTAGGGATACAAGTAACATAACTAATCTAATGTATTTTCACTGTTGATTAGTCTGCATTTTATTTTCATGATTAAAAGTTTGGTTTATAAAACATCACACTGTCCCGCAGCTCAAGAGGATGTCTTCAAAGTCTTCAATAGTCCAAAACCCAAAGATATTTACAAGGATATACGACAGAGAAAGCAGGCAAATTCCCACAGTGTAGAAGCTGAAACCAGAGAATATTTGCAGTTTTTTCTTGAAAAATGACTACAGATTAACTTTCTGTTGACCAATCGTTCAATTTATTGACTGATCTTTTCAGCTCTAGTTTTAATATCTTAATATGAGACTTAAGTAACCTGTCAAAATGGTAGTTTTTTGCAGTGCAGGCAGCTCCACTGGTGAGCGAGCCTGTCAAAGGCTGACAAATGGAGAGAGTGCTTTCTGCTGAGAGCCGTCCCTACAGGTTTCCCATGCAGGCAGCCAGACCCGGCCCAGGGAATGTTATATATATCATCGACCATCATAGTGTTGTCATATGAAAACCACATAACCACAAAACGTAAGTTCAGATTGTCCTCCTATGTGACACACATGAAGGTTTGAAGTTAAACCACCGGATTGCTGATATGCCGATAACAGATTGCTGATAACAACTTCTGTCAGTTTGGGTAAGAAAAAATAACATAGCTGTACAGATTATCAGCTCTCTCAGCATGGACGAATTTATGGCCTATAGTCGCACAGGAGGCCCCTGGGCCTGTGCTTCTGTTGAGGTGACTGTTAACATTTCTTGTTGTAAAATCACAGGCTCAGTTCGACATTGCATCCCTAAAACCACGCCACTAGCATGGCTAGCAATGTTGGTCTGTTGGTAGGCCAGTCGGTTGGTCCAGTCTTTGGAGTCTCTGTAGATTAGATTAGATTTAGATTTTCATATTGCCCCAGAGGGAGAGTTATTTTCAAGATACAGATATAGGCATAAGATCTTGATGCACACGTTCATACATCCCAGCTCACAGCAGCGTCAGCAAGGCAGTTTGTTCAGGGCTGCTACGGCAGAAGGGACAAAACTCCTGCTGAAGCGAGCTCTTCTCCATTTTAAAGTCCTGTATCACCGACCAGATGGTAGTATGACAGGCTGTGACGTCGCAGCAGAGCATGCGCCGATTGAGCCGATAATGCCAGTTTTTCTGTAGCTCAGCAATACTGAAGTTCAGGTGCAACAGCAGCACCTGAGAGTTTTGGGTCAACTGCAAAATGTCACTGAAAGAGATGCATCGTTTACAGTTGTTTTGCAACTATTTCAGTCTTGGGGTCCTGCTCCTATGTTATTGTATATAGTCTCATAATCCATCCATGCCTCTCAGTAAAGACAGCTTACTCTCTAACCGCAGCCACTGCAGCTACTGTGCCCTCTCCACATGCCCTCATAGCTGCAGTCCTCAAGGAAAGCGAGATTTCAGCAGTTTAACAGACTGAGCCCCCCGCAGAGGACAGCTCTGTGGGAAAGAGAGTGAAAAATCAGGGCATTTTCTGCTTCTCCTGAACATATGCTGTTTGCAGACATTTCTTTGCAGACACCCAGCATACTTAGACATTTGACATAGACATCCCAGTGCTGTAAAATTCAATAGGAACAATTTACTGCTACTGTTCGACACGTCTTTTCATGTGCAACTCAAAGGTGATTCATCTCTATGAATTACCTCTAACCTCTTTTGCTTCATCATTCATCCTCACTCGCCAGTCCTCCCCTTCCCCTTATGATAATGAGCATGAATATGCAGTTTCAGCAAAGCGAGCAAATCAATAAACTAATCATTCGTTTTAGGCAACACTGTCTGCCACAGAGCACTTGATAATTACGTCCGGCATGCTTTTAAACAAATTCTGTGAGTTTTATCCCACTAAAGCAGAACAAAAAAAAAAAAAATCATTTTCTGTAGCTGTAGAAAATAAACAGATGGTATTCTTGAACGTGTCAGGTATGCATCATCACGAACATACTCCCGTTATGTTTCAGTGCACCATCTGCATGAGTGTGTGTTGGTCCGGGAACACTCTCAGCACAGCTTTCCACCCCCCTGTAGCTGCTGACTCATTGTCACAGCCCCTGAATGTGCTGCCTGCCTGTGTTACTCACACACTCACCTTCCTCTGCTAGGGCCTCCTCAGCACCTGGAGCCTGAAACCTAAAGGGGGCAGCTCTGCTTCACCCACATGACCAGTTCCACCAGGACTAGGGCTGAAACTCTAAACAATTATTATTATTTAGCTGATCGACTAGAATAACGATCATCCACTATTTTGATAATCGAATAATCGCTTCAGTCATTTAACTCTCTGGAGTCTGTCTATTCATCTGTGAACCTGCTTTATTCATAGTAACATAACTTTATTTATATTCAGTGCGCTGGCTCACACTGTCTCATTTATGTCTGTACACCATAAAAAAATAGGTTTTGAAAGAAATTCCTAAAACTATGAAATATTCATAATTTCACAAATTTACAGGCGTTCATAGATTTTCAATGAAAAAGGCCCCCAAAATGAGTTGGTATAAAATCACTTAACATGTAAATAGACAGATTTGTAGTTTGATTTCTTACATTCTTCTGTTATATTAGTGTGTATAAAACTCAAACAATATTTTTTTATAACCTAATAATATTATAATAATATTTTGAGCGGCTATCACAAAAGGATTTTTACATTTTTATAGGTGCATCTATCGTTTTTCTTCCATTTTTGGTTCCTGGCAGCATTATACTTTGTTAAACTGACAAAATGAGAAGTCAGACTTATGTGCTGAAAAGGGACACCATGCATGTGAGGCAAGGACAGTTTAAAAGCTGCAAAACAAAGACAAAAATAGTTTAACAAGCAGAAATAGTTATAAAAGAAATGCCCCAAATTATCTGGTTGTAGCTTCTCCAATGTGAGGATTTGTTTCTTTTCTGTTTTATATAATTGATTTTTGGTTAACACTACCTTAAGACACCCTATTTAGCATTTATAATCAGTAACATACTATAATTAGTAGTTGTAAGCCGATATAGGCCTACAGTACAAGTTTATTAATGAATTTGTTGACCGCTATTAGTCCTTCTATGGGCACCCATAAGTGGAGGTTGGTGGATGAACGGATATTAAATTGTTATACACTGACCTCAATACAGTAAGAACACAGTTGGAATAAAATAAATCAGGCCTATGTCTTTATCGGATAAGTTATAATTGTTGACAAATACTGTACATTAATTAACACTTTATCTATTTCCGCTGTTCTCTCCGTGAATAAATCCGCTTAGAAACCACAGACACAAAGACGTTTCTTATAACTCCATAACCTGCCTGAGAGTAAACAAATATAGGCTGAAACAACGGTTTACATCCCATAAAGCCATTTGACTTTAAAAAAAACCCTGGCCCAAATGATCATTAGAAAAAAATAACCTGCAGATGAATCAACAATGAAAAGAATCTTAAATTGCAGCCCTAACCAGGACTAACTGTGGATTGGTTTACTCATTTGTCTGTTGTCAATCCCACACAAACTATATTAATGGGGCCTGATTCAGATATCTAACTGTGGGAATAGTGGAGCCACTGTATGAGTATCGACTGTGCTCCTCCCTGTGTCTGTCTGAAGTCCTATGGGACAAAAAACAAAACAAATAGTCTCTGCTGCAGGTGTCTACTGCTGCATTGGCCGGGGAGATTGCAGAGCTGCGAGGGCTGCAATATGCTCGCATGCTCTGCTCCCAGCAGTGCAACTACACAGAAAAGACAAACATATGGCAGTGGAAAATGCGATAACATAACATCTCAGTCTTTAATGCCTTTAATCACGGAGTATGCCTAACAAATACTTAGAACTGTTGAAATTGTTATTTAGTGGGAACAAACATGGTGCATCTGAAAACTTGTGTGTGTGCTCGACTGAAGTTTGACTGCAGAGCTCCATCACTGACAGAAAGTGACCTGCCCCCTAGTGGAAGACATTGGAATGACAAACAAGAGTGATTTATAGTGACCTTCCTGAGGAGTTATGTACAGTAAGGTGGTGAGTACTTTAAAGTTTAAATATTTATAAGTGCACATGTTCGAGTCAGGGGGGTTGAGAACACAACAGCAGACAAACACCAGCTCTAAGTTTTCAGTTTTATTTAAGGTTCATTTTTCCAGACCTGCAAAGGACAGTTCACTTCCTTTAAGCGCCTAAATTTTGTTTTGTTTTTTTCTCACAACATCATGTTAAAACCCATTGTATGACTCAGTGTTGGTTTCTCCTGGATGAGTTTGTTCATTTTTGTGAATACTGTTAAATAGGGAACAGCAGGAGGAGGAAGGGTGGTGAGGGGGAGTGTGAGGTGGGTGGTGGGGGGCGGGGAGCGAACACGGATCAGAATTAAGACTTCAAAAAGTAAAAAGGCGGTGGTCGGAGAGGCCGATCTCAAATCCTAAAGGCTCGAGAGCCTCCTCAATTCACTAAAGGCTACAGTCCTTGGTTCACTACTACAGTACTTGGTTTTGTCTCGCAGCTCACTTCCTTTGCTGAGCTCACATACAGTTGCAATCTCTCAGCAATCATTGACTCTCTCTCCCCTTTCAATCGCCTCGTAGCTCCCCTTCCTCGATCGAGTCCTTTTAACGTCCTTTTAAGGCCTCGTTTAAGCCCTGTGGACCTGTTAACCTATTACCTCGTTAACCCTATTGCTTTCCTCATTCTATTTGGTCATCGTCCTATCCACTTGGTGGCATGTCCGATGTTAGAGGCTAAGCTCCTGTAGGTAGCTCACATGTGGCCACACTCCCAAAGTGGTCCCAGAGTTAGGCAGTGCTCAGCCTCTGTGCAGAGGTTCACCAAAGCCCTGGCTCCCAGCAGTTAGGCAGTGCGCTAGTCCTCTACTACAGAGGTTCAGCAAAATTTTCCCTCCAGCAGGACGGGGCCAGCGGGGCCCTCCACTAAAGGGAATGTGGGCCAAGTGGCCCCTCAAGCAGGCCATCTGTGTCCCTACCTAACAGGGAGCCCATGCATAGCCTGTGCCCTCAAGTCCCCTGTGTTATCTGCATTCACTCTCTACAAACCAAATCTCAGCTTCTTTTTAAAAAAAAAAAAAAACACTCAAAAAAAGCTAAGTACCAACCCCCTTATTCTCTCGCTCACCTCGCCTTATTCACAACTTAGCTGTAAGGGTTAACCGTTTCACAGTCTCCTGTTAAAGTGGGGAGGACGAGGGTCTTTGGGGCAAAGCTTCAAAAGCAGATTCACAACTTGCTTTATTCCTCGAAAACTAACCGTGACTTCAACTTTCAAAACCACAAATGTTGTTCATGCGTAATCATTAGTTACTTTTAAAAAAAGAGCTCACTTCGGCTAATTTGTTTCTTTGCCAGTTTGTGGAGTTAAACTCTTGTGTCACTACTGGGCGCTCGATGCTATGCCGTTTCTCCTGCTCTCCGTTAACAGAGCTACACAATGAATCCCATGTTACGCCCAGAACTAGATGTAAGGAGGGGTTGATAGTAGCAGACAGAGGGCACCGATAACTTGTGTCACAAAAAACAAAAACAAATAGGCCTTCGGAATAGACAAAAAGGAAGGAGGAAGAGAAAAAGAAGAAAGCATGTTTGTTACTTTGTTAATAATTTTTCATACTCTGCAGATTGGTGTGTATTGCATTGGGGGGGGAGGGGGAACGGGGGGTTACAGGATGAGTGGGTATAAAGTGGTACTCGGGGAATGGATGGGTGTCTGTGTTCAGTGGCGGTCCACAGCGGCACTCTGTAGCAGCTCTGTGGCGGGCTGTCCCGGGGGTCTGAAGGCGGTCTGGAAGCCGGGGGGAGGGGAGTGGAACTGACTGGCAGGGTTGGCTGTGGGAGGGGGCAGGTAGGGAGCCCAGCTGCCGGCGGCTCTGTGGTGAAGGGGGAGGTGGGCGTCGAGGAGGCCGGTGTGGAGGGGCTGGGGAGTGGGCACAGCTGAGACGGCCGGGCCGTCCATCTCTGTGAGCGCCTGCAGGGACTTGAGCCAGTGTGGTGGGTTGTCGTCCTGGAGACAGTCTAAACTGTTTCCTGCTGAGGCCGGGATGCCTGGGGGGTTAGGGGGTGGGGTGTGGAGGTGACAAAAATACATGCGGGACACTAATAAGACACTGCAGTAAAACCAAATATTGTGAAGATACTTTTGTTTAGTTTTATTGACAATCTGGAGTTCCTGTACTAGAAGTTAACTTTGTGTCGACTTATTCAAAAAAACTGTGATTTTCAGAACTCTTTTAAAGCTTGTACACAATGTTAATCAATATTTAACTTGATAAGATTCACATAACTGACTTTAGAGCTGAAACGATTTATCGCTTAGTCAATCGACAGAAAATTAATCAGCACCTTTTTTTTTTTAAAGCATAAAGGTCAAACATTCACTGGTTCCAGCTGTTTGTCTCATATCACAGTAAATTTAATACCTTTTGTCTTCTGGACTGTTGCTGGGACAAAACCTGAATACCAATATTTTCTGACATTTTTTAGATAAAGCAATTAATCCAATAATTTACAAGAGAGAAGAGTATCAAAAATTATTATTATTATTATTATTATTCCAAAGGCTTTTTGTATTATAAGATGTTTCTGGTATTTTGTCCACAAATGGTAAAACACTTCACCAGCTTCTTAATTTTTTTTTTTTATAAATGTCAAACATTTGATGGTTCCAATATACGACAGTCTAACAAAGCTAAATGTTTGACATTTTTTCTTAATAAATGACAATCGAATAACAAAATTAGTCTTGATTGATTTTCTGTCGATCACCGCACGGATCGTTTAGTCATTTCGGCTGCTTTGTACCTGTGATGATAGCAGGGTCCATCCAACTGGCTGTGCCGTCCCAGCTCAAGCTGTGTGAGATGCCTGCTGGCCCCGCTGGTCCACCGATGTGGTTAACACTGTTGGAGGATGAGGAGGATGAAGAGGAAGAGGAGTTTGGGAGGCCCCCGAAGTTGATATTGATGTTGGGCAGGAGAGCTCGCAGGCCGTCCTGCCATTCTTTCACATTTAAACCCTCTATAGAGCCACTGTTTTCTGCAGGAGAGGAGAGGAAAACCGATATGTCAGTACCGCAGGTGTTTTGATCACAGCCTAGTGGTCAGTGGCAGAACTGCATCCACCAGTGACTGTTTCCTCTGCAAGGTCAATAAAAGCCAATCAAAACCAGTATCACAATGCTACGTGGCAGTGTACATAAGGTGTGATACTAAATAACGTCATTATGCAACACATCTGATCTGTTTTTACATGCACTGCTTCCACAGGACACTGAAAGGTGCCACAGTGACCCTGGTGTCTGGTACCTGAGATGGGGATCCCTCCCAGCCCTGTGTTGTGCTGAGGGGGCAGATTCAGGTCCAGGAAATTACTGTGTGAGGCAGCACTGGCTGAGTGGTTCAAGTGTGTGAGGTTATTTCGTGTGGGGACGCCCATCCAGGGGTGTCTGGCGGCTGGCTGCTGCTGACTGGCCTGGCTGTTCTGACTGCCGGGGAAACTGAAGGAGCCGTAGATGGCTCTGTGGTGGAGCGGGGGGAGGCGGGGGAGGCTGCTGGGGAAGTGGTGAGAGGCGCCGGGGTTAGGGTTGGGGGGCAGCAGGCTGGGACCATGGTTGCTCCCCTGGGGGAAGGGCCCCGGGGACAAGGGGCTCTGATCCTGCACCGAAAGCTCCTTCTCTATCAGGTCGGCCAGGGCCTTGCGGGTGACGTCGAAAGGATCGAAGCCCAGATCATCGTCCTGCTGTTTGCTGGACGAGCCGAAGCCAAAGGCCGCCTGCCAGTCTGTGGAAGAAGACACTGGTATTGTGTCTGTGAGGAAAGAAGAGAGACGAGTTACTGGAGCTCTCCTCCATGAAAGAAATTCGACTGGATTGGCTGGTGAAAAAAGGGCCCATTGAGATCAGACAGACTTAAAACATTCAACTATATAAAATCATTTTAAACATACTTAATATTTTTTTGTGTGGTTTTACATTTCCATTCTTGCGAGCTTAAATTTTCAACTCCTTTTAACTTTGATTTAATTCTTCTGTGTTCGATATTCTCATTGTGGGATTTTATTTATATTTACTTTGCTTCTTTTATTGTTTATTTAATTCTCCCAGTAAAACACTTTGTAACTTTGTTAAGAAAAAGTGCTATATAAATAAAATGTATGATATTATTATATTATTGATTTAAGGGAACACACAAACTGTCTCCGATATTCTTTTTCTTTCTCGGATGAATGCAGAAGGATCTTGTAAAACCTAGAGCTTATGAACGCATATTTGTCAACACTACAGACATGACAGAGATGCATCATTCAGCAATGACTCATTTCCCATAAATAAACACCATAAAAAAAGATTTATTGGCTAAATGTTGACTAGTTCCCTGACAAACAGTTGACTAATCTATTAAGAGGGTGCAGCCCCTTTTAAGCATTTTGCCAGTTTTATTATCCAGGGTGACTTACAAGGCCTGTTCACTGCTAATAGCCACAGTATTATGAAAACAAATAGTCAGAATAAAGCAGCTGCTGGTCAACACACTGTTTGAAAATTTAGACAAAAAGCAAAACCAATCAGGCACTTAAGACGAACAAAATGTTTTAATTTTGTACCTGATGTGAAGAGGCTCTGTGGTTCGGGGGTCATGGGCCAGTCAGAACTGCCGCGGGGGAGCTGGGGAAAGGGGGCAGGCCAGCGGGGAGAGGGTTAGGATGTCTGAAGTTACTGTTGTCTGAAAAGAGCGACTGGGACTCGGCTGCCGCACCCTCGAAGGGCGAACGGGCTGTGAGGTCTGTCACGCTGATGGGCACCACCAGGCTGGGCTTGGTTAAACCAGGGGGGGG
Organism: Coreoperca whiteheadi; assembly: GCA_011952105.1. Lineage (NCBI taxonomy): Eukaryota > Metazoa > Chordata > Actinopteri > Centrarchiformes > Sinipercidae > Coreoperca > Coreoperca whiteheadi. Next base: position 10,394,630 of record CM022474.1, on the reverse strand, counting down.
AGAGGGGGAGTCACTGGTGGGTCTCTGGGAAAAGAGAGAGAGAGAGGAGAGAAACTCTTGTGAGACTGTCCTTCTCAGACCTGATTCACCTTGATTTATATGCAACTGCAATAAAAGAGTTGAGGTCTTTCTACCTGTTGTAAAGTCTCGCCATTCGCCATTGCGATCGACTCTGGAGGTTTGTCACTGGGGCTGCAGATAAGACACGTGAGAGATTTAAATACATATTGACAAGACAAATGCTTACTGGAAAATGAATAAAATAACTTTCTTTAAGGATACGTTGGTGCTTTTGTTGAGGAGTAGTCTATATTACCTGTTGCTGTCACAGTTAGAAGAGAAGGGGGACAGGGCAGTACGCTGACCAGGACCCAGCTCTGTTTCTAGCCCATCTGAAGTAATAACTTCTTGGTCTAGATAGTCTAGCAACGGAGGAGACTTGCGGTCCTCTGAAAGCCCGTTGGCCAGTTTGTTATGTCCTGACAGCGTCGGCCACCCATCTTTACCATTGCTACTGTTGGTTCTGTTACAAAGCAGGAGAAAAATCAAGCTCAGCACAAAGATCGAGTTGCACTGTGGAAGTAAAAAACTAAAGAACATAGAAAATTAATAAAATACCAACCTCTGTGCGGAGTTGGATTTACTCTTTGACTTCTCTGTTCCACATGCTGGAGGTTGTAGAAAGCTAGGGTTAATTTTATAGAGGTCTTGGAGGAGTTTCTGCTCATACTCTTGATGTTTCCCCGCCTAAAAACAAACGACACAACAGGAATCAACTCTGATCATTGTATTAATGCACAAAGCCTAAACCAGGATCAACACGCACAGCAGAGAGCACTCATTTAATTCACATTTCAGAAAGAGCAACAACTCTCAGTCTCAATCAAACATCTACTTTACCTGCATCTCCTCTTTAGTAAAGCTAGCTGCTTCGTCCCCCAGCTCATGTAGATACATACAATCAGGTTTGGGACACTGCATACTTTTAAGGAAGTAACTGCAGTACTTTGTTGTGCCTAAAGAAGCCTGCAACAGAGAGTCGGAAAGAAAGCTACTTTACATTGCAGGTTGTTTAATATAACGATGTTTATGTTTTACAGACAGGAAGAGACTACAGAATAATGTTATCACACCATAATGGTTAACGTCTCACCTTCAGTGTTCTGCCATCAACAACCACATTGTTCACACACTGTATTGCTCTTAGAGCATCTTCAGAGCGGATGTAAGTGACATAAGCGCTGGCACTAGGCCCCTGATAAAAAAAAAAAAAAAAAAAACAACAACAGAAAATTAAAGTAAAAACATACAAGTCAGTCAGATCTGGTGTAGCTGTGTTTTTCTTGGGCTGCAATGAGCATTTGTTTCTATTATTGATTGCGTACATGTTTAATCGGTTCATGTTTTCATCCCTCAATAATTATGATTTTATCTATAAAATTGTAAATAAATTATTTTTTAAATAGCTACAAGAAATAAAAATAGTGATAACTGAGAAAATCATTTAAATAACTGAGGAAAAAAAAAAAAAAGACTAATGATACATAACTAAAATAACCAAGCAAATCTGTTTGTATTTGTAAAATTGTAAAGGCAAGATTTCACATTTTTTCTTTGTAAAAAACATAGTTCTTCTATTGTAAACATTTAGAAGGATTACGTTCTGTTAATCTTTATAAACGTACATGTTGCGAGTACATCCTGTCAATTTGATCTCACCTGTGAACCGGCGTAAGATGTACTATTGTTGATGACCACTTTATGGATTTTCCCAAACCTCCCAAAATACTCTGGTCGTTTTAGGACCTGTGGGCACAATGCGAAAAATATATATAAATATCACTTAAGGCTTCACAGAGAGACTTTTAAATGTGCATTAAAATAAAATCTTCCCCCATCGAAGTATTTATGATTTTCACTGTATCTGTGGATGTCAGAAAAGTCCGAGATAAATCTAGCAGCTAGCGCCTTCAGTTCCTTACAGCTTTATTCACGTCGAGCTAAAATACCAACAGCTAATTTCACAGGTAGCATAAGTCACTGAGCTTTTTGGTGGTGACACTATACTCACCTCTGGGTCGGCGAGTCGCTGCGAGAGTCCCACCACAAACACCAGGTTTCTCTGGACCACTCTCACACTGGCCAGATGCTTGCGGTTTTCTGTCACCTTCTGCTTCTTCTCGTTCTGTTTCTGCTTCTTTTCGTTCTTTATCCTTTGGATCTCCTCCTGTGACAGAGGCTTGTATACAGCGGGGTCCTCTGGGTACGGCTACACAAAACAACAATTTAGTTATAAATTGAGATATCCACCATTTGGAAAAACAAAACAAAAACTCTTCTAGTTAAAAAAGATGTGGCTTTGTAAAGGATGGTGGGTAAGTGAGGACTTTAGTTGTCAATTGGGTAGTTCAACAGGCATCACAAGCAAAACTGGTGTTTTAACTAACAAGCTACTTTAAGTTTATTTCCTCCCTATATTAGCATTTGGACACTCAACATCATCTGCTTTCCTAAACACATCCCCTCGGTTGTCGCGACAGACGAATCACCCTTCAGCTGTGAGGAGTTTCTCTGGTATCGAGTTCATCTCATCATCTCCTCACCTTTCTGCAGGCGGGGCAGAGGCCGTTCTCGTCTGTGCGGATGCGGTGCCAACAGAAGCGGCAGATCTGATAGCCGCAGGTGCAGGGGAAGAAGTTGACGTCATCAATCTCCAGCGGCTCCATGCACAGAGGGCACTCCATGGGGTCGTCCTTCATTTCAGGGCTGTGGGACATCCTATGGCGCGGCGAGGGTGAGTGTTGAAGCTGGTCACAGAGCACAGGGCTAAGAAAACATACAGAGGATAAGTATAAATGCACTCCATCACGACACGGTTCCAAATAACATCAGAACAACTTCTTCCTACTAACTGAACTTGTTGTCCCCACACATACTTAATAGCTGGATGGTATAGCCTCTGAAACTGACTTCATGACCACCAAGGTCATGATATCAGACGGCGCACACCAAAATGTATTTACATAAATATCTTTCATGTAGAGTTTTACCCATTCAGCAGGAAACACTGCATTCAGCTGCCGGTTTATTAAGTCGGCCCAGCGAAACTACTGCAGTCTAATGCAATATATCTAACTTTAATGTCAGATATAATGTTCTGTTTTTGATTAAGCTTTTTAGAGGAGGTGTTGATTCAACTTTATGGCCCTTTTGGAGGCTGTAGTTTGTGGTGCTGCTGAATTGCATTGCGCTGTACACAGGGACGTTGCTAATGTTTCGTCTACTCTATTTATACCGTTAAGGGTAGATAAAATATTTCAGAGATGAAATGATTAGGTGATCGACAGAAATTAAATCGGCAAGCAATCGCTTCAGTCATTTTAAACCAAAAGTTTCACACATTCTCTGGTTTCACGCGTTCTAAAGTGTGAATATTTGGTGGTTTGCAAAGTCATCTATGATAGTACATTTACTGACTGTTGGTCGAACATAACAAGCAGTTTGAAGTAGTCACCTTGGGCTCCGGGGATTTGTGACGGGTTCCAAACTAACTACATCCTCCGAAAATCACCATCAAGTTGAACCTAAAACAGTTTCAACAAAAACGTATTACAACCGCCATGATGGTTTGAGTTATTGCGGGACTTTGCATTGGGCTGCATTAGATTTGGCTACGTGTGCCTAATCAAAGGACCACTGACTGTGTATCGTAGAAAATAAGCCCAAAAAGAGCAGTTATCGTGTTAAAGTGATAATGCGGATGTTGTGGTATAATTCAGCCCCAGACACAAAGGCACGACGGGCGTTGAAGAGAAATGCAACAAACTGCATTTATGTACAAATGAAAGCTCTGTTGTTAGCTGTTAAACCACCAGCCCGGTTTTTACGTGACAACACTGCTGCCAGCAGGCGAACTCAATGACAAACCCAGATTGGGAAAACCCGACAGTGTAAAGTTGAGTCGGCCGAGAAATGCCAACATTTTGCTACCAAATTAACAGCAGTAACGTTATCCCAGTTGTGCCGCTTCACTGCAGATATCAGCTGATTGGTGAAGTCGTGTATGCAGCCAGAATACCTCGCTAGTTAGCCAGGCTGGTAACTTTAGCTTCTGTGTCTTCTGGATCGTACATTATGACAGATGTTATTTGACCAACGCTTGGCTAAGCTAACATTAGCCGCGAATTGGTAAAAGAAGCCGGTCGAACTAGTTAATAGCAAGTATCCCGGAGCAATTTTAAGTTTAATCACGGAAACAATACATACGCAGATGAACATTAACTTGATATTGATGTTAAACGTTTTTAAAAAAAAAACGTATGCCACAACGCTACGTTTTCGCCCAGATATTAACTGACAGCTCGCTGTATGCTAACCGCTAGCATCGGCGTAGCTAGCATGCTACATTATCATCGGGATATACGGGGCTTTGGGGCCAAGCTTACGACGCGGCCTGCACAAGCTAACGCTGAACTGGAGGCAAGTTGTTGGCACTATAAACAACTGACATTGCTCCCACGACAGTGAGATTACCTGGACAGTGATCCGGTAAACTTGAGAATACTCTATTGTCAGTCTGTAAAACCCCAACAGACCCAGCTATCCTTTATTTATTAATGGAGGACTGAAGCTGTCTAGCCTGGCTAGCGACTCGGCTACCGTTAGCGTTACTTACCCTGTCCGTATTTAGCTTAGGATTCCACTCCGAGGGAGTCACAGCAAATTGGGCGGGGACTGCGAGCCAATATATCTAAAATGACTAAATTTACACAGACGGTCACATACGACAACCGTGGGTGTGTTGTTCTGTTGTAATCAAAAGGCTATAAAGATGTTTCGCCCCTTTCTGTTCTTGGTATTGTAGAGACAATTTACGCTCTAACCACCATCTTAGCTAGCATTAAAGTAGGGAGGAGGGAATGGGGCAAGTGTTCAACGCCACAGAGTCTGCGCAGATGGACAAATACTTTGTGGGAAATTGAGTTTTCGGCTATTTTAAGCTAGGAAATATAATACCAAAATGTACTGTCCTTTGGTAAACTTTTTACGTACCTGTACTTTACGTACGTATTTACATTTTATATTACTTTATACTTCAACTACGCTGCATTTCAGCGGAAAATCTTGTGCTTTCTTTTACTCCAATAGCCTGTATTTATTAAGAGCTTTAACGTTAGTTATTAGTTACTTTGTAGATTAGGATTTTAAACTACACAACAGTGAATGAAGTAGGCCTAATTAAAATTAGCTTCACTTTTATCAGCAGCTACAACATTATAATGATGCGTATTAATGAAAAAAAAATAAAAAAATAAAAATAGTAACATACACTTATGCTGAGTGCTTCCTCCACCACTGCTGTTACATAGGCACCTTTCTCTATTATGAGCAATCAAAACACCAGAGTACCTTTTTATAATGTTTCATAATTTATTTACAAGGATTTGCTTGTCTCAAGCAAAGTTTAGGAAAAGGAAGGACTTTATTTTAAAAGATCAGTTATTAAAGAACTATATAAAATTTAATTAGGATTTCATATTTTTTGTGAAAACGTGTCATCTTTGTACGATTATTTATGTTACCTGCTTTGCTTATTTCACAAGAACCCGATCACACATTTTAAGGCCAAACATGATCAAATACTGACAAATGTATAAAACAAACCATTGCGTAATTTACCCAGTCTTAAAAAAATGTCCTAAGTAATGTTTCAAAATTGAAAATAAATTTAATCTATCCACATGAAACTGGGTTTGGGCCAGTGCTGACTCTGGCCTTTGTTGGGATCCACAGAGTCTAAGGTGAGCGTGGGCGCGATGGGGTGCGGTGACGCCAGGGATAGCCGCGCAGCCAGGAGCCCCATCCGAACGCAGCTGTCTGTGTCTCGCCGCTGGAGAATCCCGGCCATGAAGGCACCTGCAAGACTGCAGGCAGAGCGGGGATGAGTGGCTGTTGTTTGAATGTTTAGGCATGGTTTTGTGAGAGAGAGAAAGTATGACAGGCACAGGGAGAAGAAAGAGGTAATGGGAAATTAAACGTGGATGAAACTGAGGAAGTTTTGAAAAGACACTTCAAGAAGAATGGGGAAGAGAAAGCAGGTCAAGAACATTTTTAGCACCTATCTCCTGCTCCCGACACATTCATCGTCTCCTCTGCTGCCACAGTCTGTGCCGGGTAGTGGAGAGCGCAAAGCTGCCTCCTCTGCGAACACAGGTGCAGTAAACATCTTCACTTTCACTGTCATCATCATCATCATCATCATCATCATCGTCGTCATTATCAGTTTAAACACAGGCTGCCCTCACCCTCTTCTGTTTCCTTGGCTGAAGGTAGACCGAGCCTGCATCATGCTCTCCGCACACCAACACCCCATCAGCCCCCAGAGTCACCACCAGACAGTGAAGATGCTCCAGCAGGGGGCGCGAGAGGGCCACAGCAACACTCAGCACCCCGTCAAGAGATCTCGGCAGCACTGCCACCCCACGAGACAAAACCACATCCTCAGCTACTGTCACTCTATTTGCATTTTTCACAAGAACCCCATAACATCTGTGAGTGGGATTACGTGTTTGAGGGCATGAGGGAGTAAAAAGAAAGAAAGAAGTCCACAGCCTAATACTCATTAAGGAACACAGTTTACCTTCAGGTGTTGGGATTCCCAGTGTTTTGTTCATGGTGCACAACTCTGCCAGGTTTGGGGATGAATAGGACAGAGACTTCCAGGCGTCTGAAAGGAAAGGCTTACAAGCCTTTTCTGAATCCGTTGGCTCGTACCAAACTGTGACACACATTGATCCTATTGTATTAAAATCAATGAAAGCCTCTGTTCGCAATCATTCACTATCATTTATTGACCATCTCCCCATGCTTACCACTGATGTTGTGTTTAGTGGCAATGGAACAAACATAGTTGATGGTGGAGACGGGAACGTTTCCATCGAGACACACAAGAGTGGCTGATGAAAGCTGCTTCTCAAACTGCGACACCTTTAAAGAGACATTCAAAGATAGAATAAAGAAATAGAAATTAAGTAAGTAAACTTTATTTTTATAGCACCTGTCAAAACAAGAGGTTTTGAGCCTGGAGCGTGGTTGCCAGACCGTCGGGGTCTTGGTGCAGAATAAGGAGTTAAAAGAAACAGAGCCAAACCGTGAAGGTTTTTCAAAGTAATCAAGGAAATCTTAAACTATATTCTAAAACAAATAGGAAGCCAACGTAATCCAGTAAATGCCAACCATAAATAGTATCAACAGTTGTCTTGTTATGATGAACATTTTGTGGATTATAACTTTAAATAGTGAACATGATTTTGGAACACAAATCGTGGGCTAGCCTTGCTGAAAAGCAGTAACTTTGTCAGTTTAACTTACATACTGCTCTGTGATTTGCTGATGAATGTCCATGTCTCCCAATCCAAGACTCAGTTCTCCACTCTCAGTGATAACAGCACAGTAAGTAGCTGTGCTTTGCTCTTCTAGCCTGGCCACACCACTTGTGTTCTTACAGAAATAAGAATACAAAGGCAAGAACTTAATATTTACATATTTAGGTAACAGGTATTATAATCATGCGGAAGCTTGATAATAAACAAGAGTTGATGTTCACACACCATATGTTTACAATAGTTTAACACGGCATCACTGTGTGAATCAGCTCCAGTGGCTGAGATGAACAGGGGTCTACGCCCTAATCGACTCAGAGAGTCTTGAAGGAAAGCACCAAAGAAGGGAGTGTGAGACAATCGGATTCAAACTACTGATGAAAACATGTGCATGAACATAATCAGATAAAAACCCACCAGCAATGTTCCGGCCCACACCACCAAATGACTGACAGACACTTCCTGGGTTGGTCTGTCCAAACTGAGAGAGAAAAGTTTCCTCAGAAGTCATTATAACCTACCCAATATGGTTTTACATGATCTGGAGTATTGTGGATAAATACGTGTTATAAATTAAACTTACATGAAATGTTTTCGTTTTTCCTTTAGCAATAAAATCAACATTTATTCCCCCTATAACAACCTGTAAAAGAACAGCATTGTGGGTACTGTATACTGTATGTGCCAATATTATAACATAATCAAGTCCATCATATGTGTTTGTACTCACAATATCTGAGTCTGATGAGTGTTTTCCATGATGATGCGTCTTGCCCTTTAACTTTCTCTCATTCATTTGTTTTGACAGTGCGCAGGCTATCTGACTGCCAACTTTAGCATTGTTATGAATGAGAGCAATGTCTAAGAACATAAGTTAGGGACATTTTAGTTGTAATATGCTCAAAGGTAATCAACAGTGGACCTTTGAGGCCTCTGCACTGTAACATTGTCCAACCTATGAGACAGCAAATTCATTAACATTCTTCGTGCCTTTTTGTTTTTGAAAGAATTTGAGATGACATTTTCTGAAGGATACTGGCCTCAAGGGACTTTCCTTTAGTCAGCTCATTGACCTTTTGAAGAATGAATGGCGTCACATCTCTTCCTGTTATACCTTCAGCACTGAGTAAATCAAAAAGAGAACAGAAAGTGGTAATTTCTGTCAGCTGACATCAAAGGTCCATTTGATTCCCAACAGATTACAAGCCACAGAAATGTTCTGTACCTTGCCTCTGTTACTGCAGCCTGGATGGCTTCCTCTATCTGCTGGCCGGCTGCAGCGTGCTCCTCTGGGACGGGCACCGCTAACAGGACACCACTTTGGAGACCCAGTGACAGAGTGCTCGCTGAATGAAGCATAAAAAAACTAGATCCACGTTCATAACCTATGTGTGTGTGTTGAGGGTCAAGGAAACTATCAATTTTGAGGACATAAAATGCTGATATACCAATGAGTTTTGCAGCCTCCTCAGGGTTGCAGACTTGGTATGGAGAAGTGAATCCACTTTGTGGAGAGAAGAAGGCTGGGAAGTTCTTAAACGCTCCATAAGTGGCTACGCAGACTCCCTGCGTCTCCTAATAAAAGATACAGAACAGAAATACATACCAGTCCTCACCCAGTCCCCTGTAAACACAGCTCTGCCTTAAAATGTTTTTGCTATGTTTTTTTTTTTATTTTTATAAAAGTAGCCTCATACAAACACACAAATACAAAATGACAGGAATTTCTGCACCACATCTATCCCACTTTGCACTGATGTCCTATCATCTGTCTAAGTCTTTGTGATGTAAAGCCTGTCTCATTGCACGTATGTTCTAACACCGCTATATATATTAAATCATGTTATGTTTTGACTTCACCAATTAAAAAACACAACAGGAAATAACCTTTGGTAAACAAACTGCAAGCTACTATGATACATAAAAGACTACGAACACATATTTGGCTAACTAAAGCACACACTCAAATGGGATACACAGTATCAGATACAGTGACAACATTATGTCAATATTCTTACAAGGAACTCGAGGGTGCGACCGATGTCCAGGATAGACTTGACACCAGCAGAGACCACTGCAATGGGAGTCCTGCCGAGCTCTGTCAGATCTGCACTGATGTCCAGACCTGGAGGAATAATCATTGGCTCAATGGTGACTAACTTTAAACACTCATATAACTATTACAGGCTACAAATAAATAAGGCATTAACATGATACTAACTTATTCTTCTTAACATGCCACCAAGACAAACTTGCTGTCCTGACAGCTTTGGTGTCCTTACACATGGGGGCTTTCCACCCCGGATTGGGGTTTTATATGGGCTCCTCTGGATCATAAATGTGACTCCAAAGCGCCCTCATCTCATGGGCTATGTCATCAAATCAAGATTGACATAAAATAGCTGAAGGACTCCATGTGAAAGGAGGCCACAACCATCCGATCAGTGAGTCTGTTTTCAGGGTTTGTTAAGAATAATAAGTTGGTGTCAGTATGTGTAAAAGTCAGATGAGGATTTCCAATCAAGGTGCTAGTCTGCTTACTGTTCTCTCCGTCTCTGTGAACTCCTCCAATGCCTCCTGTGACAAACACAGGGACACCAGCTTGTTGTGCTGCTATCATAGTGGCAGACACAGTCGTTCCACCGGAGAGCCCCTGAGAATATAACAGACCCAAAACCCCACCATAAATAACTGACTCCAATAATCAAAAACGGACGCAACTCTACGACCAGGTCGGCCTTCATGTGTTTTAGACAGAGACTATTTTGAAATTTGTACTTGCGGTCTCACTTTGCTGATGACGTAGGGCAGATCACGGCGGGACACCTTCAGGGAGCTCGTGCAGCGGGCGAGGTGGTCAAGCTCCTCTGCAGACAGACCGACATGGACTTCACCCTCAATCACTCCAACCGTGGCTGGAGTGGCTCCTTCAGCTCTCACGATGGCCTCCACCTCCTTCGCTGTGCTGGATTAACACATTAACGGCATTAACGGCAACTATTAGCTGCTGGTATCAGAGTTTATTGACACTCGAAGGTTAAACAAGGTACCTCAGGTTGTGTGGATAGGGCATGCCATGTGTGATGATAGTGCTCTCGAGTGCGACCACTGGTTTGTTTTCTGCCAGTGCCAGTGATACAGATGGATGAACTCTGAAGAGGCTGTCTAAGAGAAGAGGTCAGTGTTTCATAAATTATCATCAATTTGTTATGAACTCTGTGTACATTATACTTTTAAATGTTCAAGATATAATGAGAGGATGCATTTACCATTTTTGCACAATCTACTCTGATAAGTTGTAATTCCTTTTCTCAGGATGAGGGCAGAGGCTCTCTTCAGCATCCTCATTCTGTTCAGATTTTGAGGGAAACCCTACAAACATAAAGAGTCTTTAAATTTTAGAGGGAAAAACCGTGTCAGCTGATGCTTTTCTATCCAATCAACTTGTGGCATTTAAGTGTCTTTCCCTGTTGCAGCCTGATGCCACAGATTGATCTACCAAAGGCTTCGGTCTCCAATCAAGTGTTCCTCCTCCTCAAAGAATCACTGGGTACCAACCTGTGAGTGACTTTGATAGCCTAAAAAGATTAAGAGATTATGAGAGAGACTGGGCTTTGAGAGAATTGAAAATATACTTTATAATTGGTTGATTATGGTTAGGGAGGGGAAAAATACACCCCTCCTACACGTCTCCTTTCCAACATGCATTAAAAAATTACAGTCCAACATGAAATTACAAAAAGAACGTCACAATATCTCAATCAAAGCTTAAATTTCACTGTTATTCAGAATGAATCGCAAACAAGAATGCACTAAAGGGACTATAGGATTGATTTTATTTTTCTAAATTTACTTCCTAGGAAAACACTTCATAATATAACATACATTTTACAGTGGAGCAATCCTGAAGAACAGGACGAATAGGTCACACACGATGTGCTTGTCAAAATCGAAACCTTACAAACATTACCTTAGCTTCTTGAAGGAAAATTAAATAGGCTCCCCAGTTGCATCACACCCTGCAGTGTTTTCTGTCACTGCAAGGCACAAGTCCAATTCTGCCATTGAGAGGATTTTCTTTGCTCCAGTTAGTTGGGACAAACTCCCTCTGCCCCCCTCCCCCCTTCTTTGGGGCCACTCTCAGAAACTGACACCCACATAACAGAGCTGGGGTCTGTATTGTTATCCTTTTTCCTACTTTTATACACTAAAGGTTGTTAGCTGAAATGTATTACATTTTCAGTAACTTTTTTTGAGACAAGCTTTGCTGACATATCTCATCAGTGAAAATGAGTGAGACACATCAACAAACCAAAAGTACAACTCAAATCTGAAAAGCTGCATCAATCTAAAGGAGTCAGAAAAACATTTTGACCATTTAATCAAAACACACATGCTTTGAGATATAAAAAAAAACATAGCACATTACATCATTATAAAGAAAAGAGTGTCCCTCAAACAGGGTTTAGTGCTTACCTTCTCCAGTGCAACAAAAGTGCTGGAAACTTTGCCCAGAAGGCTGACCTTTGACCCAAAAAGTGTTTACACAGCCCACAAGCATCAAACACAGATCTCTGTTGTCTGAACTACTCTGGAATTTTCTCCTGAGTGAAAGTAAGTAATATTTAACATGAATGCAACATGCAAAAATACTGCAGAACAGATATGAAGACAAGCAGATACATGGCAACATACACAAACTAAACCATTAAAGATACCATGAATGAGTACAAAGTGTCCACATATTTCCTTTCTTTTAAATTCACACTGAAATCTGGGAACTGGTTGAGGAAAGGTTACACAGGTTTTTTTTAAATTTTTTTAATTTTATTAAGATCCCCATTAGCTCCTGACATACCAGTTGCTATTCTTCCTGGGGTCTCCTTGAATTCATTACATACATTTTTAATGTATACACACACACACACACACACACACACACACACACACACACACACACATAAAAGCTCAATGCAAAACTAAACATACATAAATCATATGAAAAGATACAATAAAAACAACTCAAAAAACTACTGCAATCAAAACAGAAACAAACAACAAACAACACTATTATCAGTATTATTATCATTAATGCTATAACCATCATTATTTATTATTATTATCATTACTCTCATTATTACTATTAACACTATTACTATTAATACCAAAACTCATTATTAATAAACATTATTATCACCATTACCATCATTATTAATAATAACAACAACAATAACAAGGTTCATTCAAGTCTTCTACATCCATTGGCCAAATATCAGCTAACAGCCCATGGTTTATGTCATGCTCCAATATGAGTTTAATATATGTTTGAATCCACTGGTGATTTCCCGCAGCAGATTTCTGTTGCTCCTATGATGTTGTCTAACTGATGGACTGCTATAATTTCGTTGAACAGTAGATTAGATTGTTGTTATTGTCTCAGTACACTAGTACGATTATATCAAACTGGGTGCGTGTTCTCAAAAATAAGAGACTTGAATTCAACTGAGGTTCACATTTGAAACTCTTCAGCAATGTAAAGTCCTGTTTTGTTTACAGTGAAATCACTTTCTTGTGTATTTACATGACTGATGACTCCAGCTGAGTCAGGTACATGGTATTCAATGAGGTTTGGGGTTGTTGATGTCTCGTCAAAGTCCAACTCTGAGCGTTCCAGTAATTCATCTTCAAACCACGGTGGATGCTCCAGCTGGTACGCATGAAAAGCTTCTATGGCATCCCGCAGGGCTCTACCTGAGGGACAGTGGTAGTACTCGTCCTGTGAAAGCCCTTCAATGTGATTCACTCTGCCCGGTTGGTGCCGCTCAGTGTCCAGGATTCTGAAAAAGAGCTCTTCAAACTGTTTCATCAGCTTGTATCGTACTGTAATGTTGAAAGGTGAAGGAACATCTTCTTCAGAAGAAACATCGTCAAAGTAAGCCACTATGTACTTTTCAAATGACGCCGATCGGATGAAATGGGGGACCATGAGGCTGAGGGCTGGAGTGAGCATGTCGCCTACAGGTGAGCGAGCGTCCTCTCTCAGAAAAACCTGTTTGTCACCACACATGGCTCTCCATTTGGCTTGTACTCCTCGTGAGCACAGGATTAGTATCTTATCTGAAGAGCTTTCTATTTGTTCTCTGTGCCAGTCCAACCACTGGATGCTTCCCAACACTCCCAGTCTTGTAGAGTCCAGCAGATCCAGCACCACTTCAGTGCCACATTTGGTCGACAGGAAAGCACCAAGCTTGAGAACAATGTTTTTGTATAAGGGGTGGTCGAGGGAGTAGATGACGAGGACTCTTTTTCTCTCTTGCACTTGAAAACCTTGTGGTTGCTCTTTGGCGCCGGATGAGGATGTGTTCACAGGATCTGAGAGAAGGGGGACGTCCATTGATTAATTATCAATTCAAGCTGCGTTTTCTATTCAATACAGTGCATTTATAAGAAGGCAAACCTTCATGAGATACTCTCCACAGTAAATAAGCAAGACAACCACCAGTGAGAAACAGCCCCGCAGTTGCCTTTATCATTAAAGTCCGTGTTGGATAATCTAAAGAGAAAAGCAACCAAAAGAAAAAACATCATCATATGATTAGCTAAATACCTCTACAAATACAAAAAGTGAATTCAAATATTATTTTGCCAGTGATTCCCAACCTGGGGGTCAATCTGATAAATCTGAGGGGCTTGCCAGATGATTAATGGGATAGGAAAGAAGAAACAAATAACCTTCTGCTACATAACTTTGCATTCATTTTTGGTATTTTCTCTAATCTTTGCTTTTCTTGTGGAATATGAGATTTTATTTTACCTCATTGATTCGAATCAGACAATCTGACAAATTTAGAGGTCAAAGCTCAGAAGTCTGGCACCTGCAACAAGGGGTTGCAAGCGAACACTGCTGTTTTTAAAGGGGTCACGACCCAAAAAGATTGGGGACCACTGATTTACGCTTTGCACCATATGGTCATATTGAAAATCTACCAAACTGTATACACGTTGAAAATCTTACTTACATGGGCAGAAATGTATTATTTTCTCATGGCGCCAACAGTCATTCCCGCAACGAATAAAAAATGGCTGAATCTTTAAAACAAGCAGCGTAAGGTTAGCTTTTCATTGTATGTCTCTAAAAGTAAGATTTAATTATCAAGTGTCAGGGACGAAACGCTCAGTAAAAATTTCATTTGAACTTACCATTAATGACATATTACACTGTGCGAGCTGCCACAAACCAAACTCAAATGTCACATTCAGCGATGTTCTGTTTTCCTATTTGTTCAAGAAAATGACAAAGTGAGAAAAGGCATTTCGATGTCAAGTGTGCACTCGACAGTATTTCATGCTTAACAAGTAAATCATATTATGGCAGTCTCACAACAAATACAGCATAATTACCTTTGAGACATTCTTTGAGTAATGGAAACCATGACTCTGGATGGAAACTTGGTATCTCTGTGAATACTGTGATGTCTCAAAACCCACAACAATGGATAACTTTCTATGTTTCTCATCCACAGACACACCAGCGGTCATGTGAGGAATCCATAGGCTACCTGTAATAACAAAAGTCCAATGCCTAGATGGTCCTGGATCTCTTAAAGTGGTCGAGAGATGTAAAGAACATAAAATTTACCATTTTCCAGACACATTTGAGCCCGTTGTATTCTCGTGTCATCACATCCTGGTCGTGGCAGTAAATATTACAAGAGGCTGATTAGGACATTTTAAAGTTTGTTTTGTGTTGGATTTACAAGAAGAATCAAATCACTCAGTAAATTGTGGTAATCATCCAAGTGTGAAAAATGCCTGCACCCTGAAAAGACACTTAGAGGCTCTTCAGAGACAACAAATTATCAATTTATTTACATATTCAAAAGGTGACAAAGTGTGATATACATGCATGTATTGTAGTATTGATACCTGACACATTTTCTTTCATAATCACACATTGTAGTTATACCTGAATACAACAACATGGAAACATTATAACTTGTAACCTTATAAAATTAACTTGTAATACATGTCTAGTATAGTAAATGTCTCCCTGTTTTTTCATGTACATTTCAGGGTTCTGGATCTGGAGGTAGCTCACCTGGGATGGTAATTTGCTTTCTAATCCTGTAGTCTCCATTCTCAGGTTCTGGCAAATTAAAAACTGTCATCACATATGTATGCCCAGGCTCTACCACAACTCCATCCAAGGAAAATGTCCACTAATAAAGAAAAGAAAACCGTAGGTGTCTAATCTGTAACGTCTACTGTACGTATAAATGCTGGCCACTGTTATATATAGCAATAGTTCTGTAAACAAGTATGTTACAATCTTACCCGGTTATGGTTTAGATTATGCGTTCGGTTCAGTTTGTAAGAGAACTGCACACACACACTTTGATTTGTACTTTCATCCAGAATATTTATCTCTGATCCACGGAGTTTTAATACACCCCCTGTGAATAGAAGAGTGTATATTTTATGTGAATGCTTTCCCTCTAATGCCTGATTTTCTACTCACTTTTGATGAAAGACTGTTTGGTTTACAACTTGTATTTGATGCATGTTAAAATTCGAGCTACAATACACGATATTGTAGTTCTAAACGCTGATTTTCGCATCACTTACCATCCGGCTTTATGTTCCACGTGACATTCACAACAGAAACAGGCCCATGTTTGTCCATCCAGACTCCCACGTGCTCAGCCTCCCATTCTGGGCTGGTAGGAGCAAGTTGTACAACCATGCGTTTCTCTGAGCAGTTATCTGACATTCAGGGAACGGTGTATATATTATAATGTTGTGAATAAATTCAACACAGGTGCACTTGTGTGTGTGGGCAGATAAGTCACCTAAATGTCCCAATAAAATGATATTTTCCTGCACAAATCATTGCAAAGCGCTAAGGATAACACCAAACCTCTGTAACGTTTGGAATGAAAACTGTCAAATGCAAAGATATTGACAAAATATATTGACAAACTTTATTCTACTTATTTGATAAATAAGATACTTACTAATTTTACAGTTGTCAAGACCCTGAAAAAACAAGATAACAGTTAAGACAGAGGATAAGAGGGACTTTTATAAGATTGCTTGTATATGTATTTTCTATAGCAGACTTAATCCTCACCAGTTGATTGCAGTCCTGACGTTTGTCCACAGTCCTAAGAGAAGACGACGCTGCGAGTCCAGCAGCCAAACAAAAACAGAAAAAAGGAACATGAATCATTCTGGTGTAGCTCCAAAATACAGGTGGAAAAGCTTTAAAAAATATTGAGTAAATAAGAACAATAAACAACTCCATTTGGAAAGATGGTTCACTTCTTTGATTGAACAAACGCAGAGAAGGCTCACTGTGATCTGATCTCAGCCAGTGTGATTGGTTTCATGTTTATCAGGCACTGACATCTATATACACAGGAAGTTATGTTCTCAACAATGTGGTTTGTAGTTTCCACTCATGCAGAATATTGCATGGGCTGAAATTAGTCTTAATCTGCAACTTTCTACAACATTATGTGAGGAATAGAAGTTAGTTCTTTTCTTATTGCAGCGTGTATGTACACTGTACATTGATGCCAACAGAAAGCCAACATGTCCAAACATCCAACAGTCACTAGGGGTCATCAGTGACCAAACCTACAAGCGATACATTTTCTGTTTTAACAGTTTAAATTGCATTTTGATGGCTGGAGACAGGTTTACAGTTAAATGCTGTCCAAGAAATTTGTCACATTATAAAAACACAATTTATTTACATACTTAAATTACATTTTGGGGGGAACATTTTTGGCTTTATTAGACAGCAAACAGTAGAAAGTTGACAGGAAATGATGGGGGGACACATGCAACAAAGGTCAGCGATGGAAAATAACTAAGTACATTTACTCAAGGACCATACTGAAGTACAATTTTGAGGTACTTGTACTTTACTTATTTTATACTACTTTATACTTCTACTCCACTACATTTCTGAGGGAAATATTGTACTTTTTACTGCACTTATTCAACAGCTGTAGTTACTGGTTACTTTCCAGATTCAGATTAGTAATAGAAATTATAATTAACAAATAATTATGGTGTATTATTATAGATTAAGCAACCCGGTATATACATATGTTTAGAATGAGCACCACCTTTACCAGCTGCAACATTAAACTGATGATTACCCACAACAATGATAAAAATAACAACAACAACAACAACATATTCTGAAAGGGGTCATTCTGCATAATGACTACTTTTACTTTTGGTACTTAAGGTATAATTTGATGCTAATACGTATGTACTTACTTTTGAATTTTGAATGCAGGACTTTCACCTGTAACAGAGTATTTCCACACTGTTGTAAAGTAAAAGATCTGAATACTTCTTCCACCACTGCTTAAACCTCTAGAGGCCACCAGGGCACATCTTAAACCACATTATAACATTCAGCCTGACCTCACATAACCCCGAGACAAAGTCACCTAAATATACCAAACAGAACATCTCCAGCCCAGAGAATAAACACACGAAGCCCAGGATTATGACCACTAAACCTTCAGCTATTCACTGCCTGGTCACCAGGGATTATATTCTATAGGACAAAAATGTGGCCGTGGCTATGTGTTAATTCCTGTCGCTTTGTTTCAGTGTTAACATTTAGCATTGAGCTCAACTGTGTCACTTTACATAACACTAAGACAGACCGTCATGTGCCACTGAAATCTGACCAGAATAGACTGTGGAGGTTGCATTTGATCTCTCCTCTGTGTGAGAGTGGCGTTGTTGAGATTCAGAAGCCATGGTGCCAAACCTTGATCCAAATATAAAAATACACTTTTATTCGATATAGCTAGCGTTGGTTGTGATGTGACATGTTGTGTTCAGGTTCTGGCCAACAGGATTTAGCATTTATAAGCAGGGGATAAACAACTAATAAATGGTTTATAACACATTATAACCCATTACAATGTAATTACATCTGTAATCAGATGTAAGAACATTTTTTGTGCTTATCTTTGTATTTGTTGACAATTATAACTCCTCCTTTAAACTCCTCTCATGAAGCATCCATAACTTGTATATAAATATGTCTGTCTGTAATGTTCTTTACTAGTTCTCCTTTCATTCATGCTGTATGCACTTATTTGTACTTTGATGTTGTTTGTGTTTTTCTCAAGTATAACATCAAACTGCCCCGAGGGCACTGATTTTACTGATATTAATTAATGTGTGTTGTCCCTGATGAATTAATTATTAAAATGAAATAAAGTATTTGTTTTACATAGAGGCAATCTAAAAAACATTCCTAATGCCATCAGGAAGGCGTTTTTAGATTGCCTGTATTAAAGGAAGTTTGGTTTTATTCCTGAGGCCATTAGACTTGTGAACAGTAGAATAAATGGTGAGTTTATCTTGTGTATAGACTGATAAATGTACTTGCACTAGCCTTGCTAGTCGTGTGGCTCTAGGGATGAAAATGTCGGTATGTCTGTCCAGACTGAAATATCTTAACAAATATTGGATGAATTGCCATCAAATCTTGTGCAGACATTTATGGTCCCCACAGGATGAATCCTACTGACTTTGATGATCCTCTGACTTTTCATCTTGCGCCATCATCTTGTTAAACTTTGAACTTATCCAATACTTTGGTTTTTGACCAAATGCCTGCAAAACTAAGGGTATTTCCATCAGCCTCAGCTTTAATTTGTGTTTAGTGCTAATTAGCAAATGTTAGCATGCTAACACACTAAATTAAGATAGAGAATATGGTAAACATTATACCTGCATAACATCAGCATGTTAGCATGCAGATTTTAGCATTTAACTCAAAGGACCATCATGACCAAGAACAGCCTCGCATGATTAACGTGGCTGTAGACTTCTAGTCTTAGAGAATAAAATAACAAAAGTTCAATTTAATACATTTCAACCTACCAACTTTGAAATACTGACTTTAAAAGGCACCTTTAAAACAACTGGTGTAGCCTTTGCCAGTAAACCCCATGACACAAATTTAAAAAGCAAACACGCTCAGGGCACCTGTTATCTGCAGAGAGGATAGCTCTGCCGTCAGTTAGGCGAAGGATTTGTGAAGTGTGCTCTTATGCAATGCAATCACGTGAAATAAATAGGTCACGGGTTGAGGGCAAATCAAAAAGGGTTGCATTGTGATGCAGCAATTGTCAGGTGGACAGGGGGTCTATTTTAGTGAGCCATTCACATGAGACTTTGAATACATAAATCTTTCACTAATAACCACAAAGTGCTTTTTCTTTTCCTGACTAACTACTGCCGCTACTCTCGCTGATTTCCTCTCACCTTCAAGGTAAGACTCATATCAAAAAATACCTGTGCTATTTATCACAAGAAAATAAAAGTCAATTGGATTTATTATCGACATTAAAGGGGGCTCTTTAACTTGACATAGCAAGATTAAGAGACCTCCTCTCCTGCTGCAACAGCAGCCCAGGCGTCTATGTACAGTACCTGTCTCTACAGCCGTATGCTTGTCTGGGTAAAGTTGAGTCCAACTTTAATGCAGGAACGAGTGAAGACTGCATATCAACATGTCCCTGACACGGCTACTGCGTTTGGTAATTACGTGAGGGAATCCCTGCTATGTCGTTACTTCAAGGTCTTAAAGCATCTTTTCGAATGTGGCTCTCAGGGTTTGACTGCTACGACACCTCAAGCTTCTTGAGCCTCCATGTGAAGAAATGTAACCTGAGGCTTAATGCCTGCCAAAGTAACAGCATGCTTGACCCGTCATTGTGGCCTGAAAAGCTGGTTTGATAAGTGATAATGGCTCGCTCGTATGAACTGGCAACCTCCTGGGTGGAGGGGCAAGGCTGCAGGCTTCCTAAAATCGTCTGCCTCTTTGATTGTTTACCTTGACTTTCGCAACCTGTCAGGCTGGCTTAATTTAACCTGGATAAATGACTGTGTTGTGTCAGAAGCACTGACATGCTTTCATCCTCTAACACCTATATCTATTTATTTATTAATATAGAATGCCATGGTTAAATGCATTATGAAGGTAATGCAGGAGGTAATTTAGTTAAAGCCAAAATTTGGCTTAGTGTTGGTTTAAAGCTTATTTTCACAATAAGTCATAATCTGGAACTTTATGCTTGGACGATAGATACATGGAATAACAACTTAGTAAAATAGAAAATGAGCAGTGTTGTGGATGGTAAAGGACTGGGATTGAGAGCAGTTTTTTTACTCTACAGTCTCCACAGGTTTGCTGCTGTTCTTCTCCTTTGGCTGCCAAACCTTTCTGCCGCTTGGCTTCCTCTGGCACAGGCCACAGCAGCTGCTGGGACAATGCATGGTGGCAATGTGGCCAAATATAGCCGTGAAACCTGGCTCCTCCTCATCAGCCCTTTATAACAATAGGAAGGATTATTTGGCCCTGGAAGAATACTGAAATGTATCTGAAAGCCACTGAGGACAATTACCAATTACACTAAATCAATCTATTAAACTGTTAACTAGTTGGATTAATCAAACATATTCACTGTCCTGTAATACTCTTTACAACTATTTATGCAAGGGCTAGTCAGTTAATCTATGTGGAGTACATTATGTGTTAAAAATATGTACAGTGCAGTTAAAATGAGTAAAACAAACTTTGCTTCTGCACCAAAGGTTCTGTAAGCTGCAGACATGTCTGAGGGGTGAGTATTAGCCTCTAAAGGTAGCCACAATTCTGCATACTGCTTGTATATTAAATAATAACAATTATATATCTTTTGTCTACTTTTCTTGTCACGTGCTGATGAAGACCGGTGAGTCAAAATGATTTCTTTCACAATCATTAAATAATCATCAATATTGATCAGAATTTTGCATTTTATGCTTAAAAAGACATTTGAAAACCTATATTAATTACTCTATTTGAGGTATAAAGTATTCTTATCTTTCTCACAGAGAAAGCCAAAATATTCAGCAACACGCAGACTGCATTTGAAGGTAGGTCTTATAGACCTTTGGCCATATGTGAACAGTATTTAACGGCATGCCACATGATCTAATACCGCATTAGTTTTTATCCAAGCATTACTATATTACAGTCCAAACTGCTGAAGAAGGCAGCTTCTATGCTGGTGGCTGAAAGTGAAGAGAAGAAACACGAGAAGGAAAGAGCTGTGAATGAGTGCTTCCCTCCGCTGAAGCTGTCAGGTCTGTCAGTCCAGGAACTCCAGGTACTGACGCAGCAAACCATGCCGATTCAGTCATTATTATTCTGAATCATGTTGACGGTTTTCTTTTTCTTTACAGGACCTTTGCAAAGACTTACATCGTAAGATCGATGTTGTAGATGAAGCACGTTATGATATGGAGGTTAAGGTAGACAAAAATGCAAAAGAGGTACTGTAAAACTGAATCAAATAACAGTTAATACATTTACAGACCTATCACGAAGTTGTGTGTGGTTCTTGTTTTTTTCTGTAACCGTGATGTTTGTTGCACAGATCCAGACACTGAATCAGAAGATCACTGAGCTGAAGGGGGTAAAGAGGCCAAACTTGAAGAGGGTGAAGAAAACTGCAGATGACATGCTGGGTGCATATACCGACACCACCAAACTCATGAAGGCTGATTTCAAGGCCAACCTTAAGACAGTGAAGAAGGAGGATGAAAAGGTGAAGTTGGCGGCTGAGACAATCGTCCACAAAATAACAAACTGCATCAACAAGTAGATTACAATCTATATCTTTATCTTTACAGAGGGAAGAGGTGACTGACTGGCGTAAGAATGTGGAGGCCATGTCTGGTATGGAGGGCAGGAAGAAGCTGTTTAATGCAGGACAATAAGAAGGTGCTTGTGTGGAGCAAAGCGATGTTAGCAACACATTATCTTAAAGGTCCAGTGTGCAGGATTTAGTAGTATCTAGCGGTGAAATTGCAGTTCGCAACCATTTGAATCCCACCCATCTCTCCCTCCCCTTCCAAGCGCACAGGAGAAACTACAGTTGCCACAAAACTCGCAAAAAAACGGCGCTATCTAGAGCCAGTGTTTGGCTTGTCCGTTCTGGGCTACTGTAGAAACACAGCAGGTCAACAAGGCGACCTCCCTGGAAGAGGTCCTGCTCCCTACATATGTAGATACAAACGGCTCACTCTAAGGTAATGAAAACACAACTATTCTTATTTTTAGGTGATTATACACTAATAAAAACATAGTTATAAATATTAGATTCCATTTCTGCCAATAGCTCCTCCTAAATGTTACACACTGGACCTTTAAACCTTAAGTTTTAAATGTTCAAGTGCAAATGTTTTTTATTAAATGTATTTGCTCATCTTTGTTTCAGAATCATTGTCCAAATTCAAGAGGGTTTCTATTACAGGATTAAATAAACCTGGTTTTGTAAAGAATGATGCCAACCACAGCCACTTGTAAAAGATTAAATCATTTTAATCTTGCTTTAATGTAAACTTGTAATTGTAATTGTATAATATATAGTTCCCGTTGCATATTGAAATTGTGCTTATGAAAAGGCTATGCATTATTTACATTATACAGATGATGGCGCTGTCCCACTATCTGTAATACGTGATGCTGATTAAACAACCGTGGCGACTTTTCTGCTTGGTTTCTTTGTTTTGTACGTATTTCAATCTATTCAAATCAGTGCAGAGCAATGGGAGTAAAGTGGTGAACCTGGTGTTGTAGGATGCCATGTAGAAGAGCAGTGATATACAGCATACTGGCTGTCAGGACAGAGCAGGCTATTTTAGTTAGGCCCCTAACAGAAGGCAATAGGAGCCATTAAATTTGACTTGAGTTTTCTTCCTGCCATTTAAAGAAGAGCCGCTGCTGCCTACCACAACAGGTTTTCTGCAGAGATAAAAAAGGTATGTTGATTTTTCTGACGATGATAGTGCGGCTTTAGAATATATCAGACAATTAGACAATTTCACTATTTCAGCAGTTGCATTTATCTGGAATAATTTAAAGAATAGCAGGAGCCTCATTATTAGGCAGATGGAAAAAACTGCAAGTGTAATGTGAGAGTTAATACATTTTGATCTTTCATAGACCAGATATTAGATATGAAAAGACCAAAATAAGACCATTTGTTGTAAAATATAAAGGCACAATTAAGGTTTAAATTCCCTCATTAAGTTATTCCAATGGTAATGTGCACTTTACTACAGCAAAGCTATTCATTTTTACTAATTTTAACAAATGCTACAGGGAAATTGCTTTAATTACAAAGATGAGCCACTTAGTTACATTTTGTTACATTCTGTATATTTGTCTTATTTGGTGACTACTAATTCTGATTTTGATTCTGATCTGTCTGCCTTGAAACAAAAAAATAATAATAATAATGCATTTTATTTAGGGGCAACTTTCATAACACCCGAGGTCCCCTCGCAGAGTAAAATACAGATCACTACACAAGGCAAAACACAGAACGAACAATCTGCATATACAGATAAAGTGCAGTAAAGACTCAATAAAACATATTATAAAAAAGCATGTATAAATAGATATGTCTTAAGGCACATTTTAAAAGTTAACAAGGAATCGCTGTTGCGAAAAAGAATATCATCCAAACAATCTGCAGCGCTCACGCGTGCAGTGTTGCTAATTTCAAGGCTTAATGTTGGTATGTTACCATACCAAGGTCTGGATGACTCTAACTTGAGTAGCTAGTGGTACTGCATGTATGTACTGCTGCTACTGCAACGAATACGGTTTCTCACTTTAGTATGAATCATTTTATTTTTACAGATAAAAGCCAACCATGTCTGAGGCGTAAGTTCTGATTTTGTTATTTTTATGTGAATCAATATTTGTAAAATCTGAGTAATTCTTTATCGTGTTGACGCCAACTCTTATCTTATTTCTTTTCCTTTGCATCATTATAATATCCACCGTAGACCGGTAAGTTATTTACATAATTAGTGTAGCTAATTAAAAGAAATCTTCATTTAGATACCATATGTGTGTTTGTATAAAGGTTGCTACATAAAGGTTCTGTCTACTTCTTTTTTGCAGAACAAATCAAAGATCTCTGCATCTCGCAGACTGGCGCTCAAGGTATCGCCATCTTTGTCTTCACTACAACTGATAATAATTCACCACAAATAAACATTTATTGACATCAGCCACAAGTTCCCAAAATAAGAGTGATCTGCGCTGCAAAGTGAATCATTCTCCCTTTTCAATTTAGACCAAGCTGCTGAAAATGGCAGCTGGGATGCTGGAGAAGGAGAAGGAGGATAAGAAGCTGGAGAGAGACGCCACTTTGAGCGAGAGAGTCCCTCCACTCCAGCTGTCTGGTTTGTCCACGCAGGACCTTCTGGTATGTGCAGGTCACTGCATGAGCCGCCCATCATACAATAATGAAATTGTTGAAATGCTCCATACGAAAGCATCTCTATGATGTATGTACTGCAGATGCCATGCATACAATATGTTCATATGCAGTAGGTGCATTAGAGGACAGATTCCTCGTCCTCTACATTTCATATTTTGGGCATTAAAATATGAATGGACACTATTATTTAGAGCAACCTTCAAATCATTAATAACTCATACAATTAGAAACATTATGATTTCACAAATATATACACTAGTAGTAAGTGTAACAATCAAGAGAGAAAACTGTGCAACTAGCCAGAGGATTGCAGGGTTCTCAATACAATATGATATGATTCTCGTTCTGTCTGCAGGCTCTGTGCAAAGAACTGCACCATAAGATCGATGTGGTAGATGAAGAGCGCTACGACATTGATGCCAAAGTGGGCAAAAATAACAAGGAGGTAAATGTTTTTTCGTGTTATTTTGATTTACATGTTGATTTAATTCTTTACTTTATGGAGGAGGTGTTTATTGTGCTTTTAGTGATCACAAATGAATCTTACTGGATGCTTTGCAAAAGGCAGCAGCAGCAATTGTATCTTATTTATTTTCATTTACCACAAACATTTAGGGTTAAATTTATTTTAATTGTGATCTGCATACTTTGTACTTACATTTTGAATCGCTTCCTGCAGATTGAAAATCTGTCTCGGAAGATCTTTGAGCTGAAGGGCAAGATGAAGCGACCTGCTCTCAAGAGGGTGAAGATCTCGGCTGACGCCATGCTGGGAGCTCTGCTGGGCGCTAAGGTCAAAGAGTCTGTGGACTTCAAGGCCAACCTCAAGACTGTGAAGAAGGAGGAGGAGAAGGTAAGTCGACGGCAGCAGATTGATATATTTTAAATTACGCTGGTTTTTAAAGATTTCAAGATTACGTCAGGCTGGGTAGCTTAGGTTTTAATTATGGCACGATGGTGTGGTATTGCTCATGTTATTTTGGGGATACTTTGTGAAAGTACAGTACCACTGAGAATAATTTTCTTCTTATGTGCAGAAGGAGGAGGTGACTGACTGGCGTAAGAACGTGGAGGCCATGTCTGGTATGGAGGGCAGGAAGAAGATGTTTAATGCCGGACAGTAGATTTTATATTTATGGACATTTTAAATACAAATGCTGTTTTACAGTGGAAAGGAATAGAGAGGAGAATAAAGTTAATGTCACTGCTGGCAATATTAAGTCGACAGCATACAGTATGTGTGAGTGTGTGTCTAGACTTCACATTTGCAATACTCAAAAATGTTAAGATTCAAAGGAAGGGAATTATGTTTATTTTATAAATGTTTATGTTGTGTCTACACGGTCATAACAGATATAGTGAAATTTGCTGTGTGTCTTGATCTTGAAATGCCTGGAAAAGACCAGTTTATGTCATGATAATAAATACTTCTGATTAACACAGGAAACGGATGCTGCACTTTTCTATTTAAATATCTACTCTAGCATCGGAGTTGCTTCTCGACACTAGACTGGCACCCAACATCAGCCGATGGTAGTAATCGCTCCCAGACCTGGACGGTGTGAACAGTAAATCAAAGCAGACGTAACATTCGCTTTAAGAACTGTGAACGTCCAAAAATAAGAGAGGTCGCAGGTTCAGGGCCGCAATAATCCGCTCAGTGAAGCAACAAGGGAGTAGCCGGAGCGCACAGTACAAATCCACACTACTACTACTGCTAAAAATAATCATTAGAACTGAAACAATTAGTCAGTTAGTTAAATTAATTTGCAACAATTTGGATTATGACAAATTGTTTAAACATTTCAAGCAAAAATATCAAACAATTTCATTGAGGCTTGAGGGACTTGTGTTTTCTGATATTTTCTAAATCAAATGATTAATCAGTTAAACCAGAAAATAATTAGCAGATTAAACAGTAATGAAAACAACATTACTTAGCCCTAGTTATAATAAGAAACTGCATCCAGTGTGTTAAAAAAGGATGCCATTTAGTAAATGCTTTTATCCAAAGCACCTTTGAGTACCATGGGCCTTGCAAGATACCGAACTTCTAACCGTGAGGGAAACATGGGAGAATCCACTGCTGCCCTTTCACTCTTGACCCAAAAATATTAATCACTCTATCGACACGACTCCTAATGTCGAAAATCATACAGGACAGCGATGATACACAAAGCATACTGTATTATAGGGGTAGCTCCTCTGATTTACACATAAAGGTCAGTTAACTAATCAAATGCACTATATATATATATATATATATATTATATACTGCCATATCCACCTACCTCATGTAGATAAAACAACCTGTGGTACAACAAATAGATGCTTTTGGATGCATTATGGGAAATGTAGGATCCAGTGCTCTTGGAGCTTGATCCATATGACTAACAGTCAGGACATCGCGGCCTCTTCTGGGTCATTCTTTTTTCCAATCCGTCTCTTGTGAGTAACTCTTTATGGAAGTGCAATGTTAAATGTCTTGAATACTCCTATAAAACAAGCACTGGAAGAATTTCTAAAAATAGTATTTGACCCAAAGTTTGTACTCCACTATTCTTGTTTAGTCGTTCGTTGCCTACCTATCCTCGTGTGAGGGCCTGAGTCGCAGCCATTTGAGGTTACTGAACCTTTGACTCCATGTTACAACAATGACACAGATTCAACTCTGGCTAGCTCAGTTTACAAACCACCAAGCCCTAACCAGCACCTGTCCTTGTTCCTCTGCTCCCCTAAATAAAACCTGACTAACGTTTGGCTTTGTTCTTACCTTCAAGGTGGTCCTGTAATATTTGAATCAGGCTACAATAGTCTGCCATCACACACAAGCAAAGGAATGGTGATGTATATACAGTTAGGTGGACAGATGTGCACTGAACATTACACTACTTCTAACGTTTTGCAATGATGTAGGGAAAGTTAGAAACTATCTAATTTCAAATTGATGCAAGGAGATAAAGCAAATCAGTTGCAGCAATGGGTCAGAGCAGACCTTCGAATGTGGAGCAACAATCACTATACCACTGCCATTTTTTAACGGGTTTATATTCTCAAAAACATTGACATTGTTTAATTGTCAGGTGGATTTTTTAATCTCTATTTTTTTTCTTAAAATTGGAGGATGAAATTGCAAATTGCCATGAACAAGGGAATGAGAATATTTCTCATTTTTAAGACATACAGTTGATGTGGCCACTAGATATGGGGATGACTATTAAAAACCTCTCCAGTCTCAGTTGTTGACACTGTTAGATGCCTTTAGATGGACATCTTGAGATGGTCCAGATTCACACTTGGACTGTGCTGTGCTGTCAGACAGCAGCAGTAGCACAGACAGGAGTCTATTTTTGTGAGCCATACACATTTGGCACAGACACTATAAATCTGACTGATTTTTCTCCATCGTCTCTCAGAAAGTCGTTTGCTGCCTCCCTCACACGCACTTTTCTTCAGTTTTGAGGTACGACTGTTCAGCTTGAGGGTACAGTGTTGCGAATCCTCTGGTACTTGTAGTAACTTCTCAGCATGCTATGAGTTTGAAACAAATACTAACTTAGAATCTGTAAAATCTCTAATCAGAGCAGTGTCCCGATTTTGTTTTTACTTTGTTGGTTTATTGGATATCATTGTGATTAAGATTAACAGCAAACTGAACATTGTCATTTTACATGCCTGTGGATTATCTGGCCATTCACCTTTTTTGTCACCTATGCTGAGACTCTTGTCAGTTATGTTAACACATCCACTGACTCAGCTTTGCACATGACACAAGTGCTTTTAAAGCAATTGGTTTTATAGTAATTTTGAAAGATTAACACTGCATGCATATGAAACAGAAAACCAAAGCCTGACTTAACCTATTATTTAATCTAGTTGTACTATGTATTTATATTCGTAATAACATTTAACTTAATTCTCGTGAACTTTCATTTGAACTCCACATGGATGAGGGGGAGATAAAAGTGTATCCATATCTATCTATATTATACTTTGATTAAACGTACTGTAGCTGACAAAGGATGATCAGAATAAAGTAAGCAAAATGTAATGTAATGAAAGCAAAGTGTGAATAGTGACAGAACTACTTGTCCAATCCGTCTTAAATTGCACGAGGGGAACAATAAAGTGAAAAAATAAATAACTTTGTGCAGCTTTAATGGGCCAATGAATGTTTGGAGGGGGTGAAATACTTTGACCGGGGAGGTTAAGGAGATCATCAGTCTTCAACATACAGCTCATTTGAACCGTAGGTAAAGGTGAAGGGAATTCGCTCTGTTTGTAATTAAATGCATGATGGTTAAAATTTCACAAGATCACAGTTTTCTTTTTCTTTTACTTTTCCAATTCTAGTGCGGGAATTTCAGACAATCATGGCTGATGCGTGAGTATAATCTCTTTTGGTTTATTTTAAAGTGGTCATTGACAGCTTCAAAGTATAATGTAAAACTATGTATTGATCTCTATTTTGTAAATATGCTGACATGTCTCCTCTCCCTCTTGTTAATGTCGCCAACAGACCTGTAAGTATTAATCACAAGACATCTTTAATAAGTCCTTTTTTCAATCCTTCATTAGTCTATAAAGGCCATAAAATAATGTATGCAAATGTGATATGCTCTGCAATATATAGTAAATAGAATGTAGACTATATTTAATATTTTTATGTGTAAATTCTAGAAAAAATCAAAGATCTCATCCTCTCGAAGGCTGGGGTTGAAGGTAAGTTTTTCTTTATTTTTTCCTCTATTTGTCATGATGAATTGGATTTTCATATACGATGCTAGAATGCATATCAGTGTGTTTCTCAAAACAAAAAACCAAAACAAGGATTGTAAACATTAGCTAACAAAGATCAGATCATTAGCTAGCACACGGTACAGCATGACGTGGTGTGTGCAGTATCCTGAAACGTATCACGTGTGTGATGCGTGTTAATAAGAATTGCATTATACATACAGTACATATATGTGGTATAAATGTTTTTCGAAAGATGTGTCATACTCATGGTCAAGTTGTATCGTGTGAATTGATTATATGGGGGGAAAGCGGCTTTTTCATCTATTTATTTAGATTTTTTCCTTAAGATTAGACTGCTGGCTGTCGCTGCTCAGATGCTGCAGGAGGAGAAGGAACAGAAGATAAAGGAAAAAGAAGCTGCTCTGGCAGAAAGACTTCCTCCTCTAAATCTGTCTGGTCTGTCTTTGCAAGAGCTGCAGGTCTTTCGTTTCATTCTATATTTTTTTAAATATACGTTTCTCTAACTATTCACAGTTCTTTCAATTTGAGTTCATGCTGTATAATAATACCACTAGAGGGTGTCTTTTTTTTTTTTTTTAAACAGGATCTTTGCAAAGACTTGCACCACAAGATTGATGTTGTAGATGAGGAGTGGTATGATATTGGCCTCAAGGTGTCCAAAAACGAAAAGGAGGTGAGCTGCTCAAGAATAAATAGGGGGAAAGAATTATGCATTTTTACAGTTACTGCATTCAGTGTTTTAACTATGAAGAAAGGGTCACAACATGAGAGCTAAAAATGACAAACACGCACTGAGAATAACAAGACATAACAGACATTAAAGCCTGTTGTTGTTCTTCGAAGATAAACTCTATAGCACTGTTTGGTGCTATGGCAACAAACAGTGCCCCCAAATATTTTAGAACTCAGCATAGTTCATAGTTGTGTTTTACAACATCAACAATAAGCTGGGAGGAAATTGGAAGTTTGCGGTTTGGCTGTTTGAACACAACCTGCTCCATTGTAATCCATTGTAGATACACACGGCACTAAATCATGTTCTGCTCATTTGTTTGGAGCCAATTAATTATTATTATTTAGGGTTTCAACAAACATATATTGGGCCAAGATTGACTAAATATCGAATATGGGGTATTGAGCAATCAGGGGATTCCCCTCCAATAAATCAGATATTACTTCCTAACCACAGATTATTAAACATCTGTAAAAGTAGCAATTGAACATTTTTTTAAAATTTCATCTCCACTAATTGTTAAAACTAGAGTGCGGGACGTTTACATATAAATGAACATCCGTTACATTCAAGCCCCTGCCAAAAGAGCTGACACAATGCTGACTAAGCCTCAGGTAATTCTCTGTATTTCCCAGTACATATAGTTTTTAAATCCGGTGTCTTTGGCAGACACAGACGTCAAGTTACTTCTCTTGTACAGGTTGGTAAAATATTTGGAGAAGGCTATGTAACTATTACATTTACTCTACATATATAATAATGGATTAGTGTCTTGGAACTATTTGTTGTTTGTATTTCAGTAACTATTTCTGAACATGATCCTGGGGCGAGGTCACTGTAGGCAAACACAACAGTGTTTGTGGAATTACTCTCACTGCCAGAAGGGGGAGACAAAAGCTTTAAAATCTGATTTTTTTAATTAAGTAGTAGCATATTTCAGGGTACTGGTTGGTCGAGCTGTTAAAACTTTACAGGAATTTGATTACTTGAACACATGTGTACAGGTTATTCACTACAAAATCTAAACTTAACTCAAGGTCCACTTATTTGCTTTTTCTGGAGCTTTTGGTCAAATCTCACTTCATCTGCTGAGAAAGACAGCAAGATTTTAGTTAAAAGATTTTTTTTATTAAATGACTGTTTCTAATGTTTAGAGTGAACTTTCCTCTCAATATTTAGGATGAATTACAATTAGACATATTGATAAATCCCAATGTTCATAAATCCAAAGATGGATGTGGACAAGTGAACTGGTGGGGGAAAATGTTAGGGAGCTTCCCTCAACATTGTGTTCATGTAAATAAACAAATAGCAGTGAGGTAGTCTACTTGACTTGGTAAAATGGCAACAGCACAATCTCTTCTATCACATGATCCCCTGGCCAGATTGACAACATGAACCTGAAGATCACTGAGATTCAGAGTAAGTTCAAGAAACCGAC
Organism: Coreoperca whiteheadi; assembly: GCA_011952105.1. Taxonomy (NCBI): domain Eukaryota; kingdom Metazoa; phylum Chordata; class Actinopteri; order Centrarchiformes; family Sinipercidae; genus Coreoperca; species Coreoperca whiteheadi. Next base: position 10,362,983 of record CM022474.1, on the reverse strand, counting down.
CCTGAAGAGAGTGAAGATCTCAGCGGAAGCCATGCTGAGCGTTCTGCTGGGCTCCAAACACAAGGAGTCCATCGACTTCAAGGCCAACCTCAAAACGGTCAAGAAGGAAGAGGAGAAGGTAAGCCTGGCTTTTGCTTTAGGGTCACGGAAACCTTCAGGTAACGGGTTATTTTTGGTCAGATTCTCTCTTTTATCTTGGCTGTATGTCTCATGTTACGTTATGTTTCCAACAGAAGGAGGAGGTGACTGACTGGCGTAAGAACGTGGAGGCCATGTCTGGTATGGAGGGCAGGAAGAAGCTGTTTGACGCCTCTGGCAACTAAAGAAACATTTACTTTTGTTTAAGAGACCTTATATATTTTAGATATTATACCAGTTTATGAATTGCAGGTAGAAGAAACACCCTCAAAACCAGGACAAAATAAAGGAAAAGTAACAGGTGTGGTTTATTTAAAAAGGGACTATGGGCTTCAAGTGGTCTTAAAATCATACTGATACTCAATGTGCATCAGTATTTTTAGGAACAGTTTTGTGTCATTAACTGCTTATGGATGTAGTGACTGTTAGCAGCCTTGTGATGGCAGCATAACACTTTCAAACAATCAGAGGACACTCAGACATGTGTGGACCTACAGAATAGTATGTTGACTGTGGAGAAATATTGTTTGTCCCTCGTAAATTAACATTTGCTATTGTGCTATCTGCTGTGATTGATTGCCATCTAGTGTGTCAATTGATTGGCTATTAAAGATATCATGCTAAAAACTCTGTAGGATTGCAGGCTTTGTTCAAGCTATTGCAGGGGGAGTATGTTATCTTCATATTTGGTTTATGTGCTTGATACAAAGTCAGCAACGTTCTCTCAATTAAAAGATAACAATCCTGCCATGGTTCTCCTCCACTGTGTGATCTAATGATCGACCTGGATTGTATGTGGGATCAACTTTAATTTCACACACATAACATTGGATTAAAGCTCCTTCAGGCTTCGCCTTCTCCTCCTAAGGCGAGGAGACGGAGGCACCAAGAAAGCATCACAGGTGGACTGTCCCAATAAGAACTTTCACACCTCAGACTTATGAGACGTGAGACGCAGTGAAAGAATGGTGAGGACGGACAGAGGGGCTATTTTAGTGAGCCACTCACATGAGCGCTGGAATCTATATATCTACCCTCTTTCTGCCCTTCTCGACTCAGAAAAAGACGTCTCCCACTGTATAAGGTAAGGAGGTTTCATTTTGAAATATTACAGAACATGAAGGGATAAAACACCAGATGGAGGCTTTTAATTACAAAACTCTTGCAAAAAAACTTTTCGAAAAACGGATTCTACTCCAAACTCTATTTAAAAACTATGGGGGAATTGATTCTCTGAAACAGCATTTATGTTAATTAAAGTTATCATTTCTTACAACTGAATGTCAACGGAAAGCTATCCCATTTTAAAAAGGAATCTCCTTACACGTGAGTCAGGGAGTAGAGTTTTTTTTGTTCATGTTTGACATCAGCTGGCTTCCTCTGATCCTGAACAGAAGTCCAAGTAGAAGCTATAAATAACGCATCACAGTGTGGATTTGATTTATGTGTTCTTCTTCATTGCAACCTATTCCCATTGATTATAATTTTGTGGTGTCATTTCAATGTAATGATCTGAAATAGACACATTTTTGCTTATTAAATTAAGGGTCATGAAAAATGTATATAAAAAAACCCAACATGAATCCTACCTTCTCTGGTCTTGATTGATTACTTGTCAGGTAATTATAACCAGTTCTGGTTTCATTTTAAGGAATATTTTTTTAAGTTGTAGGGGTTTGACCTTTAAACAATGTCATAGATTGTTTGTGTCCCCTGCTGTGGAACTGCAACCTATGGTATATAGAATTTCTGCATCAGATGTGATAAAAACTGACTTTCTGCTTAATTATAAACAAGCTAAAATATATGTGTGAATTCTTATGTAAAAAAATGATAATTGACTTCCTTTCTTTCTTTTTTTTTTTTACTTTGATAGATTTAACACAGAACTGCAACCATGTCTGAAGTGTAAGTACCCATGTCTCCATTTACTTTTTTCAAACCATAACTCAAATTTTACTGCATGAAATTACAAAAATGTAACAAATTGCACCTTTTCTCTTTCTCTTCTTGAAATATGGACATCACCTTTCTAACTGGACAGGTCTTCGGTGAGTTGGTTCTACTGTCAAAGACAGAATAAATGTCTTAAGTATGAACCGAGTTATTCATTCATTGCATCAGTTGTGGGACTAAAAACTGTAATTGTGTTGAATAAGAAAGATTAGCCTATGTATTCTGCCCTCCAAATCCACAAATATGCATAAGTGCCTTGACTATACTATATATGAAACCGACTGACTTAACACTTGTATATAATATAATCCTACGATTCTTTTTTTTAAAGTTAAAAAGTACAAAGGATAAAGTCAAATTCTACTCAGGCTATAGTCAGTATTGTATATGTTGTCATTATTTGTGTTTGTTGCTCATGACAAGACTAATATGCAAAACCTGCACAGAACAATGAACACTGGAAAATTCACTGTTATATATTTGAAATGTTTTTCCAGAAATCTGACAAGATATTTATACTGTCTTCTTTTCCAGAAACCAAAGCCAAAGATATCTGCATCTCGCAGACTGTTCTTGAAGGTATATTATGTGTAACTTTGTGTTAGTCTTGGATAGTAATGTTGTATCTTGTTCAAGAATTTACAATCTTCAAGTGCTGTAAACCATACATTGTCTGGTTGACTGAGGTGTGATTTTGTGTATGCACCAGACCAAACTGCTAAAGAAGGCCATGACTATGCTTGAGAATGAAAAGCAAGTCAGAAAAGATGAACGAGAGAGAACCCTCGCCGAGAGAGTCCCAGGGCTCCAACTGTCAGGCCTGTCTTTGCAGGATCTACAGGTACATTTATCATTGAAGCATTTTAATCCACGTAAGGAGTTTTTTGTTTGGGGGGCGTTTGGCTCTAAAGAAAGCCAACATTAAATCACATAACTGTCTAAACACTTTAAAAGGGTCACTTCACCCAAATCACTTTTTCCCCACCTACCCCTAGTGGTATCCAGTATTTCGTTTTGGTTTTATTTGAAGAAGTTTAGCAATATCTGTCACTGAGAGGCTTCTGCTGCCACCCAAATACAATCAAGGTGAATGTAATTGAGTTTGTGGTGCTTTAGCTTTTGTTCCTCGGTCTGTCAAAGTGTTAACTCAGAGTTTGGGTTCTCAGTAGGTAATGGTAAATGGACTGCATTTATATTTTTTCTACCTTAGCTGACAAAGCGCTTTACAGGTTGCCTCTCATTCACCCATTCACACTCACATTCACACACCAATGGCGGCACATTGGGAGCAACTTGAGGGTTCAGTGTCTTGCTCAAGCACACTTCGTCATTGCAAATTAAGCACTGAATGTAAAAGAGAGCGACTGCATTGATTGCGCTGCAGCCACTTACTCGTAATGTCTGATGGAATGTATTTTTGTAGTATTTATTTTGTTGTTCCGGTTAAAGGTTGTTATTTGTTACATATGTGAAACAGTGAACGTCTTGGGATGCAAGACACAGCTCAGAAAATATTCTGATAATAAACTGAAATCAAATCAAATCAAACCACTGAATAATTACATTTGAAAACTTCAACAGCAATGCCTATTGCCAAGAACAATGTCGCAGTTAGTCAGAATAATCCACGGTGTCAATAGTTTTAATAGGGACCATCAGGAAAAACTTCCAATGTAAATTATCAACAGCAAAGTCCTTGGATTAATCTGAAGATCAAACAAATTCCACTGCAAATGTTGGATGTATTTATATAAATTAATATTATGGTATATTTTATAAACAAATCACTGCCCATACAGAAGTTGTCCAGACCAGTTACATTCAAACAAATTCTAAAAGGCTAAAGTCTAATACACTAAAGGTTTCTGTCCACAGAATCTTTGCAGAGAGCTACACCAGAAAATTGACGTGGTTGACGAAGAGCGGTATGACATTAATTCCAAAGTGACGAAAAATGATAAGGAGGCAAGTAATATTTGTGAATATCCGTTTGACTTCTTTCCTTTTTCACGTGAAATTAAGCGATTTACAAAGTTAAGGGATGCATAGCTTAAAGGTAATTTTGAGGGTGGGTTTGCCATTTGTGTTGTGGGAAAAGATACAGGACCTGTCTCAGAAGATCTTTGAGTTGAAGGGCAAGATGAAGAGACCGAACCTGAGAAGGGTGAGGGTGTCTGCAGACGCCATGCTGGGAGCTCTGCTGGGCGCTAAGGTCAAAGAGTCTGTGGACTTCAAGGCCAACCTCAAGACTGTGAAGAAGGAGGAGGAAAAGGTAAGAGCTGCTGTCTTTAACTTCCATGTATTACTAAAAACAATGTGTTGTCCCTTCAATTTAGTTCATTCAGTCACTAAGGATAGTCCACTCGGTATCTGTGCTGCTTTCCTGGGAGTCCTGGGTACATTTATTAAACACACGAATAATAAAACAATTAAAAACATATACGTCTGCACTGTTTTGGTGAGGAAGTTTAGACCTAGTAGCAGCATGAATCCAGGATATTAACACTAATGCTAAAGCTAAAGATACACATTTCTTGAATATAGGGATATGAAAGATGGCAGGTTAATTAAAGCATCTTCGCATGATGCCCAAAATGAAACCCTGATGTGAAACCTGAACTGCAAAAATGCTTTTAAAGGAATGAGATAGCGACCTGAGAAGGGTTTCATAAATGCAGAGGAAGTAAGAATGCAGTTGCAGAGTATCTGAGGCAGCGGTGTTTAGTGCAGGATTTCCATTCTTCTTTTAATATTAGCACGTATCCCTTTATTCCCCAACACTGCACCTATTTGTGATGTGCAAAATTATTACAAATACAGCACTTGTATTTTAATCCTGAATGCACTAATCCTAAATCATCATCTTCTCGCCCCACAGAAGGAGGAAGTGACTGACTGGCGTAAGAACGTGGATGCCATGTCTGGTATGGAAGGCAGAAAGAAGCTGTTTAATTCTGGGCAGTAGATTTTGTGATGAATTTCTTTGTGAAGGTGTTTGCTGCTCTGAAACGGGTGGAACCAGTGAATCATGTGGCCGTTAATCACTTTATAATGACAGTGAAACTGAGGACCAGGTTAACATGGTTCTGGCACAGTTCATGTTTCAAGTTTGTAAATGCCAATTTAACTGTATGATAACTCATATAACACATATAGTTATTGACATTAAGTATGATGTGTTATGAAAAACATATGCATTTAACATATCAGAACACTGTATTGCTTTTGTAGTTTTTAGCATCCATATTAATTCATGAACACAGCACCCCTATTGGCTCTCCAGGTCACCTGTAGCAATGTTACTGGCTTGCTTTTTGACGTCTGCTATATGCAACAATAAACAGGCAAGGAGCAGAGAAAATGCAGATGGGCATATTTGTCTTCAATTATGAATCTGAATTTGTCCAGTTTATACTTTGCCCATATTGCCCAACAAAAGTGTCTTTTGAATTACGGCCTTTGTATGACAACATCAAACATGGAGAACAACATTTCCCTGTATTCTTGTGTTTACAGAGAAAAAAAATGGGCTCACACGAGGTGAGCATTCTTGAAAATGAGAGTGGCATTAGACTTAGACATTATGATGGGAAGGAGCAGTGTTATGAATGGTGTATCAAACAATAAAATGTAAATGACATTGCTCGGAGAAGAATGGTCCTCTGTGCTGTGAACGCTGAATGCTGTTACTCTCCTTACAGCACTGTTTAAGTATTTGTATACCTGTAAGTGTTATATATCGTCATAAATGTGTCTACTGTCAGAGACCTTGCCATAGCATTTTGTGCCGTGGTAGCGCTCCCTTTCACATCTCTGGTGTATTAGATCATCGTGGGGCAAATGTTGGAAATCAAATATCAGGACTGTTTTATAACAATATTGGATAGCTTATGATTTCAGCATAAATCCGATGAGGAACTTTGATTTGTCAGGTATTTACTTTCTGGAGTACTCAGACACACAACACCTTCTTATTTATAGCCAGGTTTAAACAACCTGATTTCAATGAAACATTCAAAAACTGTTAACTTTTTCCTGAAGTAGCTTCACTGTACAGTGTGTTGGAGTGGACAACAATGTAGCAGTATGTAACGTTACCCAAGCTAGTGGTTAAACGATTAGTTGTGTTCTTTAAAACACTAACGTTAATCGGTTTGATTGTTAGACACATTTACACTGTTTTCCCACACGCCTGCGTCATTTTGTAGGCGGGTATAACGTTACAAGCAAACTGTCCCTTCCCTCTGCCTCTAAGACTGCTGTCCTTCTCTTACAAACATCATAAATCCTTCCCAAACTGTAAACCACAAAGCCCTTCCAACAAAACATCAACGGTTAGCTAGCCATAACGGTACCTCTCCAATACATTCACAACGGTTACTCCCCTTCTTCTTCTTCCTCCTCCTCCCCGGCGAACGTGTCTGGCCGTTACTACAACTCCTAATATGGGCATAACATTTGACAAGGGCGCCGCCCACATGCGATATCCGCCATTCTGATTAGAGGAACGCAATGTCAATCATCAACGTTCACAGGAACATGTACATGGCCTGCCAAATACTGTCAACACTTTCGACTGTACTTGCTACATTTACGCCGGATTTAAAACCCACACTTGGTAAGACGACTTTTTCACAATATTCTGATCATTTTGGGATGAGGCTCCCACATGCCTTTGGTTCAGTTTTGTATACGTTGGTCTTTACCTCGGTCTGGGCGGCCATAATATAACGTTACGCTGGACTGGACGGTAATTTACATAGCCACACGTCCATCCATCCGTCCAGGCTTGCTAATAAGCTTTGTAGCAGCATCCAATGACATATTTGCATAATAATAGTAGTCAACGTTAGCTAACGTCATTGTTTTGTGTCCTGCCTCTGAATAAGGCTAGTTAATAAGGGTGAGTGTTGTAGCGGTCAGCCTTTAGCCTGTCACTGTTTTAAGAAAACCTCTAACCTTTTGCTGGCACTTCCTCAAAGAAGTGCCTGCGCCTGAACTCTGATCAGATACACAGAGTTATGAATAAGTGAGGCTATACATTGTAAGCTGGATATTAGTGGTATTCTCCTCGAATTTGTGTAATATTTTCACTTCTGTAATGCACTAACTGCATAATAGTCTTGTTCATTTCTGCTGAATGTGTGCAGGTTTCTGCTGCTGGTGCTTCGGATGTCCAAGTACAAACTCTTTCTGCTGAGGCATGGGGAGGGGGCCTGGAACAAAGAGAACCGGTTCTGCAGCTGGGTTGACCAGAAGCTGAGCGAGGATGGGGTGAAGGAGGCTCAGGACTGTGGTAGGCTGCTGAAGGAGCAGGGCTACAAGTTCGACTTAGTATTCACCTCCATACTCAGCCGCTCCATCCAGACAGCGTGGCTGGTGATGGAGGCTATGGGTCAGGAGTGGGTCCCCGTGGTCAAGTCCTGGAGACTGAACGAGCGCCACTATGGTGCCCTGATTGGCCTGAACCGAGCAGAGATGGCTCTACAGCATGGAGAGGAAAAGGTGAAGTTGTGGAGAAGGAGCTATGACGTCACTCCACCTCCGATTGAAGAATCCCACCCTTACTTCCTGGAAATCTACAATGACCGTAGATACACCACTTGTGACGTGCCAAAGGAGAACCTTCCCCGAGCAGAGAGCCTGAAGGAGGTGCTGGACAGGCTGCTGCCATACTGGGAGAGCACTGTGGTGCCAGAGATAAGGAAAGGCAGGAATGTGCTCATTTCTGCTCACGGAAACAGCTGCAGGGCTCTGCTGAAACACCTGGAAGGTATGCTACTGAACTGGCCCAAGCTATTATAAACAGTGCTCCCACAGCTTTTGTCTTTGTGCGGTGAATGCATTCAGTTGAATTCAGCAACAGTTTCTGGGCTCTAAAGGCTGCAGTTTCTAGTCGTTCAAGTCATTTAACTGGGAAGGGCATTTCAGTTCCAGAAATGGAAGGTTGAACTTGTGCAAAAAGGCCAGTGAGTTTATGTTACATTTGGCTGTGGCTATGAAGTCCACGCTGACCTTTCATCACACCCATAAGCTACGAAGGCTCCATGTGCCACAGGGCACTCGGTAACTTAACACATGTAGACTGCTACTTAATATTATGCAGCACAGGATATATACATGCAGGCTGGAGTTGTGTTATTGTCATCAAGCCTGGTTGGGGCTAGTTTTCCTAGTCTGATCTTAATATTACTGTCCTTACTTCGACAGGTATATCGGATGAGGATATTGCCAGCGTGACTTTACCTACAGGGATACCTGTGCTGCTTGAGCTGAATGAAAACCTCAAGCCTGTGAAACCTCGACAGCTCTTGGGAGACCAGGCGAAGATTCAGGCGGCGATTAAAAAGGTGGAGGACCAGGGAAAAGCCAAACCATCAACTTGAATGCACTAAACTGCCTGTAAGACTTAACATAGCTCTGTTCTGGTTGCCTGTGTGCCGCACTTTTATTAGGTACAGTTAAAACTCTTGAAAATGAGTCATTATATAACATCAGACAATAACAACAACGTATTGTTGTTAAAACGATTTAAAGGATAGGTGTGAAGTGGCTGTATGTGTAATTGTGGTCTGACCTGGATGCAGAATGTGTGTGTCACAGCTCAGACTGGTCCGACAGGGACAGGAGAAAGTACTGTAAATGTTTCAGCACTGTGTTGAGTTGTATTATGTGTAAGCACTGAGGAAGCATTTGGTTTGTATGTGATGTTTAAGCTAATTGTCCCTCCTTATGCCTGTATGGTGACCCTAAAGTGGTTATTTATTTATTTACTCGTTGTCTCTACCTTGCAGATTAACAGTAATGTGGTGAAGCTGAAAAATCTTGAAATGTCCAGAGAGAAGAAAATCTCCTTTCGAAAAGATGCTTTTCTGTTACACTGATAAGCTTTAGGAATATATTATTTAAACATGTGCCTTCAGTATTAACACAGTGATCAGCTACTTTTAAAAGCTTCTTTTTAAGTAGAGCATCAAACAGGTCTTGTGGTGATTTTTATTCAAGAATAAAAGCAAATACCTCATAGAAATTGATAGCCAGGCTGTTGATTCCAAGAACGCGGTAATTGTGAGCCACAGAATTGCTGTAAATATGCAAAACCACTGAAATCCTCCACTATCCCACGTCTATGAGTTACTCATACTTTTAAATGGCCTACTCAGTCAGAGTAGCTAGGACTGCTGAAGTTGTTTTTCTATGAGGATTATACAGTGCATTAACTCTGACACTAAATAGTTTGAGTTTAAAACACTGCGGCTAACAAACATGCCGTTTTGGTGAGATAACTGGTTAATGCTTTGCACTTTTGTGGGGATATTATGAGGATTTTTCTTTATTAAATGCAACAACTGTGAATGGTGAATATTCATTATTTTGGATAAATGTGAAAAAAGAAATAGAGTTGAATTGTAGAATACAAGCACTATTTTGGTTTTCATTTGAAATTCTAAATTATTATCATGTGCAATTTCATGTTTCTTTCGTAGCGGTAATAACATGAGTGAAAATGTTACAAGCCACTCTTGAGTCTGCACATTTTGTCCTATAGCAGCGTTACCTTGCTCGTCATCGTGTTACTACTGTGTGTGGCACAGACTACTCCATTGTATGTTGTATCGTGTCTCTTGTTTGTAGATTTAGAGCATTTTGTGTCATTTGTGTCTCCTGTTTTCCCAGTTTGTTTGTTTTGTTGTGTTTCTCTGTCACTGTTATTTTGTACACTGGTCTGTTAGGTCAATAGGGGGAAAGAGATAAGTTAAGAACATGCTCTTGTAGATACTAAAGAGTAGAACGCAGTGATATATTTGTAATTTTCAGATGATTTAAGGTCTTCCCTGCTGTTCACACCCTGCCATATGAGAGTCCGATGAATGATGAAATAAAAGGGAATTCAAATATTCCTAAAAAGATTCTTTTTATTTTTGTGTTCTGTGTCAATTTTAAGCTTCATTTTCAGATAGTTGATCGTTTCGCAACAGGAAGGTGTGTCAAATGTCACACTGACATAAAGTTAGTTATAAATTTTGTGATGGAGCAATAGATGGAGCAACAAATTAGAAAACAAAACAACAATGCTGTTTGGGAAGTACAGATATGCCTGCAATTTTGGTTTTTGGGTGCCTTGAGCCCACTGAAAACAATAAACAACTGAGTCTGTTTGGCTACCACAGATGGATCCAGAGGAGTGGCTCCTCATTTCTCAACCATTTCTGTAATTTGGCCAAACCAGTAGGGCTGAGCAGGGGAGAAACCCTCTAATTGGATGGAAATGCGCTTAAATGGATACGATGATCATCATGATTCTTATGTGGCAGAAGAATGATACCATGTATGTTGGTAGATATTTCACTGTTTGGACCACAGTGTTTGCATGTAGCCTTCAAGGCATCACATTTTCTATTGCAGACGTGCATCGTGCAGGCCAATCATTTTAGTCATTTCTTACCAAACCTGCGTTCACACCAGCAAGGGAGTAAGTGTAGTATGACTTAGGCTGATTCATGAATTGCTTTGAAATGATAAAAAAATAAATAAAAAGATATTTTTTAGGACATTTTATTAATCCTTCAGAAAACTCTTTATATGCATTATATACAGCGATTTAGTGGTGCAAAATCATGTAGAAACGAAACCACCCTGACACACAAAGTTTATAATCATCTCAGAAGGAGCTTATCCTAATAGAACCTACATTAGATTGACATTACCAAGAGTTAATTCAGCTCAGAAATAATTAACTGTGTAGAAACTTGAGGAATCAGCGGCATTACAATTTTGATACATCCCTAAAGTCAAACCGTGTAACAAGCACACACACATCAGCCCTGTGTGAACATCACTGAGTTGCAGCTTGAGCAGGCGGGGCTGTACACTGCACGCTGCTGCTTATAAATCTCTCGTTGCTCCCCCTCTGCTGATTTCCAGAAAGAACAGTCACTTTGGTGTGTCAGCCTGGTAAGTTCTAAGTAATTATAATGTGCGATGCTTTCTTATAACTTGCTTAATTTTTTGCTGTATTTAGAGTGACTTATGTGGAAGAATTTGAGATTTGTAATCAGAGTTGGGCAGATAATTACTGGCACTAATGACTGCTAAAGCTGTTGTGTGGTACATACATCATTTGATTTCATCATGACAAGGTGTATGGCTCGTTTACAACGACTTAAGCTTAACCATCTGGTTTGGATCGGGAATTGACAGAAATTAGGTTTGTATGTTATATAGATACCTCACTCCTCCACTCATATAGGACATTTTTTCCCCATCTGATTTAATCTGGGAAGGCCTGGCTCAAAGTAAACGTATGCTTTTGAAAAAATTGCAAGTGAATTAATAATTTACCTATCATGAATCTCACTTTAAGAAATTAATTGGAGAAAAACAACTAAAGCAGAGAATAAGTACAAATAAAAGATGTTAAAAGGACTGGAGACAATGTTGAAACGTCTCCCCTCTTTACACAAATTTGTGCTCTGGCTTGAGGAGGCTCCTGGAGGGAGTAACAGCTGGCCAAGATGCCATGAAATTGATTATTCTCAGAATGAAAGCTATAAATACCGACAACGAAGTAATCATTTCTTTACTGTAAATGTCCCATAAGGGCAATGTGCCTGTTCCTTGAGTGTAATTTTTTACAGTACATAAAATGTTGCTATATTTGATTCAATGCAATAAAAGTCAATGTAATGACAATTCCTTTTAGTGGAGGGTCATTCAGTTAAGAGATTCTTGGAAAGTTGAAAATATAAAGCTCGTATCCTTTAGTATATTTCTGCAGCGGGATGGGAGTTGGAAGGCACTGCATCCAAGTTGCATACATGAAATGGTATGCAACTGCATTGGTGAGAACAGAGAAGTGGCACATTTCTCATTCCCCCTTTCATTAAGGAATTGTACATGTAAGCTGAAACGTGCATTTTGTTGGTGTATGCTCCTGCAAATCGGCGGCTTCAAACGCCCAAATTCCTCCTTCTTCTCTTTCCTTGAGCCTCAGCACTTGCATCTGCTCTGTCCAACACATCAGTGAATACTATAATTTGACTTTAGTTTCTGTTACTCATACATTGTGCAGACGTCTGGCTGTGGAAAAGTTCTTTGCCGTGGTGGACTTACCAAGTCAGAATCGTATTCCTTAGATGGTACTGAAGATAAAGGCTACAACCACATGGGGTTGGAGTGTGTGAGCTTATGACCACGGACTCTTCTCTCTGGGGCTGGAAATGTGTTTGGGTTTCGAGAGCATCCTCTCCGCTTCTTGATTACCGAAATAAGGACAATTTTACGTCCTGAGAGTGAAAACAGCTGCGTGTCTACAGCATAGTAAAGTATACATGTGAACACATAGCCTTACAACAACAATACAAATAAGAGGAGAAGAGAAGAGATTTGTATTTAACGACATGTTTAGCTGTGGATGAATTATGTTCCCCATAGATGCTGCATCAAATTAGCTTGGTCCAAACACCAATGTCTGCATGGTGCCTGTGACGAGAGAGAGTTGGATCTGAGCAAAGAGGACTTTTTAAACAGTTTGAGTTCGAAAGTCGTCGTTAAAAAGAGTTTGTGACTCATGTGGGAGATTCATCTGCTAATGTTTTAGTCTGAGCACAAATGAGTCTTTGTTGCTTGAAAGTGTTGTGATTCGACAGAGAGGGAGGCTGTCTGCTCTCTAGTTGTACAGGTGGGACACTCTAAATAGGAGAGGAAATGGTTTTCCAAATGAACAAATTACAGGAGGGGTAGAGGTGAGTGTTAGGGGCTCTGAAATTAATGGAGTCATTCATCAGCAATCAGTCTGCCATCAAGTCTACTTAGATGTAAGAAATATAATTCCTTATATCATTACTAGAACAATTTAGAAGTTGGATTTGTTTGTTTAAAAGTCCAGCTGTTCCTATTCTGCTGTTAAAACCTTCTAATATTATAAAATCAGCTTCTAACAGCCATAGTCAGGTTCCTTTTATTGACAGTAATGATGAGAGTAAGCCTTCCAGTACTTTCTGCCTCCCAGCAGCATTATGGAAAGATGATTAATAGCAATCACAATGGAAATATGTTATTCTTGGATTGGTACTTTGTATAGCAGCAGGTATTTCCTAGAGTAAACCATGCTCACTGTCCACGGCCTTATACCTTGCCAAGCTGGGACACTACAACTAACACTGCCTGTGTACTTCCTTAAATGGAGGCCGAGTACACCGTCTCAGCTGATGGGATGCAGAAAAGGGAGTGCACATAGCTGCATCTATTTCCATTGAGTACCCAGTCGAGGAGAATCTTGTGTCGCCACACATATTTTTATTTTATTATAAGATCACTCAGACTCTAAGTTGTTATCATGGACAAAATACAGCAAGCAAGCAACAATGTCCACTTTTTTAAGGTAGCCTACGCCTGTCAACTGATGATGGACTACGTTTTGCTTAATAAAACAAAGCTAAACTGCAGAGCACTGACTAGAGAGCTGAAGAGCCTGAGTGAGTGTGTTGTTGAGCCTGCATAGAGACAATAAGATGCTTGTGAAATCTCCACTTTACCAGTCGATGGTTATCAGCCACAAAACAACGCACACTCCTTTTCAACCACACTGTACACAAACCTTTAATGAGCATCAGAAAAGGTCACCACTACAGTATGTTGTGGCTTGTAAACTGTGGGGAATTTGTATCCTGGTCAGTGACTTTTTAGTATGTGACCATGTTTGGTCATTTGGAGTAAGCAGCTGTGGCGTCTTGATTGATTGCAAACGCCTCTCTGGCAACTGTTTATTCTATAAGCGTGTTGAAGCACTTTCTGATTTTCACTGTCTGATTTTAGGCTGTAGAGTTATCTGATGATGTATATTTTGTATATTTAGCTGATGCTGTTATTCAGCGCAAATTACAATGAGCGCAAAACATGGATCTCTTTTAGTTCCTCAATCAGCCTACCATCCTGACAACTGACCTATATAATAAATAATAAGTCAAAGGATGGACAGTATTAGATGAAACAAATATTATTGTTTCACTCACTATGTACATGTAAGTGTACAGCTATGCAGCGGGCTAACCACTTCCAGTAAAGGCAGAAGACAGCAGTTGCCCCTTTGAAGTCTTTACATTTACATTTAGCAGGTGCTTTTATCCAAAGCGACTTACATATGAGAACATTCACAAACCGAAGGCGCAGCTTCAGGAGCATTTTGGGGTTCAGTATCTTGCTCAAGGATACTTCGACACATGGCTGGGGGATTGAACCGCCGACATTCCGCTTGGTAGGCAACTGTTTTGCCACCAAGCCACGGCCGCGCTTTACTGGAAGCAATTGTAAAACTGTGTTAACAGTATTGGATAAAAAATTCAAAGATAGTGATTTTAAATCAGAAAAAGGCAAGATACCATAAACAATTGTAAGAACAAAGATATTGTAAAAATGAATTAGTAAAGTAAGAAAGAAACCGGATTCACAAAAGTATAGACTAGCTAACTTACAAATTAGTTATATTGTGCGTCAGAACAAAAACTGGACTGTAAAAACAACAAAACAGCAGTTTGTTGTTTTTACACATTGGTTTTTCTATGGATTAAACAAACGAGATATGTTAATCAGTGAGCTTTAAAGATGCTGGTAGGTGGATTTTGTTATCTGTGGACAAAGCCAGGCTAGCTGTTTGGCTTTGTTTCCAGTCTTTGTGCTAAGCTAAGTTAGCCAGCGGCTGGCGGAAGCTGACAGACTTAAGAGTGGTATCAATCTTCTCTTCTAACTCATAGCAAGGATGTGAATAAGCTTCTTTCCCAAAATGTTTGTGTGTAAAAAATGTTAGTCCAACAGTAACTAAATTGACTCGCTACCCTAAAAGGTTGCATTAGCCACACATTAGCATCGGGCAGCTAGGCTAGCTTGGGTTAGCAGTAAACAGATTGCAGAAAAATAGTTATAGTTAGCTATAGTAAAAGAGTAGCCTGATAATTCTCCAACAAAGGTATTTGAGTATATTATATCTGTCAATTGTACAACTGTGTCAGTACAATTATTATTTTATTTTCTGGTTCCCTTTGTTACAACCACAAACTGTATTGGGATGATTACAGAAGAGAGAAGGAGTAAATGTAAAGATAACATCCCGCTGCCTGCGTGTCTTTCCTGTACATTTCCTGATAAAAGATGAGGTCTATTGTAACTTGCCAAACTAAATGTAAATCATGCGTTAGAAACACTTTTTAATAGAACATTATGCTTTACTCTGCCTCTTTTTGATGTCTGATTAATACATTTGCAAACACTCAGCAAAGAGCCAGTAATTACAAAGCCAGACAAAATACAAATAGCATATGGTGTACACAACGCTGGGAGGAATAGAGACACAAAGGAGGACAATGCAATTGATATAATTATGGGGCTTTTAGTGGAAGGCTTTTAACTTTTGTATTTCATACCAAGCACTTATGTCTTATAAGACTTATTATAACCTTCAGTGAACCACTTGAGGAATTCTCAGGCTAAATCCTACTGGCTTCAGAAACAAAGGGCTCAAATGTGGGCTTACAGTGATTTAACTCCTTTTGATGGGCAACACTGGCATGTAATACTTCCAAAAGCAAACAGTTTTTTTTTTCCAGAGCTGTATCCATTAATCACACTTAATAGGTCACCTAGTTAACTTCAATCAGTAGCCTATATTAAAAGTACAATTCATAAATCCATGCTAACGTTCATCACTGCCTAAGTATGAACTTTACTCTTTCAAAATTATTGAGCTCACATCACCCTATCAACATGTCATATCATCGATGGTCTAAGGACAGAGGGTGTCGTATGTTACAGATTGTAAAGCCCTTTGAGGCAAACTTGTGATTTGTGATATTGGGCTATATAAATAAAATTGAATTGAATTGAATTGAATATATTCAATAGTTTTTCCCTAGAATATGCCAAAAACCTGCATGGTTTTAGTCGACTCCCCTAAACCTGTAAAATAAGTTAATTTACTTGTTGGCTTTTTTGCCAAGGTTGATCCCAATCCCATGTCTGTGTGTTACCTATGGAGCTACAGCTCGGAGGCGTTACTTTGCATAAAGATTGCAAGTTAGGAAACATATCTGTCTAAACTTCAAAAATACACCTACCAACACGACTACAGCTCAATAATTAATGGTATATCTTGTTTCATTCATACACTAATGAACATCTAAAAATGACAATTTGTGGTTATGCAGGGAGTTGCTTGCTGTAACTATTTCTTGGCAAAATGTGGGGGGGGGGTAGTGCTTCATCATCACCATACGCTTACCAGCAGAGACACAGCACAGAAGTGCGGATCCTGTGTACACATTAAATAAATTAGATACATGGCAAAAATTTTACTTATTGAGTTACGGATGTATTGGAAGGCATACTTTTTAACTTTGGACAGAGCCAGGCTGTTAACCCTGCTTCCAGTCTTTACGTGAAGCTAAGCTAAGATACTCGCCTCAAGTGAATTTCCGAATGGTAAATCTATTCCTTTAAAAGCCATACAGTATCCTTGCATCATAGTGTCGTTGTATAGCCGAACATCCAATTTAAGCTTGCTCTACAGTTAGCTAGCTGTGAAATGCTTAAGTGTAAATGTTGTATTTAGACATTTGACAGAAAGCACAAAGAGCTACATTTTGTCCTTTTTTTGGGTCCATGCCTAGTAATGAGATGCAGCCAGAAGAAAGCCAGAATTGTTTCCTTGTCACTGCCCTTCTTCTCTTGTGACAGCTGTTGTGTTGTAAACTATATGGATATTCATGAGCAGTCTCTGGTGAATGTTAGGGGTAGCACTCGACCATTGGTAAGCCAGTGACCAGTGGAGAGAGAAAGAGCTGCTGCACCAGCTTTTGATCCCGTCAGAGTCAGAGCGGGCCACAGAATGGGGAGCTTACCCAGATGAGACAAATCAGTTACAGATGTATGAATTAGAGACTGTCCTGGGCAGCCATGTGGGAATGATTTGTGAACTTGATTCCACCTCATGACATATATATAACAGCCTATAACAAGCTGTCCACAGAAATGAGAAGATTAGATAAATGTCTTGCAGTTTCAGAGTTTGGAGAGACTGTTTCTGTGTCACGGGTAGGCACAAGCAGACATTTCTGTCTTTAAAACGCCAATATGATCAGTGCTTTCATCTAAAGGCTGACTATATTTTTTGCATTTGGATTATTTCACCGCCAAAAACACACCTCTAATCCATACAAATCACCTGTCTGGTGACTGATGGGACAGCTGTTACGGGGGAACTCTCAAGTGAGCATCTGTACTCATTTGTGAACAAAGTGGGGGGATAGAAAAGTATTTGCCTCTAGCCGCCAGAGTGGTAAGTTTTAAAACCTTTAGAAATGCAGAACTTCGTCGGGTCCTTTTGGATCTGGGCCAATCCAAACAGGCCTGGATCACGACTCTGACATGTCTGTGAGCTGTTAGCCTTCAGGTCAGTCAGTCTTTGTCTGCTGCTGCTCCATAGAGTCCACAATGCTCCAGCTCCAGGCTTAGAAACAGACCAGCCTTTGTCATCCCCAGACCGTAACTGGTCCCATATAAGAACAGATGTGAGGGAGTGATGGATAACAGTTTGTCTCATGTGTGACTGTGAGAGAGTTTGAGATGTAATGGTTTTATGAGAAACGTGGGTGGTGATGAAAATGACTTCACAAATGAGATTGTTTGCAATCGTCATGATGGGGATGATGACAATGCCAAAGACAGTGACAAAATGAACTGTAGTAGTCATATTGGTTGCATATGCATACGTCTTGATGTGAACGCCGGGAGGACACAAGGTGCCCATGACATGATGGTGGACTGATGTTGGCTCGGTGTTGCACACACTGTGTAGATATCTCATAGCTGAAATACCTGCCTTACTATCACTGTGAGGGACACTTTGTGTAATGTTGAGGGATGTTGGGGGGGAAGGGGGAGGGCTGTTATGGACTCATGTATCTGTTGGTAATCCTGCAAATATTCTGAAGCTGAACCAATACACAAGGTGTAACATACAGTTGCGCCGAAGGGTGTTTTTGTATTTTGACAAAAATCCATTAGTGTTTAGCAAATTCTTAATTCATCCCAAAAACCTGTCCATCCTTTCAGATTTAAACAAGAATAACAGTCTACAGCCATGCTAGCAGCTACTGTATGTAAGGCGCAGCAGTGCTTTGAGCTAAACGCTAACTTCAGCCTGCTTACATGCTCACATTACAACACTAACATGCTGATGTTTAGCAGGTATATTTACCATGTCCATTATAGTTTAATGTTTGAGCGAGCTAACATTTGCTAATCAGCACTTAACTAATAGATGGAAATATCATTAGTTTGAAGGTATTTGGCCATAAACCGAAGTATTGGACAAATTAAAGTTTTGACCTGATGACACTGGATGAAAAGTTACACTGCATCCTGAAGGGGGCATGATTGTGTATACCAGTTTTATAGAAATCCATCCAATAGTTGTCCAGACATTTTACTCAAAGCCAAAAATGTTAACCTTATGGTGGCTCTAGAGGAAAAATCATCAAAAATATCAGGTTTCATTAACCATGAATAGCTGTACAAAATTTTGTCCCAGTCAATCTGGTAGATGTTGAGATTTTTCAGGTGAAAACTTTGACCTGCTGGTGGTGCTAGATATAAAGTCAGGGGATCACCAAAATTATGAGGATTTATCCTTGGGCAACACGCATATCTGTACCAAATTGCAGGGCAATCCATCCGACAGTTGTTGAGGTAAATCAGTCTGGACCAAAGCAGAAACCGACCGTCCGACCTACATTACCATCTTTAGAGCTACGCTGCCAGAGTGGCTAAAAAATGCACAATCTCTGTGTTTGTCCCCCAGAGTTTTTAAAGCTCTTAATTCCTGGACTCTACAGATCATTACGTTTTATACCGTTGCAACAACCACGTTTCTTAAACCTCGACAAATACAAAGGAAAACATTCCTGTTTTCGAAAAAAGTGATGTGTAAAACAGTGTCGTCCTTTTCCAGGTAAGCTCTGAATTGTTTTGTCCCCCATGCAGTGGGTGTTTTAGAAAAAGGCCTCGTTTGGCTCATTCTGCATGTAAGCCTTTGTAACTTTATATGGTGTCGGCCATTGTAAAATCTAAACTGTTATATTATTCTGTTCCATTATGACCGACTGCTCACTGTTGGTGGGCCCCTCTTCAGATCTGAAGATACAGATACCTAAATAAACGGATGATACTGAAGTGGGACTCTTTATGACACTGCATAATGTTACATAACCTCATATGATCCAAACTGATAATGCTAGCTGTGCTAAACTGCTTAGGACATAAATATATTTCATGCATGCCGGATCAGAAACTGTGAGCTTAGCCAAGCTTAGTTCAGTACTACATGGATGTAGCAGCTGTGATGTAAACCAATTTCTCTATTGTTGAGAGTTATAATGAACCTCATACTTATCAGCGTAGCATTAAAAAAGTGTGAACAATATTTACAGTATAACATTACAGTTTGTGGCCCCAATACACTAATTATTGGCCTTGGGTTTCCTAAGCAGATTTTCAGTGTTATATTTGATCCAGAACTTGTACTCACTGACACTACTAGATGGGTGATGGATGGTAGACTGCATTGCAGTAGGTATTGCATCCATCACATTCTGCATCTTTTGTTTTTCACAACCCAAAACTGTAATCCTCTACCGTAATCTCTAATTTGGGATGATCACACAGGAAATTATGAATGTAAAAACGAACACTTTATTTTCATCAGATTTACTAAGCCAAAATGTCTGGAAACTCTTTGTTGATTCATTTTCCTTCCTTGAGTGAGACAGAATTGTGAACCTTTCTGAAATCACACTTCAGAGTTCCTCTGTACTTGCAGTGAACTGTATCTGTTGGCTGGAGTTACTGGCAGCCTTTCTTACAGACTTAAACAAGGTGGTCAAAACATGGTTGAAGGTAGCTGCTTATTGTGCAGCTTGTATCAGTCTTCCACCTAAGAAAAAAAATCATTTGATAAATGTTTTAATTGGCAGTGGCACTAAAAGGCTAAAGGTGTTAACATAGTGCTACTCACTCCGTTTTAATGACCATATATGACTGATCTGGTTAATTCTTCAACCCAATAAATTGATATTCCATCTAACACTCAATTTATTCAAAGATTATGTCTATGAACACTCAAGAACATGCATCTAAGTCTTGCAGACAGTGACTTGGCACAGAATGTTGTGGTCTTAAGTATTATTAGCTTTGGGAAAGAACCCCCTACCAGTGCAGGCACCAACACAGATTTATTATAACCTTATTATAAGCTTTCGGTTGTAAATGAATAGATTCACACTGAATTGTAGATTATATACTTTGGCAGCCTTATACTAGAATATCTATAATGCAGAATGTGCAATAGGCTACATTTTACATGCCAACTTCATCATGTCTGATGTCAGAGGGATGTCATGGAGTTTCAGTAGACCTGCACTAAACAAGAATAAAGGGATTTAAGGGTAAATGATTACTATGATTAATGAGGGGTGCTTTGCTCAGGGCAGTCATGTCTGCCCTGCCTCTACAATTGTAGATTGGGCTGCCCAGTGGCTATACGGGCCTCCATCTCCATCCAAGAAAGGTGGTTTGGTAGTTTGTTTCTAATTTGTTTGAACAAGTAGTACTTATTGATCAAGGAAACACACATAAAAGGATAAGACAAACAAACACAATTCGAACACACACTTATACTCACAACCAACAATTTAGTTCAAAATTAAAGAACATAGATCCTTAAAAATCTTGATTATCAGTTTCCTCTCGTGGCAGATTTTTCAAGGGGGAACATTTTCCAAGGTCTTAATGACTTTCCAAAAAGCCAAAGGGCATTGTCACAAGTGTTCACAAGAGAAAACAAATAATAATCAGTTTTGTTTTTTCTCATAAGACTTGTGCACAGATCCCTCTGTTGTCTTAATTTCTGCCAGTCAACCAGGCTATTTGTAGATTATTATGGACTATTCTGGGTGTCTTTCAGGCTGCATCTTGTGCATCATCTTTTGTTTGTAGCTCCCTACAAACATTTTAGAATAAAAAAAACGAATTTCATCTAAGTTTCTCACTTCAACACTCAATGCTAGAGATGCAGCCTAAAAGACACCCAAATCTACAAGTAGACCAGAATTTGAGACAACAGAGGAATCTGTGCATGTGTCTTATTAGAAAAGCCACATTTGATTTTTACTTGTTGTCTCTTGCAAACACTGTGGCAATACATCTGTTTATGGAAAGTCTTCTCACTCCCGTCTAGAATCCATCATGGATAATGACTGATATAAACTGATGTACAGTATGTACATGGGAATCTGGACAATGGTTTTGAGCAAAGACTGTATTGACATTTGGTGGCCTATAAGGGAACCGGTTGAGGACGACAGAGAGAAAGTTGAAGGAAGTGGTAAGGGTAGAAGGCATCCCTTTAGAGGAGTGAATACATTTTGAAGAAAGAAATCCTGAATAAATAAAAATACAAACAAACACAAGAGATACAGCCTGATCAGATGCAGAGATAAAAGCAGGATAAAACAAGACAAACCAAGGGAAACAGTTTGAGAGAGTCTGAAGTCAGAGATCAGGGAGGGGACAGAGGGAAAATAGCAGGAGTCAGGTTGAGGAGGAGGAGGAGGGAGGTTGAGAGAGAAAGAGAGGGGATCAGAGAGGCAGGCTTTGCCTTTTCTGGTAGTTAAAGTCGCTGAAAGAACAAGCAGGAATTCTTTGTGCTGCAGAAGGGCTGCGATATAAACCAGACAGTAGAAGTTGATACATGAAGAGAGGGGAGACGCTGCTGTTCATGGACTAAACTTCAGCTACTGCTAAGGTATTGTAAACCGACAGGGCAGTCCTTGGGTGGTCCTCTATACTTTGATGTGTTACTGATTTGAAGCTCATTTATAAATTTCTTTTTTATTGAATTTTGCATGTTTTCTTCGTTGCAGTGAGGGGTCATCACTTAGTATTAAACCTCACAAAGCTGTGAAATTGATGATGATGAAATAAAATTCATCCTATGGATGTAAGATTCCACTGAACTCTGAAAAATGTGCCATGTACTGCAGTAATCAGAGGATTTTCCAAGCATGCGTTTCTCCTGTTGATCAAGTATGCAATCCAAGATAAACCAACTGATCAGTGATTGATTGACAGAATTTAGCGCACATGCTCTCATATCTCATGTCATATTGCGTCTTTCAGTGAGAAAGTCAGGAGAATCTTTTGGGCATCATGGACGATGACTTTGACCGCCGCATGGAGCTGAGGAGGCAGAGGAGAGAGCAGATGCGCCTCGAGGCTGACAAGTGAGTGAACCCTCTAAGAACATATTAACATATGTGCAAAAGAACACATATACACAAGCACACATTCATGGACTTGCACACTCAAAGACCAGTTAAATTCAGAAGGAATAAAAGGGAATGCATGGTGAAAATTGTACAAATGCTCTAAAAGCACTTCCAACACCAAAACATCTTAAGTTGAAGCCTCATTAGTTTTATAAGTGACTGTCTGACTCAGGACTTACAAAAAAAACCTGGTACTTTTTCAGCTTCGGTACACCATATTTGATCATCATTGGTGAACATTCCCCCACTTTTATAAACCACATGTGCAGCGGATGCCAAGGTTATTGGACACCAGCTGCTCACAGCTCATAGCTCCCATCTATATCGTGCAGTGTGGTTTAATATAGTAGATAAGAAAAAGTGTTTTCTGTTTTTAACCCCATATGGCTATAGGACAAACTTTTCCATAGTGCAATGAACCATTTCAGAGGCGTTCAGGGTGTTTCTCCTTCTTCTCTCCTAAAGCTCCATTAGTCATGCAAAGTCTTGGATACAGATGCTCAGTGATCAAGGCTTACTCTATGTATTCATGAATGTGTCTGTCTTTAGGTTTATACATTTTTGCATGAGGGACTTGCATGAGAGTGCCTGTGTGTCTCCGCATGGAGCAGCAGAGCAGAGCACACAGGACTTTGGATGGTACTCAGGCGATGACGGCTTAATGATCCCCACTGCCTTTTTCGCTCATTAGGGAGTCAGCCGGCTCTGCTGCTGTTTGGATTTGTCTCTCGCTCGCTGTCGTCTCCCTCTCTCTCTCTTTGTGCTCCCATAAATATTAAAATACCATTAAATAGTTATTGACATCCGCTCTAGTAGTAAAAAGTTCACTCATGACTTGCAAGTTTGACCCTTTAGACTGTATCTTATAGTATAACATAATCAGAACAAAAAGGTGAAAATTATCTACAGTGATATAAACTGTAAGGGAATGTAGAAAATAGGCAAAAACTCTTAACAATATACAACAGTAAAACAATATAAGCCAAATAAAATACAATCTGATTCAAAACCATGGCGACCTTATGTGACATCATGACCCCAGGTAAAATGGAAACAAACTGAGTAATTAGCACAATTTCTGGCACCTGTAGCTGTCAGCTGCAGCTTCATACTGAGCTACTTAATAAAACAGAGATCAAACATTGGGAAGATAATTTTTCTAAGACTATCGAGACTAACCAAAGAAAAACATTATTATTAAATCTGTCTGTTTTTATACTTCAGAAAAGAGAAAATATACACTTTAAACATGTTGATACTTTATATAAGTAATTTCTGTACCAGCCCTCAGTCATTATCTATGTCTTGTAATTTATTTTAGAGCGGATAAAATAAATTCTGTGAAGATTTTATCACCTGGACATTTGTTACAGAACTTTAGGCATTGCATATTATATCTAATATCCTTTTTTCACGCATTTAATTTAACTTCACTATACAGTGATGGTAAGTTCCTATTTTCAACAAATGAACAACAAATGTATCATATTTGGGCACACAGTATTGTCTGTGTGCCCAAATATATCTTAATCCTCTGTACCATAGACTTCCATTGTTGTCCAAAAACTCAATCAATGAATCAAAAAATCAATGAGCCACGCAGTTGCACTGGGTGACAGAGTGATGTCATGTTCCTTCACTGCCACGAACTCGGCTACTGTAGTTTGTTTATATTTAATCCCACATACCCAATCCTGCTGCTGTAAATAGGCCTACTCAGTAGAGCACCAAATGTGCATCAATGCACAACTGAAAATAGTCCCCAACACTAGGATTTTTTACTCCTGTTTAAGTAACGTTTGCTAAAACCTAAAGGGCCCACCTGTTTTAGGAAATCATTTTTTTTTTTATGAAACTATATATTTATGTTTTTGTTTCAAGATTTACATCTTCAGTGGGAATGAATGGGCTTTGGGGCTGACACAGAGAGGTTGGGGATGTTGGGAAGTACTGAGGGACGTTATTGGATTTGATGTTTTCATTGGATTTGTTAAAAATATAGAATTTCACCAGTTTTATCTTTCCAGGGATGAAGGTCAAATTTCACTGTGACCAGATATGGTGAAGGTGACGATCACTCGCAGCTCAACACATTATTTTCTTCCAGTTAGAAGTCGGTTGCTGTCATATCAGATATCCTATCAGAGCTCCAGTGAAAAACAAGGCGTTCCTAACAATTTTCTCACAGTCCTGCAGCCAGCCCTGCCAGCAGTGCCAACCCAGACTCTCAGCTCCTCTGCAGCCCAAAGAAATGCTGCAGACGCTGGAATGTTTTGAGTGCCATTTTTATTTCAGCACAAGATAGCCTGCTCTGAATGCTTCAGACCCTGACAATTTGAGTTAGTCTATTTCCCTTCATCTCAGTTCTCCTGTTAGCCAAGAAACTCTCATCACATTTCCCTCCATTTGTTATGTTTCACGTCCCTCGGGTTGGTCGTCTGGAAATGTAACTTTGACAGCGCTCTCACAGCAGGCCTCTAGCTTTGGGTGGAATAATGTTGAATTGAATTATTTCCTCAATGATTTCCCGGGGGCGACCCATGCCATTTAGATGAACATTTTCCTGAGGATTTGTTGGATTTCTGCCTTGTTTTAGTCTTTGTTTCTGCTTTAAAGACAGAAAGGATTCTTGTGGTTCCCATCACCTCTTCCTCTCACAACATCTGTAAATCATTGTGTTTGGGGATTCAGGAAGAGCAGAGGGAAATAATACCCATCCTCTATCAATGGGCCATTTCAAGCTCTCTCCGTGCCTCATAAAGCCTGGTAATGCTTGGAAAGATACAGCCTGGCATGTGGATGTACTCAGAGTTGCATGAAGGGCAATGGCAAGATGTTAGTGAGATGGGGAGGATGGAAGGGAAAGACTTTTTTGTAAAGATAGTTTTGTCTAGTATTGGTGATTTTGTCCTCTTCTTTATCTCTTCATCTTCCCCTTTTCTTGCCAGGACTTTCTCTGTCTCTGATTAAATATGTTGCCATGAGGGTCATTCCTTTGGAGAAAGCTCGATCTGTTCGATTTGACATTTAGATCTCAGACACACGTAGAATGTGGGTTTCTTATTATTTCTCAGTCTGTTTTCCCTCTGTTGTGGCATCGTCCATCTCCATCATGTCTTATGAGGTCTGCTTGACAAAGTGTAACTTATACCAGTGGTTCCCCACTGAAGGGCTCATACAATATGGCAATATATACAATATGCTCAGTTACAGAAACATGGCTGCTTTCCTAGAGAAATTAAAATGCGTAATCATGAATGCAAATACTGGAGGGTTACATTTGCTATTTAATCTTTTTCCATTTCGGTAATTTTGTTACAGTTAACTACCACTGATTATTATGCCCTCAAAAACATAACTAGAAATATATGACAATAACAAAACTATAGTGACGGCTTCAATAACCCATTGTGGAATTTAAGTGTGAATAAGCATTTTTTGTTTTGTTTTTTACAATGGCTGTCTCATTTTGGAGTAAAAATACAAACACATGTACTATGTATCTGTATGTGAAATTTCAGCGTGGGCTGCACCAACAATGATGATGAGGAGGAAGCTCGGGAGCGAAGGAGACGTGCAAGGGAGGAGAGGAAGAAGATGAAGGACTCAGAGGAGTCTGGAACCACTGATTTGATCGACACTAACAGGTACAATGTAGACGAAGACTATAGGTAGATGCAGCTGAGGAACAAAAGGTGTATCACACTGTGCAGTGGGACAAACCGGGAAAACAAGAGGCAAGGAGGCAAGATTCACACTATATTTAACAAAGTGAAACATTGCGCCATTGATTTTGTTCTTTCAGTCATTAGAGTAGAGCTGCCCCACAAACCGCTGTAGACCAAAGCATAAAAAGAGTCATTCTTTGGACAGTAGCTCTGCCAGTGAGCTGGGTGGATTTGCAGTATGCTGCTCTCAGTACTTGATTATCCCCAGGTATGTTCAGGACCAAGAGCCTGTTGACCTCAGGACTTACAGGACAGAAAAAGATCCAAATCGTTCAAGCTTTAAAGGAAACCATGCCATTTTACAGTAATACATTCAATTGATATTTTGCTGTTGTTTAATCTACTGACCATGAAACAGCAGCTTAAACAAATCTGCTGCAGTTACACTAGCAATTAATAGTATTGCATTCTCCACAACAGCACAACTATGAAGTAAAATTTTTTGGTATTGATAATCACCTACAGCCTCAGATTTTGGACCTGCCTCCAGTGGTTGTGTGGTTCCTTGATCGATATTTCCTCTCGTTAGCCACAGCAGAAAGATCCAATCAGAGACTTCAATGTGTGTTCGTCACACTTGATCGGACAAAACGTTTAATTGCAATGGGGATTTGGAGATTTGGCTTTGATTAGATTAAAATTTCGTGCTCCGCTGCTTCCATGAACAAGTGGATTTCATGTGCTTACAGTGTGAAGGAGACAGAATCCTCCACCACAACCAATGCTGAAGGTGCAGATGATGACCAGGTTTTGCTGGAACGCCTGGCCAAGAGGGAGGAGCGCAGGCAGAAGAGAATGAAGGAGGCCATTGAGAGACAGAAGGAGTTTGACCCTGCCATGAGCACCACCAACGGCACAGACAGCACACTGGAAGAGGAGTCCTCCATCAGCAGCAGCAGACAGCGACACACTGAGGAAGAGGAGGAGGAGAAGCAGGTGAAACCACCCCAAGAGGAGATGGCAGACACTGATACGAACTCCTGGAGGAAAGAGGAAGATGACAAGAAGGAAGATGAGAAGGTAAAGTGAAAGATGCTAGAAAGAGTTTATATCTAGAGTAAGACTCTTTGGAGTGAGATTATTAACAGTGAGCACAAGAAATAAGGTATGGAGATTTCTGCTAACTGCTAACTAGATTTCTGCAACTTATTTTATAGGAGGAGATTGAGGAGCAGGCTGCAGTAACAGAAGTAGAGGTTGAGCAGGCAGATTTAGGAAAGAAAGATGCTGAAGAGGAAGCTGTTCCTGATGTTGACAGGGAGGAAGAAGCAAGGAAGAGGAAAGAAGAAGAGGAAAGACAGCAAAAAGAAATGGAAGAAAAGCTGAGGATAGAAGAGGAGGTAAGGCAAAAAAGGGAAATGGTGGAAAAGCTCAAGAAAGAGGAAGAAGAAAGGCAGCTAAAGGAGGAGGAGGAAAGGAAGAAGAAAGCAGAGGAGGAAAAACAACAAAAGGAAAGGGAGGAGAGGCTGAGAAAAGAGGAAGAAGAAAAACAGAAAAGGGAGATGGAAGAGAGACAGAGGAAAGAGGAGGAGAGAAAACGAGAAATGGAGATGGAGGAGAAGAAGAAGAAGAAGGAAGAGGAGGAAAAACTCCAGAAAGAAATGGAAGAGAAGAAGAAAACGGAGGAAGAAAAGCAGAAGAAAGAGGTGGAAGAGAAGAAGAAGAAAGAAGAAGAGAGACGGGAAAAGGAGATGGAAGAAAAGAAGAAAGAAGAGGAGGAAAAGCGGAAAAAGGAGGCTGAAGAGAAGAAGAAAAAAGAGGAAGAGGACAAGCGCAAAAAGAGAGAGATGGAAGACAAGAAGAAGAAAGAGGAGGTATTGATGTGATTTTTTGGTCTTTTCACCAACAGCCACTTCAAAAACCTGGAAAGCTCAAATGAAGACGCAAGTATTAACGTCCCCATTTGTAAAGCAGAATACAGACATGTTAATGTAACACAAACCCTTAATCCGTAAGATTAAGTGACACTGGCGGACCGCATTTGATTTATCCAGGCTTTGTTCTTGCTTTGCAGATATTTGCTCTATGATATGGTTTTGCTGTGTGGTCACATGTTTAGTTTGCCACATGGATAAAAGAGCTGGTGGTATCGAGGATGTCACAGTGTGATGTGTCTTCAGTTTACATCTGCGTTGCATTCACTGCCCAGCCTTTGATTGAAGCAGAGTTTGATGGCTTTTTTTGTGGGCTTCGACATTATGTGTTTCCACTGAGCCTGCTGTTTTTTATTATTTTAATAATTTTCTTCCATTTCTGTCTTCTGTGTAAAGGAGGAGAAGCTGAAGAGATTTGGTTTTAAGGAAAAGGTAAAACAAGATTGATTGCCTTTCAGTATACCTAATGCCTTCTTGTCTAATATGGAAGATATAAGTGGGAACAGTGTTGTGGTATCTAACTTTATTTCCTCTTTTTGTAAGACTGAACCAGCCAAACAGAACGGAGCTCCCATTGAGAATAAACTTAAGAAAACAGAGAAGACCTCGAGGTAAAGTTGGCCAGACCTCGTATGGCAGTATGTTAAAAGTTTTGAACATACACCTTTCTTTCAAACACTACTATGTTTTTCATTTCCGTATGTGCTCACACTGCCATTATGTAAAGGCATTAGATAATAGGCAGACTTCAAATTCAAATGTATTTGTTTAGCCACTCGAGCGGCATGGCCGTATAGACTGCAATAAAAGGATGAACATGGTCATCATTATACCTGACAGGTATTGTCAGCATATTAGCATGCTGACAATACTGAAAATTAGCTCAATGCACCACTGTTCCTAAGTACAGTCTCAGAGAGCCACTAATGTGGCTGTCAACTCTTCGTCTTGATATGCACTTTTCTGTCTGTCTGTCTTGCACTTTCAGACTAAAATGAGCACTCTTGGTACTCTCGTGATGAAACTTTAACCATTTTCAACTCATCAGTCCATTTGAGGAATGTGTGCGTTTGTATATATGTGTGTTGATCATTCGATAAATGTGTGTGTGTTTGTGAGCAGGGACAATGTTCCCTCCACCAAGGCAGACGACGCGGAGCGACAGGAGGCCGAGCGTAAGCTGCAGGAGCTGAAGCGCAGACGAAACGATGCAGAAAGCGAGGAGTTTGAGAAGATGAAGCAGAAGCAGCAGGACGCAGAGGCCGAGCTGGAGGAGCTGAAGAGGAAGAGAGAGGAGCGGAGGAAGATCATGGAGGAGGAGGAGAGGCGGAGGAAACAGGAGCTGGAGGAAAAGAAAGCCAAAGAACAAGTGAGGGTGGATTATTTACGTTCAGAAATTAGGTGTAAAGCATCATTTTCCTTTGGTTTGATTTGGTTATGTGCCATTTGTCATGGATCAGAGAGAAATACGCATCCTGAGAGGAATCAGTTCATAACCCATGACAAAAGTGTGACAGCAAATTGTGGTGTTTGTAACAGGAGGAGAGGAAAAGGATGAGGGAGGAGATAGAGAAAAGGAGGGCGGATGCTGCAGAGAAGAAGAAACAGAAAGAGGAAGACTCTACAAAACCTGCCTTTACTATCAGTCCCAAAGGCTCCTCAAAGGTGAGTTTTGGAGCAGAGGTTCAGACTGTAACGACAGATCTGTATTTGTTGCCTCCAGTTGTGAGACATTGCAAAATAGGAATTGTTATTCTCCTTTTCCCTCTATTGTCAACATGTTTTGTGGCCTAATGTGGTTGTTTGTTTTGCCGTACCCATTCCAATTTCTGGTGTTAATTCCTCTGACATTACCTATATATTGTGAGTTGACAAGAAGAAAAAAGAAAAAAGATGAGGGTTGGCCTCTGCGCTGTACTCAAATATGGTTGTTGTCGAACAGGACCATGACTGGGTCATTTTCTCGCTGGGGTATTTTTGGAGGAATGTTGAGAAATGTGTGTGTAACTCTGCGCATACACGGGGGGTATAATTCATTTTGAACAGCAGTGCTCAGTGTGTGTGTGAGCTGTGTGTATGTGTGTATCCTGGCTGCCTGACAGCCAAACTCTCCGGTTCAATCACTCAAGCACCAACCAACATGGTGCTCAAGTACAGAGAGACCTTCCCAGGGACCGACTGGTCTGCCTCTCAGTGAGGTCGTCTTGGAGACAAGAAGGAAGTCAGGACAACTTGACTGTGTCTGAATTTATTTGTGCATGTCAAAGGTACACTGGTGTATTACCTCAAAGTATGCTGTTTTGTACAGATCGGGGAGAAGGCAGGATTCTTGAGCAAATCAGCCCAGAAAAGGTGAGCCATAAAGGTTTTTTTACAGTAAAATAAAAATAAATTAACAAACCAGACACTTTTATTTGTGGGCCATACTAATATCCCATGTGTTGTCCATCCACACAGCCCCGCCGCCAGAGTGTCACACACTCCAATTGTCTCCAAGATAGGCAACAGACTGGACCAGTACACTTCTGCCATCCAGGTGAAACTCGACAAGATTATTCACTATCTTCAGTAGTGGTTGAAGATTCCTCAAATTCTTTACTTAAGTAAAAGTACTTATACTACAATGTAAAAATACTTTATTACATGTAAAAGTCCTGTATCCTACTTAATTAAAAGTACAGAATATTTTTGGACATTGGACTGAATCTTTTCTGTTTTTGTTGGACACTGAATAATTTGACCTCTTTGTGCTTTGAACACGTATTTAAATGACATCATCTGAGACGTTTTGAGGGGAAATCATTTTTTGGTGGAACAGATAACTCATAGACATCTTAAACATGACAAGAGGAAGGGGTTTTGAAGGGGTTGCACGCAAAAAAGGTTGGAAACTGCTGGTTTAATCTTTGATAATGCATTAGTATTTTATGAGTGTATTATGTTTTTAATGTAAAATCTTGATCTGTGAAGTAATTAGTGACTGTAGCTGTCAAATAAATTTAGTGGAGAAAAAAAATCAATATTTGCCTCTGAAATGTAGTGAAGTATAAAGTAACATAAAATGGAAATACTCAAGTACAAATACTTTAAAATTGTTTGATGAAAAGTGCTTAGTTACTTTCCAGCACTGATCCTTGGTCAATGCCCATGTAAACGTAGTTAAATCCATCCTCTATTTCCACAGGGAAACAAGGACGTCAAATCCCCCAAGTCTCCAATGGCAGATATTCCTACAGGAGGCACGCGCAGCATCAAGAGCATGTGGGAGAAGGGCAACGTCGGCAGCTCCTCCGACAGTCCAGCCCCTGCCAACAAGGTGAGAGAAAGAGAGAAAGAGGGAAGGAGAGAGAGATTTACTGATACCTGATTGAGTATTTGAGATGTCTCTTTTCCCAGGATGTGACTGGTATCAAAGGAGGCGTGGCCGGACGCGTCAACAGTTGGATGGCAAAGCCTGCAGAGGCGGAGAAGACAGCAGCACCTGAACCAGCAGCAGCAGCGTCACCAGCAGCAGCAAAGCCAGCAGTAAGGCCTGATAAATCCCTGTGTCGATCACACATACTCACACACACACACACACTATTGTACATTAGACACCAGTGTTACTTCAATAGAATAATCCCTTGATATTCTGTACACGCTAATGTGCTCATTTGCAGATTAACATTCAGGTCTTTTGTTGGCGGCAGCCGTTATATTTGAGCTCCGAGACTGGACAAAGTTGCTTTCCGGAGTCTAGTGACACCACATGGACAGTTTACTTCACAACATCTGCTACCAAAGCCCCCATAGCCCTCTTTTAAAATATGTGCTTAAGCCTAAACCTGTGGAAAATCATTGGATGGAGGAAGAATATTATTCCCATTGTTGCCAACCACAAAGCACTGAGCAGTTATCAGGTGGCTGAATGCCAGCGTGCTTCCTTGCACAGCCATTTCTACACTCTATACATCAACCACTTTGGCCTCTGTAGGTATTTCAAGATTATATTGCAGCCCATAAACCATACAGTATGTTCAATCAGTGATCTCTATTTTAGTTTTTTGTATTTGACTCACTTTATGCCAAGTATATTTCCACCTCACTGTCACTCCATATTTAAAGTCTCCTTCAGTCAAGGGCAAAAGGTCGTCTCCCTTCACATTTGTCACATACAGAGACATTATTCCAATATTTCACAACACTGACAACAACAGCCAACAAATAAGTAGATCTTGAATGTTGAATTTGGTTTATTTATTATGGTGCCGATAAGTGGGGGGGAGGTCACTTGTAACTGGGATCTTGGTAGACACTGTGTCCTTTTCTTAAAGTAGAACACCAGCTGCTAATCTTACCAGGTCTTCTGGAGACATTACACAATGTCCACATGCAGTAGCCTCGCTGGATGACATGTGACATTGTTTCAATGGCAAATTTATGGGAGAGATATCTTTAGTGTCAAATGTCTTGCCCAGAGGAGCGGTTATAACCTTGCCCTTACTTATACGGCAACACCTCCCCCTGATGGGACGAAGCTGTACAGCAGTTTAATGCATGTCTGTATTCCTATACCTCTGTATTCTCTTTGTATAGTTACTGTGTTGTTTAGTTATCTTCTGCCTTTCTTTCCCCTTTGCAATTGTAATCCTTTTCTCAGCTTCCCTCACTTAAACTTTTCCTGCTGTTCTTTGTCAACTCTTCAAACTCATAAAGGTACCATTTTGAACCCATTTCAAGTACCACTAATAGTCAGAAACAAAAAAACCCCCTCAATAATTGCATAAGGCTAGTGGTGGAAAGTAATGACCATTGTTGGTCTTATTTGTCACAGGATGTGAAACCAGGTGACGTTGGTAACAAGCGTGGCATGTGGGAAACCAAGAAGGGCTCTGCACCTGCCAAGGTAACACGCACACCTTTACTGAGAAAGAGGGGAGATGTAAATACTTTAAAAGATTTTTAGTGACATTGTCCTATTTGTTTGTTTCATTCAGTCTACCTAATAGACAGGTGAAAGAGGTAATGTGCAGATCAACTACACTGAATGCACGTTCCACCGGCACAGAGTGATTGATCTTTGTGATGTTGACGCTATTTTTGTGCTGTCTCAACACACATAGGATTGGGGTCAGTGTTGCCAGATTGGCCAGTTTCCACCCATTTGGACTACTTTTTCTTTAATAGGGCAGGTAAAAACTGGTTTGGATGGGTTGTGATCATTTGAGCAACTTTTTGTACCATTTGGGGGATTTGCTGCCAACAAAAAATTCTGCTACATTCCAATAAATCTGTACCTCCTCTCATCCGAGTAATATGACTGAGAATGAGAGGGCACTCAGTTGGCGCAGCTCGACACGCAATGACCAATAACTGATGACCTTCAAAACCAAATGTCATTTCGTTATATTACTTTCAAGGCTCTAATTTGGCTCCTTTTTGTCAGTCCAATCGGGCAACACTGTTGGGGTTTATTCTTTCTCAGTTCAGTCAATTCAAAAAGTAAACATATAATTAACTTACAATCTATATACATGATTTTTCAGTAAAACACTGTATGAAATTATTAGGGGGTGGGGGTGAGAAAAGGGGCTGTTTATGTTTATTGACTTTTAGCTGAGGAAAGGGTGGTCTAAATTTTTTGGGAGAGCAGAGGAGGGTCATTTAACTTTTTTTACATTCTAGATTTTATTATATTTCATTCTTCCCATGTGAGATTTCTTGTAAAAATGCATCAAAAACTTGATGACACCAACCCTGTCATAACTTAACATAACAATTAACTATTTAATATAAATATTTGAAAATTTGTGTTCCATCATTGTTTCATATGAAAATGTAGATTCGGTGACACCATCTTGGAATATTTAGGCAAGTTTACTTTTTAATGGTAAACTAATTGTACCAATTCAGTACTGTTATATTATTTTCATAAATATTGGGGAATTAACGCTGGGGAGGCCCTTGCTTATTTTGTAAAGTCCAACATGAAGTGAACCTCCCTCCCCCATCCTAATAATTTTCACACAGTCCCTAACTCATTAGTCTGTATATGGTAATTCTCTCTTGCTAAAAGTATTTAGAATTCAAAACCTCTCTTTGAGTTGCCTAAACTGAAACGGAATAATTGTTTTTGATGTGATGAAGGAGATGGCTGCCTTTGGTGTGGATTTCTGTTTTACCTTTCCTTCCCCCTCACACACGTACTGTAATTTACACTATATTATATATATACATATATATATATATAGATATATGCTGCCATTAGTTCCCACTCTGGCTTTGAGGACATAAATAGTATTCCTTGGCTCTGATGTGGTTGTTCATTTGGAACATGGATTACATGAATGTGATCTATATGTTGTTACAGGACGTTTTGGCTACACTGTGCATAGCGTTTGTGTGCCAAGATAGTAGTTTCATTACAGTGAGGATATTGTGGTTGAGTGCAAGTGGTTATATCTGAATGCTGTGTATGATGTATTTTCTAAAACCAGGAGTTCTTTTTTAATGTGAGAGTTTCAAATAGATACTGTACATCCATCTTTAGGGGTATGAGCCCATTTTCCTGACATGTTTTATATTATTATATGTTCTTCACATCACTCTCATCACTCTCACATCACCAGTCTCACTCCCACCTCTCTAAGTCTAAGATATATTCACAGATACACGCAAAGCTTTTTATATAATTTCTTTTATTAGGATCCCCCTTAGCTTCAATGAAGCAAAAACTGTTCATCCTGTGGTCCACTTACCGAACTCAAAATGAATCCCAGAATAAGTTGAGGAATTGTTTCAACACTATCAGTTTAGGCAACACTTCATATGTGGTTTACTGATTTTGTTTAATTATTCTTCCACCTTTCCTTTATTTCTTCCATTTTCCTTCCTTCCTTCTTGTTTACAGGTGGCAGTTGGAGGCAAGAGCAAGTTTGTCACTAATGGTAAGTTTCTTAAGTGACTGTAAATAGTAGTTAAATGTACAGTAACTAAGTAGATTTACTCAAGGGCTGTATTTAAGAACAATTCTGAAGTTCTGTACATGAGTATTTTCTATTTTATTCTACTTTATACTTCTACATATCAGCAGAAAATATTCAACACTAAAATGCTGCATACATTAATGCATAATAATCAAATATATAATGTTATAATGCTGAAAGGAGCCATTCTGCTGCACAATGAGTCAATTTACTTTTGATACTTCAAAAGGAATATAGGTTTGAAATTTTTGGAAACGGTTATTCGCTTTCTTTCCAAAAGTTAGAGGAGAACAACAATACCACTCATGTCTGAAGCTAAATAAAAAGCTTCCCTCAGTAGCTGATTAGCTTAGCTTAGCAAAAAGACTGGAAACAGGGGTAAACAGCTAGCCGGACTCTATCAACCTATAAAGCTCACTAATTAAAACATTTTATTTCTTTGTTAAATTCGTATAATTACAAAAGTGTAAAAACAACAATTTGGGGTTTTACGGCAATGGGGTGGTGGGGTGACGGGGGCAGTTGTGTGCTGGATTAATTCTTGGCTGGAAGCAGGGAAATTGACTTCCTGGAGTCTCCACTTGTTGCCTGGCAACCTCATGGTGACGAAAGACTACCAGTCTAAGCTAACCGATGCTAACCTCGGCTAACAGGCTGCTGGCTCCATGTTCAAATTGAATGGAGAGACATGAGAGTGGTATCGACTGTTTCATCATTTTGATGATGATACTTGTGTACTTTTTTACGTTTGTAAATGCAGGACTTTTACTTGTACTGAAGTATCTTTATAGTGGGGTATTATTACTTTTACTTAATTAAAGGACCGGTACTGACTGTAAATTTGAAAATACTACATGTTAAACCAGCGTTTATCTTGATCAGTCCTAGGGGAAGCAGAGTTTAGATGAAGTGTGTCTCCTTCAAAACATTTTATGGATGAGGGGGGCAGGCCAAGACGGATTTATAGCCCCTTGTGGACTCATAACCACTACAACTCACCAACCTTGCTTTGTGCCAGAGTAGTTGCTGGCTGTAAATCAAATCTACTGCTCTGTGGCACTGTGGTCTATATATATATATATAAAAAACCTCACCCTGACCTTGTTTCCCAGTATAAAGAACCTTCCAGACTCCTGGGATGGCTGTCGTGTCTTTGCAGCACACTGTTCACCCGCTGCCACCTGGGCTGTCCAATGCCATGCAGGGTGTCGGTGAGCTGTTGGGCATTCCAGAGTGCAGCTGCTTGATTTTCACATTACAACTGACTGCTGGGGAGGATTACTAACAGTTTAAGAAGCATATCGGGCTCGATCACCGGGCTTATTCACTCAGTGCTGATGATA
Organism: Coreoperca whiteheadi; assembly: GCA_011952105.1. Taxonomy (NCBI): domain Eukaryota; kingdom Metazoa; phylum Chordata; class Actinopteri; order Centrarchiformes; family Sinipercidae; genus Coreoperca; species Coreoperca whiteheadi. Next base: position 10,326,604 of record CM022474.1, on the reverse strand, counting down.
TAGCCCTAACATGTATCCCTACAGTCTGTAGGGACACTTTAAACAGCACTAATCATGAAAAAAGACATTTAACATTGGCTGATGTTAGCATAGTAGGGCTGTCTTTCTTCTTTGTGTTCAAAAGTCACATTTCTTCTGACATCAAGTCCCCGAAGCTTGAGCCAAAGTGTGAACAATAGGAATGGAAAAGTGTTTGTCGAGTGTCAGCATCGACCCTAAATAGCGATCCTCGCTTGTAACCATCCCCACTTCTCCATCCGAAATAGACCGCTGAGGAATGAAGTAAAGGGCATATGACAAAGTTATATAGCTTTCAATCACACAAACAAGTGTCAGCAAGAACTGGCTCTGATGTAAGAACACACACACGCATACAGCATATACAGTGAGAAGTATGAATGTAAAAGCATTGATTAGCAGTCTGGGGACTAATCTCGTTTAACACACTTTGATAAGTTATGCAGTATTAAATGATGGATGCATTGACTAATAGATCTTTAATGTCTGTCTCTCTCTCTATTAGCAGTCGTGAGACCCTAACCATTGGCATCCCCATTTAAATCAAGCGTTACCTGACCAGGGCTTTGCTACTGTATGTGCATCTATTTCCCTTCAGCGTAACCTGTATTTCGCATGAAGTTCACACCAGATAAGGAAAAGACGAGGGACCAGGATGAGTGACAATAAAGGATTCCAGCATCAAAGTCTTCCAGCTATATCTTTATGAGTAACTTTGGCACTGTCCCCAAATCTCCAAATATGTCATACCTAGTAAGGATTATCAAGTACCACATGTTAAATGCTTAATAGATAATGTATTGTGTATTATCCCTCTGTTTAATCAATGTTAGTCCTTACAAATTTCAGATGGCTGTCTGGATACTTAAATGTTATCTGGCTTTCAAGCCACGGTGACATGTCTGCTCTTCTTGTGATGTATTGTCATATAGCTTATACACAATAATAAGCATTCGTGTTTTATTGTAATACACACTCACTGCTTTTTGGGATGAAAGTCACTATTTTGACTCGGTGGGATAAATTAGGCTGTTTAATGTCCAACTCACAATTGTTAGAGTATTTTGCCACTGAACTGGATGTTGGTGACTAAGGACTACATTAATGGAAAAAAAGCCATTAATGACAGCCAGTTTTGGGTTACTAGCATTGTGGCTCTAATAATGACAATATTGGTCTGTGGATTGGTCTAGACTAAAATATCTCAGCAACTATTGGATGCATTGCCATGAAATTTGGTACAGGCACTTTGGTGATCCCCTGACTTTTCATTTAGCTCCACCAGCAGGTCAAAGTTTTCACTTATCCAGTGAAATATCTCAACATCTACAGGATGGATTGGTACAAACCTTTGTACAGACATTCATGATCCCCAAAGGATGAAGCCTACTTACTTTAGTGATCCAGAGACCTTTCATTTAGTGTTCATGGGGTTTTGAGTGTCGACAACTATTGAGTGGATTGCTATAAAAACCTTAGTTTATGACCAAATACCTGCAAAAATAACATTCCCATCAGCCTCAGCTGCACTTTGTGTTTAGTGCTAATTAGCAACTGTTAGCTTGCTAACAAAATGAAAATGGTAAACATGGTAAACATTATACCAGCTAAACATCAACATGTTAATGTGGCCAGTGTGAGCATGTTAGCATGCTGACGTTAGCATTTAGCTCTAAGTACTGCTGTGCCTAAGTACAACCTCGCAGAGCAGCTAGCATGGCTGTAACGTTAGACTCTTAGTCTTGTTAGCTCTTTAATTCATCAGAAAGACTGTTTGACCACTTACCTCCTGGGAAAGCTTTGCAGGGCATCTGGACCAAAGTTCATTTAAGAACTTATGTACAACTACAAACTGGATGGGCTATTGTAAAAAACTAAAAGAAAAGAAATATTGATGACTTATTAGCATTTATAATTGCCGACTTGTTGGCTTATTAGAAAATGAGACCCATTAGTTACAAAGTCTATAAACCCCTTATAAGGGGTTCCTTATTATAAGTCCACCAGGACCGCAGCCAGAGTAACACAGTGTGCAAGCAGTTCGACACTTCTAACACCTGGGTTTGTTACCTTTCTGACTTACGGCAATTTAAAAATCACATTATTATGTAATATAAGCACCACATACATGTGTAAGCGAGTATCCACTGTAACAATGTTTCAGTGACCAAATGCAAAACTATTTAACAAGCAGGTAGCAGTCTTGCTTATCTATCATCAGTTTACATCCCACTAACTTTGCAGTTTATTTGTATTGCAGCAGCGATAAAGGTTTCAAAGGCAATGGCAATATGCACTCTTTTTTAAATTATGCCTGTAATTAACTTTAAATTGCACCCTATGGTGTTCCTGTCAGTCAGCAGTGCACATGAGTTGTGAGTCTTTCAGTATTGTTGTAGTGGATTGCTTTGTTTGAATGTTTGAAATTATTGTTTGTACTTGCTTCAGCAATAAAAAGAAAAAAAAAAGTGTAATAGATTTGTTGTTTTGATTTTAGCTATTGGGAGGAAATGATGCTTCATGTCCTTCCTAAATACTCCTGAAATTATGTAGTGTTGAAACCTGAGTGGCTGGTGAAAGCTTGAATGGATGTAACAGGACATTTTACTAGGGCAGGAATGTACCTGCAGAATGTGTTTGTGCATGTGTGTTAGCATGTTTGTGTTTGTGTGTGTGAGACAGAGCTCTAATGTCCAGCTGTCTAACAATAGACTGACCAGCCATAGGGTGCTGCAGTCACATGAGTAAGAAGGGCTGGGCTATGTATCCTTGATGCTCAACCTGTGAACTTCAAGGAGCTGAAGTCTGTCGCTCGTCTCTGAGCTCCCTCTGTCTGGGTCACAGGTAAGGACTTGTGTCAGTACTGCTACTTTAAATTAAAGCCTTGGTAAGTCATAAATATTGAAATCAATTGCTGTCATAAAATTATTTCCTGATTCCTGAGTTGACGGTAACTGATTAAAAGTCATTTTTAACTTTGCTCACTGCCTGCTAAGATCTTAAAGCCACATCCAACATGTAACATCTTCATATCTCTGTTTCTGTCTTTTCTCACTGCCACTGTTCTCACCAAATCTGACAAAATTGCATCCATAACCACCCACACAAAGGTTCAGATTACTTGCTTCTCAGTGGTACTGCTGTTCGGGCATAGATTGGTATTTACAAATACCTACAGTAAACGTACCCTGCTTTTTACAGCTTGAAATACACATTGAAAGGAGACTTTTCATTATGAAAACTTTAAATTTTGATTCTTAAGCACATTTTGCAGCTAACAGGTACTGTAAGTTATTTTAATTGATTGTTTTGAATACGGGACTTTTACATGTAACAGAGTATTTTATTGTGATATTGCTGCTAATGCTCCAGTACAGTCACCACAGATATTTGGGTCAGTGCTGACACTCATTGTAAACTGCTGCCATCTCATGCTTTGCTATGTGGTTTAATGATCAGATATATTTGCCAGTCTAAAAATAGGCTAATGGGGATCCATTTTGCAGAACTCATCCATAACAAAATGTCGGACACAGAAGAAGTCGTGGAGGAGGAAGTTCAGTAAGTTCTTATTTTAATACTTTATACTATATAATTTCATATTGTGATGAAAAAAATACATTAATGTCAATATAGTTTGGGATTTTCCAAATTATTTTTTTTATTATTCTTATTCTTTTTCTCAATATTGCTGTTCTTCTGAAGGGAGGAAGAAGGTAAGAAAGTTGCCTTTTATACACTTAATTTCATTTCCAAACATTTTACTAATCATTTATGTTCCTGATCATCAGCACAAGAGGAGGCGACCGGTGAGAAAACTGTCCTTTAATGTTTTTCCTTTTTTCTTTTATATACTTCCCACTCGCTTGTGAACTAATTCATAATGGATTCTATTTTATTTTCCTCGTCTTAGATGAGTCAAAGCCCAAGCCCAAGTAAGTGACTTAGCTCTTCTTTCGTTAAGCAGTTAAAAACACTACTAATGGCAGATTATACAATAATAAACTGTTCGATGCCACAGGTTTATGACAAATATTACCGCCCCAAAGATCCCTGATGGTGAAAAAGTGGATTTTGATGTGAGTCAACCTTCTTAAACGCCTCCCTCTTGATAGAAACTTCCATTTGGTTCAGATTTCACAGACAACAGATAAATTCTAATAATATCTGACCCTGATTTGTTTTTCTGATGGCAGGACATCCACAGGAAGCGTCAGGAGAAGGATCTGTCAGAGCTGCAGTCTCTGATTGAGGCTCACTTCATCCAGAGGAAGAAAGAGGAGGAGGAGCTCATCGCCCTCGTTAACAGAATTGTGAGGGTGTCAGTCAAAGAGGCATCACGATGTTACTGTGTGGTCGAAATGACCATGAACGTGTTTGTCTCTTTTATAGGAGAAACGTCGTGCTGAGAGAGCAGAGCAGCAAAGGGTCCGGGCAGAGAGAGAGAAGGAGAGGCAGGCCAGACTTGCGGTATGGTCTCCGTGTACATTAACTCATATCCTCAACACTACTGTACATCATACCAGACAACATCAAGACATCCGTTTCTCCTCTGAATGACTGACCTGTGCTGCATTCAGGAGGAAAAAGAGCGGAAGGAGCAGGAGGAGCACCGCAAGAAGCAGGATGAGGACTTCAAGAAGAAGAAGGCCCTCTCAAACATGACCCAGCAGTACAGTGCTGGACAAAAGGTCATTCAACTTCTCATGACTTATAGTTTTTCAATGAAAAACATAATGGACAGGGATGGGAAGTACTCAAAAATCCTTCTCAAGTAGACATGCTGTTGCTTGACTTGACGTAGAGGTACAAAAATAGCTCTTTCTATTAACTTACTTTGTTACACAGGGTCACCAAACTGTAACCACTGTAGTATGAATGCACACTGTAAACTAACCCCTCTCCAATTCAGGGATGCCCCTAAAACTGGTGACTATCTTTCAGATTGCCTTAAAAAAAAAAAGGAAAACAGGGTCAAACTTAAAAGTAAGATCCTCCCTGAATGGACCCATATCAGCATTAATGTCATCCTCATGGTGGCGCTAGAGTAAAAATAAGGGGCTCACCAAAGTCATTACAATACATTGTCTGGGAATCATGAATGTCACCAAAATTTGGTGCTATTCTGTCAAGTAAAAAAGTCAGGGGATCACCGAAGACACTGCAAGATCAAGGGATTTTGTAAATCTAGCAAATACCATTCCAATCCATTTAATAGTTGTCAAGATATTTCACTCTGAACCACAAAGGTTTGGAGATCAGGGGATCTCCAAAATCAGTAGGATTCATCCTCTGGGGACCATGAATGCCTGTACCAAGTTTCATCTAAATCTGTCTAGTAGTTCTCAAGATATTTTAGTCTGGACCAAAGTGGTGCCGCTAGCGTGGCTAAAAAAAAAAAGGCTATGCAAAAGTGACTCTGTTGTACTAACTAGAGCAGTCATAATATATTTCATTTCTTTCATTCGGTTTATCAATCAGTTGTAGAAGAAGAGGAATTCAAAGAACAGTATGTACCTGAATGCGTCAGTCCCATTGACATATGTATCGTCTTTATCTGACCAACACAGAGTGAGAGCAGAAGAGGAGGCAAGAAACAAACTGAGAGGGAGAAGAAGAAGAAGATCCTGGCTGATCGCAGGAAGGCTCTCAACATTGATCATCTGAATGAGGATAAACTTAAGTATGACAAAGCTGTGCAGGGTTTCATGTCTATTTGAACATTGTCTCAAAGATTGCACTCTCTGTACATATACTTTTGGCATTGGTGGATATGCTCTTATTGTGACCTCTGATTGTTTGTGTTTAGGGAGAAGGCCAACGAGCTGTGGCAGTGGCTGATGGGGCTGGAGGCTGAGAAGTTTGACCTGAGCGAGAAACTCAAAAGACAGAAGTATGATGTAAGTCATCCAAGAAACAGCTGCCGGTTCTACAACAATGATGTCCCTAATGGCAAAACAAGTGGAAGATCTGAGATCAGATGGAAAGATGGAAATCAGACAAGCACAGCGCCTGAAAAGACACGGAAATTATTTTTCATGCATTGCACCTTTTAAAGTTCTTCTCTGCTGTAGTTTACACGCCTTCTCAACTGTGATGTAATTTGTCTCAAGTAAAATCTTGAGACAATTTAAAGGTCACAATATAAGTTTATATTCAAAGGTCAAAGTCAATATGTTGGGCATACAGAGGGATTTGCAGCTCCCTGGGTCCTGTTAGCAACCTCTGCTGGACATGTCAGGTGTCATATCTGTGTTCTTTAACAGGCTTAGCAAGGTTTGTGTCTTTCAGATTAACCAGCTTCTTGCCCGCGTCCAGGACCACCAGAGGTAAGTAGGCTAGACAAACCCCTGGGTGGATTTACTCCTGATTATGATTAAGACTAGCTTCTGGTGTTGTCTCTGTTTTGATCTCCTTCTTGTTCACCATCTTCACTGAACTAAGCAGATACCTTTCCACATTATGCCAATTTATACTAAATACTCAAATGTCCTTTTAAGTTTGTGTTTGTTACTTCCGGCATGCTAATTTTAATGGAGGACATGTCCTGTAACATGGCCGCAGCACAAATTGTGACCCAGCATAAACTGCCCCGCAGAAGTTGCGTATTTTTTGATGACAGCATACACTGATAAATTTAACTTTAAAAACTTTAACGGAAAGGAACTGTCCTTTTATTTGCAATGTCATTAGGGACACAAATCCTGTACAAATTCTTACAATTGGGATTCAAGGATAACGTATTTTTGTCAGAAAAGCAGCTACAAGTCTCAGACTGAGAATATGCTGCAATCTCCAAAACATGATGTTGTGTACCATCATAATGCCAAACAAAGCCTCGCATTTGCAGTAAAGATCTTCACACATGGGGACATGCCAGATTTGATATTTCTGCATGATCTTGTCTTGAGGGTTTAAAACATGTCCTGTGGTTCGGGGTAGGGTTTCTGTTTTTACCATCAATACTGTACGAACTAAAATACACCCTGTTCACTGTTTTGTTGATTTGCTGAGTGTGCTGCAATCGAATGGCCTCCACTTGTGCTAAACTCACTGTCTGCTGTTTTTCGTGCACGCTTTCAGCGCCAAAGGTCGTGGCAAGGGCAAGATGGGTGGCCGGCTGAGGTAAAGGTGCAGCCAGACAGGGAAGAGGCAGACCGTGACACCAGTGATCGGCCCACATTTCTATTAAGTGTGTATTCATTGTTCTGTTGTGTTGGGTTACATGTCAATTATCATGAGATCAAAACAATAAATAACTCATTTCATCCACCCTGCTGCCTCTCTGCAAACCATGCAGATTGTCTGTTTCTGTGTAATTAAGTCCAAAATCCAGTACTGTAACACATTTATACAAAAACTCATGCAGCCAGAATCATTCAATAAGAGCTCATTGAATATATTGAAACCCCTTAAAATCTGTAAGAGATCTTTTTGAATAAGCATATGTAAACAAAAAGACAAATATAGGTCTGGTGTTGAATAGTTCCATTGTCTACATAAAAATAATGCTGTTTTTAACAGGAAACAGAAGAGAGTGTAAAAATGGGGTATTTTCCTATTAAAAATATCTAAATTAAGTGCATTTCTTTGGAAACAATTAGCAGTAGACACATTATTTTGTCAACATCTAATACAAGAATTGACATGATAAAGAGAGCATCTACAAGTTGTAGCATGGGTTTGTTATTTCTTTAATTCAAATCTACATTAACAGCATACATTCCTCAGCAAGGCTCCACATAGTGGTGATGCATAGCCTTATCTATATATTGTTTTAATTACATAAGAACAATATAATAATCTAGGTACTGGAGCGTTTGTGATGTCGATGGTATGTGCTGCCTTTCATTAAATCCAAGTCCTTACTGTACATTAAAACTACGTTTCGATATACACATATCCACACCAGTGCATTTTCAAGTTGTTCGTCTCTGCAGTCTGAGGTGCTGGGAGACTCAGCAGGGGTTTGATGGCCCAGGAGGAATGAGGGTCCATGTGGGATGAAGGGCCACCCTCACCACAGGTGGGTTTCTCTGATCTCTGCAATCACCTGGCTGGCTTTCTGCAATGCCTGCACACAGAAATGCAAAATGGAGGAAACTGTAAATTGTGTTAAAACCCTCTAAAGGTGTATACCCTACAGGCTCACTCTTTTTGGGTACATAGTTTCTATTTAAACTAGTACTTATACAATGAATGTAGAGTATTTGAGACATCTTCCTGTTACTCAGTTGCAGCTCCTGTAACCTGTCTTAAAGCTTAAAAATCCCTCGATGTCTTAACTTTTTGTAACCTACTAAGAGAACTCTAAGGGAAGATGGCTGTTCTGGATCTTGATTTACTTCTTAGGTGAGATGTATTTAAAAAAAAACACAAAAAAAGTAAATGTGTCTTAAAATGCCCGATGAAGGTCCATGACCAAAATGCTGCGTCTCTAACAAAGTTAAGTAAAGTAAATGTTTTTCTTGAGCAGTGCATGATTGACACTGGATCTTGTTTTTCTAACCCACAGTGACACTTGATGAATCTGTGTACCTTGAGCATGTCAGCCGCCTCGTTGCGTCTCTGAGCCATGTCCTCGGACTCTGTCAGCAGGTCATTCAGCAGGGCCGTTTTGTATAACTGACCCACCAGCTCACTCTGCAGGCAGTCCTTCACGTGGTTCACCAGGAAGTGCATCACTGCCTTCGGCACACTGAGGCCAAACAACAACAACAGAGCGGGAAGACAGAGGAAAGAGGAAAGAAGAGGACAGTAAAGCACATAAAAAGTGGCCGATCAAGTCAAAACCTCATAAATGACACGATGACGGGTGAAGAAACGGTGTAGAGCAGGTGTACCTGTCCTGGATGTTTTTCCGAACGATAAGAAAGTATGACTTGATGAGTCTCTCAATGACCTCACAGTCCCTCTGCTCTCGAGCAGACAACTTTCTGGATACTGGAACAGGCTGGCAATGAAAAGGCATCAAATGTGCTTGTGAATGAACATCTTAATGACCTAACCTGGAAAATGCATACACAAACAACGCTATAAGCAAGAATACAACCATTCAGTGTAACGGCACACTCACAATCTGTTTACAGCAGAAGTGAGAAGGCTGTTTTTACACTTTAAGGTGTTATTGCCTACTAGAAGATGTGAGGGGTACCCTGGCAACTTTCCCTAAAATCCTTCCCATATGTTCTCCATATGATATAGGCTAATATTGCTGTAGTGAAACAATTTGTTATGAGCTAACCAAATGAGACTGTTCTCCTTAAACTGCAATACAGAAAGTGGACATGCCTGAAATTGGTCGCAACATGCTATGTTTTGCAGCAGTTACAAAACCACCTGACTAACATAATGAGCGAGGGACAATCTCCTGAACCTATTCATCCTGTTTATAAATGCAGAGCACCCACCACATCTAGCAGGTTGACAGCGTGGCCCTTGTGTGGGCTTGAAAGGGGGGGGGGTTGGGGTACGGCCCTTTCTCCAGCTGCACTGTCCTCTCCCCTCTTCAACATGCCCCTCCAGGTCCCCGTCCCGCTGTCTGTCTGGTCGCTGACAGAGCTGCTCTGTAAGCCGCCGGCTGCTGCCTGCAGGGGGGAGAGAGGCAGCGAGTGAGGATGTGTCTGCTATCCTGCTCATGCATAAATGCTCAGGCAGGAAATGCACAGAAGTCAGGAAACGAGGTTAAATCAAGAAGGTTAATACAACTTCACAATACAAACATTGTACAGAGCTAAAAAAAAAACATATTAATATTCAAAATGCATTCAAATTGCATGCCACAGGCCTTCTTTGACTTCACTCCAAAGAAGTGCATTCAGAACGCGTAAAGAATGTGGTAGAAAATACTGACGCGCAGTATGCACAGGTTTAGGGTTGGGAGACGTGATAGAGAATTGGGTTTTCTAAACTGGTAGATCGTGCTATACAGTTTCATTGAAGGTGGCCGAATACTTTAATATTTCTGGTATTAGGCCATTGTGGGCAACGTCAAAAAAAAATGCACCACTTTATGGTTATTTTGGACTTTGGATTAGCCAAAAACAGACATTCCCATTTGATTTTTTTTTTTGATACATAGTTTAACATCATAATATACTGTATATAGCGGTTATAAAATCACATGTACCATGACAGAAGATCTTGTCCATATCGCCCACCCCTACCAAAGCTAACAAAACGGTACATGACATTTAAGTGTGGCGTTGTTCTGTTACTTCTCTCAGCGCAGCCAGCATGCAGAAAAAAAAAGGGTTAGATTTACAATACAGAGTGGAAGTCAAAGGTCAGATCAGATACGTTATGTGGGGTAAAACCTGCGCCTTCAACCCACTGCATTTGCAGGACACTCAAGGCAAAACCTCCAGCGGCACCAGGGGTTTTTGAGTAATACAGTAAGGGTTAGGGGTGGGCAGAGGTCCGATGTGGGCAGGCAGTGACTGAACGAGACGCACCTTGGCGACCTCGCCCTCGGGGGCAGGAGACTCAGTGGGCGAGAGAGACTGCCCACCTGGGCCTTTAAGGAACTAGAAAATGACAACATCATGAAGAAAAGAGTGGATAGGAAACTCAGAGGAGGTACAGGCAGGGTTGAGCCTGTGATATAAAATGACATATACATTGATAGAAGATTTTGGCCCCATCGCCCGCCCCAAGGCAGAAGTGTACATGAGCTTTACATGACGTAGAGAATAACTCGATTCAAGTTGTTCGTTTTAATATAAAAGAATTTTGAAGTTAGGCAATTCTTCAGTGAAAGTGGACGGACTTCACATGTGCGGGAGTGGTTGAAAATCTGTTCAACTCTGTTAGAAGAGGAGTAGTGAATCTAAGGGATGCTGACTGTACCTTGTCTCTGGGGACAGCAGTAGGGAGGTCTCTCATTCTGTTGCGTCTCTGCTCCTATAAAACGAAGTTTGACAAATGCAACTCTGTCAAATTGAGGAAAAGGAAATTTTTCCCATGTTTTAAATAACACTGTTTCATTAGTGGTTTTGTTTCTTAAACCTTTTGTGCTTTGCTAGCGCTGAACTAATATAACACATGCTCTGAAAGGAAATATTCACACAGTTAAAATGATCAGCCTGAGATTCTAGGTAACGAAAATGCTGCGTTTAATGAATGCATTATGTAAAGTCAACTTTCATTCAAAGATGCTCATCTCTTACTTCTATGTTATTGTTCATGAGGCCGCAGGCATCAGCAAAGTCGGGGTGCTTGGTGTTGATATAGGCCAGCTCAATGGCAACCAGGTTGTGAACCTGAAAAGAAATTCAGAAAGTAGGATAATCAGACTAGGGTGCGAATAAACTTCCCATAAAAATGCTTTGGTCTTTAGTATGAGCAGGTCTTGACCATTTCATTGGTGACGGGGAGTCTTTTTCTGAGTAATGAGGTGACCACTTCTACTATGGCATCATGGAGCTTTGGAAACCTCAGCAACTCCTGCAGAGGTAAATTATAATCATTATTGGTATTAGGCACTGCACCTTTGTGTATTTACTACATACGGTCTAGTTTTCAATGGCGTATGTGTGAGTGTGTTTCCCACCTGTGTGCTGTAGTTGCTGCAGTGCTGGATAATCCTCTGCATCTCCTCATGAACCAGCTCCACGCAGCGCAGACTGGGCTCCTCCAGACGCTTGACCTGCCGCTTCACCAGCAACTCAAACGAAACCTCAGGCACAAATAAAGCAGGCCTTGGGCCCTGTCAATTACATTTAAACTGTAAGTCTTCAAAAATGCGTCTTTAAAAAACAGAGATTACAACTTGAAGAGGTAGCAGAAACCCACCGTTGCATTTCTGATTGCTGTGAGCACATCGATGGTTGTCAGACCACCCAGCGGATCAACGGACTCCAATGTGCGACCAAACGTCTCATGAAATATATAACAGATTCTTGCTCCACCACATCTGGAAAAAAAAGGAATGCAAACTACATTAAACATACAGGCAGAAGTTGAGCACTAGATGATACTAGCACCACTTAGTGGTGTACGTAGGTACGTGCAGCTCAGAGAGTTGTGTAACTCACAGTTCCGTTGTCTCAATATACTTGGCCGTGCCCTCTATGGTGTGGCAGTACTCTGCAGCAAACTTGGTGATGAGCTGCAGCAACGTGGAGCTCTTGTCATCGACGGGTTCGCCATAACTGTTAAGTAAAGACTGATACTGCGCTGCCAGCACGTTGATCCTCGTCTTCAGCTCAGGAAGACAGTCTCTGATGTGGTGCATGAGTAACCTATGACAAGATTAAAGAAAACGGTTTACACTTTCATTGGAAAACAAAGATGGAGACTTGTTATAGACTACAACAGTACGTAACCATGGAAGATTTAGAAGTGACAGTCATTTGTTTCAAACTCAAACGTACAAGGTCAGTAAGTGACTCAAACATTTAATTTGTTAAATTAAAAAAACAGTAACTACTAAATAATTAAAAATCAAAGTAATACATAAATTCCAACTCTATACCTGTTCAATGTTCTGGCCAGATATTTGGTTCCATTTCTGTTTGCAAGGGAGGGGTACTTCTTTTGTAGGAAGGCATATTCATCACGGATGGCATCTGCCACCAACTTCTTTTGATTGATATCCAACTGACTCCTAAGAAAATGCACAAACAAATACTGAGTTGGTCTTAGACATGGCTTTTAGGGTCCCTTGTATGGACACCACCGCCCACCTTGTGGCTATAATTTAGCATTATTGACACAAACAAGGCAATATTAGAGGAAATGGTGTATAAGAATCTAGTGAAAATTAATACATCTTTCAACATGTACATGTGGTGTAGAAATCTGAATGTTAAGAATAAGACAACAGCAAATATAGCTAGTAAAATAGTCCCAGATGCAACAAGTCAGAAATATGAATTAAATATAAAGAAAGGTTACTAGATTATAAGGAATTCTTCCCACCCTCTGCACTCGCACTTTGAGCTTTTACCTTCAGGGACGTGATATAGACACGTAAGAGCCCCCAAATATGTGCACAGCGAGTCTTTCTTGCCAAATCCAATTAGCATAGTGAATGCTTAGCCTATTTTGATCTAGCCCTGCCCTGATTTTATTTCATTTTACGTTTTTTAATTTCTATCATGTTTCAAATCATGTTGTTTGTTGATACTGTGTCCCTGCCATTTGTAGTCAGCTTTGTCCTGTATAGTCAATTTTTCCGTGTTGGCTTAGTCTTTACTATCTAACTAACTAACTAACTAACTAACTAACTAACTAACTAACTAACTAACTAACTAACTAACTAACTAACTAACTAACTAACTAACTAACTAACTAACTAACTAACTCACTAATTGGGCACAAAAGTGCAGTGTTACCTGTTAACTACTCCAATAATGCCCAGTTTGACAGGAATAACCCTGCCCATCAATACATCCATGGCATCTGTACCGGCATCCATCAGATCCAGCTTGGTCACCACTGCTAGCGTCCTCCTGCCTTAAGACAAAGAAATCCAAAAAAAATAACCACTAATGCAGGAAATGCAGGAGTGCGTGACTAAGAAAATCATACTAGGGGCATATGCTGATGACATATTAAAAGTAAAAAACAGAAGTAAAGAAAGAATAAACAACAAGGCCATTTACCATCAGGGTCAACCTCGCGGGCCACTTTAAGGGCCTCTGAGGTCGCCATGTCTGTGTTGGCAGCAGTCACAGCCAGGATGATGGAGTTGGGATTGGAGATGTACTTGCAGATCAATTCTCTGATCTGGATCTCTATGTCTTTGGGCTGGTCTCCCACCGGTAACTGTTTTAACAAATACACACGTTGACTTCAAACCATGAATTTCGTCACACAGGTTCGGACACGGGGAAGCAAAAGGGAAACCTATCTCACCTTTGTAATGCCAGGAAGGTCCACCAATGTGAGGTTCACAACGTGTGGTGAGAAGATTTTCAGGTGAATGGGTTCATCACTAATACCCTAGAAAAATAAAAAACTCTTCGGTTACTCTAGGCTGATATTGCGTCAGAGGTCGACTGAAATTCCCAGGTCGATGCTGACAATTAAAGGTAATCCAGTTTCTCCATGGATATCAGATCAACTTTTGACCTTCCCTCTTAATGTCCGTGATTAGCATACCTTATTGTTGCCAGATATTCTTTCGGTTTCTGCTTCAATTTCTTGCCTGATCTCCTCGAAGTCTGTGTAGATCTGAAAGAGCGATTTAAGGCCAATATCATAGTCAACGTGACTTCTACGGTACATTTTTGATATACTGTCAAACAACACAGGTGACAGAAAAATAGGACATGACAGGGAGATATTTACAAAAACATTTCCTGAGAAACAAAATTCTACCTTTGAGGACACTTCCCCACAAACATATGATTATTTTCAGGTAGTGAGAGGGTGTGTGCCTGATCTCATTACAGATTTCATATGTTGATGTTCAGAACATGAATATACCACAAAATGTCCTCCTGTAGCTAATCCATAAATGTCAACTAATCAATACAGGACACAGAACAAGGCTATTTTATGATCCGATCAGATGTTTTAATATACAGTACAGCAGTGGTGGGAGAGGACAAGAGGGTGAAAACTCTACCTTGCTTTTGGTGTGTAGAAACTTGCCCCATTCCTCTCCGTCGATGCCTGCAGAAATACCAAGTTGGGGACAGATGTTTCAGTTACAGATGTGGCCTTAAGATCAGTGGTACTATTATTACTATTGCTATGTTAAATGTCTCATGGGAGGATTTCTCTGTTGGCTAAGATGGGATGGAAAAACGCCTCAGAGCAAAGATCCACAGCTGAAAGGTTTATTAAAAAAAAAAAAAAGCACACAGTCCAACCAACAGTCATGAAAGCAAATAGAAGCCCAAAGCAAAAAAAAGCATGTGCATTTTGGGAAGCAGAGACTTCTTTAAAAAACAAAGTAACGATTTCAGCTGCAATAATCAACATTGGAACAAAAATAAGGAAAGAACATTACAAAGGTGGAGTCTGTTAGTAAACTTAGAGGAAGTTGGTATTTGAGGCCATCATAGGTGTCCTTTGAGGAAGTTGGAATCAGTGAAGTAATGACTTTTCAAACGTAAAACTAAGCAAAGAATGATATTTTTCAACAAGAATCTGCCAATTTTCTTTGTCTAACTTCAACTGACAGAGACCAGCCTAAATAGAGGGGAGGGCTTGAGCTGAATAAAGTGAAGCCACATGGTTTGGCCACTTTGGAAAAGCTACACAAATACAAGGCAGGATGGGGAAGAATGGGCAAAAGGGACGGGGGATGTTATGTAATATACAAACACAATAAGGCAAAGAACAAGGAAAAGGAGACCTCTGTAAAGGCGTCCATTTTTCTTGGATTCTGTGGTTAAGGAGAGATGACAGGAGACAAAAGGGTTAGCCTGGCTACCTGCGGCGCCTGCACGAGTCACTCTGAGGCCATCGCTGGAGGACAGCATTGAATCAGCACAGGATTTTGGCACAGTTTAGTCGCCTGATCTTTTCACTGAGAAGTGGTTGGTATCAGTGCTGATTCTAAGTTAAACTGCTATTCGCTTCACATCGTAAAAATGTTCCATAGTTGAATGCCAAACCACGTAATTTAGAAACTGTGTCACCTTTACAAAGTTTGTCTACCAGAGAGAAAATGTAAAATGTCCCGCTCAGTATGTATCTCGGTATTTATCTATCACAATTAAAAAAGAAAATAAATAAAATCCGAGGGATCCATATCGACATTGTTCATTTATGTTTTAAAACATTACAATCTGCCGATAAATCATTTTTTAGATTTCCCAGAACTCCCAAATATCAGTGTCTGCCTCACAGTTTCAGTACCGGTTGGGCTATAACGCATTCCCAGTATATAGTGCGTAGAAATAATGAATACCAAATCATTTAGTATGTAGGAGAAGATTAACATGTAACAACTCCACAGATACAGACGTAACAGAGGTGACAGTGATGTTACCATTCTCTTCACTGGTTTTCCTGCGGTCCTCTGGATCAATGTGCACTAGCTGTAGGATAAGGGGCCGGCGTGTGACGATGCCAGTGCCACGCGGCAGGATGTCCTTGCCAACCAGGTTCTCTAAAACAGAACTCTTCCCACTGCTCTGTAGACAGCAACAACAACAACAACAACAACAAAAACATCATAAACACAACCATAAGTGGGGACACTGAGGTATAAATGACTCATTGTCCTGAGAACAGTCTTCCCATCATGCAAATACAGCCAAAACACACTGCACTGAGGTTAACTGTATTTGACACTTGACTACTTCTCTGTGTGTTACTTCAAAGCTATTATATCACTGCAGGACCTTTTCCAGAGGCCCAGGAACTCAGGATCCTTAATTGGATTTCCACCAGAGGAACCATGATCTAATTTATTTCTGGGGCCCCAATAGGTTCCTGCTCAGGGGGCAGTACTTTCAGGTGGCCCAGGAACTACTGAGGTAAAGTTGGCTTTGTTGAACGTCACTCAGTGGTAGAACACAAACTCTGTGGCCGCTTCAGTTGAAATGTGCGGTAGAGTAACCCCTAATGAGATCTGGTGAACTGAAATACTTCTCTTAGCTCACTTGGCTAGCAGATTCCTCTTTAATGGACTGGTACTGATTTTCTCAGTAGGAGATGAGGGCTAACATGTAATCCGTTACCTCCTCTGTGGCAGTAATCCTAATGTTGTTTTGGCTGATACAGGTAGGCATATTTACAGACCTGACAGTGATAACCATTTAATAATACTTGGCATCAGATCTCAGTTACAGCTGTCAGTAACTGGAGGACTTTGCTGATTTGGGCCTTTGTGGAGTCCTGGTAAGGACAAACATAAAAAATCAGCCATTTAAACCATCCTCTGGCTTGCCTGGTCTCACTATAACACCCTCGTCTGCCAACAGGCCTGAGACAGTCACATCCTATTAGCTGACCAGTGAAAGTAAATGTGTTACAGACAAAACCTGCCACAATAAACCAATTAGGCGCTAGGTGGACAGGCTGAAACTGTATTAGAGAAGAGAGGTGTTGATTCAACTTTATGGTCATTAGTACTTTGTGGTGCTGCGTTATACTGAGAGCTGTTTCTAATATTTTGTTCACCCCATTTATATTAACGAGGACAGACTACATTTCACTATTAATATGACAAAACGTCTCTAAAACAGTTGCAACATAAAGCGTCACGTTTAAATAAACTGGCAACTGAGTGTAGGTTCTTCTGTGTGTGTGAATGGAGAATATATTATAAGACAACAAAGAAAATCACGTTTTCCATGGAGACCGATGCTTGGCAGTGTGAATGGTGTGAGGAGAGAAATGTGTTTACGTTTAGCGAGCTAAAGCTAATCAAGTTAAAGAACAATAGAATTTAGTTATTATTTTTAGGATAGTGATCGGAAGACTATGTGTATACTTGCTTCTTGCCTAACTATCAGCCAAAACATTATAAGCGAGATCACATGTAACTAAGGCTGAGTTGCAAAATTAGTTAGCTTAGATTTGCGTAAAAAGGAGACGCTTACGTAAGGTCAGTCAACACAGCTTTGTCTATTATTTACACCTGTATGAAACTGCAAGAAAAACTAAGGGTCAGATATCAGAAGTAGCCAAAACAATAAGTTGGCGCAGGCTAACTAACTTGCTAGCCTTTAAGCAAAGTGACGTTTCTCACCTGAGTTCCTACAACAACGATCTGCGGCAGCTGAATTATGTCTGCGCCGACCGTGTTGAACGCATCTTGCAGCTTGTTTATG
The DNA here is from genome assembly GCA_011952105.1 of Coreoperca whiteheadi. Taxonomy (NCBI): domain Eukaryota; kingdom Metazoa; phylum Chordata; class Actinopteri; order Centrarchiformes; family Sinipercidae; genus Coreoperca; species Coreoperca whiteheadi. The sequence continues at coordinate 10,308,848 of CM022474.1, read as the reverse complement.
ACAGGAATGAGGGCCTCCATGAGCTCCGATTATAATCCCGCGGTGTCAAATAGGCAACTTTCTTTACCCTGCCGCACACGGGTACAAAGTCATTCAATGCCCCTCAGCTAAAGCTACTGGCGTATCTGTGGATCTGCCGTCTACTGCGCACACAGTTGCGCAGAGTTGAATCATGGGAGTTTGAGTTCTGTAGAGTCCCGCTCAACAGCGCTGCGTTCGGGGTTTGACTTTCGCTGAACTACATTTCCTAGAGTTGACGTCGCACTCGTGACGTACCAATAAAAAATACTTATTTTCCTCTACGCAACAGTAACTAAGGTGCGTAGCAAAATATTTATGTGTGAAAGCCATGCATACATTTATGATGACACTTGTAAGACCCTGACCTGTGATTTTACAGACGGGGGGAGTTGGCTAACTAACTGACACATTTCCGGTGGACAAATGTTTGTATTAACACATTTATTGGAACTTTTCAGTACACAGTAACAGTACAGTACAGTTAGCCATCAGTTTAACAAACATCTTTGGGAAACTTCTAGTAAGCTGTGGTCCGTCTATGATTTTCACTCACAATTAACTTTGGCATCACTACAGTTTTGTTACAAGCAAAACAATATAATGATACAAAGTGTTAACTCAAGATGGAATATGCCAGATTTTCCTTATCTTATTCAAAATATGAATGAACAACATTCTCACTCTTACACAACATTAAAAAATAAGTAAACAAAAGGAAGCTCAGTTTGGTCTCCACGTTTTATTTCTCGAAACACATTTTTAAATTAGACAAAATTGAAAGTGCCATTGAATCTTTACAGCACTATCAATATAGGAAATAAATATTGCACGCTACAGTGTAAAAGGAGCATGTCACTGTAACTAGTTTAAAAGTATGAGGTAACAGATGATGTGTTGGGTTAACAGTTTGTACTGGGGGTTCCATCAGCTAGTCAACACTGTGGTGAGCTGCCTTCAGAGAATGTGCTCAACATTGATGCTTGTATGTACTTGTATATACATACAGTGTTTCTTTAGCATTGTAGTACTGTGGTATTCTTACACTCAATGTTAATTAAAAAAAACATTTTTTTAAAATACAAACCTTTATGACTATTAAAATTAGTAGTCATGAAACCCTCAGTACATACTGGAGTCAGCTTTCAGTTCAGTTGGTACTGGTTCAGTTACTTTACACATAGAACATTCTTTGTAGTTTGTCTGACATGCCAGTCAAAAGTTTTTAAACACCTATATTTGAAGATTTGTGGTTAAATTTCAAGCACTATAATTGTCAAATTCAGATTTAATACTCTACATCTAGAACATATTAGTAAAAGTGGGATTCAGAAGTCAGAAATAGTTATAATTTTTTTGGATTAAAGATGGTCTCAATCTAGACATCTAAGTACAAAAATACCACAAAGTCCAAGAAAAACACAACATTATTGGCTTAATGCTTAACTTTAATTATATTAATTGAAAAGCTAAAATCTGAGTCCCAAACATTCCTCTATTTACTTATACCTCTTTCCTACTTATATTTTCTAATTTATGAATATTTACAATTACTTTAAAAAAAAATGGAAATTTAACCACAAATGTTAAACTATATGATGTTTAAAAAACATTTGACTGGCAGTGTAGAGTACACGAATATTTCAACAAGCTGTAGTACAAACACCAGCTAAACAGGCCAACATGTGGAGGGTCACAGGTGTTTGTTGACATTGCTCCCCATTTGACAACCATAAGCAAAACTCCACTGGCTGCTATTGTTTCTACCTTCAGATGTGTTTTGAGACCCACAATGGCAAAACCTATACAAAAGAAACTAAAGACTGTACAAAAGAAAAAGGTGGACGCAGTGAACTAGTACTGAACTGACACATGGATATCTCTGTGCCAAATTCAGTATGATCGGTTTAGTTTTCCAAATAGTAAACTTAACGATTTCCACTATCTATCTATCTATCTATCTATCTGTCTACTTCTGCGTACGTACATAGAGAGCAAAGAAAGACCAGAGTCAAAATCTTTGTATGTGTACACATACCTGGCCAATAAACCTGATTTTGATTCTATCAAAGAAGGTGCTTAAAAATACTGACAAAATACTCCCCGTCAGCTTACTTCCAAAATAAGTGAAAAACTACTACAATCATGTACAAGTCCATGAGCACACACAGGCATTTACACCTAAGTTGCTAAGTGAACTATGTGTTCACTGTGTCATTCTGCACCTAAATGTCAGACCTCAATGTCAGTGTTCAAATTTCTCAGCATTTGAACCAAGTGGCTTTCGGTTACCTAATCAATACAACAGTATTGTATCCCCCTTTAAGGCAGTTTTGAGTCAGAGGTCATTTTACATTCCATCTTAAGATGCAGTACAGTCTGTGTATGTGGTTACCATGTTTCCTCTGCGCTGTGTCACTGTTCTACAGTGTTGTTTTGATGCACCATGAAACCTGTTTTCAGTCTGTTTGGTGTGTCTGTCAAAGGTAAACATTCTCTCTATGTCATCAAAGATACCTGCTCCAAAACCTCCTTGAAAGTGTCTCTTATGTCTGCTGGGGGACTCCTTGTGGGACCTGGAGTGTTCATCAAAGTGTCTTCGGTGACGGGCATGCCTGTTCTGGCTGTAGATGTCAAAGTCCTTGAAAATGTCGTCAAAGTTGAAGCTGAAAGGTTGGTGGGAACCCTGTCTATGTCTGCCTCGCGTTTCCCCAGTGATGTATGCAGAGGTGTCACCAAACTGGTCATATTCTCTTCGTCTGATTTCATCTGATAAAGTTTCATAAGCTGCACAAATAAAGACACAAATCAGTCAGAAGAGTTGTACTGTATCTCGTCAACATTTTTAACAAAACCTAGCTACAGTGACAAAGGCCCACCTAAGGTCATGACAAGTGTAATATAAGGTAAAGTGCATGTACATTCAACTTTGGCCACATGCTCCCGAGTCCTTGAATTGAAATTGAGGCAGGCTACACAACACGTTAATCTCCGTGCTGACAAATTGTTACATTAGAAACAAGAATAATATTCCAGTGTGTAAGGAAACAATGGTTTTGTACACACAAAAACACTCCCAAAAACAAAGAATCAACTGTACCTTCAGCAATTTCCCTGAACTTCACTTCAGCGTCCAGGCTCTTGTTCTTATCTGGGTGATATTTCTTTGCAAGCTTGTGGAAAGCCTTTTTCATCTGTCGCTCAGTAGCATCTTTAGGCACTCCCAGTATATCATAGTAGTCCTTCCTGGCAAGTATCAGCTCTGTTATCACGAGGATGCACACTGCAAACGTCACGGCAGACTGTGCGGTTGCCATGGCTCCGACGTCCCCTGCATTTAGGAGAGAAAATGATCGCTGTTGCATGCAGTAAAGCAAAGGATTGTTACTTTGGGTTAACACATCTGGAGAATAAGGGACCTTCCTTTATAGCTATCTTAATACAGTATTACAGAAAATATCGTAGCTAGATGACAATGCCTTATTAACTGACTGATATTACAGTTCGGGGATCGTGGCCGACTTGTGTAGCTTTTAACTAGTGAAATTAACACTGCACACCAGAATGACATTTGCCTTATATTTTAATAATTTCGGCAACAGAAATGATGCTCCCCAGAAAGATAGATTAACGCTGGATTAGATCTCATTTAGGCTGAGTTATTTCTAACGTTAAACGTTGTATTTGACCGCTATGTCATCATGGACATCAACAGTCACTCCTAACGTTAGTTGACGTTGGCTAACACATGGTGTTGCCCATTTATTCTCCTTTCTTTTAAACCCACACTTACCTCTTTTTTTTCTTTTTTTTGGTGGGGGGGGGGCACGAATGCTGCTTAGCTGGTGTATTGCACTTCTGTTCTATTAACTATTTACCCAACGCTAAACATGTCAGTGTTAAGTTTTTACTTAAGGTTGTGAGCATTACCGACCAGCAGTGCCCGCGAGCAGCACCATGTCTACGTCTTCTTCGATCCTTTTACTGCATCTGGGTATCCAGACATTATGAGTTAGCGCATATCTGCCCTCTGTCGGTCAATGTAGTTAACAGTGCGTTAACAGCCACAGTATTTAAAACTATGAAAGTTAGCTGTGTTTCTGATAAATATCACGTCTTACTAATATTACACTATACATACTGTGAGTGCAGCCGAATTTCGAGGCACATTTTACAATGATTGTGATAGTTATGTGATGTGAACATCTGGGTAAAGAGTAGTCAAAAAAGAGTAGTTATCGCATTTCCAAATATCTGCGTAGCGCTCCATTTAGTTATGCCTGAATTCCGGTGGAGACCCAATATTAATACTGGGCGCTGACTCCGCCTTCGCAGGAGAGGTTCGGGGTACGCCGGTCATTATTGTGCTACAGTTAACGGTGTTTTGAAGATCCTCAACCAATCAACAGACTCCATTAGACAGCCAATTGTAGAGCACATAGAGCGTCACGTGACAATTGTTTTTCTTTTGACTGACGTCTTTACGTCACTGTGGAAATCTAGCGTCAGGTCGAATGGCCGTATGTATTGCCATACGGGGTTATACTTGTTTTGACGTTAACGAAGTAGAAGTATGGCGACTTTATGAGAATATTAAATTATTCCTGGCTTGCGTGATACGACGAAATACAAAGACTGGTATGGTTTTTATGTTTTGGGTGGCATTTATGTGTGGCGCGTTAGCTAAGGTTAGCTGCGGTCCTCTGTGTTAGTGGACCTAACGATAACAGCTAACAGTTAACGTTAACTGATGTTATTCTCTCAGTTAGGATAATTTACCAAAAAGGTTTAACTTGTGAAGAAAACTGAACAATGCTCAGAAGTCAGATTTAAGATCAGTGTTAGTATTTTTATTTTACATGTCATCTAAATCATTTCTTGTTTTCTTTCTTTCATGTATGCGTCACTTTTTTTTTGTCTTTCATCACCAGGTTAACTTAATCAAAAGGGAGAGCATAGACCTAATATTGCTTTGGATGGTACAAACTCTTGTCACCTGAAAGAATGAGTCATAGATGGGCTTCAAATACCTGGGTGAAAGTAAGCAGAGCATTTCATTTGTGGCAAACACACGCTCACAAGTCAGCAGCATCACTTGCCTTGTCTCACTGCAGGATTCATGTACAGCAGCCTTATTGCTGTAAGGTTGGCTATCTCAACTGGAGGCACATCCACCACCTGAGGATCAATGGGCGTAAGGGATGGCTCTTTAAAGCTAAACAGGTCAGACAAAGGCTTGGACCCCACACCAGCACCCTGTATTTGAACACTTCAGCCTCCCGGGGGTCTGCTCTGAGCCAACACATGTCGCGGGTCAAGAACACACTGGACACCTTTTCTAAAGCTGTGAGTGGGACACATACAGAACTTCTCTCCAAAATTGCCAGACTCAAGCCTTATGCTTTAAGAGCTGGTAAAAAGGTCGGAGCTAATGTTGAGTCAACGCCAAAAGCTGAGGAGTGTGCAGTCACGCCTACTCCTGCTCCCATTAATGCTGCTTCTCCTCCTGCGTCTACTGCACCCAAACCCATATGTAGCTCATCTTCTGCGCATCCTTCTGCACCTACTTCTGCTGCTATATTTGATGCAAGTGTCACTACCTCCACTCATCCTCACAATTTGACCCAAGCGACTGTCACTGCCACAATTCTGACTGTGCGTGAATTTAAGGAGAAAAGGCTGAGGCGTGTTGTTCCCGCTGTCAGCGCCAGTGTTGCCAAGAAGCAAGAGGAGCTTAAACCTTCACTGAGCGGTAGTGAGAGCAAGAGCACAACTTCCAAACACACCACAGCACTTTTCCATCCCAGTACCTTTACAGTCATGGATGAGACTTACAACTACCTGGCCCATCACATCAACTCATACTTTGGCAGCAGTACAAAGACTCAGGACAACAAAGTGGACAATGTTGACTGTTCCTCCGCTTCCTCTCAGGGTCAACAAACTAGTGACCTCATGTTGGTGTCTGATAAAACAGACTCTGCCGTTCCAGTTATTCCACCTTCCTCTAAGAAAGGTTTAGGACACTACCTGTCCTACTCAGCTCCCACTGTACAAGCCTTTGTGGGAAGCTACATTGCACCCCTGGTCCCCAAGTTTAGGACGGCAGAGTCCAAAAGTGCTACAGTGGAGGAGAAGAAGCCTGAGGATGCAACAGTCAAACAGGTTGAGGCCACAATAAGTAAGGAGCAGAAGGCTGCAGAGGAGAAAGCCAAGAAACTTCTGCTTCAACGGGAGAAGGTAGGTCTACAAAAAAGTGTTTCATTATTGTGATAATAAAATAACAATAAGCATTTTTTTTTATTCTGCTGTATGTATAGGCAACCTAAACCATTATCTTAGTAAAGGTTACTTCATTCTAGGTTTTTATCAGTGCCGATCATGCCTATATCTTGTGATAGTTTTTTTTATTGATCTTAGCATAAGTTTAGACTGCATTATGTAAACATTTTGTCCTTGTAGTTCATACACCGATTCTAACTATATGGAATATGATCTGTGTCTATGTTTGAGCAAAACATGGTTGCCTCATCAGATAGTTCTGAGAGTCTGGTATGTTATAGCAGGGTGCCTGCTGTCCACATGTTGACCAGAGCTCTTGCTACTCTATATGTCTATATGTACCATATATGTATGGTAGTGTAAGTGTGCTGACGTGATGCCTCAGTTCTGAGAATCCATTTTTAAGAATAACCCCCTTGTGGAGTTAGAGGGCCACAGGGGCCGTGTAGTTTATAGGCCAAGCCAGGCTTTTATGTTGTGGAGATTAAAACACACCAGGCATTCAATTTATGACTAGGCTAGATTGACTAATTTTAAACAGCAACTATATGTTTTGTTTGAGTTAGCAGATAGCAAAGAAACACTGCATGACTTATGTCCTTTGGCTGATGATACACAGTAGATTGATGTGACATACACCTGTATGTGGTCCATACAGGATTTTGGTCCAGTTCTGTTGTTACATTTAATTCCAGGGCCAGACAAGAAATCTGTACCATCAAGGTAACAGAATCTAGTTAAAAGTGCTGAAAAGGTATGCGTCTGTTGACAATATTTTGGAATGATAACAGTTGGGCAGTGTGGGCTGAGTGGCAAATTCGTCATTAATCTGTTGTTGAAGAAACATTATTTCGGTTCCAAATCAGAATCAGCTTTATTGCCAAGTAGGTTTACACATACAGGGAATTTGCTTTGGTATTTTGGTGCAAAACATATTCGAAAGATTTAGATTTACATTCAGTCATTTAGCAGAAGCTTTTATCCAAAGCGACTTACACAATCACATACTGAAGGCACAGCTTCGGGAGCAATTTGGGGTTCAGTATCTCGCTCAAGGATACTTTGACACATGGCTGGGGGAAGCAGGGATCGAACCGCCGACCTTCCCATTGGTGGACGACCGCTCTTCCACCAAGCCAATCTCCCCCTAGATAAGATAAAGCAAGCACTGCAGGTGAATAATCATAAATGTAGAATATATTTATAAGAATATTTAGAAATATAAGAAAATAAAGAATATGTACAGTAAGATTAATTTAAATGACAGTGATATCTACATGGGACTGTGCAAAAGTTTACAGTATGAGTATACTGTAGGCTGGCTGCAGATGGAAAAAAACAGTTTAGTGGTGTGATGTTTTGTTCCTGATGGACCGCAGCCTCCTGCCTGGCAGTGTCTGAAACACCTTTTGTGTCCAGGGTGGGAGCGGTCAGCCACAATCTTTAATGCTGGCCTCAGGGTCCTGGTGGCGTACAGGTCCTTGAGGGAAGGTAGATTGCAGCCAATCACCTTCTCAGCAGAGCGAATGATACACTGCAGTCTGCCCTTGTCCTTGGCAGTGGCAGCAGCGTACCAGATGGTGATGGAGGAGGTGAGGATGGACTCCATGATGGCGGTGTAGAAGTGCACCATCATTGTCTTTTGCAAGTTGAATCCTTTCAGCTGCTGCAGGAAGTACATCCTCTGCTGGGCTTTCTTGTTGGGGGAACTGATGTTCAGCTCTAGTATCTTCTGGCTGCACCAGGTGGTCAATCTCCCACCTGCAGACAGACTCGTCTCCATCAGAGATGAGCCCAATGAGGGTGGTGTCATCCGCCAAGTTCAGGAGCTTGACGGAGTGGTGACTGGAGGTGCAGCTGTTAGTGTACGGGGAGAAGAGCAGAGGGGAGTCTTGGGGGGGAACCAGAGCTGATGGTACTGCAGTCAGACGTGTTTTCTAAGCCTCACATGCTGCCTTCAGTTGGACAGGAGGTCTAGGACAGGATTATATACATTATTACAGGAAACAACAAGCTAAACAAAAGGTGTAGGCTGGGATGAGCCAGTTCTCTGAGGAGGGAAAAGAAACATTGAAACTACCAGCACCCAAGATGTGTATCTGTGTCAGCCCCAGGGGAGGGTGTCTGAGAGAACCCAACCCACAAGTCCTTCTGGGTGGATTTACATAGGCTCAATCCAAGTCTGATTCACAAAGTAGTAAAGGAGAATTGACTTCTGGCTTTCCTGGAAAAAACAGGTTACACTCATTGTTACTTAGATCTCTTTTGTAATTAGAAAAGACATAAAGGCTGAGATTCTAGAGCAAGTTTGGTTCGCATGACAGTTAAGGTGTTACAGCTCACAGGGCTGGCATGGGTTCTCCTCACAGTACAACATAGGGTCTTCACTCACAAAGGTCTGTTAATGAAGGGTAAATTAGCTTATCTCAACACAGCTCACTGTCATGTAGAAGATTGAATCCACTTCAATTAGTGTATCTAAACACAGAGCTCACTGTCATATTTTCTTCTACATTGTTCATGATTTAACCACCCTCCACAGACAATGGCATTTTAGGGGCTGGTTCACATTTAGGCTCAATTTCAGGACTTTATTAATAAGTTATTATAACTCTATTTACTTTTAGATGAAATCTGCTATCCAAGCAATAGCTGTTATAAATATTGTATACATACATGTAGCATTTCAAAATATTTAATTGTATTGTTACCCCTTTTGAGTGGTGCTTAATAGTTAAGTTTGGGATCTGGCCCATGGAAGCAAAACACGTTTTGTTATTCATCAACTTTTATTTTGGAGACTGAAGTTCTGTGCTGTATTATTTATATTGCTTATTGGACTTGTGATGGATGGATGTATTGACACATACACTGTTAGGTATTTAACCTTGTATCCCAGCTAATATTAAATAGCTGGACCTAACTGGTTGCCACATTTTCTCTCTCTTAGATCATTGCTAGAGTGAGCGTGGACAATCGAACTCGGGCTCTGGTACAGGGTCTCCACAGGGCGTCCGATGTAAGGGTCTACATCAACAGGGTGGAGGACCTCAGCTACCACCTCCTGGAGTTTCCAGAGACTTGTGGTGTTGCAGTCAAGGTCAGGAATCTGAACAGGCTAGCATTTTTTCTCCTTTTTCCCCAGAACGCTTGCATATTGAGGCTTTGTCAGGAAAGTATCTTATGTTTACAGCTGCATTTTGTTATGCATACATAATCGTGTTATATCTGGCATGATTTGTCAAACAGCTGTTCCATGCAAATAATGTAGATAATGTCCTTCTGCTTGTTTTTGGGAGTTTTCCCATGCCAATGTCAGAGCCCGGCAACTACATGCAGACTGTATACTTCAGCATTTATTTGTTTCTCAGCCTTGTCTGTGAGGGTGTCAGGACTTATTCAATGCTAACCTATTTCAAACCAAGGCCACTTTTATTAGTGTGAGGAAGGATAGCCCTCTGTGAAAAATCAAAAACAGTATTTAGCTCAACATATAATTTTTGATAGCTTTGCAAATTACAACAGAAATAAAAGAGACCATTGTGGTGATTAACTGACCTGAATTTGGTCTCAATGCATTTAAGCCAATTCTGTCATTCAATTTGCCTCATGACCGTTTGATGCCACCTTCATACTACCTTGGTAGTAGCTTTAAGGTATCTTGTTGGAACTACAACCAAGGTTTTAAAGGTGTGGTCAGCCTTAAAACACCTTAGTGAGGTTGTGATGTGCATTCATTTTCCATTGCAAATGATCCCACCTTGTTCTATGACTCGCAAGATGGTAAAGCTTTCAGCCAATTTGAGAGAGACAGTGGGCTCTGCCTCTCATTCGGGAAGCATTGATTGTTTGTGCCCTTGTTGGAGTAACTGCATGCTGAAAGAAAACAAGCAGCAGAATAGGAGTAATGCAGTATCACTGGTAGTAAGAACAAATGCAGGGGTAGCGGGTCAGTACAGTAGGATGTCAGATTTATTATTTTCAACTAGTTGAACCCTGCAGTTGCTTGTCCTCACAAATTTGATTTAAACTCTGGTCTGACACCATCATGGTGGACTGTCTGTGTTTTTCATTTACATTCCTGACTGCCATAGTATGTTTGTGTTCCTTAGGAGAAGGTTATCCCTTGCCTACTGCGCCTGATACAGGCCAGTGACCCAGGCCTGAGGGCGGCAGTTAGAGAAGCCCTGGCTCTGGTGGGTTACCATACACCTGTTAAAGGCCGGGGCATACGGATCCTTTCCATAGATGGAGGAGGGTTAAGGTACAAGTTCAGCTCTTTTTCTTTTCTTTATTGTAATATATGAGTCACTAATGTTAGGTATTTTCAAAGATGTTCTAAATAGCATTTACTGCAGCCAAGGCCATGTTTAAAAAAGCAATTCACTGCTTCCATTTAGAAACATTCAGTTAAATGGATACAGATGTATTTCCTAATTGTCTTTATTATTATTTTATTCTAGTTTAAATCAGTCAGCACTCTTTTTACCCAAATTCTGTGCTGTGGTTTTCATCTTATTAATTTAGGGCTCTTTGTGTATGTCTACTTCTGACTTTGTACTTTCAGGGGACTTCTTGCACTCCAGACTTTGCACAAGCTGGAAGCCCTGACCGGCAAACCCATTTACAAACTGTTTGATTATATTTGTGGTGTCAGCACAGGTGCGTTGTCCTCCTGCCCTACTTCTGCATGTGTACGTATGTGTCTGGATTATCCTAGTAGAGTGTAGGCTGGACTTGGCAGCACTGATCGCACACTGACCCATTTGTTGCTCTGTTGTTGTTCTGACCTCAATTTCACCTCCAACACCACTCTAATGTCAATCCTGCTGCTTTCAGATTGTTCAAAATCTTAAATAAATCATGAATTTATAGTTTCCATAAAATCATATAGCTTCATTTGGTTTCAAGAATTGTCAATAGGTGGATTCATACGTTGTGGTGTAAAATCACCACAAGGGGGTGCTGTGGACCATTCTGAAACTGTCTTCTCCATCTGCCGCTGTGTTGGTTTCCTTTCACAGCAGACTGAAAAACGGCATTTTATTTGCAGAACACATTCGCCTTTAATCACTACCAGAAGTTTCTGTTTGTCCCCAGTTCCTATCAGTTCTCTCAGTCGTAATCGCCACCAGTTGGAGGTACCTCATTTTCACATTTAGTGAATGCTGTCAAAGCATAATGTAATCCGCCCGCTAGATTGAATGATGTTCACACATTTAAAACCCATCTGGGCCACATCTGGCCAGTTTAATCACCCACATTATTCAGGTACACCCATCTCTGCCCTCACAGCACAGTTGTGACTTGGACATCCTGTCTGGGATCCTTAATTATGGAGTCAAAGTAGTTGAGAAGTATTTGCCTATAATGTAATAGCCATGCCAATCCCATGCACTTCCTATGAATGGATCATCCAAGGGTAGTGTTACTCTTAACAGATAATCCTTCAGGCATTAGGCCTTGCATCAACGCCACGGCTTGACAGGAACAGAACAATGAGCTGTACATAACCTTTTTGCTCGTTTGTTACCAAGATTACCTTGTCGTAGTCCCTAAGGAGTGACTGAAGCTCTTATACTTCCTGTTTAAAAATATATGCTTTTGTATAGTTCGTTAACCAGTACTTCCCAGTCACTTTCCCTGTTTGAATGTTTGTGTGTGTGTGTGTGTGTGTGTGTGTGTGTGTGTGTGTGTGTGTGTTTGTTTTTTCCTCAGGTGCCATTCTAGGGTTCATGCTAGGTGTGTTCCAAATCCCACTTAACGAGTGTGATGATCTTTACCGGAAGTTGGGTTCAGATGTCTTCAAGCAGAATGTCATTGTTGGCACCGTGAAGATGGGCTGGAGCCATGCTTTCTATGACAGTGAAGCCTGGGAGAACATCCTCAGGTCAGTACCTTTTGTAATAGATGAGAGTGGTGGTTGTGCTTAGTGAATTTGTTAAAATACCATGTAAGTAGTTAAGCAGTTCAAAAGCCTTTTATTTTTATGTCCTTTTCTTTCTTTAATCCTTTCCACCTTGAATTCTTTTAATTTTCACTACATCATGAAAGTAAATATGCAGTGATTTTGGAAGTACCTAACTAAAATTAGGAAGTCCCTTAAAGTGAACATCATGCCTGCTCTTTATTTTTTGTCAGTGTTATGTTAACATTGTGTGATAATGCATTTTAAACTGCAGACTTATTTGCAAAGTCTTTACTGCATTGCCATGCAACAATAATTTGTCTTGGATAAGCATAGAAGCAGATGTTCACTGTGATGGATATTCTAACTCAAGCAAATTTCAAGTTTCACACGGTACAGAAATTATTATTATTTTAGCATATGGAATAAATGTAAACCAGTGGCTATTTGAAAACATTGGAAAAATATATTAAAGAATAAAAAAACATCACTGCATGCTTAAATATGGTCAGCAGTCAAATAAAGTATATATAGAGTGTTGTAAGTGGCCTAAAAACCTTTAGAATGGTAAATGGACTGTACTTGTATAGCGCCTTTCTAGTCGTCCACCTACTCAATGCGCTTTCACACTATAATCACCCCATTCACACACATTCATACACTTCTAACAGGAGCTAACTGCCCATCAGTACAAAGTAATCTAATCATTCACATACACTGAAGGCACAGCCTCGGGAGCCATTTGGGGTTCAGTATCTTGCTCAAGGACACTTCGACACTTGGGCTGGGGGAAGCCGGGATCGAACCGCCGACCTTCCGATTGGTGGACGACCTGCTCTGCCCGAGTGGAACAGTAGAATGGTCCGTTGAAACTAATTACGCTGATCGCAAAATGATTTAAAGTTCCATTAACTGATACCCAGGAGGATTTTGTGAAGCTTGCAGAAAGAAATCTGTGACAATTCATACTGCTATCCAGAATCACTAAGCCAGAAAATAACATCATCCAATCTTCCCTTCCACAGAGAGAAAATGGGCTCTCACCTCCTGGTGGAGACTTCAAGAAACCCAGAATGCCCCAAGGTGAGCTTTAGAAGATGGTCTGACTCATTCTTCCCTCTTGTTCTGTTCCTGCACTGACCAGTGAGCCTTCGCCTCACTTTGTTTTCTGGGATACTACAAAGAAAGCTCTTTTCTCTATCTCTGTCCTGCATACCTCTGCATGAAAAGTGGAAGGAAAATACACTCCAGAGCCATACAAGGCATTGTGGATAAAACATTTTCTAGGATTTCATATGTCAGCAGACTCCTCTGAGGCTCGCAGAACAGAGACGATATTAAACTGATCGGTCAGCCTGCCAGTCTAGATATTATGCCTGCATTTTGGACCTGTTTGACTGTAAAATGCTGTTTGTCATTGTTGTATTTCATTTCCTTTACCTGTAGGTGGCAGCGGTAAGCACCATTGTGAACAGGGGCACTCCTCTCAAGGCCTATGTGTTTAGGAACTACAACCTGCTGCCTGGGGTGCGCTCTCACTACCTGGGGGGCTGCAAGCACCAGCTGTGGCAGGCTATCCGTGCTTCGTCAGCAGCCCCTGGGTATTTCCAGGAGTTCACCTTGGGAAATGACCTCCACCAGGTCAGTCCCACTCACAACAGTAACAGGCTAGTGGAAAGGGTGGCACTGGTCACGCTGAACTTGATGGTTAAATCATACAAGTTATCTCTGAAATATCTCCTGTCACTGTTGGTTAAAGAGGAGGGAAAGTGATAGGACTCATGGCAGTGGGTTCACAATTTCAATTTTAAGCCTTTAGCTGATGCTTTTATCGAGGATGATTGCCATGAGCACAACTGTTACATAAGTTTAAATTCCCTAGATAACCACCATTACAGTCAAAGAGAACATGTGTCAGAGTTACAGAACATAATAAATATTAAATTTTCTCTGAGGGTTTTTTCTGTGGCAGCCTTCAAAAGTGCTGGTGATGGTTCATCTGCACTAGTGCCAGTCAAATTTTGGCTTAACTCCAGTGAACCATTTTATGTATCACCTAGCTTAATCTTTCCCAAATTCATTTTTAATTCCCTTAGATCAAGAGGAGTCAAAATGCATCTGGGTCAATTTCTTTTAAGTCCTTTGTTTAATGTTTGCAATTTTGTCAAAAACACACTTCCACTTAAGTTGATCCAATCCATATGTAAAATAGGTGTCTGGTATGTCCTTCTTATCAGCCCTTCTGATGATTATTTAACACAATTTTTGATACACTGTGACGCACAAGTGGATTTGATTTTGTGCAGACACGAAAATGAAAATGTGAGCCGTATCTCTGTATTGCTTTTTCTTGATCATGTTAAAAATGACTCAGTAAATAAGCCTGTCTCTGAAGTACCTGTGTGGGCATATTTACAAGTCTTCTTGGGCTACCCTCAAGCCAAAGGTGAGGTCACTTTTTGTCCCGTAACTCTTGAACCTGTCACCCAGCGTTTTTTTTCCTCAGTTACTTAGGTCAACGTGAGAAAATTAATTTAGAGACAATCTTAAAGCTAGGGTAGGTAATGTATTTCCGAAGCATTTTTTTGTTATATTTATTGGAATTCTCTTTACGTACCAACAGCAATCAACAAATCAAATGTTCTGGGGGGGAAAAATAAACAAAAATCTGGTATCTCTTGCTAGTTTCTCCAACGTTACCTATGCTAGCTGTAAGTATTGGGGGGAAAAAACACATTTTTCTTCTCACACTATAATTAATTTCTATTCTATAAAACTTTGATACTCCAAACTGTTTGACTATGATGCATGGAAATAATGCTCAATCAAGTCCTCAGTGTACACAGCTTGAAGACCTTTGCTTGTCCAGTGAAATATTGTGATATTTAATGTTCATTGTTCCTGTGGGGTCTTATTTTGCACTCATGCTTTTTAATTTAACTGCAGTCCTCTGCCACTGTAATAGAGGGCTTGGTTTTGGGGTGCTGGATTTAAATGCCCTGGCCAGTCAGTGTTGACGGTGGAGAGTTTGAAGGATTTCGAGAGGCTTTAATGAGAAAACTCCTCTAAACAGCAAGTGAGAGGGAGGAACTCCATTTCCATCCTGTCAGTGTTTATTTCCAGTCAGTTAAATTTTGACAGGATAATGACGGGTAGAGTCGCAGTGAGACACACTTAAATCCGTCTCCGATAAACAGGTATGCATTAGCCATCAGTAACATAACAAACCACCAGTCCACTCTACCATTTTACTGATCAATACGTACGGCTTCTGTAAGGGCTTAGTCAGTAGAGAGCTCAGAAGAAATAAGAAACCACATGAGTAGAGGCATAGTAGAATCTTAGCAAATAAGTAAGTGTTAATTATATTTTGTTGAAATCAGAAGTTACAAAGTACTTTAGAAAGAGACGTAAAACGCACAAAGGAGAGTCTTAGATGCAGGTCATTATGTTTAGCTGTGATGTAGCCTGTGTTTGACCTGTCACATCCAGATGTCAACATGTTCCTTGAATTGACATTCAAATATAGGTGTGGCGTAAAGACCGACAAACTCATTGTAGACACAGCACACGTGAATGAGCATGTGTTTGCATCAAAGGCAATATCCCGTGTCAACGCGCTCCCACACTCTTAATTGGAAGCTGTGTTAGTTGTGTAGGTGAATGGGGAAGTTCAGGGGGAGCGAATGAAAGAGACTGGTTGATGTAAACCCACCTGCGGTGGGAGATTTCCCCAGCTTGCCGTCTAGCAGGTCTCAGTCTACTCTGAGATGCATAAATTAGCCCAATGCAGCACTTCCTTTATCACACACAACTGTTTGACTGCTACATCTGCCTCGTTAGAATGAAAAGACAGACAATCTAATTATGGAACTACTATTCCAAACTCTGTTAGCCGCCAGCAGGAAACCTCATACTGTGGGAGGATGAGGCACCATCAGTAGTTTAATATATTTAACACATTTGACGTGAAGTCAGTTTTATTTATATTTTATTTTCATTTCATATCTGACAAATGAAAATTCCAAATGGCAGAAAAAGAGGCCTTCAGTCCTGATTTAGTAACAAGTTTCTTTTTTTGCCCTGTCATCTTTTTCTCAGGCTAATAAAGCTTTAGAGAATATTTTAAGGGGGTGTTTACCTGACTGGCAATTCCTGTGTGATTACAGTTTTTGCTCATTTGTTCCACTTTCTATCCTTTTTGGAACATTTTCTACCTCTGTTCACCATGACTGATTCTTTGCTATTCGAAAGAACATATAGTTTTGAACATAAATATTAGGCTATAAACTTATACATATTGAAAAGTTCAGTTTGCTGTTTCATATTAATCCATACGTTAGAATTAGCGCAAGAGTTGAAAGGAGGCAGGAGAGGGCACCTTATTGTTTTTCCTGACACAAAATAAATGTTAGGAGTCGTTAACAAATTCTTTAACTTCCACAACGTTTATTTCTGCCAGCTGTAGTTGGAAAAAGAATTAAACATTTTGATTTCATGATTTAAGATCTTCCTTAGAGGAAAAAAAAATCACAACCATATCACAGTCATGGAAAAATATAGAGATATAAAATTAATGAAAGAATTGACTAAAACATTTTCAATTTAATTCAATCAAAGCTTACAGAAGCATCCATTGTGTCTTTATTAGCAAATCCAGTTTGTGAGAAATTTTAATTATAAAGAGATGCTGGTATCTAAATAGTAAGTTTGATTTTTCAGTGATGAAGCAAACGCAAATTACTCCATACTTGAGTAATCATTTTTAATAAAGTACGATCAAAGAACAGCATTTATAATAAGTTCCTTCTACTTTTTGCACAGCTTTCAGCCACTTTACTTTCTGTGTGAACCTGGCCAGCTTCAAAATGCCACCCAGCCTGATGGCTTTGTTCACTGGCTATTTGAGCCACTGAGACCAGTCGTGAGCATAACATGCTGTCTGTGTGATGTCAGGATTCCCTAGAGAGAGAGTCATCTCACTCTTTTCCACAAACGCCCACAGAGTTTTCCACTTAATTCAAGCCCCAAACAATCACCCTTTTGTACGGTGAGTGCAGGAGAGTTGCCTTGCCATGTGCTGAACGAATGCCGAAATTCTAAAGCAGCGTTTCAAGAAAGTTGGGATTGTCCGTTGATGTTTCTGTGATTCTACAGACTGGAATGGAAATCTGACGGAGCCAGATTCGGACTGGTAATGCAGGGGAAATTGTAACTTGGAGCAAGACCTTTGAAGCAGAGCAGCCATGGTTTTATCAAAGCCTCACACTTGCTACCATATCCATGGAGAGGATGCCTTAGTGAGTGGGGAACAAGGGGAAAAGAGTGAAAAAATAGAGGAGATGAAGGAAGGGAGGTTCCACATTAAAGCTCTCTCAGTTATCTCTGCGCTAAAGAACACAGAAATAGAAGACTTCAGATGTTTCACAATGGATGGCAGGGCATGCGTGGAATGGCGAGGAGGGCCCAATTTTTTCCGCCTAGTTGCCATGGTGTCTCCTAAGGCAATTGGGAGGAATGGGGGCATGTTTTGTGCCCACCTCTGCCAGCATTTGATGGGAGGTGGGCACCCATCCGTGTGCCACTGGGGGTAGCGATCAGTGGGCCGCTACCCCCAGTGTGAGGTCTTGAGAGCCCCAACATGGCACAACGCTCAAGAGAAAGACTTCACACAGTCTGAAATGGAGTAGGTCACATCAGCACTCCCACACATTTTGTCGCTAATGAATGACAGAGGGTAGGAGTCATAAATGAGAAGTCATTAAATGTGGCAGCATTGACTAAAGAACTCAGATCGTTTGATTCTGTGTGAGAAAAGAGGAGAAAGAGGCATAGGGTTTCACATAATTAAATGCCATTCCAAAAGTGCAGTTCAAGAAATCATAACCTTTTGGATCACCCTTTTCTCTTCCCTTTATTATGTTTTTTTTCCTTGCAAAGGCCACTGGAGGTGAAGTTATACGTCATAAAGTACATGCTCAGCGCCGCAGTGCTTCTCACATGAGACAAGAGAGGAGCAGAGGTGGTGGATTCAGGGAAGCGACAGAGTATAAATCTCAGCTTTTAGCCACTTCCTCTCCTCCCATGTTAAGCCTTAAGAGCTCGACCTGAAGGCTGTTGCAGGATAGAGCTCAGACTAGTGAGCATTGCTGCAGACAGCCTCCTGCTCCCAGACAGACTCAGCATCCTTGTCCATTGAGTACAAGCGCACACACATGGATTCTCTCATTGTCGCTTTACCTCTGTTTCCTCCACTGACTGCCCTCTTTGTTCTATTATATACTTATGTTTTCACTCATCCACAAACACTTGATTGCACTGGCACACTTGTTTGGGGATTAGGCAAGTCCTCTGATTATGTTGACTGGCTGCTGTGTGAAAGCTTTCCCGAATCTTCCTCTGGCTCTAACACCCTTGCCTTCTAACAGTGCACCAAACTTAGCAGGCCTCTCACTGCAGTGGCTCCAGATGGGATTTCTTGAAATAACTCACAGCTTTACAATGTATTGATATGCAAGTGTGTGTTCAGGCACCTCTCCAGTGTACAGCAGCGAAATTAGCTTTAAATTGCCCAGTAGGTGACTTATTATGATGGACAGAAAAATTATGCTTTCTAATGAAGTTGTCAAATATGTACATAAAGCCTCAAGGGAATCTAGACTGAGTAAATATGAGCGAGGGGGTTCTGCCCCTATTTACATCACTGCAAAAATCGTCAGTTTAATCTGAATGGCTACAGCCGACAGGGATGCTTCATTGTTTCAATACTGGGTGTACATGTGTGGTCACGTATTCACTGAATGTGTGGGAAAAGGTAACTGTCAACAGTAGATCTCAATTTCTTTGCCTGCCTGGGGCAAAGTTGGCACTCCTCTCTACTCCCCTCTTCTATTGACGTCCTGGGAAGATGACTTGAACCTCAATGTGACCTTTGGGGCCTGTAAAGCAAAAAGGCAAAGGGGAGAACTGGTCGGCGTAATCACGTAATACGGCATGAAGACCTCTGACTTGACCTGGACGCCACTTAAGAGTGGCACTCACCACACTAACACCATTGTCATTTTCGTCCACGCTGATGGACAATGGTAGCCTTTATGTGGATTGGATGCCATTTGGGCGATTAATTTTACTCAATAAGCAGATTTATTTTTCTGATTATCATAGAGAGAGCTTGCTTTTATGTGCAAACAGCGTGGATTGATTTGGAAGATTTGGAACTATTGAGAGTACACAAGAGTTTTTTTTTTTCTATAGCAGCCTAATTATCTGCTTTATCAATTCAATGACCATCTCTGGAAAACAGTCTGGTTATTGTGATGGGCACAATCAGATGTCCATGGCTTATGTAACGCTTCCCTAATTAATCATTTGAGAGAAAGGAGCGTCATTGGCAGAGCCTCATAAGAAATCATGACAGACCTCAGTGCCCCTCAGTCCGGCCCTGTCAAAGAAGCCAAAGACAAAATTGCAATGACTACAGCTGCTCAGTGGGACTGTGATGTGAGTGCTACACCACATATATGTCGAAGGCTCACCTCATTTAGATTTAAGCAAGCACTCTTTTCCTTTCTGTGTTGTGGCCGCTCATAATGACCCCTCGCACAAGACAGCTTTGAAGCTTACCCACAGCCCAGAGAGGCAGAGAGAGATACAGAGGCACCCCGGCTGAATGAACAGGATGAAGTTTGCTGTCCCAGCTAATGGGAGCTGACATACACTGGGGCGTGAAATGACTTTTACTGATCCTGACGATAGCACCTCTTTCCTATTCAAATCAGCTCTCCCCCTCTAAGACAGCCTAAACTGGCACAATGAAGATAAGCTCCCAAAAGTTAATGACAGCAGAGATATTTAAACCACAGTGCAAGGGACTTCTAAATCGTGCATGTCTTAATTTTGTTTATTTATCACGACCCATAACATCTCAGTACTTTTATTCCAGAATACGCTGAAAGAACAGTTTCTTTCTAAAGCCATATTTCGGTTTAATTGGCTATCTGAAGAAGGGAAACATGTTCCCATAGGTGTAGGAGCCCTAATTAGTTGAAACTTGCTTTATTCGAGCTGCTGGAAAATGGGGAGCTGATTTATGAATTAGCCATTGGACCCTGAAGGGCAAGGGCGAGGCCAGATGAGCTGTGATTCTCTGGAGTATCAACAAACAGGCTCTACCAGAATCAAGGAGCATTGTCAAAGGAAAACATTAAGCCTTTCTGGATGGCCGAATTCAAACTCGCCATTTCAAAATTCAGTTGCCGTTCAGACTCGGAGGTTAAACTTCCATCAGATGGTCTTGACTGACAGGGGTGTGCCCTCTGAGGACATTCATCCGGCGACACATGGAACACTTTTTCACAGTGAGATTGAGTCATTGTAAATCTGAGCGGCATTACAGCTCTTAATCCTCATAGATGGAAGTGACCTTTGCCTTGCGTCATGCTGCGTGTTTGACATACAGCTTGAGTTGCCCATTTTGTATGCAAAGCTCATTTGCAGTTTGTTCTAAGTAGATCATTGTTTCTAACTTAACTCCCAATCCAAATATGCCCTGGTCTCAAGAAATCCTTGTGTGAGAATGTGGCAGTGGTCCAAGTATGGATATCTCACTGAAAAGTGGCTTTAAAGAGCCCCGGCTCTACCACTTGCAGCTTCAGCATCTGCCAAACTGTTCTCCGTGTAGGTTGAACCTGGTAACATCTTCCTCCAGGAAGCGTGTTTGTCCATGACAGCTGTGGAAGGAGATAATGGATGCAAATTATGTTTTAAATTATTGATCCTTCGCAAAGTTCTGAGCGCCACCCACCTGCGAAATCCTGCCAGTGTTCCAGTGGCACCACAAAGCTTCTTCATTGCCAGACTTTACTTAAAGGCCTCAACTATGTTCACTAGCTCTGAATTGCCCAAGCAGGTGCACTGAAATGGAGACAAGTTATGGCATTCAACTCCCAGCTCACAATAGCATTGTGCAGTTGGCTTCTAACGTTACATGCCTTGGCTCTGTGTGCACGGCCGGCCACTGTGCTTGTGAAACTTGCCCCCACCAATCAGCACAAAGAACCCATGACTGGATGCAGACTGTTGCCATAATTGCCACTGAGTTCAGAAAATGGAGCCTCTCACAGTGGTGTGAGTGATAAGAAACACTGCTTAGTTTTGTTTCCAGCTGGGTTTGTCTGGTGCTCTCTATAGTGCAAGTCTCTCTTAAGTCTCCATTAGGAGCAACTCCAATCCAGGCATTTTCTCCCTTTTCTGTGATTCATTTCTTGGTCTGCCAGACACCCTACTGGTGCATAATGACGTGCTTTGGACAAACGGCTGCCTCAGCAGTTCTTCCATGCTTGGTGGCAGAGTGAAACCCTTTTTGTGTGACTTCCATCTTAGCCAGTGAGATTGGTGCTCTCTGGGGCTCTGGCTGTCATAGGACATTCTCTTAATAACTAACTATAAGTTTTAAATGATTCATACAGTACATTATTATAACAGATTGCGTCTTTTTAATCATAGAAAGTTCCTTTATCATACAATAATGACTCAGAGGGACTGGAAACATTTGCCTTTGTAATTTTTCCACGACTTTAGTTCAGACTAAAATATCTTGAACATATTAAAATATTTTGTGCAGACATTTATGGTCCCCAGAAGATGAATCCTATTTGTTTTGTTGATCCGCGGACTTTTTCTGTAGCGCCACCATGAGGTTGACATTTGGAACCGGCTTTTAGTGAATTGTCTCATAAACTATTGGCTGAATTGTCATTCAATTTGGTACAGACATTCATGTTACCCAAAGGATGGCTCCTAATGAGAGGCAGGTCATAAGCAGGTCAAAGTTTTCACTTATTTAGTGCCATATCTGAACATCTACTAAAGAGATTGGCACAAAATGTGGTACAGACATTCCCGTTCTCCTCACGATGAATTGTAATGACTTTTGTGGTCCCTTAGCTTTTCATCTGGTACAATAAACAGGTAAAAATTTTAATGTGTCCCATATAGGGCTGCAACTAACGTTTATTTTTAATATCGATTAATCTGTCCAATTATTTTCTCGAATTAATTGATTTGTCGTTTGTGTCAAAATGTCTGAAAGACTAATGAAACCAGAAAATGTACACATTTGAGAAGCTTGAACCAGGGAATTTGATTGTCAGAAAAAAATGACTCAAAACAAAAAATGGGAATGGTTGCCGGTTCTATTAATTGACTAATCATTGTAGCTGTAGTCCAATACTTTGGTTTATGACCAACTTCCTGCAAAATTAGGGACATTTCCATCAGCCCAACTGTACTTGTCAGTGTAAGATGGTGAACTTGGGAAACATTATACCAGATAAACATAAGCATGTTAGCATGCTGACTGTAGCATTTAGTCAAGTCAATCTTAACAGAGCTGCAAGTGTATCTGTAGACTCTTAGTCTTGTTTGATTATTATTCTGAATAATTTCTCTTTAGTGGCTTGCTTTGCTGTATTTCCTACAGTACAGTTTCTCAGTCCAGGTCCCTGGATGATTGGCAGACCTTGCCTTGGTAGGCAGGTCTCATATTCCACATCACACTGTGTGCTCCCACAGATTTGTACAGAATTGTCATTAGGCTGCGACACTGCTGAAGTGTGCTGAAAAAATGGTATGTTCCCTCCCCTCTGCCCCCCAAGGTTCAATGTGTATGAAACCATGCGACATATGCTGTCAGAACCACGTACCCACATTATTATATGCACTGACACTAAGTAGGCATGAGCTTTCGATCAAACATGCACATACACGCAGTCACATAAACAAGCACTCTTCCCCCTAGTGTGTCCCTAGACACTTGGGGCCCTGCGGCTCCCACCCCCCCAACCTGGCCTCTTTTAATGAGAACTGGCCCCTGTGCGTTTGATCCTGCTGCCAGCCCGCGGCCCCTCAGCCTCATGCCTATTCAACATTCCCCACAACCTCTCCAGTTACTCCCCCACTGCCTTGGGTAGACTTTGGATCCAAAGCAAAAGCACTCCTGGGCGATTGTTCGATATCAAAGCTAGTCTGACTGAAATTGTGAGGGAGGAGTGGGGGGGGGGGGCAACAATTTAGCTCTATGTTTTGTAGATTTAGAAACAGCTCTGGAACTGCATATTGATCTGTTCTTTTTGTTTCCTCAGATGTTCTTCAAAAATGTCATCTATTGACTGTTAAAACCCATGAACAGTGTTGAGGTTTCAAATGCCAATTAATTGGTTTCGCTGACTGTGGTCTTGGCATAAAAAAAAAGCATTCACAGTCTGTAAATGGAGTCTCTAACATGGCACTTCTTCTGTTTTGTGCACAGGATGGAGGTCTGCTGATTAACAACCCCACAGCACTGGCTATCCACGAGTGTAAGTGTTTGTGGCCTAACACGCCCTTGGAGTGCGTGGTCTCACTCGGTACGGGCCGCTTTGAAACTCCTGGCAAGAACAGCACCACCTACACGAGCCTCAAAACCAAACTCACCAATGTCATCAGCAGTGCCACAGACACTGAGGGTAAGTGACAGTCACTGCAAAACGTTAAAGGTTCTCATTTCACAAATTTGTCTGACTGTAAATGTACACCCGTTATTCTACCTTTATTTTATTGTATTGTATCTTGGTTGATTCTTTATTGGTCACCTTCCAATCTTACATAATGTATCATTTTAAAATAGCTCTACAGTGGGTAAACAAAATAATGTAAACACCTGTTGAAAAATTAGTAACTTAATGGAACTTAAAGAGGGCACTCCACCAAGTTGAATAATGTCTTCTGTGGCTCTGAAGGGAGCTTTCTAAAATCTGAGAAAATTACCTTGAAGATATCCACAGGGCTGTCTTGGATTGGGGTTGAAGACTACAAATTTATAATAGAAATTCTGTGTTACAAACTGGAAATATCTGGAGTGCGTGTTTAATCACAATTATAAACACTACTGCAAAACTGGGTTACATATGGTTTATTTGATTTGATTAACTACAAAAGAGGTCTGGCACTCAACATTTTATATGGGCGCTTTCAAAGCAACACTGGGTCTGATTATTTTTGTCCACACTGGTCAAAAATACCGACACACCGCTTAATATGTCAGGGAAAACAGTCCCAGAAATCATGACATCACATGCCAAATGCAGACAAGCTGCATCAACAAAGAGGAGCGCTGGTCAAAAGGTGAAACCTAACCTAATGTTGCATACCATCTATTTTGGCATTGTTTGCAATGATGATTTATTTATCTTTTTATGTTATTTTGTGTGCACTAAATAAACACACACTTGAATCTATACAAAGACTTATATGAATTATGCCCTCTGTTTCTGTGTCATTTCTGAGGAAAGGAATTAGGTTTTGATGTCACCAGGGTAGAAAATACTGCACTGCAGGTTGACTTTGTACTGGATACGTCCCATTGTGGCCCTCTGTAGTGGCAACCTCTTCCATCTCCTTATCACCTCTGGACATGGGCACCTCTGCTGTGCCTAAATTTGGCTCTGTCCCCTCCCTGTTGTTGCTGCTGTGGTGCAGTGTGTGACCTAGATGCTTCTCTGCTGCACTTGTTCGTCGTGTATTTGGGATTAAGCTCTCCCCAGCTCTCCAACGGGCTTTGTTATTTAGAAACAGGAGATTAGCAAGAGTGTTTGTCACAGATTTTCTCTTTTTCAAAAGCCTCCCTCCTGTCTCAGTGTTCACGAGCCTCCTACTTTGTCTTGGGTGTATCGGGAGAGCTGAGTTTGTTGTTGTGGACAGATAAGACTGATCTAGTGGGATTTTAGATATAAACAAATCTCAGATTTACAATAAATTATTGGGAAAAATCATAGTTTCAGATTATTCAGTAATAGTTATATGGTATGAAGCGGATTTGAAACTGTACAACTGTGTCAATATTTGTTTTAACGTATTTTTGAAGAGTGACTGGATAAGTGATCCTGTCACATCTCTGTTGAGAACCTGTGAGACCGCTGTGCGCTCACAACCTCTTATAAAATCTCTGACTGTGTTTCACAACCTTCATTTAGCATGATTGTCCTCAAATTTTGTTTTGAGTGGTTTATGGTATAAAAATGCATCAACTGTAACCTATTTGCTTTCTGAAACCCATGGATGTACTGTGAACCACAGCGCAGGCTTTGGCAGATTTGTACATGCTGCAAACTCAGTTATGGATATGCCGCAGTCTGGATTCGAACGTGCAATAATTCTGGAGTCTTTGTATGATTATTTTGTTTTTGGTACCTGGCAATGCTGTGTAAAGAGAAAAGCACTGGAAAGATGCCTTACCTGGCCCCTATGTAAACAGATTTTTTTAGAAGATAGCTAGTAAAGATCCAGTGCTCAAATCTGTAATGTAATGATTTTGCACAGCTCCACACAATGAATAAGAAACTGTTTGGTTCTTTTTTTAAATAACATCCCACTGCCCACTTGGTAATATTTTCTTTTCTTTTCGTCAGAGAAAATCTGGGTTGTTTTTTTTTAACAATTAGCACTAAAGTCTGGAGCTGCACACTGGTAGCTGATAGGAGCAGGAACAACCTGTCTGCCATTGACCCTAGTAAATGAATGGGGGAAAAAAAGAGTGAATTACAATAGGATAGAAACATATTTCATCTCTAAAATTAACCACATATCTATTCAACGAGCTGCTTGCCGCATCTCAGGAAGTTTGTAGTTGAACTTATCTTACTCATGTGATAATGTAATACAGTACGTTGACGGGTTATAAAAATAAGTCAAAAATAATGAAGTCAATAAAACTCTAAATAATCTTTGGATAAACCGTCCATTACTGCCTCAAAGGCAGCTCGAATCCATGTCTGGCCTCCTGCACTGCTGAACCACTGTGGGAACACAGACAGAAACAACTGCCGTCACCTTTTTAGATGCTTCAGGCATATTTACCCTGTGATTGCTACCCGCTGCCTGTTTGTTTTCATTTGTATGTTGTTGATTTTAAACCTCTCAGACGTAGCATTTGAAAACAACCGTGACAGACAAGCCAGACATTTTCACTTGGCATTACCTCACACTCTTAGCCCTGAGTGCTTACTCTGTTACGCATGTAGTGCTGCCACAGCGTTGACAGACACGTCTGGACTTTGCACGCCCTTCTCACGCTTAACACAATATTTGAATGTTTGTACAATATTGGTACTATTAGGAATTTAATTGTGTGTTTATGATTTTGGTCTGAATGTAAAATGTCATGTTTGTTTTTTGTGCGGCCTCACTCTCACCTCGCTTCCCCCCATCCAGAGGTTCACGCCATGCTTGACGCCTTCCTCCCTCCCAACACTTACTTCCGCTTCAACCCCTACATGAGCGAAGATATCTGCATGGACGAGAACCGGCACGAGAAGCTCAACTTGCTGCAGGCTGAGGGCGTCCGTTATCTGGAGAGGAACGAGGAGAAGCTGAAGAAGGTCACTCGCATCCTCACCCGAGAGAAAAGCTCCGTCCAGAGGATGGCTGAGTGGGCCAGGCTCAGGGCTGACATGTATAACGGTCTGTCCTTTTACTCCTCTAAGCTCTAGATGCAACACAAGCCACCCTTACCTCACATGGGAATCTTGACATCTTATTATGATTAGTGTGTCATAGTTGTTAACTCCCCGACCTGTTCGTTAGAAGAACATTGTACAAGTGTACAAGTAAGTAATGTATCCAACATGCCAAACACTACGTCTTCCTCCTCACTCATACTGTACTTCACACTTGCATCTGGTTGCCATTGTGGTTTGCATTTAAGGAAGTTGTGTCAAATTTCGTGGATTTGGGAACTCCCTAAATAGGGATTCGTTGTTAGCTTTGTTAGCAAATGTGGCTTGTATGCTTAAAGGAATAGTTCAACATTTTGGGAATGTCTGTACGGTCATTATAAAGCTACGGACAGCAGCCTGTCAGCAGCTTAGCTTATCCTTAGCTTAGCATAAAGACTGGAAAGGGGGCAACAGCTACACTGGCTCTACTCAGAGGTAACAAAATCCACCTACCTAGCTGTTTCCCATTTCCAGACATTATGCTAAGCTAATATAAGATATGGCTCTGGATACTTCTTTACCGTACAGCAATGAGAGGGGGATCGATCTTCTCATCTAAACATTCGGCAAAAAAGCAAATAAGCATATTTCCTAAAATGGCGAACTATTCCTTTAAAAAGCAGAATACTGTAAAATTCTAGGGTAGCCAGTAACATTTTTTCCAGACTCTTTTACCAGGCGAGCACCTTTTTAACCGTTTGTTTTTCTTTTAAAGATTTGTTATGACAACCAGTACACCCTCACAAACCTGTTTGTTCTTTCACAGAAAAACGTGTAGATGGGATGTTTGTGTTACTGAAGTACATTAATTGTTAAGCTAAGCTGCCAGCCTGCAACACTGTAAAACAGTAATGTAAAGAAATGAAAAATCCTTCATATTTTCTTATTTAACGGTCTAATCAAGGTCAATTTGAGCACCTTATGCAAGTGACATTTCTCAGTTGTAATGACTGAAATGTGCACATTAAACAATGCAGCTACTGGTCAACTGTGTAATTGTATACTGATAATCGTGACATTGGTACATGAGGGCTCCCCTCAAGCATTACATTGTTGCATAATGTTGTATTTAAATGCATGTTATATTTAAGATTTTACACAAAAAGACAAATCAATATCTAGTAAAAAATTGCAAAGAAGTGTAAGTTGCAAAGATTCACTCCAATATTCCATTCTAAAATGATAGTATTAAATATGAAGAGAAAATATATATAATTATCCAAATAGAGCCTCGCTGTCTTAAGCATGTAACTTTTGTGTATTATTTTAGCCTCAGAGTATTTCAAGTTCAAGTTGTTTCAAACACTTTTAGCATTGCGTGCTTTATTGTTTGGTTTTATGGCTTCCCCACAGGCTATACACATTTTCGGTCTTCCGTCTTCAGTATGCCCACATTCCCTTTGATGCCTCTTTTCAAAAGCCTCTTTCACCCTTTCTACCTTCAAGTGCTGTGTTTCAGTCCCCACTCTGCTGTACTGTAACGTTTGTAAAAAGAAAATCATGCTGGTTTTAGCTGAAGGACTGGTTTAAAACCGATAGCTGCGTATTGATTTGTTATGGCTGAAAATGATCTTAATGCTACAAAATGCACTTGACATTCATTTCCATGCCTAACCTGGTACTGTACTGTAAAGCTAATACAACAATGTGTCGGTCACTCCCAGAGGACCTGAGGTAAAATGGACACAGATATTACCCAGATTAATATAATTCCACTGTTCTCCTGTTGGTCCTGTGTAAAGACTGTTTGAGAGTGTATGTAATTAAAACCCATCACTGAACCTCGCTGCTTCTTGCCTCCTAATTATATGAAGATTAGGTGATTGCGATCTGAGGAAAGCTGCTGTGGATCATCTCAGGAAGTGGGGACGTGCGGATATTAAGTCGGTAACTTGTACTCACAACTGCTTAATTATTCCAACAGAGATCTGGACTGATATGCACCCTCGCCTTCTTGGTTCAATTTCCAAGGTGCTTTGCTTGATTAGCAGCAAATTCTAATTTATAAAATTCCGACTGCCGGCACACCTAGAACTGCCAGTGCTTATTTTTCTCAAACGTATGTTGGTTTGTCTAATCGTGTAAGGGCTGTATTTTTCAGGGGAAGGTAATTTGAAGGCCCTTCCCTGAGCTGCCGGTCATAAAAGAGGAAGGTGAGATGACTGTGCAAGGCTGTGCTCAGGCACCTGGGTAACAGCCCCGGCTGGTGATGGATCGCATTCCCCTCCAGCATAAACACCGTGCACTGACACAGCTCTCCACCAACTGCTTACATGCATGAAAACACAGTGATGGCCACAGAAGGCAGAGGACACAACAAACAGTATCAACAGTGGCCTGAGGAGGAAATAATACAGGATGTAGGTCGTGCACATACATTGTTTTATCTGGAATTTAAAGCAAATAAAAAACAAATATAGCAAATAGACTGAATATAGCATATCCTTTTAGAAGCAAAATAGAACAAATGAATTGATTGAGTAGCTCTAAATAAAGTGCTATCTCTGACTTTGCAGGATAAATTGAGGACATTGGAGAAGAAGAAAAATTCGCACTTTGTTTTCCACATGCGTGTTATCATAAGACGTCAGTTTGATTGTTCACACACATCTTATTTGGTCCTGAGCTGGCTCATTCAGACAGCCACGAATACCAGCTAATTGAGAATAACACTATCATTGCCTGATAAAAAAGCCTTGATCTCCTTTTATACTGTTTTATCAAGGTACAGTATTTTGAAAACTATAATATGGTCAGCACTCTGTTCTGCAGTAAGCCTACGAAAGCACAGACTCATACAGAACATTTTAGACTCATCACACACCAAAAAAAGGGTGAAGCGGTTGTTCCCTGATTTGGTGCTGATTTTTCTGACACCAAAGTACCGATGCTGGGTACTCAAGAGGCACTTCTGTTCCTCAGTAAATTTCTCCTTATCCAGCAAGTTTGAAATAAGACGTCACAGGACAGACACATCTTTCACCACTGAAATGTTTGGAGAAATTTCGCCTCTCAATCAATCAGTCGCCAGCATGGCAGCTCAGTGCATCAGCGGACTGAGCGGCAAATGAGAAATCCTTGTTCTTCTCTTTACCCACTTTTTGGCCTGAACCTGTACCCAGCTGGGTTTGGATGAGCACACTTCAGTTTACTTTCTTTCATCAGGATAATCCATTCAGTATCAGTACTGCTTTCCGGGGAGTCCTGGGTATGTATAAAACTAACAATTAAAACACATCTGCCTGCTGCTGAGCAGTCTGTTGATCAAGTGCACTGGCGTCCAGATTTCATTTTACATTTATAAACCTGCAGACTAGTTTGTTTCTGAATAGACCCCTGCAGCTGATTTCAGTTAGTGGCACAATAATACCGAAGGCTGCTCCTGAACGCAGCACTCCTGGTTTCCAGAAGATCCAACCTCTTTGCTAGTAACTTTGTGCGAATATTAGGGGTCGTTGGTGAAGCCCACCAAAACAGTTCTGTCAAGTGTCCAATGTGACGCACGGATGTAAAGATCGCTGTCAATAAAGATACTTTAATTCTGTCCATACCGGCCGTTTTTGCAGAAGTTTGTAAATCGTTATGTGATCCTTCAAAGTCTGGCCTGTCATGAGACGTGGAGCTCTTCTGATCACTCCATGAATCTGGTCTAAACCTGTCGTGTTGGCAGCCAGGCTGTTCCACAGTAATCTAAATGAGTAAGGAGAAGGGTAATGCAAGTAGTGATAGAGACTGGAATGCCTTTGCTCTGGTAATTGCATCAACCTACTAACTTTTTTGATGACCTTCCACTGTATAGGCAAGTGTCGAGTGTCACAACTGATGTATAAAAGAGAAGACCTGCTCGTCGATATGAACCCCATCACACATTATCAAGGAGTTTCCAGTCCATCTCAGTTTTTGAGAGAGCGCAATGAGCGTATATTTCATTTCTGAGGGTTTAGAGACACTTTATTAACGTTAAATCACAAGCGCAGGTCTTCTCACATCCACTGTGGTTTAGAGTTAATACTATAAACTGTCTTTAAACACTAAGTTCACTATCCACCCTTGTCCCTCTTTACTCAGCCACTGGAGGTGATTACTTTAACGTTCAATGTTGGCCCTTAAAACTGGCTGTCAATGTTTTCTTCTTGTTCCAATAGTTTCTTTCAGAGCAATTTCATATTCTGAAACAGAAACGAGGAATGGTTAATCTCGAAGGCGTGGTCATTAAAAACAAGTGAATGGTGACATATAAACACAGTTATGGTAATAGCAGCCAAACTTGTACTTGTCAACCAAAAAAAAGACTGTCTTAATCTCAACCAATTTGACAGTGATACAGCATATTCTTCAGTGATGAGAGATGAGATAGCGCAAAAAGGCTTTATTTAGTGATACATGCATTGCTAATTCATTAAAAATGACAAAATATTGGGAAATCTAACCAAAAGCAGCTGTTCATGTAATACTGTTATTGAAAATGTTAAATGGGGGAAGCATCTAAGAAATGCACAAAACTAATTTTGCCTTCACATGAATAACAGTTATACAACATATTACCAAGTGAAACACAGGTGCTCATGTCTGGTCACTGTGCTGTATTTAGTGGATTCATGTCATGATTTTGCCCTTTGTGCATCAACACGGTTAGGCAGCCAGTAAAGGCTGCTCCCACTCAATATAGAAAAGTCATAATGTAATTACACAGCAGACTGAGAGAGGAAATGCATCCTCCCCTGATGTAAACAGATCTGACTCATGAACTTGTCCCCCAGCAGTAATCGCATCTGTAATTTGATTTCCTTTGCACCTTTTGGCCAAACCTGAATATAAATACGTCTCTCCAGTCCATGTCGGGAACAGATCTCGAGGAGGTTTTGACAGGTACTGTGTTCTCCCATCTTTGTTGTTACGTAAGAACTGTTTATCCTTGGGGTGGCTCCTACTAAATTACACCTCACATTAAGCTGCTGCAAATAAACCCAGCCCATTAGCACTTAATTAGTTTTGGAGCGAGCAGCAGATATTGAGATTAGATGTTAAGAGTTGAATTGCAAAATATGATTGCCACTTGTGAAAAAAGTGACAGAAAAACAAGTGATAAATAAACAAATCCTGACAGATTGAACGTATGATAAATAATGCGAATACAAATACAGTTATTTTTCTTCACAATAATAAAATTAACATATCATGGCTGCGATATTGTTTTAGACTGCTATGTTTTGATGTAAGTCCTGACTATGAGCCTGCTGAACTATGTTGAATCTGTGTTAGTTAATCATCATCTCTGCTGGGAGCCAGGTCATTTCATGGTCAGCTTGCTGGTGATGCATCTGTTATGGAGTTTGTTCTGAAAAGAATCGAACAAAATAACACTGAATCAGTGAGGAAAACGGCCCGTGTGATGACTCTCTGTGTCTCCTGCACAATAGCCATGCCATGTGTGAAGTTTTGCAACTCAGTGAGCAGAAGACTTCAAGGGCCCACTGCAGTAATGGGAACGATAATTGGAGTTACCAGTGAGGCAGAGGCGACATCTCCTCTGGTGGGTTTTTGCATTTCAACACAAAGACCTGACGAGATTGACTTTGCAACTTTGCAAGTGCCTTACTTGGTCTCCATGGTGCTGTATCCTTCCCTAACTTGTGAAAATCCCTTAGAGCATTTTATGGATAATGTGCATGGGGGAAATTAAAAGAATATTTTAATGAGATTCAAGACATATGCAGACATATCTGGAGGCGATCTGAAATGAGAGGCAAGGACAATTACAATACTTCTCAGTGTGGCACTATTGGCAGATGTGGGTAGGAATCCCTTGGTCCCCTCCAGTTGATGATGATGGAAACTGGTGCTTTTGACTCTGGGGGATTACGTCCAGCAAATGACCTTGGCTGCATGACCTCTATCCTTCTAAGTTTCCAGTCGCGTTGTAATATATACTGTCAAGCAAAGGAGAAATGTCTTAGGAAATACTTCACAAATAAATAAAGAAGTAAAGAGTGAAGTGAAGCGAAGCGAATGAGAGTTGGGGAGGTGGGGTGAGGTGGTGTCATGGATCATGGATGTTAGGGGTAATTAAGTTGATTTTTTTAGACTTCTTATGATGAACTGCAGTTTGGTTTATTTCCAAATTATCATATATCTATAAACCCATTTTCATCGTGCTTCAAATCGGTGCCACAACCTAATTTTAGCTAATCTCAGTCAGACAGCCTCTGGATGGCAACTTAAAACCAGAAACCTTGTCTTCTTGCCAAACCAGGCTTATCCTAGTAATAACTGCGTGCCTTTCTCACAGCGTTTGATTCTATGGCTGCAGATGGCTGCCGTTGCTGAGCCTGAGATAACGCATGTGTGTAACATGCACTGAGAGAGCAGAGCATGCTGGCAGCAGATTGAACTGAAAGGAAATGCCCCTTTTAAAGTCACATGAGCTCATCCGGCAGAGTCTTGGCTGATGCCACAGGCTACTGTATGATTATTAGTGCAATCCTGCTCTCAGGGCAAAATAGTAGAGTGTACCAGCACATGCAAATGGCTCTAAGCAATGAAGGTGGAACAGCTTGAATGAAGTTCACTGTCAACGTTGGACTAATAGTCTGTGGATTTGATGTTTGATTTGAGTTTTGTTTCCATTTCCTGTTTTTCATTTTGAGGGCCTGATTAATGAAAATGTACAGGATTATTAAGCCTTTCAGGCTTGGAATTATTTCACTGTAAAACATTATTTCTGCTTGTAGAATTGTCATTATGCTTAAATCTAACACTTATAATACAGCAGCTAAATTAAAAAGTGGCTCCCTGCTGTGAAATATCAGAAAACATTGCTGAGCATTAAACGACAACTTTTGGCTTGTTTTATCCCAAAACTCGCCCAGCTGTTGTCCATCTGTGGTTTGGAGCCTGTAGGGGGCTAAAGTACTATTAGAGTGTCTACTTGGATAACAATTTGCTAGAATGGCTCAGTGCCTTGAGGCCACCATACTTCGGCAGCGGCGCTGCAGTGCGCGCAACGGGCGCGCGCACGCCCCTGAGTGATGCTGCGCGCCCCCGCCTGTGTGTGTGTGTGTGTGTGTGTGTGTGTGTGTGTCGGTGAACTGGTGGGAGAGGAGGGGACCAGTGACTGAGGCAGAGGAGACAAGTGCGAGCGGCTCGGCGCTGAACGGGACTCCACGTAAATAAACACAGCAGACGGCATCGCTCTGTCGCGGGGGACCGAAGATACAGAACAGGCTCCGTGTTTCGCACCGCCGAGGGAGGAGATAAGGTGAGCCAAATGATACCATTCATAATAAACACGTGTCGTGCAGCTTACACTGTCAGGAGTTTGTGGAGAGAGAAGCAGCACATTGACCTGCTCTGAGGCGGCTAATAAAGGCTTTACAGCTTTTTCCTCAGGAACGCAAAGACACGTTTTTCAAAGCTCAAATAAATCAAAAATACACCTCACTTTTTAAGACACATTTACGTGTTCGCGTGTGGATTTTGGTCATCAGAGAGAGAGAGAGAAGGTGCAGGTGCACAAATTCCGTCTGTCAAGGCATGGCAAATTAGTGTGCTACTTAAAAGATGCTGAGAGAAATCATTGACATTTGTCCTCCAGTCTGAACATTTGACGTGATCTGTCCTTTGCTTCATGATGCTCGCATTGCGCGCTGTTAAGTAAAGACGGATGGATAGATCAGCTGTATTTGACAGTTGTTTTTTGTGTCCTGTGCTGATGAAATAGCTGCCCTCTTACACAAAATCCCTCACGTCCTAAGCTGATTTGCTCCCCACAGGTTTATTTCCCTTCATATTCATATCACAACTCTGCCTTGTTTTGACTGACCAGTCAGTTTGTTTGGTTTAATTTCCCTTCATCAGACGCAATGTGATTATGGTAGCCCCCTGAGATTCACCAATTGCATCCCATGCTATTTGTTATACAAGCCAAACAATTCCTTTACTGAAAAAAAAGAAACCCCACACTCCCACCCAAATCCTGTGCTCACCCCCCCCTCCACCCCCTCCCTCTGTCTCCTCTTGGTCAAAGCTTCTGTCAAGGGGGTACTCACCATCATGCAACAACCCCCCCAGCCAATCCTCTGCTCTTCCCCAGACACTCTCACTCATACACACATGTCTAGGCCACACACTTTCGCTGCCTGCTCGGATAGCCAAATTAATACAATGCTAATGACCCCCTGTTTTATTGTCTGAAGCTCTTGTTCTTGCTTCTCTGTGAAAGGGCTGACACACTTTCTAGTAATGTTTATTCACTCCAGGCAGACTATTGTTAATCTGTTTAAGAAGATAACAATATAACCCCCTATCTCTGCCTTATGTCTAGTTTGCATTAATTCAGAAACAGGCAGCAAAATGTGCGATACCACTTTACGCGTGCATGTCCCTCGACTGTTTGCGTGCCTTTCGGTGGTCTCTTCAGTGATATCTTCACCATGGTAAGTCAGGAGGATGCTTGAGCCCAGAGAGCCACTACTCTACTGCTACTGAAGCTCTACTGACAGGACATTTCAGGCTCATTTGACCAATGTGGAGAAATCGGGACAAGATAGTGACCTACATTGCGCTGCCATCTTTACTTTCACCCTCAGCGCAAAACGGCACTAGGCGGGAGATTTGCATAACGAAGGGATTATCGTGATACACGTTGGCCGGAGTTGTTGTGAGAGCAACAGTCAGTCACACTGCTGACCTAAAACCAGTGGCGGGCAGCTCTGCCAGCAGGGCTATGGGAAAAGCCTGGGTGTCGGAGGGAAAATGCCACTAATTTCACTCTGTGGGCCGGACAAACATGCAGACTATTCTTCAAGGAGTGATCAACGCTCCTTCTGTAAGCGGCCGTCTGTGGCATTGTGAACTCCGCCAACCGCAGGACGGGACAAAGTGTCTCATAGATAGAAAGTCGGTCTGTGTCACTTGTGGTAATGATGATGACATCATTCGTTAGAGGAACTGATCTGAACCTGAGAGGCTTTCACTTGGTGATTCATTTATGTAGCAGAAATGTCAGTTTCATGTATTCGACGAAGGAAATGTTAAAATGACCCCAACAAACTGCAGTTGAAGTCAGAGTAGGAGACATTTAAGGTCAGTAGACAGTAGTACAGTAGACATTTAAAAAGAAGAAACGCAATCTTCTCTTTT
Organism: Coreoperca whiteheadi; assembly: GCA_011952105.1. Lineage (NCBI taxonomy): Eukaryota > Metazoa > Chordata > Actinopteri > Centrarchiformes > Sinipercidae > Coreoperca > Coreoperca whiteheadi. The sequence goes on along the minus strand of CM022474.1, from coordinate 10,272,968 downwards.
GTAGGGCATTGAAAGACCCAACATTTTAAACGTTATTTCTGGTTAATTACAACTTGGATCTCACTTTCGTAGTATTGACCGTCATTTCTATGACTTATGATTTGTTTATTTTCACCAAACTAACGCTGAGATGTAGGAAAAAAGTGCCATTGCTACAATCCAGCAGGGCAACAAATGAGCGGTCCAACTAGAACTGAATATATTTAGGTTTTGGACTGATGATCGAATAAATCACCTCGAGTTGTGGTTAAATTGTAAGTACTTTCTGACATTTCATAGACAAAGCAATTCATCGATTTAGTCGAGAAAGCCAACAGATTAATCAGTAATGGAAACAATATCATAAGTTCCAGATCAGACAATCACACAGTTTGTAAACAAGCCAGATTATCTAAACCACTTCATTTGGAGCTGAAACTGCAAATGAGTGCATCCGAAATGCTGGTAATAATCCCTCGTTGCACAGGAAAACTGTGTGCAGGTACAACTTCAATAAGAAGGTCAAAGTTGAACCAGTGTGTTGGTCTGTGAACTGTGATGGATGTTTAAAACGGACAGTTTGAGTAATGATTTTACACTCCTCTTTTGTTTTTCTCTTCCAAATAAGTTTGTCACACATTGGGGTTTGTTCACAACCTGTATGGTCGTCTGACTACATGTGTTTCTGCCCTGTATGACTTCTTTTTATGGATGCTGCCATGTTCTCAGTGCAGTGTTATCATTATCGCTAGCAGTTATGACCAAAACTACAAAACTTACGACCAAGTCGAAGAAAAACGTAATTGGCCTTTAATAACGTTCTGCCATAATTTCTTTTTCATTGAGAGTGACACAGGCACAGTTAAATAACCATCATAGGTCAGTCCAGCTGATTGACTGAATGAGTGAGTGTGTTCTGGCGACACGCGCAGTTGCCCTAAGTGGCCGTTGTGAATAGAAGTGCTGTGATGCTCAGCTGGGATGAAGCTACATCTCTGGGGACTTGATGGAGGCCCATGCCTATCTGTTAGTGTCGCTGCGGTGTTTCTTCCCAGTGGGCCAGTCACACACAGCAGCGCAGCACACTGACATCGCCTGGACCTCCTTGTCACAAGCATGTTCATCTCATTTTGGGACTGATGAGCGCCTCATTAGAGGACCACAGAGGGAACACCCCCCCACCACCCCCCCACCCCCGCTTCACGGCTGCCTGAACACTTGCCTTAGTTGTAATTTGGACAAATGTATGCAAGGGCAGATGAGTGCATGCAAAGAATGACATACATGTTCATTACACACACATTTTACTTTCTCTCTCCCGCTCTGTGAGTTGGGCCTGTATGGTTGCAAGCTGGTGGGTGCAATTAGAGTTTCACACTCAGTTAGGCAGCAGTTCTAATGAGGATCGACACGTTCCTGCGAATCCACTCTACACAGCTGCGACTGTTGATGTTTACATACCAGACCTGTATTATATTATCAGGAGTGGATGGTGACAGATGGATAAGACAAATGGATATTAGGTGATTTATGTGTTGCTCATAGCTCGACTCAAACTGGTTTTCTGAGTATTAGATAAAAAGATGTGCCGTTGCTTTGCTATTTTATGTTTTATCTCCTGCAACAACACAGCTTCAATGATTAATGCTGAGTTATTGCTTTAATGGTTATTGGAAAAATCAATAGTTGATCAATAGAAAATGTAATCATCAACAGCTGATAATGAAATAATCATTTAAGTCATTTATTAAGCAAAAATTATCTGGTTCTGGCTTCTCAAATGTGAGGATCTGCTGCTGTTTTCTTTTTGCTATTATTGTAAATTGACTATCTTGCTGTCTTTGACTGCTGGTCGAACAAAACAAACAATCTGAAGACGTCACTTTGTGTTCTGGGATCTTATGATGGGCGTTTTTCACTGTGTCTGACATTTTATAGACTGACTGATTCATCAAAAAATAATCGACAAATAATCTAAATGAAATGAGTGAAACTAATCATAAGTTGCAGCCCTATTTTGAAATGATTTGGGAGCTTAAGCCACATTGTACCCCAAGTAGAGCTGAAACTATTTGTTGGTTAGTGTTTGGAAATTAATTGGCAACCGTTTTGATGATCGATTAATTGTTTAAAGCAAAATGGTAAAGGTTCTCTGGTTCTAGCTTCTGAGATGGGAATATTTGCTGGGGGTTTTATGTCTTCTATGATAGTAAACTGAATATCTTTGGCTTTTGGAGTGTTGCTTGGACAAAACAAGCAACTTGAATATGTCAATTTGGACACATTTTTCCCTATTTTTTGGACATTTTATAAACCAAAAGAATGATCAAGTAAATAATCAGCAGATGAATTAATAATGAATGTTGTTCGTTGCAGCCCTAATCTCGAGATTTGTTAACGACAGATACTGTCTTTAATGAATCAGGGTGCTGTACCATTGGTTTGTATTTTTTGGGCAGCAGGTAGTGTGGACAGATGGTGGATGAATAGCGGTCAGTGCGGACGGCCCACAGTGATGGAATCATTACACCAGAGCTTTACACCGTGACAGTCATCAAGCCCAATCACTCAAGGTCACCCAGGGAACGCTATTATCGTCCATGTCAGGTTATTACACCCCTTAGTGAGAACAAAGCATTTAGGGATGCTCTTTTCTGTCCAAACCAACTGCCAGGGAGTGACAACAATAGTGCCCCCTTTTGAAGTGGGAGGTTGGGATAATGGAACGTAATGTTGTGGGCTTTAAGTTCCCTCTCTCCCCCCAGTAGAGCGCCTGACAGGTTAACTAGCTCCATGCACATTTAGATCAGACTCTCAGTCCACCTTGATTTTAGGGACTTGATATCAACAAATGAAGATGAGACTTGAGATGTGCGTGCGCTCGCTCAGAGTATGTTCTTTGAATTCTCTTGAGATGATCTGCTGTCTTGCCACCCAGAGGAAGAAGTGGAGGGAGGGAAAGGAGAAGTGGGAGTGTTTTGAAGCTTTCAGGGTTGTAGGAGGGAGGAGGGGTGGATCATGTACCTCAGTTGACGCTGAGAAGGGGCAGGGGGAACAAAGGGGGTCTGTTTTCTCTGTCTGTACTGGCGGGACGGCTGTTTTTGCCTCTTGCAGTATAAGGGGGTGATGGAGGGTTATGCCTGAGGAGATCCACAATAGAAACTCGGGTGTTGAAGCCTCTGTTTGAACACACAGTTGTTCGTGCTGAAGTAGGCCGCCAACGGCAGCCTCGGGCCTGTTGAAGCTCTGGCCAACTTTGGATGGGCAGCAGATGTTGGAGAGGTAGTTTGTGGCCCAGTGGCAGCACATAACAAGGACCACTGCTTCCCTTTCCTGTCCTGAAAACAACAGGAGGTGGGCATTGCTCCACAGGCAGGGTTTAGGCTCGCCAAAATTACAGAGAATTCATGAAGAGTGTGCACTTGAATGCTTTCTAGTCTGTTCTCAAGCCTCCATCTTCCTCCTATTTGCATAGAGCTTAAGAAAAACTCACACACATCCCACTCTCTGTTGGCACAGAGATGCAGCCCACTTGTGTTGTCTAATATTTCAGCAAATACATCACCACAGCTCTTATTCTGCCTATAACAGTGGAAATTCAAAGAGTGGGCCCTGGCAAGAAATCCACCACAAGAAACTTGTAGAAGTGGGGGTCTGCAGAGATAAACGAAACAAAGACGTAGATTATCTTTATCGTCCCAGCACATGATGCAACAGTGATTGAATCAACAGGAAATAAGGGGACACTTAGCTGTCAGTTTATGAATAAAGTTGACATGGAAACACAAAGTGGCTTTGCCATGGTTGAGTAGGCTCGCTGACCTCAAGGTCTCATTTAGACCACGCCTTCTAATGCCCTTTCCCTCTGCTCCACCCTCTACCCCCTCCCACACCCCGGCCGAGGGTAAGACACCGTGTTAGCAGCTCAGCAGCCACCACTGAAGGGCCCTTAATCCAAGTGGGATGACAGCTTGGCTCTAGATGCTGTTTCTGTGGCGCTGAGACCAATGGGCTTTTCTTTTCCTCTTTTTCATCCCTTAAACCCCCCAAACACAGCCACAGGAATCCTGGGAAAAAAAATTCTCCCGGCACAGACAAAGGAATGGGGATGGTAAACAAATCCAAGTGTAGATCTGAGATTCCTCCATTCAGCAGAAGATAAATGTGCATGTCCTTGGAGATATCAAAAGCACAAAATACAATGCTGACTTGGGTTGCTTTGTTTTTTGTTTTTTATTTTCCTGGTGCCACGTGTTGTGTAAAAAACATAATCTATACCCAGATAATCTTTGGCCATGCTTGTGATGAATGATTAGGGAAGATTGAGGTCAGAAAACATAATATTTGGTGCTGCTGTCAATCCAAATCCCTTTTCCTTCCTTTACACCAATAAGCTGAAGCCATCCAGAGATCACATGTGGAGCGACGTCTAAACAGGCCAATATTTACCATACAACAATGAGCATCAGACATGTTTGCCAGTAAATTGGGTGACACTACCAATTCTCATTTTCCCGGCTAGTCACGGTGCCACGCTGATGTATAGTTAACACTGGGAACAATCAATTAATCGTTACAAGTCATTCATCAGGTAAACAAGTCGAACATTTGTTGGTTCCAGATTTTCTCCGTTTTGAATGTATTTGGCTTTTTTACTGTCTCTCGGAACAAAAGATCATCAATCATCTTGGGCTCTGGGCACTTTTTTTTTAAAACTAATTTCTGACATTTTATAGACTTAACAAATTGGCAAAATAATCAACAGATTAATTGATAGTGAAAATAATCATTACATGTAGCCCTAGCAATCTCGAACTAGAAGATAATATATTTTGATCTGAATTAGTGCAATGAAAAGATGTTAATCAAATGGATCTACAGTAAAAATAACTGATGTATGTTTATACCGTTTACTCTATGTGTCATGTTGAATTTGCCTTATTTCCCCTGTAATTAAACAAAACAGAGATCCCCAAAAAGATTTAAGCATTTTTCAGGCTTCCCTTTGTATCAAGGACGTAATTTTTCAACCACCATGAGAAGAAAATTGCCTGTAAATTTGATTTATTAACAGAAATCCAAGGACATCCAACATGGAGTTGTCTCTGCTCAGGCCCTGTGCCAGAGCAATTTAGGATCAAATGCGAGTAATGGAATAGCAATCAGTATAATCTCCTTGCGGTCAGTCCTTTGCTGATTTTTCCGCACTGGGCGTCTTTAGGAGCTGGAAGAATGTAATTGTCACTAAGATAATTCCTTGCTGTGGGCTAGCTGGGCCTAGCTGTGAGGAGAGGAGGATGGACAAATGGCAACTTCATTTATCAGGATCTTCTCTGAGGCTGGCTGGCCTGATAACCCAGTCAAATGTCTAGTGTGGCTGAGAGCTGTCTGGGCCAACACTGGGCTTTTTCAGCTCTGTGTTTGTGTATCTGTCTATGTGGAAATATCAATGAGTCTTTGTCAGTGTGCCATGGTTTACAGCCAAAGCCCTATGGTGTAATGAGCCTGATGCAAAGTCTCTCAAAGAATGAATGAGACTAATAATCTTTAAGTTTGTGGACATTTTCAGCAGCAGAAATCGTCTTATTCATACTTTATCACACAATTACACCATTGTATGATTTGGATCTTGGTGAAGAATGGCATTCCTTATATTGGTTTTAGTTGGTATTGTTCTGGCAGAGGTTGAAAAGACCCTGGTCTGAAGCAGACCTAATGCTCGGGTCTTCAAGGTTGGCTGGTTTTGGGCCTCTCAGGGCTCATGGCACAATGACCACATCTCTGTATGAGCGGAGCCATGGTGGACATGTTACTCAAAGGGGTTACTGCGTGACAGAGAGCACGCCTCCACAGATCCTGTGAGAGAAAAATAGGACACTTTCACTCATTGCTCATTTGTGATGTGTCACTGAGGTGGAATTCATATACCTCCTGGTTTTGAAGTCAGCATTTTATGATTGTAGTTGACATTTTGGGGTATGCAGAAGGCTCAGTTCAGAGTCAAGGGGCACCCTTTAGATGTTCACCACTGCTTTCATGAAATTTGATTGGTGTGGAATAATAGATGAAATGTACTGAGGGCTGCAGTGTGCTGCTGTACTCACTACTAGGTTATACGCAACGTCAGTTATCTGAGCTAAACTTAAGTGCACATCTGAGGCTTTTACATAATTGTTAAAACCACTATCTCAGTAAAAATCTCAATTCCCCTTGATTGGATGGTTAAAATTGTAGTTTCATTTCCAAAGCAAGCCTTCGAGATCATGATATCCACGGTGGAATTATTAAAACCTTTTTTATAATCTCAGCTTGTAGCCATGTGATTTAAATAAAGGAACAGTCGCTGCCCTGAGAGAAGATTATGCACTGATCTCTACCACTGTCTGTCTCTCTCTGTTCCTCTGGTTATTTCCTTTCCTTCTTTCCTTCTATGTCACTCTCAGACTATACATCATATTTACATTTGCTAACCTGGCACCAGCTGTTTGTAAATCTATCACTAAGTGTTTAAAGGTCCAGTGTGTAACATTTAGGAGGAGCTATTGGAAGAAATGGAATATAATATTCATAAGTATGTTTTATAATCACCTGAAAATAAGAATTGTTGTGTTTCCATTACCTTAAAATAAGCTGTTTTTATCTACATAGGGAGTGGGTCCCCTTCCACGGAGGTCACCATGTTGCACCGCCACTTCTACAGTAGCCCAGAACGGACAAACCAAACACTGTGTCCAGATAAGGGCCATAAGCTTTTTTTTTTTTGCGAATTTCGCGAAAATGTCTTTGGTTTGGTAATGTTTACATTATGTAAACATGAAGACAATGTAGCATGACAAGCTGTAACATGTCTTCCAAAAAAATGCTATTTTAAATATTAAACTTGACTGCCAATCCTGCCAATATGATAATGTAAGTACAACATTGTTTTATGTCCATACATATGGTTTCACAGTTTGCCTGGTATTCATGCTCTTCATAATGAGTGGGAAATCCAGTGATGTCATTTTTATTTGAGTTATACTGTGGTTTTTGTCATTTAAAACCTTATTTAAAGAGCATTTTGAGGGAAGTGTGTAGCTCACCTGGTAGAGCATGCGCCCAAATGTACAAAGCTAAGTCCATATTTTCCTTCCCTCTTCTATCTTTCCTTTCACTGGGTTTGAGAAAGGGACATTTAACCATATGACACTTATTAGGGGATTTGAGACAAAACGCTATCTGATTTCACATGTGGTTACCCGAAAAATGTCCCTATTACATAAAATCATTAGGTTATTATAATTCTGGGAGCTTACACGTTTACACTGTCATATTCAGGAGTAAAACCTGAGGCACACTAGTAGCATTCATTATATTCTTGCATATTTTATGTAATTATAGATTTCTGTCAAAGTTTCCAACATTGCCTTTAAACATAGGCACTGTTCACTAATATAGTGCCTAATCAGACCAGAATAGGGGAACTACAAGGAGTTCGGACTGATTGGATTCTCCACGGTCATCGGCAGTGAAAAAATTTAATTAAGCCTTAGGCGTCCCAAGTCAAACTCCCCAGGATTACCCTGGCCCTGCACCCAAAGCCCAACCCTGGGAGAGAGTGATAACTAGACTCCCATAATCTGAAGCTAGGGCTGACTAGGGGGGGTTGATAATGAATCTACCAACCCAACTGCAGGGATGGCTGACATCACCACAGGTTCAGTAGTATGTCAGTCACATCATCTTGGATGCAGTGAAACATATGACGTAAATTAAGTTCAAATCAAACATCACAGTTTGAGATATAGCAAAACGCAGTCTGCGTTAATGTTCAACACCATAGCATGAAATAGTGCATATAGCTACAGTAACGTCAGTGTGTTTTGGGGAGATAATTATAGAAAAACTGATTTCATGCAGAGTTTCATCCGTATTGCTCACAATCCCCCGCACTTTGAAGTCAAATTAGAAGTATGTCTGTATGGGTGGAAACGACAGACAGATTAGAGAACAGAAAGCAAGCTGTGAAAGAGCATTTAACCCTCCCCCACCCCCCTCAAATCTGTCTTTTGAGACAAAATAAAACCCTGCAAAGTATCTTTCCTTTTGTCCCAACTTTAGGATGTGGGTTGGATGTACGCTCTGAATTTTAGGGTTTGCTTTTCTCTCGTTTTAGTGTCCATTGAGTGAAAGTACATGTTTACGGTGATCATTGAAAGAGTCTGTTTGTGAGGAGAATAACTCACAACAGGAGACCACTATTGATCAGGTGCTTGCCAAAAGGAAGTAGGGATGAAGGGAGAAAGAGGTGAGGAGGGCGAGGGGTCAGAATGGGGTGAGAGACAGGGAAGATCCAGTGACCAGGACATGCTCTCCCTCTTACCAGGATGCAGCGAAGTCTGAAATATGGCTCTTTTCTTTTGATCCTGGAAACAATGCACCTGCTGGAGCGCTGAGGATATGTCCTCTGCCTATGTGTCTCCAAGGTGTCACTGACCAGTACCCATGTGAATAAGGGTTCTAGTATTATGATCATAGGACTTACCTGGACGATAGCTTATATTCTGTAACACCACTAAAGTTAAAAGGTTGTTTGCCATCTCTTCTTGCCTTCTCACAGGATTTGATTGTTTGTGAGTTGTTTTTCCCAGTCTAGCATCAAAACGCAGCCAGAGTGAGAGCTGAATATGCTCTTTTGGCCTCCAACAAAAGCTCCCGAATTTATTTCGCTCGCTCTGTTTATTTAAGCTGTGATTCAGCTGAAATTGGACTTTGGATATGAATTTTGAGTGAAAGCAGAGTGTTGGCAGCAGTGCCAGGTCTGCGTCCTTGACAGCCCTGTTGAATTAATTCATTCCAAATGGCTGGTTTAAAGAATGAAAAGAGGAGTCTTGAATAAAACCTTCTACTGATCTAATGCACCACTATGACAGAGGTCCATTTTCAACCTTAATGTGTTGTGAAACCATCCTTTTTTTATCCCTGTGACTCATATTGTGTGGAATTGAAGCATAATGGAGTAGGTGGCTATGGGGGAACCACCCGGGACAGCTCGTCATAGCACTTCAGTTTGATTGACATAGCACTTCTTTTTTCATATCAGATATGGTAAAATGGTATAAAAGTGACTCTTTTACATAACATTGGACAATTGCATGCCTAACCTCCTTCATTCACCACTGGGCCTCTGTGAATTCTAACTGGAGCAACCTCAACATATCTGTGTTTTGTAATGCTAAAATTAGCAGAATCTGAGGCATGTGGTTGATATGGTAATAGGTCAGGGGAATTGTGTTTGATTGTTAATTTTCCATTTTACCATGGATATTTGCCAGAATTGGCTTCTTAAATTAGACTTAAACTGTGTTGGTTTTGGTTTGACGTTTGACATGGGGAATATGAATGGGTCATATTGATATTTTATAATATATGTGATAAACTAAATTTTCTGGGCAATCAATTGAGAAACTTGAGCTTAAAGGTTCATTCTTGACCTTGAAACTAGCAGTTTGACTAAAAATACTTATCACAACCTTGCTTTTTCGGGGCTTACAGCCACATCTCTTGGCCTTCATCAGCAGCCAGAGTTTGTTCACTTTCATGGCGATGTTAGTTGTTGTCCCTTGGTTCTGTTTTCATATGCTAGGCTTCCTGTCGGTGTTTGTCAGATTGTCTCCCTTTTCATACTCCTGTCTTGATTGTTTTACCTATGTCCTCTGTAATCTTACGTTAGTATATGTTGATTGTCATTATATTTTGTATTCAGTTCTTGCGTTGTACATTTCCTACTTTGCATTTCGCTTGCCTTACTCCATATAGCTTCTGTTATTCTCTGCTTAGCTGCTTAATGTTTCGTCTGCTTTCTCCTGTTATGATTTTACATGTTGCTTGCATTATTGTTATTCTAATGGGTTATTTAACATTTGGTTAATGGAAAACTGTTGAAAATAAGCCTTTTGGCTGATACTGACACATTTACAGCGATCTTAATCACCTGACAGGCACTATGGCGTGCACTGTCTCTGCAAGTAAATACTGTAGGTAAATACTTTTTTTTTTTTAAATCACTTTGATGCAAGGATTAGAGATGTCCCCACATGGGAAAGGTTTTGTGAGTGTAAGGCTTTATTCCATCTTCGTCTTGGCTCTCATTGTATTACCGAACAGATCAGATGATTTTAACTGGGATAGTCAGACTTAAACGTGGATCAGTATGAGTATGCCTGACAATTCTGACCTTAGATGTGGAAGTGTGAGGATTAAATGTAACACAAGATAACTTCTCATTAGTCCCAACTGGTTAATTTAAATAGCTTCTGTCATGGTACCATGTAGTTTCTCCTCTGCTCCCTTACCTCATCTCCTACTAAGCTTTCTTAGAGAAAAACAGATGCAGCAAAACATCCCACAGAAATGTGCATTGTGCTGGATGATTTATGATAGTATTGGTAGATGTGGCATAAATGAACACTTTTGTGACACTGAGATGTTTTCCCACATAGACTCACACAGTGGCAGCTCTCAGCTGTGCCGAGTGCTGCTTTAAATGTTTAATGGAGAGTCAAGGGATGAGGGGCATCTTCTGTCTCTCTGTTTCTGTCTGCATAGTGTCTCATTCCCACCTGGCCAAGCTCCAGTGCTCACTGCAGCATTCTGATCAACTATGCTGCCGCATTGAGACCGGATACAAAGCCTCACTGGAGACTTTTTTGCTCCACTGAAGTTATGTGGTATATTGACTAGTTTGTGTAGCACAGGCTTCTGTTCTCAAACTTGGCCAGACTATAAAGTTCCTCTGTCACTTGACTCTTGTGCACCTGTATTTCATTTTCTGGCCTGGCCTTCTTCTTCACAACCTCAGTGTCAGAGTTGAATGCAGGCCGTTTGACCACCACCCACCAGCCTGTGTCACGGTCAAACCCTCAGCATTGGGAAGAGAAGCCCTGGCTGTCCTTCAATGGCTCTTTCACTGCCGTTTGGTGACAATGCATTTTTTCCATGCCATAAAGCAGATGCTGTTGTATAGCAGCACAATACTGGCCCATCTGAAACTGTTTACCATGTGAAAGGCACACCGGGATCAGGATGCCTACCACTGTGTGGGGCTTTTTGACTTGCCACTCTATAATGAGTACACACTGGAAGGAAAAGGAGCAGGCAGCTTTAACTGGCATTGTGATCACTGCATAGAGAGAGGAAATGGGGTATAAAGTGCTGATCCAGGCTATTATTATAAGGCCGGGACTTTTTATACTCACTAGTATACTTACTAGAATACAGAGATTACTGTGACATCAAATGAGCTTGTCAGCAGGTACACCCACGACAGATAAAACATGCAAGGAGAAGTGCAGTTTTAAATGTTTGTCCACCTGAAAAAAGATTATCCTCCAAATGATTTAATGCTTTAAAAATTATTTCAGTGGATTTCTCAAGCAATGCCTGACCTCAGTTCTGTTGCAGCTTGATTCAGCTGTGGCAGATTTCCTCTGGATGAGGACATTGATCTTTTCAGACCTCTTTCTCTGAGAGTCAACAAATCAAGAACTAAGAAGTGAAGTGAAAACAGCTTGACTACAGAGGCTTAACCGGCAGGACAGAAAAGCCTTGCAGTGAAATGATTAGCTTCCTTTGTATGACTGCTACCTGTCTTCTCTTGTCTTGCAGTTTGTTTTTGGTGAGTTGAAGAGGCTCCCCTTGTTCCGAGTTGTCTGCCCTCAGGGCTTGTTGTATGATGCAGTCCCCAACCCACCCTTTATAAAAGAACAACTTAAACAGTGTTGAACCAGCACTGCTGTTACTGGTAGTCTGTCAGCAAAGCTCTTAGTCACTAATTGAGCACTCAAGCAGAGAGGTACCTTGAAAAGGCCAGAGGTAGGCTACCCGACCAGACAGGCCTGTTGGACAGTCAACCTTTACAGTTAGACTCTTCCCCACCCCAGACGTGATTTCAGGCCCTAGAAGGATCTGCTGGAGACAGGGAGCACTCAGACCTCCTCCTGAAGCTAAGGTCCCTTTGGCCCCCCAGCACCACTCAGAGGGCTTATCCTCCCTGACAAGAGCTCTCAGAGGTCTCCAGTCCTCAACTGGACCACAGTCATGTCAAGGACACACATCTATCATGTCAACAGCTTGGAGAAATAAAAGCAGCAGCGCACAAATAAAAGCCCAGACGGGGACACGTTTAAGTACATTAACCCAACTCTAGTCCCACTTCCGAAGAAGGATGTCACTATGGGAAATAAGGAAGTAACTGTGGGTGTATAATTCAATTGTATAATTTGATTTCTGCTTGTGTAGCGGGTTGATAGCACTGCAGGTGGGTGAATGTGCATCCGAACTCACTGAGAAAATAGTGCTGCTGGCTCCAGTTTAAAAATGTTTGAGCAGAGCTTTGAAACAATTTTTTTCAGTAAATACAATTTGTATTGCAAAACCAAAGTGGCAACGGGACAGCAGTGTCAGTCAGTCTATCGGTTGGTTGGTTGGTCCACCACTGTCATCCAGACTGAAATTAAGGTCATAAGGCCATAAAGGTTTGTAAAGACATTTACGGTCCCTAGGGGATGAAGGCTTCAGACTTTGGTGATCCTCTGACACTTCATCTAGCTCCATCATGAGGTTGACATTCGTGGTTCTGAGTGAAATATCTCGACAACTATTGGATACATTTCCATGACAGTTGGTGCAAATATTCTTGTTTCCCACAGGATTAATTGTAATAACAGTATATCTTAACATTTCTTTATTCCATTATCACATCAAAATTTCAATGTATCCATTACTTTCTTTATGACCAAATACCTGCAAAACTAATAACATTCCCATCAGACTCGGACCTACTTTTTGCTAATTAGCCAATATTAGCATGCCAAAATAAACTAAGATGGTGAATATGATAAACATTATATCTACTAAATATTAGCATGTTAGAATGCCGGCATTAGCATTTAGCTCAAAACACAGCTGTGTTTAGCCTCACAGGGCCACTAGCACGACTCTACATTATTTTCAATTGACTTACCGACAAAAACTGGTGGAGTATAACTAAGTTCTTAACTGGGGATTCTTTGCCTTTATGCAGTATTGAAATCAAGCACTCTGTTGCAATACATCCCATTTCATTCTATGTGCTACACAGCATATTTGAGAACAGTTTCTTGCCTACCAATTTGCTATTTTTCTGTCCTATCTTGCCATAAAAGACATCTGGTGTGGATAAGTAAGATGGAAAGTACTTTTCAGCACGTTGTCAATGCATTCAGCTCAAAATGAATCCCCTCCAGCCAATTTTTGAATTTAAAAAAAGGTGATCTATTCACAACAAAAAAACATTCCATTACTTTTTTTTAGCATGCCGCTGTCTACTCTGTCATCGAAGTTATTTCAGCAGCGAACATCTATCCCATTTTGTTATATCATTTCCCTGAAGAGTACATGGTATCATGTCACAACTGCAGCAATGTTAGTTTTGCTTATCAAGAATGAGGCAGAGGGAACACAGACCACAGAGACTAACCCACATACAGTGGAAGATGTTGTGAAATCCCTCTAGGTTGTAAATAACTGAACAAAACTGAATAAATGACAAGGCTGTTGTCTCCCAGCAAATCAAGTGAAGGCTTTTTCTTGCAGCTTCTTCTTATCGTTGGAGCCAGTTTCTTTGACATAGTGCATTCAGACAGAGCTTGTCTGTCAGCTTCGTTTTGTCACTAATTTATTCATTTAAGCAGTGGCAGCCACACTCAAAGACAATGGCACACAAGCGCTGTGTTGAATTAACCTCAATAATTATGCAGATGTAGGGAAAGAAAAGCCCAATTGTTACACACTCCTCAAAATTCCTGCCCCCTCCCGTGCTTTACATCCAAGTGAATAAATGACTAAACTCAAGAAAATATTCAAACCTCCCTCTTCAGGATCCACTTGGAATAACGGTGCACTACATTATTTGTGTAAGAATATTTAGATTGTAACCTCCAAGGTCAATCGTTCTTGTTTATGTTTGCATTACTGATGATTTTCACATAGTCGTCAGCCTAATGGAAGCATGTACCCACAGCGAGTGCATTATCCCATGCCAGCAGTGCAGGGGATCCATTTTCTCAAAACATTTTAAAGGAATCCACTTTAACCATTTCCAATAAAGACTTGGTTCAGAGTGCTAATGGGTCATTTGATCAATACATGAGCCTTTCCACTGTAAATACCAAAGTTGGTTGAACACATTTAAAGGAGAGCATTAGAATCCATTAAGTGTTCACTTGAAGCCAGGGGCCATTTGAGCTGTAATAAGATGTTTACGGATTATAATATTTATATTATTATATTTTGAACTTATATCATATCACTGTGATTTATTCTCACCATGGAATATCGTTCATCATTCACTCATTGAGTGGTAAAATACCAGATCTGGATCCAGATCCCACTGTTATTTACTCTCAGCAAACACAGTTTCTCTTAACATACAAATCTTGACCTTTTCATTATTAAAAATATTTCCCTAAATCTATAGTTGCTAAACAAATTGGTCACTTCTTTTGACCATCACTCACTGATTTGTTTACCCTGAATAAAAATCCTTCTAGGCAGCTTACTTTCTTCAATATCGCGTGGTCAATTCAATAACTGAGCACCACATACCTTCCAGTGAACCTCACGCGGTTCCTATACCATACATTAATTTAAATTGAATATCTTTGGGTGTTGGACTGTTAGCTGAACAAAACAAGGAATTTGAAAACATGACTCTGACCCTGAGAAACGATGATCTGTATTTTTCACTATCTTAATGATTGATAATTAAAATAATTGTTAGTATTCCTAATAGTCAAAGAGAAACAAATCAAAACTTTGCCTAAATACAGGACAGATGCTTCAATAACGACACCTGGCCACATCTAACACACAGTTGAGATATAATAAGGTATTGGCTGACTGTGGGAAAACAGCAGACTAAAACAACAATAACAGAAGTCCGTTTGCATCCTGTACTCAGCTGCTAAAAACAATGGCAGCTGAAATTCTGCCTAATGTACGACACGGTGGAGGAGATGAAAGCCATTCTTCAGCAGTGTGCCTGGTACTCGACCTGTCTCAGATGAAATGTAATGACGGATCTCGAGAATAGGAAGCCCAGGGATGTGTTTCTAAGAATAGGACAGATTGATTCCAAAAAAGTCTCGTCATTGTCTGTGTTTACTCAGCTCATAATTGGTTTCATAACTGAGGAAATTTGTGCTGTAATGTTGCAGGATCAGGCACCGGGACATGTGTCTCTAACCACAGTTATTCCCTGCAGTAGTGCAGTCCGTGACCACTGCCTCCTCGAAATGCTGTCGGTTACTCAAAGACAACCTGTGTCAAGAATGTGTGTGTGTTTTCGTGTGTATCTGTGTGTGTTTGGGAATTTATATGTGTGGCTGAATTATTGATGCAGTGTAAATCCAATCTGCCTCGTGGCAGGTGCGACGTGTGCTGTTTGCTGCGTGTGTTTGTGTGTTTTCTGTACGTGTGCGAGACATTGTCAGAGAGGATGAAGGAGCAGCGCTGTAATTAAAAGGCAGCACAGTCTGCAGTCCTGCCCACACAGATTCAGCTATAGGCATACAGGCTCAAGGCTCGGTGTAATTTGCATACGCACATGACCACCAGAGTGTTCACACGCACGCACACACACACACATGCACACACACACACGCACACACACACACACACACACACACACACACATATACATGATGCTAGAGAGAAAACTGAGGATCTTCCCACCCTTCTCCTTCCTCCAGTCTCAGTTGAGCAGTATAGTTTGTTTAACTTTTTTCTCTCCCTCTGCCTCCCTCCGTCTCTCTTGCTCTTTGTACTCTTTTTTTTCTCTCTCTCTCTATCTCTCTCTCACAAACTTCACAATGTGCCACACTTGAGCTGCAGCAGTCTGTTATTGTGCAGCATGCAGACAAGCTGCTAGGAGCCGACCAGTGATATCATCCCATTGTCCCTGTGCTGTCGCCTGCACCAGAGAGCTTAGAGACCGGGAAGAGAGGGGAGAGAAAGAAAGGTGGACGAAAAAGGGAGTAGGAGAAAAGATGCAGCGAGTGAGGGAGGGAGGACTGTGTGGTCTTCCTCCACTGGGCCATTTCGAAACACCAGCCTTTGCACAGACACTTGTCTTTTGGGGAAAACAACAAAGAAGGACAAGAAGTAATCAGTTACGTAATCCTTGCATAAATTCTCAGATAGTGGTTAGGGGCAGCCCGACATTATGTTGAATTTACCTTACAAACCATACGGGTAATTTTGCCATCCCCTCAGTGTTTTTTTACCCAGCCTTTATTTGTTCGCTCTGGCCATTCACCCGGCTGTTATTTGAGAATCTACAGTACACACACACTAATGCACGCTCACGCAGGGGATTCATGTTTCAGTGATGTACTCGTATGCCAAACAGACACGCAACCTCACACTCGCGGACGTACAAACACAAACATTTGCGGATTCATGTTGCAGGAATGTACACACTCTTCTCCCACCCCACAAAAATATACACATATATATGTTGTTCAGTCCACATACACACACGCACACATAGCAGCTAACTAGCCGACACCTCCACACCTTCACTGGCCTTCACTTCTGCTCCTCTCATTTGCGCCTACCTTTGGCATACCTTCTTTCTCTCCTATATTCCACGTCTGAGTCTCCCTCCCGCCCTGCATTTTATCTCAGCACCTGCAGCAACATTGTGTGTGTGTGTGTGTGTGTGTGTGTGTGTGTGTGTGTGTGTACATAAGCATCAGTCTGCTGTAGACAGGCTGATTAAACCCCTTCAGCGCTGTCTCCTTCACCACTGACTCAGCACACCTCAACATAATGGCACGTCACTGACACTCACACCCTCTCCCAGCTGGCTGTGGCTTGTTTCACTTCTATCAAAGTTATTTATTTTTCTAAGAATACCTGTCAGCTGTATGTGTATTGAAGGAATGAGCAGAAGTTGTTCTTTTTACTCAGCCTTTGTTTTTTGTTTTTTTGCTGTTGTCTCATTGAGCGCAATATGGATTTCACATCAGAGCAGGAGTAGAAGGCGAAAGATCAGATTGTCAGTTGTTGGACTCGCCCAAAATTTTGTCTCTGTGCTAAACATGAAGCATTTGCTGTGATGCAGGTGTTTCTCCTTGCATTTGCTTTGCCATCTGTTTTAGCACAGTACAGGCATGTAGTTGTGTGTTTGAGGTGAAGCTTTTATTCAGCCTTTTGAAAGCAGTCTTTATTACCTCCCTCTGCTCATTCAGTTCACCGCAGGTTGGTACACTGGTGCAATCCCAAAGCCAAAAGCTGTATTTTCAAAACATGATAGTTTTACATACACGTTGGTCTACATGCCTATTGAACGTCTTTTCTTCTTTGTATTTCTTTTTCACCGATTGATTGTCTTTCTTCGATGCTTAGCTTCCAGACTGTTGTTGGTTGGTTCACTACTTTGGTCCAGACTGAAATATTCCTAAAAATACTATTAGACGGATTTTCATTGGTCATTCATGGTTCCCAGAGAGTGAATCCTACTGATTTGGAGATCCCCTGACTTTTTCTCTATTGCAACACGAGGCCTGACATTTGTGGTTTTAAGTGAAATATCTTGCAAACTATTGGATGCATTGCCATCCTATTTGGTACATATTTGTGGTCCTCTGAGAATGAATCGTAGACACTAAGTTTTCATCTATCTAGCGCCATCATCAGGTCTAAATTTCCATTTGTTTAAAGCTTTATTTTATCACTAAAACTGCAAAATTGCATGACATTCCCATCAGCCTCAGTTGTACTTTGTGTTTAGTGAAAATAAGAAAATGTTTGCATGCTAACACGCTAAACTAGGATGCTGAACAATGTACCTGCTAATCATCAACATGCTAGCATTATGATTGTGAGCATGTTAGCATGCTGACATCAGCATTTAGCTGAAAACATTGCTGTGAAGTGCCTACAGAGCTGCTAGTACGGCTCTAGACTCTTGTTTTGCTCTGAATACCTGACCGCACTACTATGTCACTTCTGTTAGTCTGTGTTTACGTGGATACTGTTTGTATGGTCTTGGGAGGCTTGATTTGTGCTGAGGAGACAGGTGGTGTGAGAGCTGGACACACAGCGTGGGTGAGGATGAAGAAGAGGAGAAGAAGGAGGGAAGAAGAGGAATCTCATTCCCCTCCTGCTGCCACAAACATGCACTTCAAAGATGGCTTCTGGAGACCCCAGGCTGCCTCAGCTGTTGTTGTGGTTCGCTAATGAAACTAATAAAAACCAATGTAAATCAGCAATGTCAGTTGAGCAGCAAACTCGCGTTTTTCTGTAGCTGCTCATAATTGTAACGGGTTAATGCGTTAAATGAAACTGCTGTCCATTCATCCGTCCATGGCTGGTATCTAATGCGTCAGTGGGGCAGGTTGTTTGTGCTTATGGCTGCAGTGTTGCCAACAGTAATGAAACAGCCTGGATGACGCGCCCCGTGTAGCATCGATCACACACTCTCACACAGACGGCGGATGGAAATTGGTCCTGGTGGGGAAGCAAAGGAGGTGCGCACATGCCTGCACCTTCTGTGGACACATATGGATGCAGGGATCAGCACACATGTACATACTGAGAGAGCGTGCGTGTCCGTGTGTGTGTGTTTGTGTGTGTGTGTGTGTGTGTGGGGCAGTGTGTGTTTATTGAGTCCCGCGGATGCTCACTGCTCACTGGACCGAGGAGGATCCTCTTATTGGTGACAGTATGGAGCATATAGAAGAGGATACCTGCTCGGTGGGCCCTTCTCTCTCTGTGCTGCAGAACACTCTTGGATCTTTTCCACCTCCCCTCATGTCTCAGCTGGCGCTCTTTGCAATTGGAGGCAAGCCCCATATACACACTGTATCAGACCAGGCTGTGGTGCTTCCTCTGCTGTTTCATTAACACATGAATGGTTGCCATATTGCCATATACTGTGTGGTTATTGTTGGCAAGTCACTCAAAGTCATTAGCTCATACATGGTGGGCTAACAATAGCCATGGGAGGAGGGATTCCTGTTTTTTTTTTTGGTTACAAAGAAGTAATGGTGGTGCATATCCTTAAAGTGAAATTCTGATTTATTACAACTTGGGCCTTATTTTTGCGGTTTTGGACATTATTTTTTACAACATTGCTACACCAAAGTCTGATGATCAGACAGGTTGTAAACAAGCCAACAGTTTAGCCAGATTATCTATATCTCTTTATAGTTAAAACTCAAAATGAGCACACTGGAAATATCAGTAATAATCCTTCAGAGTGTGCTATGCAACTTTAACAAGAAGGCAACAGACAATACCAACAAACCTAAAGAGACCTCTGGGAACAGCACAGACAAACAAAAACAATGCAGATAACAAGTGCATTATTCTTCTTGACAAGTGTATTAGCGTTTTAGTTCTTCTGAGATACAAAGCTTTAAGATGCCCATCAAGGGGATTGGCATGCCTTAAAGGAAAACTATGATTCAGTACAATCTGGGTTTTATTTTTGTAACTCTGTTTGCTATGATAACATTGTATTCACTAAAGTAATTACTGAGATCTGGGAACTCCGCAACACTGCCACAAATAGATTCAATGGGGCAACACACACGAGCATTCAGACCATCATACAAGTTGCAAACAAATCCCCAGGTTAGCCAAACTTATTTGGAAGAGAAAATGAAAGGGGAACAGTAAAATAATTACCCAAACTGTTCCTTGTCAATATCCATCACAGTTTAAACATTGATTTCCCTGTTTAGCTTTGCCTCTGAACTATTCTACTTATCGGAGTTGTGTGTGAATGCGCACAACTGCAATGAGGGATTATCAGCGACATTAAGAGTGCACTAACTTTGTACATCTAACTTTGCATTTTTCATTAGATGTTTGAGGTCTCTTACACCTGTTGTTGTCCATAAACCTTCGGTACCGACATTGAAATAAAAGACAGGGAAAGCAAAAAAGGGCATTGCTAACATCACATCCACCCAGCCACCTTAGTTTCTCATAACAAGTGCAGGTGAAGCTCCGAGTGTAGCTTCGTCCTCTGTCACTGGCCTGCTGCTGGATTTGTAAATCGGGTTGGTCCAGTCTGAGATCCTTTATCCTTTTTATTTCTTCCAGCCAACGCCTTGTGAAAGGTTTTTTTTGTAAATCGATTACAGAATATGGTTTAACTGCTGCCGTCCGTACGAAAGTGATCAGCCTAGCAAGGTTTTGGCAGAGTCGGAGTGACGGTGTCGCCCGCAGACTCGCAGTAGTGGCCAGGAGTTGAGTGACAGGTGACAAGAACCAATCAAATTGGATAAAATAACATGTATCCAATTCTGATTCGCCAGGGACAGAGCGACCTGCGTCCGGAGGAGAATCTTTAAGAGACCAGTTAGAGAAAATGACATCACTGGGACCGACACGTCACTTCCTACTGATTGGTCAGTGTGGAACAAAATAAAATTACCCCTCTGGCGACAAGAAATGAACACAATGTCAGGCTAAATGAATAAAGTGAAACAAAATGTCTACGAACCGATGGCTATAGCTACAAAACTACAACCACATTTGTAATAAATTATTGTTTTCCTTTAACTGTACTGAGTACTGAGTGTTACTCAGTCGTGCATGCTAAATTTACTATATTCACCAGATTATTAATCCAAAGCGATTGCACAACAATCAGGAGTAATCCAGCAGCTAAAAGTTTAGGTTCTAACTTTATCATTTGCACTTTATTATTTAAAATAAAAAATAGGTTTGGCTAACCTGAGGGTTTGTTTTAAACCCTGTATGATCGTCTGACTGCTCTTGTTTTGTGCCCTGTCGGACTTCTTCTTCTTCTTTGTTGCTGCATTCCCAGATCTCAGCTATTAACTCGGTGAGTACAGTGTTATTATTAATGATAGGAATGATTGCCAAAACTACAAAAATAAGACTGCAATTTGAATAAAACAGAATTATCCCGTATAATGTACATCACAGAAACATGTTTGATGCTGAGACTAGAGCTGCTTTGGCATCTGTTAAGTTCGACTATTGTGTGTTTCGATTTGTGTCAGTAAGGGCCTTTCAGTTAATAGAAATACGATGCACGACACCAAAGGTCCTTAACCTCAGGGAGGGTCTGCTGCCTGTGTGTGGTAAATCTCCCCTATTGCACACTTTTTATTTTACTGCGCTCTCCCTGCCGCTCTCTCTCTCTCTCTCCCTCTGTCCTTTTCTTTTTCTCTCCATCATCCTCTCTGTTGTCTGTGAGCATGTTAACACTCCAGCCCTGTCAGTGAGCCTCATGGCACCATGGAAACCAGTCACACCATTCTTCACCAGTGTGTCTTTGTGCATGTGTGTGTTTGTAGCAGAGACTGCCTGTGTGTGTTTTTTTTTTTTGTGGATGGGCGGGATTGCGGTCTTGTTTAGTTTCAAAAAGCTGAAGAGAGGTCACTGCCATCCCTATGGGCCTCTTGGTGTAATTCATGTAAATTCCCTTAATACCCTGGCCGCTTTGTTTTACTCATTGTCCCCCTGGCTGCGTCAGATGCCTGTATCATCAATGCAGCTTGATGTAAAATTAACCCCCCCCTTTTTAATGTGAAATTCCTTCACCTAGCTCCTTTGACAGCTAACCACATACCTCGAGTTATCATGATAGACTTGCTATGTGATACGTCTGACACCTGACTCCTTGCTTTTATTGTGTTGTAATGAGTTCAGCCAGAGTTAACAAGGCTAAAATGGATTCAGACATGGATGAGGTCAAACCAAAGTGATTGCCAGAGGACAGTACTCTTTTGTCTTATCGGGGTTATTATCATGGTTTATTATTTGATATAGAACCACATTGAAACAGTTACTGATTTGATGTGACCAGATAAAGTGTCTGGAGAACTCAAACAAACAAACGTTGAAAATGACTTATAGGAATGTGTTAGGAACACACTTAAGAAGACTAAATCATCTATACTTGCCTTTTCACTCTTACTCTGAAAGCAATGAAGTATTTCACAGTGTCCCCCACCCCAGCCCTGCCTCGATAGCCTTGTGAACCCAGTCCCTTATTCTCTCCCTGAGCCAATCATAAATTTGCTCCCATTCACATTTCTGAATAGGAAACTCAAAAGGAATCTTTGCCACAAACACCCACTGCTTGACAAATGCACACACACACACACACACACACACACACACACACACACAAAAACACATACAGATAGCGTGCAGCTCTAGCTAGGAGGGCTGAGTCTAGGCTGCAGCATGAACTTTGTTCTGTTAAAAGTTTCCATTGAAATATGCAGTTGCCATTGAAATATTGTTATTCTATTGGTGTCGTGACAAAGAGCAGGGAGGGTCGCCGGTCCTATCTCAGTGTGAGGCTGAAGGAGCAATGGGCCAGCTGGGATCGCCCAGTGTCTCTGCTCAACAGAGTCAGTGTGCAGAAATAATGCCCATTAGACTTGGTCAATCACACCTCTCAGTCAATGAAATATGGCCCTTTCACTCATTTCATACCATAATCCATACACCTCGCCACCATCCATCATCTCTCTGAGATGTCTGCCACCACTATGAATGCTTTTATTTATGATAGATTTTTTTAATTAATGGCTTCTCATTCGGTGAAGTTAGATGCTGAGAAAGCTTAACGTGCTGAGTTATGTTTGCACAGAAACCGACTAAAACTGTTAAGTAGTGAATTAAGGTAGAATTCCAGCCAGCGCAGAGGTTTCAGGTCTCTTGACCGCCAACGACGCTCTGACAGTCTGTAGGCTGATGGTTTCATCATGGTAAGTGGGTGGAAATGATATACTCACAGTTCACATGCAACAATGACCATGTTGTGAAGCCATTGAGCATGTCCCACTGGTGCAGACAGAATTCATATGCCTTTGTAGGATTATTAAGTGGCTATTCCCAAACCTACAAGAGACACTAAACCAGTGGAAACAGTTGAGCAGCAAGTACTCAGATCTTTTACTTTAAGGTGCCATGTGGAGTTTTATTGTAAACAAATAAAAGTTATGTTTACATTCAGTTACACCAAAACGCATTGTGTGTATCCTTGAGTTAATAAAACATTTACAAAGCCAATTTTCAAGTATTGTAAATCCAGCATTGTTTACATCCATGTTTACTTGCTTGCAGTCTTCTTCCCTGCCTTTGCTGGCGCATTGCAGCATATCTTGGCGTATTACCGCCACCTGTAGATCAGTAAAATAGTGTGAAACTATTGGCAGAAATATGTATCGTGGCACCGCGCGCGTGTCCACCAGATTAACACTCATAGAAAAACAGTGATACTAGAGGTCAAAAACTCCACCAGGTACCTTTTTAAGAAAAAGTACCAATACAACAATGCAAAAAATACTCCATTGCAAGTAAAGTCCTGCATTCAAAATGTTACTTAAGTAAAAGTATGTAAGTATATTCAGGAAACATATTAATAGTAAAAGTACTCAATGCAGAAAAATGTCCCCTGTGGCTGTTATACTATTACTGTTATACTAGATTTTATATCATTAGATTATTATTACTCATGCATTAATGTAAAAGCAGAATTTTATTGTTGTAGCTGGTTGAAGTGGAGTTAATTTTGAACAGGACTACAACTAATGATTATTTTCATTAAGGATTAATTGATTTACTATCGATTGAGTGTTTGGTTTGTCAAAATTCAGAAAATAGTGAGAAAATGGCACAATTACCCTAAGTCCAAAGTGACACCGTAACAATGCTTGTTTTGTCCTACCAATAGTACAAAATTCAAAATCAAATAAAAAATTATTTCAATTACTTGCAAATACTCACATTTGTGAAGCTGGAACCAAGAAATGTTTTTGCATAAAAACGCATCAATGATTATCAAAATAGTTGACAACTAATTTTCGGTCAATTGGCTAATTGATGAATAATTGTTTCAGCTGTGTTTGGATATACTGTTAGTAAATTATACCAAAACATCATATTTTAGAAGCTCTTCATATTTTTGTGTGCAAACAATCTTATTCAGTAAAGTAACTAGTCACTACAAATATCAAATAATTATAATGAAGTAAAAAGTACAATGTTTCCCTCTGAAATTTAATGGACTACAAGTAGAAAGTGAAAAGAAAAGACTCAAGTAAAGTACAAGTACCTCAAATTTGCTCCAAAGTACAGTACTTGAGTAATCTAATGTAATGTACTTTGTTGCATTCCACCACTGATTATCACCAAAATGCACTGGTACTGGTTCTGCAGTAAAATGTCTCCCTGTGACTCATCACTCCTGCTTACTCTGTATCAACGTGTATTCAAGTAAAGTACCTCAGAGTTGTACTTAAGTACAGTACTTGAGTAAATGTACCTAGTTACATTCCACCATCGAGAGGGGAAAAAAGTGTGGAGGAAAAAAAAGCTTTTTGGGTACTGGAGTCTAAATCTTTGTTCAGTCTGATAGACAATGTGCTTTGAGCCTGATTATGTTACATTTTCTGTGCTTTTGTAGTGAGAGGAGCATAATTTAGGGCCGGGCCCAGAGAATAGTGACTCTTTCAAAGGGATAGCTCCTACCATTGTTGCCCTCTGCAACCATACCTAACGGACATCAAAAGACCTTTTTCACATCTATTCTTTTAAAATGGGTTGCAATAATACCGGTGAGGAGTCGGCAATAAATAAGCTTCCCCTCACTGTGTCAACTAGATTAGATTGCATGGGGACATCTGTTGAGTGTAGGTGAGCACTTTTCCGGCTTCTCAGTTTATGGGAAAGGAAGTCCTTAGGATGTGCCTTGAGGCTTTTTCCTTTTATTTGCGTAGCTTTGCTGATTTTACTCTACCTCCACCCTCTATTGAACATTTAGAAAGCTGCATTGACTCGAGCACAATCAGTGCTCGAGTCAATGCAGCTGCCAGTTATTTTGGTGTACACTGGGTGCCGTTTAATTTAACATGCAATTATAGTGTCAGTTTTGCTTTTATGCTCTGACAAATTCATATCGCAGAATGTTATGCTCTGCCATCTCTCCTCATCTCGCTGACAGTTGCGTCTGATACAAAACAAATAACTTGTTGAATATTTAATGCTCTTGTACAAATGTGTTTTAAAAAGCCACCCGGTAACTTTGTGCATTCTCGCAGCTGGTCATGTGATACCAGGAAATGTTTAACCTCTATTGTAGAGAGACAAAAGGTTGTTTTAATCCCACTGTGAGAGGGGATGGAGGGTCAGGGGAGGGACGTGGGAGGAGGGGAGGGGGCGTTGTGGGTGTGTTGGAAGGGTGGGGGGTGATTTTGTGAGGGAATCAGCTCGTCTCTCTTTACTGTCACTCAGTCACAGCCGACACATCGAGGGATACACAGCCACTGGGATTATGACAACTGAACTATGCTCTCAAACAACGGATGCAGACACTGAGGGGACTTACTCTTATTGACACATAGCGAGATAAAGGTGATGTATGCGCTCGTGTTAACTGGTATTTTATGCCATATAGTCACCTGCAGATACAGCTTGTGATGCTCTTGACGATCTGCAGGTGATAGTCCAAGTCCATAGTCCAACCTCTTGGATGATTCTACCGGTGAAACAATGAATCGATTAGTCAATCGCAGACATTCTAAAAATCAAGTAATTGACTTTAAAAAAAAAGTTATTCATCAAGGAAAAATCCGAAATATTTAATGGTGCGAGTCTCTCAAACATGCGGATTTGCTGCTCTTCTTTCTTTTATATCATCGTGAATTAAATATTTTTTGGGTTTGGACTGTTGGGACATACACAAAACAACACATTTGACGATGTTACCTTGAGCTTTCGAAACTTGGGATGGCCATTTTTCACTGTTGATCATGTTGGTCATTTACTAGATTGGTTGATTGATAGAAATTTTGGTCAGCAACTGTTTTGATAGTTGATTAAACATTTCAGTCAATTTTCAAGCAAAAAATACCAAACATTACCTAGTTTAAACTAATATATTTGAGCTATAGACAGTTGGTTGAACAAAACAAGACATTTGAAGACATTAGTTATTTTTTGACACTCTATAAACCAAACAATGAATCTATTAATCCAGAAAATGATAAAATAATTGTCAGTTGCAGCCCTAGATTATTCCCTACTGTTAATTAAGACAGCAAGTCCAGTTGGTTTTCTCTTCTATCTGAAACCTGTGACATATTGACAGGTGAGGTGATATTTCTTGCAGTGTGGTATAATTTCCTGTGCCCACTGCAGAAAGAGGTTGTTTCCTCTGACAATCAGCTCTGTTATTAACATTTTCATGGATAGTTTGCACTTTTACAGCACTTGCATATCAACACATCATCTTTATTCTGCTGTTTATTCTGTTGACTCTCAGCTTGTCTTTGTGTAATGGCGTAAGAGCACATCTCTGTCTCTGTAAGACGTGTCCCCAAATATAAATTGATCCTAGGGGAAGAGTGTGCTCTGGCTCTAATTATTTCTCCCCTGTTTGGCAGTAATGATGCTTCATTGGGAGAGCGGCATCGTCTACAGCCACACTAGCCAATCTAAAATTAAACCCACAGGCCGCTACACCGGTGCTGAGCCACCCTCCCCTGTCAGAGGACACACACACACACACACACACAAACATCAAAACAACACGTCCTGGAGGAGAAAACCAACAGACTCTCGTTAGAGAAATGTGGCACACTTTGCTACCTGGCATGTGCAATGAGCTAGTTCAACCCTGGACATCTCACTTTCCTGGACACTCGTGCATCTGTGTCATATTTTGCATGACGTAACATATGGAAACATACACTATAGTCTTTATAGGCACATTTTTTTTCCAATTTATAAAAAAAAAAAAATGTAAGACTCAGTCACATCACTGCTTTGGTGACTGTGATATACCTTAAATTTCTGTTTCCTAAAATACATGGGGCAGGGACGTGACGTGTCATGTGAAATGGAAAAACACCCACAAGGTTGCTCTGATGCATCGCATTGCATCTGGTACAATGAGATATTTATTTAAATAATTTCTAAACAAATTGTACTCGTTTTTACACAGTTCTATTTAGTTTTTACCTGTTGGAGGGCGGCGTAGAGAAAACAACATCGACCAGCCGCGTACAAATAGAGATGAGCCGTACGAATTCTTCTATGTGTTAATTCAGCAAATCTGCATTTCTAAATACTAAATATTTTATATATCAGTATTTAAAGTGATGTAATTTGTAAAAAAAATTGCTAACCTGCATTTTCTGACCACTTGGGGGCAGCACAAAAAACTGTAACTATAACACTGATCTATTATCCCCTTTTAAAACTGATATGGCTAATGTGTTAGCAAACAGTTGCTTATTTAGACATCCAGCAAACACATTCACATTCATTCATCTATTTTATATCATATCTCTTTTATTTTAAGTTTTTCTGTTTAGCTGTACTTATGTCTTTGTTCTGCTGTAACACCCGAATTTCCTCTCTGGTGGGAAGGATTATCTTATTAACCTATTTGGTTGTCTGGCCACCTAATGAATATAGGTCCAATATTCACTCTTTATTTTGATATTTACCATCTCCTCAGGTAGATATCTCTTTAGCATCGTGCGTCTCTGTCTGTGAGGCAGTTGTCCTGCTTGCTGCCCACTGTCGGCATCCGATCTCAGGCTATTTTCAGTCTCGGTTCTCCGTCCATCTTCTTATCACCATGGCAGCCGAGCTGGGCTCAGTCCAGACTCTGTGGTGTCTAAGGGCAGAGGTGGGGTGGCGGGATAGCTGGCTCGATGTCATAGGGAGAGGATGCTTTTGATGGGATCAGCCTTCAGCTCATTCAAACCGGATGTGGAAAGGTCATTTTGTTGTTGTGTTTTATTCATAGATCTGAGCATCTATCTATCTAGCTATCTAGCTATCTATCTAGCTAAATCCACAGTGAGCCATTACGAGCTTGAGGAAGAGCTGAACAAAGATGATAGCTGAACTGTAGCTCTGTGTTATTGTATGGTATCAGCACAGGTGTCAGCAATAATAAAATGTGATGCTGTGAGTGAATAGTATGTATGTCAGTGGTTTTTAGAATCTGGGTCAGGATCCTTTCAAATTCAGAGCTGTTGGAAGACCAGATTTTCTGGTGTAATATTCTGTAAGAAGTAATATGTTATTGACTACACTATGGTGCTAAGGCTGCCTAAATCCTTGAATTGTAAAAACAGTGGAAGTAAACAATGCAGGTTTTTGGGAGAATAGCATGAAAAAACACCTCAGATGTTTTTAGACAAGCTTACAGTGTGCAGACGTGGCAGAATAGAATCTTGTGTGGCGAGACAAAATGGTGATCTTGAGAGGAAACAACTGAAGAAACCACATCTGCTTTTTGTGTGAAACAGAATTAATGTAAACCTATAGTTCACAATTGTATCTGCGTAGTGGTGCAGAAAGCAGTGTTCGTATTTAACCGAGTGGAAACGGCGGCATCTCTCAATGGGGGTTCCACATTCTTATTTGGAGCAGCAGACTGAAGTCGATAAGCCTTTGCTAGAAGTAAATTGGATTGGCTTCTTCAATCATTTTGCCCATCGATTCCAGGAGGTGTGTCGGTGTTCACCATGACAGTGTTTGAGGAGAGCAGCGGAGAGGATTGGGCATAAAATAAAGGAGGGAAGGACAGAATAGGAAGGTAGAAAATAGATTAGATTTAATGTAAGGAGAAGAGGAGATTTTTAAAAAAAAGGACAGGATGGGTTTGAACAGGTCATCTGAGCCTTTTCTGCCTTCTGATGCTATGTTAAGCTCCCACAGTCAAGTCATGACATGTCATATCACGATGTGAAACATATTTTTGCACAGTGATTTTAAAAACATGGCTTATGGAGTGATGTATTTATTGAAAATATGTCAAGACACATATATCTATACACACTATATATCATCTCCTATGACCTTCTGCATGGGGGCTCCTAAAAAACTCTGAGATCGAAGCTAAGAAGAGATGAAGGGAGAGGACTTGGTGGAAAAGAAAACAAAGATATGATAGTATACGGGGGAACGCAGGAGAGGTGGAAAGGTGATGTGAGGAGAGGAGGTGATTAGAGAGCAGGAGATCAAAGAAAAGGACAGATCAGAACACGACATCATAGTCTCTTCTGGCCTTTGACCCCATGTTTAGGTCATCAAGTTTTATGATCAGAGCAAGGAGTTGTCAAGTTTGTCACCTGAAACATACTTTAGTATTTTGTTTTTAAGAACATGTGGAGGATTTATTATTTATCACAAAAATCTTTATTTATTTTTGAAAATATGTCAAGAAGAACATCCATATGTCTTCTCCCATGACTTTCTGCATGGGGGCTCTTGATTTTATGGCTTAGAAACTCTGGGATGAAAGAGAGGAGGAGATTTAAGAGAGGAGAGGATTGGTTAAAGAAGAAAAGAGGACATGACAGTATAAGGGGGAAGGCAGGAGAGGATAAAAGGGGATGTGAAAAGATGATTAGAGAGGAGGAGAGGAAGGAAAACGACAGGATAGATCACAGGACACCTAAGCCTTTTGTGGCCCGTGACTACATGCTTAGATTCTCATAATCACTGCAAGGAGTTATCACTGTATTATTTTAAACATACCTTTTGTTTGGAAGAACATGGCTTTTGGAGGAATTCTGTTTCACCTCAAACATTTAGAATTTTCCTGAAGATATTTTAAGACAAACATCAGTATATCAGTCTTAGAACTCTCCCCCGACTGTCCACGTATTCTCTCTCAAAGATAGAAGAAGGGAGGAGAAGAGGGGGTTGAATTGGGGAGGAAAGCAAAGGAGGACAGAAGAGAGTGAGGCGATGATTAGAGATGAGGAGATAAAAGAAAAGGTTAGGACAAGGTATCTCAGACTCCCATGTTTAGATCCCAAACTCTCATCATCACACCAAGGTTGTCAAGTTTTTAAGAACGTGGGTTATGGAGAGATTGCAATGTATCTCTAAAAGAAATCTTATAGATAATATAAAGACAAACATCTTTATATCAGTCTTAGAAATCTGTATATCAGTCCTGACCTTTAGGACCAAAATCTCTTGATATAGAAGAAGGGAGGAGATGAGATGAGAAAGACGGAAGAAAAGGGGATTGGTTATGGTGAGAGTGAGAAAGCAGGAGGAGTGAGGAGGGAAAAGGAAAATGAAGACAGTACTGAACCGAGGGGAAGACAGAAGAGGAGACGAAGTGAGGGAAGAGGACAGGAGCAGAGGCCAGGAGTGAGGACGACAGTAGACGATAGGAGGGGGAGAAGAGGAAGTATAGAGGATAAGTACAATAGAGAAGGAGAGATCAGAGAGCGGAGACAGGACGAGGGGAGGAGATGTGTCTCTCCTCCAGCTCTCAGCAACAGGCTTTTGAGTCTATCAGTTTGGATTACACACTCCTGCCTCTGAAAATCCATGTTCACACTTTGGTTTACACATTTTGGATGCTTGCTTTCTTTTCACCAGCAAAACTTGTCACAGCTGGGATTGTTTTAAGTACATTTCCAAAGATTTAACACGCTCATGGATGATTATGCATTAAAAAAAAATCACTCTCTTCACCAAGTGTTTGATGCGACGGAGAGATGTCATGTAGGCACATCCTGGACTGTAGTCTTTGTTGTGACTGAGCAGGAGACTTCCAATATGAAAAGAATTTTAGCAGATTATAATAAACCAAACATTGAGAAGTAGGCCCATCGTGAAGTCAAATTGATGTACTGGATGTCAGGAAATATGCAGAGCTCTGTGCAAAATTTCATACCCAGAAACCTTTTTAAGAAAGATGGGATTTTCCTTTCTGGTTGGTTTAAAGTCCCGGTTGTTTCCAGTAAGTCAAAGCAGAGGAATCTAAATTTTGAGCACTAAAAAAATGTATTCTTTTCCACTTTTGTTTAACCAGATTGAAGAAAAACACAGAAGAAGAAGAAGAAGCAGACAAGTAGCCAGGGAGGAGGAGAGTGGGGATTCGAGTTTCTCTGGTAAGTTGGAAACATTTCTGTCAGACTTTGAATCCAATCTCCCCTTTTTTTTTTCTCTCATTACATCATCTCCACCAACATCATCATTTTCCAAAACAGCGTGAAGGTCCGGCCTTTCAGAATCAAACGTTCTTGTTCTTCTCAAAGGCATTTCCCCTCCCATAGGATGTGAACACACACAAATGTCAGTCTGTTTGCCACGCCTGGCAAGTATCTCCAGTCCAAATATCTTCATCTATGATACTGCCAGAGTGTGAATGTATTAATATTAACAGTCTCTGTAGAGCCCCTTAGTCCCTAAACGACTACCCGGCCTTTCCAACGCTACAACTCTTTCTCTTTTGGTCTCTGTTGCTCCTTTTGTTCTAGCGGTAAGGCAAAGGTCACCGCTTGCTTGACTGGCATTTGGTGTTTTTGTGTCGGCATCTATTTTGGCAGCGAGGTTTGGCAGGGAATAAAAAACAATACTGTGTTTCTGGTGTCCAACTGTCTGATTGATGTATATGGTTGTCAAGGTAACCACCCTCTCATCCTCGCTCACCGCTGTGACAGTGGGCGTCAATACTTAGAAATCACAAAATTGCGCTTAGAGCCTAAATTGTGCGTAGTGCCTCTCTCTTATTGACGCATGATGTGTCATAATGGACCCCACAAAGGTAGAAAAGTTCCCTAATGGCAGTTGCACAATTAAGAGCTAAAGTAGCTCCCTTAAGCACAAGGTCTCAGTGTGCATTAGAGCCCAGAGAATTGATTCTCAGCTCACACAGGGTTTTTGAAAATGACCTTCAGTAACCTTTGGCTCATCCCCTCATTCAGTGGTGCTGAAAGTGTGTCTGTGATTCAGCGGGGAGTTGATCTAATGCTCAGTGAGTGGAGGTGACACGGTGTGATGTGTGTCCACCACCCAACAGAGTGTGAAGGAAGGGTCCCACCTCGACCTTGCAGCTCGCCGAGCCGGGCGTGGAGGCAGCACGTACAGCTGAATGGAGAGTTAAGGGACTCTGACGGCTCGGAGCTCATCCGCCTCTGCTGTTGGTGCTACGCTTGTTTTATTTTTGGCCATGGGGTGGGGGCTCTTTCTCTCTCAGGTTATCCATTTTATGTGGCTATTGCAATCTTTCGCTTTGCCTCAGTCTGGTTGTCTCTGATTCTCATTCATTCTTTCCGTTTCTCTCTTATCATCTCGCTGTGGCAGTCGGTTGTTGTTGTGGAGGTGTGCTGCAGGCCAGAGAGGCTGAGTCCACAGTTTTCCACAGCCGAGTCATAGAGGGCCGCACTTAGGAGCTGCAGACTGAATTTGCTGTTTGAAACACGGTGAGGCGTGAAGCGTCCATTGTGAGCAGCAGCATTCAGGCCCCATGCCCTTCAATAGAAGGCCGCAGAGGTTTCTGTTTACCTCCATAGTGCTGTCTTTTACCGGTTTCTCTCACATGGCCGTCAGGGAGTGTGGTATTGTTCTTTGTGTGTTTTAATGCCAAGAGGGGTAGAATGAGAAAAATCCGAGCTTTGCCTCTTCAGAAATAGCTGTGATGTTGTTAACTCTACATGAGTATGGGTTTTGACTGTAAATCTTCAAGACAGAATTACATAATCCAGTCTTTTTATATACAGTGCAGTCAGAAAGTATTTGTGAATTGATGCATTTTCCATTTGACTCTACTCCAGCACATTTGATTTGAAATGAAAATGTGACTAGGAGGTTAAAGTGCTGACTCTCAATTTTAAGGGTATTGTTTTCGCACCTCTATTGGGTGCATGTTGCACATTGGATGAACAGCAGGACAGTAGACTTAACCCTTTTAGAGCCACAATTTTAGCAGAGTGTTGCAGGACAACAATCCTCAACATACAGTGAAGGCAACCAAGGAGTTTTATGGCCAAACTCTTGATTGTCCAAATCAGTCACCTGACCTCAGGCCAACTCATCATGTGTTTCACTTGCTGAAGAGCGGACTGAAAGCAAAAGCCTCTGAAACAAGCGAGAAGTGCAGATGGCTGCAGGACAGGTCTGGCAGAGCAACACCAGGGAAGCTGCCAGCCGTCTACTGATTTCTATGGGTCGTAGAATCCCGCCAGTTATTTTCTGCAAAGGATTTGCGACCAAATATTAAATATGATGAGATGTTTTAAAGAAAAAATATCCAGTATTTGGCCTAGAAAACCGTGAGGCCAACCATGAACCACAAGTCCGTCTGGGGATCTTTGTGTGTTGCATTTCATTTCCTTTCTCTCTCCCCCTCATTTCCTGCCGTCTCTCTACTGTCAAATCTCTAATAAAGTAAAATAAAAATGCCCCCAAAATACCACTAAAAGCACTTTAATTCCAGTTTATTACAACTTGGGTCGTGTTTTTTTTGGAGTTTTTTCCCTCATTTGTATCAATAATAATAACATTGTGCTCACCAAAGCAATTGCTGAGATTCGGGATCACGCCAACATTGGTCCAGAGAAGGTCAGTGTTTACAACAGACAGTTTGGGGAGTCTGGCCTTTGTTTTCTCTCAAATATGTTTCGTTGACTACCTAGGGGTTTATTAGAATTTTCCCTTTAATTTGTCCAATTATGTTTTGTCCCCCAAAATTGTGAGGCTACATATAAAAAGTATTATAACTCCTACACAGTTCTTGTGATGTGGATGGAAACACCTTCAAATTAAATCTTAGAATCAGCACTGTAACCTCATAGTCATTGTTTAATTTGAAATCCAATGTGCTAGAGTATAAAAATGTGCCTGTGTCTTAATATCTTCTGACTGCCCTGTACAGAAAACATTACTTCAGCTATGAAGTTAGCTTTGAATAACTGAGTTGCCATATTAAAACACTTAGGACTGGACTTTGAGCCACTGACTCTCTCACAAATAATCTGCATTCCATAAATGCCAGTTTACATGAACAGTGTAGTCATCTACTAGGAATGAAACAGCTGCTTTCTCGCTTGTCGTTAAAGCAGTGATATTACGCAGTTCTGAGATCAGACGAGCTGCAGATGAGTAGAGGGATTCATACACGCACGGAGGGCCCCTGGGCTGCTCCCAGCACACGTCGTTTCAGATGAACGTGTCGAGATATTTTTTAGGTGTCTCTTTGATACGAGCCTGACTATTCTCTGATGGTTCTCTGTGTCAACACTCCTGTCTGCACGTTATGTTTAAGAGCTACTGTGTGTGAGAAAGAGGCCGTGCATGGATGTGATTGAGTGGATTGTGTGTGTTGTTCAGTGTGTCTGTGGCTGTATGAGAAGCAGAGACAGGGAGGTCCAGTGAGACACAGCTAAAGTGTCAGAAAGAAGGACATGAACAAATGGATGGATACAAAGACAGTAAGGGAGAGAAAGAGGCTGAGTGATGTGAAAGAGGTTGGTGAGGGCCTTCCTGAGGGGCTTCTGCTCTCCTTCTCCATCTTCCAGGCTTGTGGATAACGTCGGCTTAATGCACAACTGACTCACAAACTGCTCAGCAGACAGCCTGGAGAGTCTGAGGAGACACTGTTCTATATCTGGCTCTGCATCTCCATCTGTATTTATCTTTTCCCAGCTCCTTTCACCTTCTTTCACCTGCACAACCTTCCTCTAGGCCTCGTTCTACCTTGTCCTCTCTGTGCAATTAACTGGTCCAGCCTCGAGGATTTTCCGTATTCGCGCTGCTGAATGCATATTTATTCATTCCTCTATATTTGTTTGTCTGTTGTCCATTTTGACAATTTAATTAATCTAATGTAAGGTTTAACTGTTTCATTTTTTATCAAACAGTTTGAAATGCAATCAGTTTATGTCAATACTATATAATTTCATGACATACACTTAATGGCTTTCCTGCCAAGACTGAAATGTGAAGATTGCTATCCACTCCATGTCTGCACGTTAAATATATAGCTGAAGCCAGCAGCCGATTTGCTTAGCTTAGTATAAAGACTGAGGGGAAACAGCTAGCATGGCTCTGTCCAATGAATAATTCCAGCACAAACCATAACTTGTTGTTTTTAAAATTTTGGTGTTGATTCAGATTAAATAAATAGCATAATAGACAATAAATAATAGACTAGACATAAAATAGCATAAAGACTGGAAGCAGTGGGAAACAGCTAGCCTGGCTCTGTCCAAAGGTAACCTCTAAAGCTCACTAATGAACATGTTATAACTCGTTTGTTTAAAAAAGTTGTGGTTTATCAGGAAGTTACATGCTGTAGATATTTCTTAGACAGAGTCAGGCTAGCTGTTTCCCCTTGCTTTCAGTCTTTATGCTAAGCTAAGCTAATCGTCGCCTGCCTCCAGCTCCATATTTAGCCTACAGAGATAAGAGTGATAATAATTTTTCAGTCAAAGCCAATATGTGTATTACCCCCAAATGTCGAACTATTCCTTTAATGGAGTTATCCACTTCTTCTTTCCAAGTTCCACGATTCTCAATTGAGCTAAAGAAAAAAAGGACCTAAATATTGCTCCAAATCCTAACCAGTAAACTGCCTTAATGTGATTTTTTAGCACATTAATTTTGTACCATATTTTCTATCTCAAACTACAGAATTATTGACCCTGTGTGATTAAAGCTTCTTTTGTTTCATCCTTTTTACTTGATACGCCTCTGAATGCTTCTTCACACTGTTGATGAATGCCAGAGTTCTGTTAAGTCTGATTCCGAGTATCGACGTGGCTTCAGGACGGAGAAGATTGTCCTCACACCGTCATAAGCTGGTGGGATCTATCTGTTTGGAAGGGCCTCTAAGAAACCAAATGATTTATGTGGCTGTTAGGCGTGGGTCCTGGTCCAAGGCCAAGTCTATCTGCTCGTCAATATAAACAGCCCGCTCGCCGGGTGTTGTGGTGGAATACAAATGGCTGAATTTAGATGTAACCCCTCGCTCACCTGCATCTCAGCGAATTCTAATGAGAAATCTCTCTCTGTACCTGCAGAGAAAGAGAGAGAGAGGAAAGGAATGAGATAAATATGAAATGTGAGAGCACACTAAAATAGCAAGCTATATACAGACTTGTGTCTGTGGATTTTTACTACTTGGTAAATTACATTAAGCCTCTATCTACCAATAGATATATTTTTCTGTTTATAGATTTAATTTCTGCACTGTTGCATGTTGAATTATTTTGTTAAATTGACAAAATAAGTTCAATATGACTGAAATTATGCCTCTTTGTGCATTCTTCCATATTGAACGTCTTCATCACATATATCAACATCAGTACCAAAGGAATTCCCAAGGATACCGAGCCCTGCTCAAAAATTATTGTAATAAAAGTGTATACCTGCATTTGAAACACACTGTTCAATGTTTATGCTTCATGTAGGTGACCATGAAATGCATTTGGTCAGTCTTCATGTGTAGACAGCGTGAGGTGAGGTGGTTCCTGTAGAAATACTGTACCATTATCTGGTATGGCAGTAATTCATTCTGCTGTCATGTTTGACCCTGGGGGCACAAACACACCCCTGGTGTCCTTCCCCAGAGGCAAGTCGCACACACCTTGTCAAGCCGTGCCGCTCGAACCTCCCAGCGCCAATCTTTTACTATACCTGCACCGAGTGATAGACGCAGTCAGAAAAACTCCACTAAAGCCTCACGCAGCCATTATCCAACACTCAGCAGACACTTCTCTTGCATTAGCGACCAGTCTCATGCCGTCAAACATAGACATAGGACAGAGGCTGTTAGCGGAAGCCGGGCGGACTGTTAGTGTTAAATGGGAGCAATGTTTCCTCCGGAATAACATTTGACAAATGAGGGCTGATGGAGCAGTTCTTGTCGGGGCCATTATTTCTGATGGGGCCAGACGATCTGTAAGGATGAAGCACTGTTTGTCTGAGCTGCGATGCACTCTGGGTTAAACACCAAACCCACTCGAAACACACTCAAACTCTCCAAATGATAGAGGTAATAGGGAAAATCTCTAAGCTATAACACCAGGAAACTTTGAAGTTTTTTTCACTTTTGAGTCTCTGCTGAGATTTCACACCACGTCTTCACTAAACTTGCAGAGAGAGTTTCACAGCGCATAAAGGGACTTCCTTTATGAGAAAGCAAAGGCCTTCATTAGTATCATTAATACTCATTAGCCAACATTTCAGTCATCCATACCCATGAGACAGATAGAAACATGTTCACACTAAGCCGTGGTGAAGTGCCAACAGTCACCATCAGTCAGTCACCACCAGGGGCTTTCCGTTGTATTCTTTAATCTTCAAAATTCTGTCTTTAATTTAACAAAAACCAGTGCTTCAAATAAAATGGGGTCACCCAATTACTTTCTAACAAAAACATACTTCCATTTGCTTAAGGGAGACGTTGTCTCTCGCCGTTATTTCATTTCTGGTAAAATATCACAAGTGTCTCAGAACTTAATTAGATCAAATTCCATAGAAAAAACCTCCATTGAATGGGGTAGATTTAAAATGAAAATTCACAGCGCCACTCTTCAGTTCGGATACAGTCAGAAGAGTTTACTCAGGGCTATCTTTGATGAATTGTTCACTTCCCCTGAGTTGTTTGTTGAGTTTAGCATATGAAAACCTGACTCGTGAGAGTGACCATAGCTCAAGCCAGTGTAATCAAAGCTCATTCAGACTTGGCTAAAAGAGAGTGTTTGGATCAGTGCAGCTGGCACACACGTTAATTTCACATTAAGCAGCATTGCTGCTTGTGTTGTGGTGTATTTTGGTGAATCATGTGTCTTGTGTGGATTCTATTCTGTATGATTCAGTTTCCATACACTAACTGCAGTAAGTGGAGAAATGGCGTGTGTCTAGTTTAAAAACAACTGCTGTGTCACTGCTTCTGTGATGCAAATATGTAAAATATTTAACCAAATCCAAAAGTGTCGATTCATCAATTAGTGCATCAATAGACTATTAATAAGCAATGATTTTGATAATAACTGTGGATTAATTGTTTTAAGTCATTGATCAAGCAAAAGAAATATCAAACATTTTTTGGTTCCAGCTTCACAAATGTGGAACACTTGAAAACAAAAACTATGCTGAAAAGTCTTTCAATTTCTGTCAAGGAATTAAAACAAAATGTTGGCATTTGTCCAGTTTGATAGCAACTGCTCTCACTGCTACTGTATATACAGAGTGGATATACAAATGATGGAATTATCTTAAACACTAAACCAAAACCAAAAATGTCCTGTCAAAGTAGTTCTGAAATTATAAGTCAATTAATCAGTCAATTTGGAAAATCTATTGATGAGTCTTGCCAGCTTCTCTTAATTA
Source organism: Coreoperca whiteheadi (assembly GCA_011952105.1). Taxonomy (NCBI): domain Eukaryota; kingdom Metazoa; phylum Chordata; class Actinopteri; order Centrarchiformes; family Sinipercidae; genus Coreoperca; species Coreoperca whiteheadi. The sequence continues at coordinate 10,234,808 of CM022474.1, read as the reverse complement.
ATGTAAAGATATGTTTCTCTGTTTCTCTTTTATACAATGTGTTAATTTTCGCAGCAAAAACTATGGTGAAAAATATTTGTTGGCAACCTTGTTTTCACTACGATAACAAGACTAAAATTAAATTAAAATGAATCTCTGTAAAAAAAAAAAGTATGAACAAATAAAAACTACTCAATGATGCGAAGATGAGTAGTAGCAAAGATGGATGAATGGACATATTAATTACTGTTTTGATGCAGCCTGCATGTATCTGCAAAATCCCGATTGGTAAAACAGTATCCTCTGCTGCCCCAAATTTCTCTTCTCTAGACCTGTTGCACTAAGATCTTACATTGTAGCTCATAAATCCTTCGGTGAGTCTATTTTTCAGAACTTGTTTATCCTTTTGGAATGTTTAACTTCTGATTGTGTCATTCATTAAAAAGGGCCATGATTTGATTTTCTCACACTTTGAATGGACTATTGTTTGTGTCCTCTATGTCTGAAATTGGATGGTGAGTCCTTTTAGAGAGCAGCGGAGGGGAAATGATTTGTATTCACCTGCCGTATCTGAATAGAGCTGAGGAAGGGCTGGGGGGGGCAACTACATAATGCTTCCTTTATGTGATAATGGATTGCTCTGACATTCACACACATTGTGGTGTGGTGTGTCTATCAGTCAATACTCTCTAACTCGTGGGGTGAATGGCACATTTTAAACAGATGCCATTAAAGAACTGTCTTGCAGTGACACAACAGGTGACAGATTTATGTATTGCATGTCTCTTCTACCTCAAACCATCAGTGTGAATACGCAGCACTAACACATGCAGCATATGTGTCTTGCCATCATCCAGTCCTGCAAATTAATTCCTTTTCTCATTTTCTTTCTTTCTTTGTCTTTTTTTTTTTTTTTTACATAACTGCACTCTCTTTTATTGGCCCGGCTGGGCAACTGGATTCTTCTGTCAGCTACACAAAAGAGACAAAGTGGAACCGGGGACGGGCAATAATGAGCAGCAACTCTTCTTACAGTGTTACATATGGACCGGCCGCAGTGTAGGGGAAGCCTTCTGGAGACAATGGAGGGTTTTGAGAGGTCTGGAGCCCTCTGAAGCCCCTCTTTGATTGAGTTTCTGGCACTGGGCTTCAGTTTTGGGGCTGATTGTGGAGTGGGAGCTATGGGTTTAGGAAAGGGGACCCTCCTCTGCGCAAACCTTTCACAGACACAGGTGGGGTGGAGGGGAAGGGGTTGGCGGAGGAGGAGGGGAGTGACAGGAGAGGCCTATTGTGGCGCTCTGTGAATGTAGAGGTGGCCCTCAATAACACTAGACCTCGCTGCCTCTGTTAACCTGCAGGGGATTTTCTCACCGCTACTTTATCACTTGCAAATTACATGTTCTGGTAACAGATTGTTCCAGCGCACAGTCAGTCTTCATGCTAGTGGCATGGCTGTAGGGACGGCATTGTCGGTCTGTCGACGTTATTTGGTTGGTCCCCTACTTTGGTCCAGATATTGGATCGATTGCCATGAAATTTTGTACAGACATTCATGGTCCCCAGAGGACGAATCCTACCGACTTTGGGGATTCGCTGACTTTTCCACTAGCGTAACAAACAGGTTACCATTTTTAGCTTTTATTGAAATATCTTGACAACTGATGGATAGATTGCAATGACATTTTGGACAGATATTCATGATACCCAGATTATTGAATCCCAAAAACTTTGGTGATCCCCTGACTTCTCCTCTAGTGCCACCATGAGGTTCACATTTGTGGGTTTGAGTGAAGTGTCTCAATTACTGTTTGCATGCTAAAATCCTAAACTAAGATGGCAAACATGGTATAAACATTATACCTGCCAAAACATCAGCATGAAAGCATTGTCAATGTGAGCATAGTAGCATGCTGATGTTAGCATTTAGCTAAAGTAGCTTACAGCCTCACAGTGTCTCTAGCATTGCTGCAGGCTCTTAGTTTTGTTGCACCATGTTTTAGACGACACTGCATGATTAAAAGGCCTCTTTCTTTCATGTCTTTTACTTGAAATGCCTCTGAATCCCTTTTGACGCTGTGGATGAACAGCATCCTGTTTAGACTGATTATGAGCACCGACATGGCCTCAGGACAGAAAAGATTGTCTAAGACTAGACCTCGCTGCCTCTGTCCACCTGCTTCTTTCTCACTGGCAAATTACATGTTCTGGTAACAAGCGGTGGTAACAGATTGTTCCAGCACACAGTCAGCGTTCACGCTTTGTTATCTGATGTTGTCGGCAGATTTTGCTAGACTGAATGGAACCATACAAAGCGCAGACAGCTCTAAATGACCATTGCTGCCTGCCTGCCTGTACTGTATCAGCACAATTCAAATTCCACCAGAAGAGTGTTTTATTATACAGTAGTGCTGTTCCAGAAAGGCCTGGTTGAATTAACTGTTGACTCTGGGCAATCATATATATATATATATATATATATATATATATACATATGACTGTTTCTCTGTGTTACCCTGGCTGACATTGCCCACAGGAGTTCATTTGCTGCAGAACATCACAGCTGCCAGTTTTTGTGTGTTTGAGGTGACATTTCCTCCACTGCATGTGTCTCATACTCTTTTTCTTGCACCCCTAAGCTTAAAGTAAACTCCACATATTGGCCCCATCTTGAGAGACCCTTCAAATGTGGAGAAAGCCATCCGGTGCGGACACGGTGGCAAACTGAGATTCTAATCATACCTCTTTTGTTGAGCTCAGAGGAGGTTGAGACGCTTTTTTAGGGCAGAGCAGATGTCAAGCGTACAGTTTCTCTCCAAGGTTACTTATGAGATGACAAATAGGTCTGGGCCTCTTTGTCTCTCTTTTTTTTCCCCTTATGTCTGTGTTTGGTGAGGGGGTTGACATCTTTTTGTCAGCATGGGGATCTGAGAACACGTGGGGATTGCCATGGATACAGAGTGCCCTTTTGGAGTGCAATTTTGAGTGGCTCTGCTCTGCTGAAAAGTGTATAGAGTGTCCTTATATTTTGCTATAAACATTTTCCTGAATTTGCTGAACTATGAGGATTATATCCTGTAACTATAATGACAGAATTTGTCTCTGATTCCACGTATTCATGGATGTTTCTGTATGCTGTCTCAAAGGATTTGCATGTCGTCCCACAGCAGATTGGTTTTATGTTGATTACTTTCTCAAAGGTGTTATGTTTCTGTAGCCCAAATGTGTCTTGTGACGTTGTATGCCGAGGATTTAGCTATTCAGGAAGCCGGTCGGAGTGCATTCCTCCCACTCTCCTGCATTTGCTCATGATAATGAACCTCTGCTCAGCATATGAATGGCCTCACCCATAACACACTCCGGTGGAAGGCCAAGCATACTCAAGCTGCATCTTTAATGTCTGACCTCCTACACTAACCCATAGACTCTGTGAACAAACACAAATGAGGAGGATGCATATGCAAAAGGTTGTAAGCGAGTATGAATTCACATACACATTTACATGGGACTGCTTAGCGATATTGAAACATCTTCTTTTAAGGAGTAATTACAGTGTGGGGATTAGCTATCAAATAAAGGTCAAGATCAGATCCACAGTTGCTCGTTCAGCCTTGTGCTGCTTCCCCTCCTGATCTCATTTTAATGAATGCTTTTTAAAAGTGCCTCCGCTCGCTTAATGCTCCAGTAATGAGCTACTGTACAAGTCAGGTGTCAGGATAGTGTACAAATGCACTTTGGGGACTTAACTTTTCCACCTTGCTGCCATTGCTACTTTATTAACCAATGATTTACAGCTTTTGCTACATTGTGAGGCAGTGTAAAGATTGAAAGACCTCCAATTTGCAACCAGCAACTGTCCTAAGGAGAAAGAGAGAGCCTCATACACCCATCCAATCATGATCAAGCTCTCATAGGAGTGCTGGTATAATGTGAGGAGTGGACGTGACTCACCAACTAGCTGTCATATTTAGCTGGTCTGCAATGATAAGATGAAAGCAAAACACCTTTCGGTTCTATTCAGGTTGGACAGGCAGGGATTTCCTCCTAAACGCAGCCATTACATCTAGTGGTGCTGCTTCCATCTGCATGCTAAAGAGGTGCCCCCTCTCAGAAGCGCCGGCGCCGGCAGTGATTAGCATTTGGGCAGAGGGGACAGAGAGCGAATCTCGGAGTGTTTTTGGTGTGTAAAAGGAGGAAGCTTAGTGAATGCCAATGTTCTCTGTGAAAGGAGGAGGACCAAACTAATTGCCGGACACATTGCATTAATAGCAGATGCCCATTACCTTTAAGAGTTTTGGTAGAACGATAACTAGGGGAAATGTATTGAAAACAGAGCAACACATCCTTAAAGGGCTACTCCAGAGACATAATGTTGCACTTCCATGAAGTTGGGGACTTTACTGAGAATGGTCCAAATGATGCAGCAGAAGCCTAACTTTTTTTTTTCTAGTATGGGTTACAGTAAGCTGGAAAAACACCAGAGCCTACAATTCCCATAATGCAGCCCAATTTTTTCATTAGACCGTCCTGGCTGGTATACCAAACCAAAGTTTAAGTTTGTGGTCTTGAGGTGTAAAAATGGCAGAGTGCCCCTTTAACACATCATAGGCGAATAATGTGGATCAAATGTCAATGCATCAAAACCAGTTTAGTTTTAGCTTGCACTATTCATCCAACAAGAGAAAGGAGAAGGACATAAACAACATATTTACAGTGGAGCAGATGAACTAAAGATCCTCACTTTATTGTCTGGCATTGTATAGTGCAGATGAAAGGGTCTCCCTGAACAACAGGACCCCAATTCATATGTTAACCACACCAATTATTTGCATACAGTCCCCCAATTATAAAAGCTAATGAGAAGATTATGGGAGACGCATGCTGAAGCCAGCCCGCGGAATATCCATTGTGATTTTGTAGCTGCAAATAAAAGGCCTGTGAGAGGTATTAGTCAAAACCACTGAACATACAACCTCACATATCATGGCTGTAATTCATATCACTGCTAATGACTGTCCACTACGATAGCTGTGAATCCATAGCTCATGGACGCACAGCAATTAAAGACAGCTGATAATTGTAGCAAATGTAATTTTCCTTTCAGCTTTTGTTTAAAAGGACTTACAGAGGACTATTTAGCAGAGTGATAACTTTATATTCAAATCCCATATGATTTAGAATTTCCAAACTTTGGTAACCAAATGAAGGACTGTCTCACTATCTTCTACAGCAAGGCCTTTCAAGTGACCTCCTGCTCCCCCATAGATACTGCATATAATGGCACAGAGAAATGGGCACGCAGCCCTGGGCTTGAATACCATGCAGTGACCTCCTGAACTGCAGCGGGTGCAACTGGCAGTCTCAGAAAAATAAACTCTTCCAACCGTATCCGTTTTCTCATCACCACCTTCCTGAGTGCGAAGCCATTCTCATCATTATACCCCCAGATTCAGCCGTCTGTAGGGGATCCCTGCTGCTCCATTAAGGCCATACTGAGGCCCACAATCTCTTGATTGCATGAGCCATCAATAGCACTGATTATAGGAGGTAATTAGGGTGCTTGGCATGAGAGAAAGGCTTTTCTTTCATCATAGATGTAAAAACTGTACAGTACTGATGCAACAGCAGTGACTGTCAGTGTTGCATCACTATTGTCTGGCACGGACAATTGCAATATCTTTGCTAGTGGTTATCATAAAGCATATGCAGTAGTATTATCTGTTGCTGTAAGGGAATTTCAATTGGGCTTCTTTGCCTGCTGACTCCTATTCATTTACATCGTGGTTTGCTTTAATTCTCAGTGCTTGTGCCCCTGTCAGCTCCATCTGTATGCTCAGACATTTCCTGACCCTCAAGTTCTGCAGCCAGCATGCATGATTGTGTGTGTGTGTGTATGTGCATCGCTGTATGTGCCATGTCCCTGACATGTGCACAAAACCAATTAGTTTTGGTATGGTGAAGTAGCTGGCCGTGGGGAAATGAAAATGGAGTAATTGAAGAGGCTGACTGAATGAGAGGCCAGACAGCTCAATGCAGCTTTTACACAAGTGCTGAGTGTTTTCTCCGCAGACAAAATGAACAGGGAGAAAAGCAAATCCTGAGTGAAGGTGGTCTTATGTAGTTGTAGACAGTAATTACCGTTACAGCCTTTCACTTTGCTGACATTAATTTTTACGGAAGAATCACTTGTTAGGTTGTATAGCGACATTTAAATGTCCTTAACAGTGGTTTTGCATGCTTTAGTTCATTTAATACAATTAATATATGTAAATAATCAAATTTGCCTTACATCATGGATACCCATTTTGCAAACCATGCTCTTGTGTTTTAGGTTTAAACATTCCAGGCAGCCGCTGACTTGCACTCATTTCTGAACCGTTAGGAAATCAATTAGCAGACTCTTAAAACTTGCTGAACTTGTGTGATCCATCAAGCCAGCATTAATGTTTGTCTAAGTTACGTTACTGTTGCATACTAATGCAGTTTAAGCACAGATTGGTTTGATTAGATGTTTCCTGTAATGTATTACATAAGTCAAGCAAGTTGTAAAGAGACTTTCACATCTTATGGAAATCAATGGCTACCTGAAATGTTCATGAAATTCCACAAAATATCAAACTGTACAGCATTTCAAAAGTCTCTCGAAGTGATGAACCCACAGGGAATTATCACCTGACTTTATTGTTCTGTTAAGCTCGATGGAGCATTTTAGCATCTTTCAGCTCAGTGTTTTGATTTCACGGCCCACAACTTTACTGTTTTGGCTCACTCTCTCCACTCTCATGGAGTTGTTTTTAGCCACAACAGGCAGTTGTTTTCAGCAAAGAACCTCTAAAAAGTCACTGTATGCTACCTGCTCAGCACCCAACGACAGTCACAGTTAGCGACTTGCTGGTGAACCGGAACATTAAGCAGCACAAGAGCCAGATATTTCCCTTGGGAGTTGGTGGAGAGCAAAACAGAGCTTAAAGGAGAGTGAATAGTGAAGTTACATTTAACAGGTGGCCAGAAACACAACTCTAAATGAATGCTGATGATGATGAATAAGCAACTGGTTGGTAACATGTTCTCCATAGCTGACTTAAATGCTGCTCCTGAGTGGCCAAAAAATCCGTTAATGCATGTTTAAGGAGTTAGAACTTGCCAAAACACTGGTCTCGTCCTTTAAGTACTCTGGCAGAGTTGTTAACTATTGTATTGAGATTTCTAAGTGAGACAGTAGCTCAGTTTATCATCCTCTTGGCCATATCTATTTGGAAAAATAGCTAAAAATCCTTACTGGAAGTGTCCTTACCAACCTGTCTTGCTTCTTTCTAAGAGGCCATTTCCTGTTCGATTTTATCAGCCATCTGAAAGCTTTTGGCGCAGCACTCCAAACGGTACTGTGTTTTTATCTTGGCCTCAGTACAATGCGCTGAAGTGAGCTTTATTGACTTTGTGACTTTGGCTTTTCCAGTTCTGTCAGCACAAGATGCATAGAAAGGTTCAACAATTGTGATGGATGTTTTTCTGATTGCGAAGAAGTGTATATTCATATGAGAAATGGCCTTTGAACTGGGCTTCGTTTAGATGCAGGGCTACTCTAGCTTAAGCTCAAAATAGGCCCATTATGCAAGCTTTTGCCTTATGCCACATCGGTAAAGTGAAGGTTTTAGAATTCAGAACATGAATCCTCCACTACTTAATTTGAATAGGGTAAAGTCTGGATATTTTTAATCATTTTTATGCTCCCTGTTCAGACAGGATTTCAGTAGTTTCAGGCACTGGTGGTTGGTTCCTCATCTTAAGAGCCCCACTTGAGTTTCCACTGTCGTCCTGCTGTGAGAGGGATGTGAGGGGTTGGTCCCATATCACTGCAGCTCACAGGGATAATTATAGCACACATACACACAAATGAATACAGGCACACATATACAGTATGCACATTAAGACACACACATGCTGACCGGCTTGAGCTGAGCTGCTACACTTCATTAAATTGGGAAATGAATCCTGGATGAAGCCCTGGCTCCTTTCCAGATAAGAATCACAAGGCTTTTGGGGATTCACCATAAAATGCATAATTAACACATTTATTCTCTTGTTGTCACAGGCCGTCGTTTTTTTCACTTCAGCTGTGACTGTGGACTGCCAAGTTCAGGCTGTATTTTATGTGGGTTTTTTCTAATTATAGTGATCTTAATAACTTTTTACATTAACAAAACTGAATTGGCACTGAGAACGTATTACAGTGCAATACCTTACTAATCATTCAAGGATTTTGCATAAATGACACCTGATTGTAAATTTCAAACATAGCAAGTTGAAAATAAACATTGATGACAAAAGTCTGTTGCAGGTTTTCTGCTCAGTACAAGTTCAGCACCCCTGCCTGCAGCCTGCAAATGAGCTTGATGAAATTGCCCCCCCACCCCCGGATCTTATAATGTCAAATCCCAAGCCAGAGCTGCCTGGTAGCGTTCACAGCAGTGTGATTGGCTGCCCTAGGCAAATAATACAAGCCTTCCCTGGAGAGGTGTAGTGGAAGCTGGGGGCAGCAGACATTAGCCTTGGTCTCTTCCCATGCTACCAGACGCCGGGTCTCGGGCGGGTACTGAATCATGACTGTAGGGCAGCACTAACAAATGGATCAGTTCCCCAAGGAGAACCAGGCCAGGGTCTGACTGCCTGGCTGTCTAGCCTCTGGTCCCAGACACAGCTTCCACCACCTCATATGCAGCCCTGACCCGACCCACACCCAAAGGCAGGAGAGCAGTACACGTATGCAGCGCCTACTTTAATGGGCTTCGATTTGATTATTTCATACAGTAACCGGCATTAATATCACAAATTTGATAGTGTGCTTTTGTGATAACGCAGCAAATTAGTCTGCCTGAGCTCTAAATTAAGCTGTGACATTTTAATACTGTGCCAGCGGATGCCTTGGGTAAGACAGGCAGGAGAGCAAAGATAAAAACTGTTCAGGCTGCAGTTGTTAAAAGACAGAAAACGACTCCTCTGAAGTTCTGTTTCCTCATTCTTTTGACATTTTGCATGCTGCACTCACATTTATATGAAAATAATGAATTATACTGATCATTTCTTTGTTACAGGAGCTGAATTATGTAGATAAATATGAATTAAATTGAGCAAAGTCACTTTGACTTGGTTGTTATTATTCTCTGAAGCTTGGGTCACACTGGGTTTGATGACCCTGATGGTGATTATTTCAACATTTACGTTTTGCTATCATTTCCTTTTAGCTGTCTCAAAGCATAATTAGTTCTGGTTGGAGGAAGGTGTGATATGGCAAGACTAGGCTGCCTGGCAACAAGAGAAAGATTTCAAACCTGGTATGTTAAATACAGTACATACATTTCTGTTTAGCATTCCAGTCTATTCACAGTCCATCCATCATCCAACGCTAGTGTTGTGATGGAGGCATGATTAGGTTATATTATGTAACAAAAGAAAATCCTCATTTAATTAACAGTTGTTCAGTGGCCAATTAGCACTTCACTAGTTTGTTCAAACCTGTAAACAAGCCACCTCGCTTGAACCTGAGCACCCTGTTGAATTTGAACCATCTGTCCCCATTGTGGTGATGACGTGATCGATATGGCAGAGAAGCCTAATGGCATCGTGGCCACGGCAGTGATTAGCCGAGCAAAATGAGCCCATGTGGGCCGCGCCAGTCCGTATTGGAGTGCACTAGATCAAAAGATAGCTTCCAGCAAACTGCACTGCATGGCAACTGACATCGATCTGTGGCCAGAGCTATATGTGTTTGTCTTCCTCCCACTCTCTCTCTCTCTCTCGCCAGCTGATGAACACAAAATAGAACAAACTCACTATTGATTTATAGCAGCAGTAACTGGATGTGCTATTCAACCCAGTAATCTCTGTTCCTGCTTCTATCCTCTTATGTTTGACGCTGTCTCTTTCTGTCTTTCTCTCCCTCTAGTTGTGAATGTGCACGTGTCCTCAGACAGTGTGACTGAGCAGAGAGGCGGGGCGTCGCTGTATTTCGGGGCAGACCTTTGCGTCATACACCGATAATGGAGAGGAGGAGGATGGCCGCAGCACTGCTGGTGCTTTTCCTGGGACACTTTGCCACCGCGTTGGAGGTCCCGCTAGACCGTAAGGCAACAGATTGCACACCACGCAACACCTTCATATCCAAGAGGGTGTAAATGGACTAATGTCAGGTCTCAGTTTTGTCTGAGGCTGTAACCATTAGCCAATTAATCGATTACTCGATCGACAGAAAGTTTGCTGGCAAGTCATTTATCAAGCATAAGTGCCATTTGCGTGTTGCAGCTTCTCAAATGTGAAAATTTGCTGCTTTACTTTGTCATATATGACAGTAAACTGAATATGTTTGGGATTTGGGCTGCTTTTGGGACAAAACAAGCTATTTTAATATGTCCTGTAATTTTTGGCTCTGAGAAATTATAACAGGCACATTTCACTATTTATTAGTAATTAGCAATTAGTTTGACATTTTGGGAAACACGCTTACTCGCTGTCTTCCCTAGAGTTAAATGAGAAGGTTGATACCGCTCTCATGTCTATACGTTACTGCGGCCAGCCAAGAAACTGTCCTGCACATAACTGTGTTTAAAACCAGAGCTTTTTGCTTTTGCTTATCAGTTTTTCTTTGGATTAAGCAAACAAGATATAAGATCTTTAGAGGTGCTGGTAGGCAGATTTTTGTACCTTCAGACAGAGCCAGGCTAGCTGTTTTCCCCTGTTTCTGGTCATTGTGCTAAGCTAAGCTAACCTAACCAGCTGTTTGCAGTAGCTTTATATTTACCATATGAACCTCTCATTTAGCTCTTTATAAGAAAGTGTATTTTAACTATTCCTGTAATCAGTTAATAGAGAAAATAATCAGATGAATTGGTAATGAAAATAATTGTTGGCGGCAATCATGTTTTTATCAAAATGAGACTTTGGTTAGTAAAACTTGGGCTTTAACGCCTCAACATTCACTTTTTCCTCTCAGTAGCTCAATCTACACTGTTTGACAGTATCACATTTAGGCATCTAGCAGTTATTTTTTTAGATTATTGATTCTTCTGCTGAATATTTTTCAATTAGTCATTTGTCTAGAAAAGAGCAAGACAATCGTGAAAAATGCCCTTTATCATTTCCCAGAGCCAGAGGGGGTTTTAATCCAACCAGTCTAAAACCCAAAGTTGTATAATTTACCAACATATATAACAAATTAAAGCACCAAATCCTCGCATTTGAAAAGCAGGAAGTAGTGACTGCTTCATATTATTGCTTGGAAACTGACTAAAACAATCATTTGATTATCAAAATAGTTGCATATTTGTTTTCTGACGATCCACTAATCGAATAATCGTTTCAACTCTAATCACATTTATTCTAACCATGTATCCATATACGGTAGGGTACGATTCCTTCTTCCTTAACAGCTGATATTTTATTTTTGGAGGAAACTCTATATGTTGCCTTGGTTTTGTAAAGTAAACCCTGTTGGACCCATTTATTTTGACTGATGGGGAAAAAGAAAGAGTTTGTCAGACTGACCTCCCAGCACAGCAGCCTGACGTCACTGTGGTAGTAGATCTTCTACATATTGTTTGGTTGGACCTGTTGACCACTGGAGGCTGGCATTTTTCAACTGGGAACTGGCTTTGCTGAAATCATGTTTGAAGCAGAAATAATGCAGGGAGATATTTTTCACCACTAATGTCTGGTTCTTTTTACTGTCACAATTTTTCTTTCTTGTTTGCTGATTCTTGGGAAAAACACTAAAGTTCTGGAAGGATGTAAGTTTCAAAATAGTGTGAATTCACTGCAGAGGTTGTGCTTGCAGTTTGTTTTTTTTGTTGTTGCTGTTGTGCATTAAAGGTTATATTTAATCCTTTTTTAATTATATTTTCTTATTATATTTTGTCTGCTTTATGTTGATGCTGGGTGTGACTTGGAGTGGACTTTAGTATATTGCATGCATTGAGCTCTTTGTTTCTTTGTTCTGTTTCTGCATGTTGCTGCAGTGGTAGAGCATTTTCCGTAGAGCGATATTGCAAACAGCATGAGTTCTTATATAATTTGTTTTGTCATAGTCCATTAGTTATCTCCCCAGCGCTGACAGGAATACATTAAGCATTGGATCATTACAATAAAGTGAAATGTACCTGAGCGTTCTGCATGCCTTTTTGCTGTCACACATGTTATGTGAGCCTTTTTTTTGTCTGTCAGCAAACAGTTGTCTGGTTTGATTCAGTGTGGTAAGTCTCTATGTGATTGGTAATGACTGCTTGTGCGGTCAATACAGCGGCAGAAAAAAAGGCTTAGTTATGCAGTAAAGGTCATGATTGAATATCACCCTCTTTCTGATCACATTTAGTGCCGCAGCCGCCGACTATAACTCATCAATCCCCCAAGGATTACATCATTGACCCACGAGAGAACATTATAATCCACTGCGAGGCGAAGGGGAAGCCTCATCCCAGGTAGGAATCTGTGAAGGGTGATTTTGCATTCATAAAGCTATTCCAGGTGTGGATTCAACCACCACTTGTCAAATTTTCTTTTAAAAGCCTCAGCTGACACCAAGTCTCCAGAAAATTCACTTTAAAATATGATGAATAAAGTTCTTATTTATTCAAACATAATAATAAGTAAAGAAGGTATTTAATTCATGCACATGCTGCCCTTGCCAGGGGCTGATTTTAGCTAATGCTTTTGAATATTTTGCCATTATGCCATCCTCTTTCCTTTATCTATCACCCAATTAATTCGCTGGCACCAACACTGCATGCACACACGTTTTTACTTATACTCACGAAGACCCTCAAAAATACATTTCTTAGCCCTTAACCTTCACTTTACCCTAACTTAAAGTTATAAACGTATTTAACCCTCAAACACCCTTTTGAAGAAAATGAGTTTGCACTACCAAATCTTTTAAAGCCCCTGAAAACTTGAATTAACGTCTTAAGAAATCATTAAATATTCATGACTAAATATGCAACAGTAAAGTAAAGGAACAAATAGCATCCTTAGGTATTATTTGATAGGAGTTTAACTGTCAAAAACTCAGCTAATCTGCTTCATCAGGACTGCGTGGGATCAGATTTGATTCAAATGTTGCTGAACTCTAGACTGGTGCACAGAAATATGTGACATCACCTTTGTGCAACCAAACCGCGCCCACTTCAAAACAGAGAGAAGAGCGGTGAGAAAAACACAGATACAGACATTTCTCATGTGAAGTAACGAAAACTCTTTGAACTTTGGCAATCAATAATATGTTCATGTTGGAGCCCGTTACTCATTGTAAGAAGCTGATTGAGAAATAGGTTTTCAGGGCCTTTAATTCTATTTATTTTTTCCAGTTATCATGTTACACAGGTGTTTTATTTTAGCCAGAATGTTGCAAAAATGTTCTCATTCTCTATAACAGAAAATGGTCCTCACTCAGTACCTCCTTAAGCCTAGCCTTGTATAACAACACAGCGTGGTGACTGTGACTCCTCACCAGGTTATAATAACACAATTTGTCATCAGTGGATATCAACTACACTGTTTTGACACCCGTCGCTTTTTTTTTTTTTACCCCCCTCAGTTTTTCCTGGACAAGAAATGGGACTCACTTTGACATCGACCAGGACCCTAACGTGACCATGAGGCCCCACTCTGGGACCCTGGTGGTGGACATCAGCAGAGCAAAGGTCGAACATTACGAGTGCGTGTACCAGTGCACAGCAAGGAACAAACATGGAACTGCTGTTTCTAACAACATAGTCGTACAACAGTCCAGTAAGTGCAGTGTAGTCTGTCATTTAATTTCTCTTTTCTTCCATTTTCTTAATGTCATGAATATCTCACATCTTTCTCACGTCATTCTTTTTTTCCTTTTCAAACAATTAAGTAGCATTTTCCATCTTAAGAGCCCTCCTGAAAGGTAAAGTTTGTATGTAAAAAGCAGCATGTTTTACTTTGCAGGATGTAACAGTAGACAGAGCAAATATCCATTTGTATTTCTCCTTTTGCTTATTGTTATTCAGCCTCATCCCTCTCATCTTGCCTTGTCACCTCTGTCGTCATGTCAGCGACAGTCCATCAGCAACCCATATTTCATGTCTAAATACGAGACTCCTCATCCACTGATGTGTGTATGCTTTTTCAAATCGATCCAGGGTCCCCCTTGTGGTCAAAGGAGAAGATCAAGCCAATCATCGTACAGGAGGGTGTGTCCTTGGTGCTGCCATGTCGACCTCCTGCTGGCCTGCCTCCTCCCATCATATTCTGGATGGACAATCGTGAGCACTTCAGTCATGGACGATAATGTTTAGCTGCATACGTGAACACGTTATAGCACACTGTTTCTGACACTGTTGCTGACAAAATTCCGCTGTCACACTTACTTAGTTAATTATTACTTGATTCTTTAAATGTGTTGATTTTCAAGGGTCAGATCATCCCAATTACAAAAAAAGCATATTCTCTCTTACCTCTATGAGTGTAAAGCTGTGGAGATCATTTTGGTTTAGTTTACAAAACAATCTCACCACAAGGTCCACTCAGTTGCTGTTCTGGAGCTTTTGATCATATCACACAATTGTCTTCAGTGTGTGGAGTTCCCCAGTTGTGATGTAAATGTAGACTTTCAAATTTCCATTTTTTCTGAGCACTTTAAAGACTTCGCATCCATGTTGTCCTCAAAGTTGAGATTGAAAGTATATTCTTGACCTTATCTCACCACAGGTTGTTCAGTTGTATCGTAACTATTTTTCCATGAGAACTGTGCAGCTCCATCTGTCGATTGATCGTGTGACGCAATAGAAAAGTAATGAATGGGCCTTGTGGTGAGGTCAAGAATAAACTAACAAGTTTTAGTTAAAATGTGTCAGGTTGTTGATGTTGCTCTGAGATTCATGCATCCACCCACAGAGCTGTTTGGAATTTAATTTGTGGTTCTCAACCACTACATAAAAAAAAAAAAAACATCAACACGCAACGCCTTCTTCCAAAAACAGTCTCGCAGTTACTTGAAACAATCCACCGAAAACAACTTTTTCTTTCGACGTTTCAATGAAAACTTAAAGAACATACAGATTTTTGTATCTTAGCACCTTTAATTAATTACAGTAGCCTGTATTTACCGCTGTACACCTTGAAGTATTTCATTTGCCGTACATTTCAGACTTCCAGAGGCTGCCTCAGAGCAGCAGGGTGTCCCAGTCCTTGAACGGAGACCTTTACTTCTCTAATGTTCTGCGAGAGGATTCCAGGAACGACTACATCTGCTACGCCCGCTTCCCATACACACAAACCATACAGCAGAAACAACCCATCACCGTCAAGGTCATCAGCAGTAAGTCTCACTGTGTGCGTGTGTGAGGAGAATAAACCAAGATAAAGGAAGTCCAAAGCACTGAAGGTGTAATGAGCTAGCATGATTGAGAGGACTAGAGTGTGAGTTTGTGTGTAATGTGTCTGCATTATTCATTTACATTAGTATGTGCTAGCATGACTGCGTAGGAGGAAAACAACATTTCCTATCTCTGTTCCCATCCTCCGAGACGCCAGTTGTCGTCAACCCACTGAAAAGACATATTGTCAGAGCTCTCGTGGTTCCCTGTACTATCTGGCAGGCAGGCGCTCGTTTTATTTCTTCTGTGAGACGTTCTGTATACGCACTCTCCACCAACAACAAAGACTACACTCATTCAGTTTAGCATTTTGCAGTTGACATGACGACTGTTCCCACAAGATTGCTATTATGATCATTCCTCCTCCTCTGGCTTTTGAGTCATATAAAGGCTTTATCTGGCAGTTTTAATTCATGTTAAGTACTGTTTTTTATTTTCTATGTGCCTGATGATTTCAACTTGTGGCGTGTTTGATTTTTTGTTGTTGTTTTACAGTGGATGCAATCAATGACACTATGGCAGCTTTTTACAATGACACTGATTTATTTAGTGGTGAGTTTTGGCACCCCCTAGTGTTTACCGCACCCCTACCTAGAGCTCCAAACTCTAGCGTTTACCCACTAACACTAACCCTTTAACCTTACAACCCAAGGCTTTTATAATCTCACTGATTTATTTAGGGGTGAGATCTGACACCCCCTAGTGTTTACCCCACCCCAACATAGAGCATCAAACTCTAGCTATGACCCACTAACACTAACCCCTAAATCCAATAATCCAAGTTAAATCTCTATCCCTCTGTCACTCCTGCTCTATCCAATCAAAACCCTTTTGATAACTATTCCCTTCCTCCTATGAATTGCTTGAAATAGCACTGCATAATGAGTCCAATATCAACTGTGATGTTTGTGTAACTTGAACATGCAACAACTTCTGGACAATCTTGAGCTTTGAAAACAAAACTACATTTAAATTTAAAAAATAAAGTAATTAGGTAATAATCTTAACATATTTGAAATGTAATCTGATTGGTGATAAACAATTAATTTGATCCTAACACAACTCCTTAAAGTATAAATGTGTTTTTGTTTGCCTTTTCTCTGTCAAACAGCCAGCTGCAATCTTCATTTTCAAAATCACTTTCCCTGCTGCCCTGCCTAATTTTAGAGCACTTGTTGATCTCTCTGTCGCCGATCATTTTCATCTCACTTCATTTCTCATTGCTCAGAAGATCTTTGATTTTTCTCTTTGTCTGAACAATACCACACATTGGCTAACCACATTATAATCAAATTGCTCACATGCCAGGGTGTTAACTTATCATCATTACCATCATCATAAACATTCAGTCAAATGTATTTATTATTAATTTTAGCAGATTACTTATTTCGCAGTTCAGTAGCGGAAAGTAGGTCTTCATGTCTCTAATTCTCAATTCTATACTAGCTTTAATTTAATTTTTATTATAACCCCAGAGGGCAATTAATTGGCAATAAACACCCCCAGAAAGCAGTGCAATAAAACACAACATGGCTATAAAATTTACATCTAACCATAAAATATGAGAATTGTGGTCTGTAATGAAAAGGCTTAGTGCCCATGCATTACAGACCCATTGGAGAAGAGAGGCTTCATTATACCACAATGAAGAAAGGATTGTGAATGTGAAGGGCCTGGTTCAGGTCTGGATCTTCACTCGGTTATGGACTTATGCAGAAGGGATGGTAATAGTTTTCTTTGTTAATTTGTGTGCCTGTGTATATGTGTAACTATAGAATACCCAGCGGATGAGAGGAAGCCAACCTTCCTCATCCCATCTGGCCCCTCCAGCTCCAAAATAGTGTTGAGAGGACAGGTGCTGGAGATGGAGTGCATTGCCGAAGGACTGTAAGTGAAAGAATCTGCCATTACTTCAGTCCTTAAAGCCTCAAGTGCCCACCTGCTCGAGTGTCATCATCACTCTTTGTCTTTGTCTCCTCCTCCTCTCTCTCTCTCTTTGAATCCAGGCCCACCCCTGAAATCTCCTGGACCAAAGTGAGCGGCGATCTCCCAGCCAAGCGCACATCTTTCCTGCACTACCAGAGGACCCTACGTATTGTGAACGTGTCAGAATCAGATGCAGGAGATTACCGCTGCACCGCCAGGAATCGGCTCGGCTCCGTGCACCACACCATCCACGTCATGGTCAAAGGTCTGTCTGTGATGAAACGCACAGTATCCCATCAGGCCATTCACTCACCATGTGGCGACCCAGTCACTCCCTCTTTCTGTCTCTCCGTTCTCCCTCCAGCTCATAATTGATTCATGCACAGATGCCAACAGGGCAGTGTGTTCAGTGATTAATTTGCCAGCCTTCTGCTGCGTTCCTTTCTATTTTCAGCTGCTCCATATTGGATCAGTGGCGCTCCCAGGAACCTTGTTCTAGCTCCAGGAGAGAACGGTGCACTGACCTGCAGGGCCAGTGGCACGCCCAAGCCCTCCATCACCTGGGCTATGAATGGCATACCCATAGAGAGTGAGTGCAACCTGTTCCTTCAACTGAAACTCACTCATTTTTCATATAAGCTGAGCATTTTTAGTGTCATTATTGGAGACAGGATTTTGTTTTCAAATGACAGATTTGTAAATACCTTGGTACTGCATAGCATTTTCTTTGGGTTGGGTTGATATTTACGATACCTATGTTTGATACCGATACCAAAACAAGATAAACGCTTTTTTTAATACCTCACACCTTCTATTCAACAAAATAAGCAAAACTTCTCAGTGCATCAGTGTTTCAGAAATATTTCATTATTTTCGGAAAATACGGCAATTGTTGTCACTGTGAGGTGGCCAGGCAACCAGCAAAGAGACTTCAGGAAGTCACTACACCCAGCCAAAAAAATAGTGCCGTGCACAACCCTATGTAAAACCCCAACATGTTGATTTTACACTTTTGTACACATTAAAGAAGCGAGATACAGCATGTTAATTAGTGAGCTTTAGAGGTGCTGGTAAGCAGATGTTGTTACCTTTGGACAAAGCCATACTAGGTTTTCCCCTGTTTCCAGTCCATGTTTAGTGTACAAACATGAGAGTGGCATCAATCCTTTAAATGTTGAACTATAACTTAAACACAGAGCAGCACAATCTAAAATGACCAAAATTATGATTTAAAAAGAATAAGTAAATGCGACTTCTAATCTTCATAGCATTCAATGCCAGACTTAAGTGTTTTACAGTTTTAGTTAATTGCTGCTACACATTTTTTTGCCACTCAAAAAGTATTAAGGTTTGATACGCAGCCTTTCATGTGGGACACACTCCCGTCAGTATGTTTGTCCCTACATAAAGCTTCTCTACAAAATTCATCCAGAATTCAGCCAGAGTTGCATCTGTAACCCCTGTTATCCATCAACAGATTCTCCCAAGGACCTCAGCAGAAAGGTGGAGGATGACACCATCATCTTCACTGATGTGCAGACTGGATCCAGTGCCGTCTACCAGTGTAATGTCTCCAATGACTACGGTTACCTCCTGTCCAACGCCTTCGTTAATGTGCTCTGTGAGTTAATTTGTATTAGATTGCTGTTTTCCTTTTACATTGATTTCTGGAGTGTAATAACATGGCATTAATTGCTGCTGCCTCACTGCAGCGGAGCCGCCCAGAGTGCTGACACCAGCCAACAAAGTCTACCAGCTCATCAAAAATCACCAGGCCCTGATGGACTGCGCTTCCTTTGGGTCACCTATCCCTAAAATTACATGGTGAATTAAAGTTAACTTTTAACAGTGGAAGGGGTTGTATTATGTATCTTCAAAAACTCAAAGCGGCTGCATCTCTGTCTCAGGTTCAAAGACAGTCGGTCCAGCACCCTGGATGGAGACCCTTACATCCTTCATGACAATGGGACTTTAGAGATTCACGTAGCTCAAGCCCACAATAGTGGTAAATACACGTGCGTGGCCAGGAACATACTCGGTATCTCTGAGAATCATGTCTACCTGGAGGTCAAAGGTGAGAGTGTTACCGCCCTGAAGATCCTATTATTATAAGCCGGACAGAGCATACAACTAGCTAATAACTCACACAGTGCTATGACAGTGTGATATTTGTGACAAAAACTTGTACAATTTTGGTATTTAAAGTAAAAATATCAAACATTCACGGTGTCTATGTTACCCAGAAAATCCAGAGTTCGACTCAAGATCAAAAATAGCAAATGAATCACCTCACAATGATCTTTTGGGTGAATGTTATTTACAATCAATGGGCTGACATATCTGCTGACGTGTTTCGACATGAAGCTTTGTTCAGAGCATATATGGCAGGAGTGAGGTCTCTTTTTAAAGGACACATCATGTTAACAAGACTCAGGAGAAAATAGAGAGGTTAAAAAAAAAGATGAAATAACATGGAAGAAGAATAAAAAGTTATTTCTGGTTACAACTTCTCAAATAATTTGGTTTTGTCCTTTTGTTAGTTTTAAATCGAATACTGGGATGTTTGAATGTGAGTCACAAAATGAGCAATTAAATGACATCATTTTGACGTAACTTTTACTGTAATCGTCATTTTCAGTATCTGTAACATTTTATCAACTAAATGATTAATTGACCAAAAAAGACGTCTTTGTTAATGAAAATAATAGAATGCAGCCCGAATATTTGCCTTTGAAATCAAGCCCTATTCCAGATGCATGGTTTATAGAATATTTGTTCACACTGGTGAGACTTTTTGTTTTGATTGCTTATTTTGAATACATTTAAACTGAACCTGACCTCCTTCTCCCCCTCGCACCAGAGCCCACCCGAATCCTGAAGCAGCCCGAGTACAAAGTGGTCCTGAGGGGCAGGTCTGTGGTGTTTGAGTGTAAGGTGAAACACGACCCCTCACTCATCCCCACCATGACCTGGCTCAAAGATGATGGAGAGCTGCCTGATGATGAGAGGTCAGAGGCTCACTTCTTAGCCAGTTAACCCTGTGTCTTTCTACATGAGTTGTAATGGCTGTAGCTCTAGTATATAATTAGCAATCTTACCTTTAATTACCTGTTTCTTTACTAATGTGGCTTTCTTGTCCTGGCTTGGATGCTCATTCTTAGCTTGACTGGAAAAAAAAAAAGTGAAATAACTCTCTGTATGAATGCTTTGTTTACAGATTAACGGTAGACTCTGACAGCCTCACCATCACTGACGTGACAGAGAATGATGCGGGGGTCTACACCTGCATCATGAACACCACTCTGGACCATGATTCAGCCAGCGCTCAGCTCACTGTTGTCGGTATGTTCAGCTTTGTAGAAGCTCAATTGCGCCGACTCATAAAACAAACTCACAAATTATTAAAGAGCAACCTCTCTCCATCTCAGGGCTTCCCAGAGAAGTGAATCTGTCCAATAAGTCACACAACAGATTGCCTTTCAGCCCTTCAAGGTTAATTGCCTGAGAGTTTACTTAGGAGGGTCGGAGCGGATTTAGTCAGCTATCGTGTCAGCAGCATGAATATTTGATTGTTACCTTCTTAGCGAGCCAGATAATCTTCTTTGTTTTCTTATGGCTGACTGACCACCAAACTCCCTGTTTCACTCCTGCCCTCCTACCTGGCAGCGGCCACGCCAACACCAGCTGTTGTCTACGGTAAACCTGCAGCACACGTGGGCACCCAGATGTGCTCTGCTGACATGGGCTTGTGTTGTTTGTTGGATGTTTCTGTTAAGTGAAGCATGTTGTGGCCTGAAGTTTTGTTTTTGACAATCAGAGCATTTTAAATGTTTTTTTTTTCATTTTGCGCACACTTATTTGTTTTGTTTTTAAGGTGTTTTTTTTTTTTAAATGAGCTTTTCTTTAAATAAACTGTATGTTTTTCCATTTTTGCAAAACTCCATACAGTTTGAATGCACTAAACCACTAAACATTTAGGCAAAGGGGAAGCAGTTTCCACTCACACTTGAATACAAAGATAATCTATAAAGCAGACATCTCCCCAACGCACCACTTGGGATCTTTTCAAATGGACCTTATTTCCTTATCACTCCTTTATTCCAAGCACGCGTTCCACTTTATCATTACAATTCCAAAACATGAGCTTCAATTTAGCCCCTCCATTGAGCCCGAGACTCTATTTCATGCAGAGTGATTATGGATGCTGCTCATTTGAGCATCAGTTTTTTCATATGCATGATGCAGTGTCTGCATGTGTATCACAGGGCAAATAACATCGTCAAATGGAACATGTAAAGAAACAGAGGAGTAACTGAAAGGTGTGCTTGGTTAAACCAACATAATGTATGTAACCAGATATCCTCTCTTGTTTTTGCTTCATCTTCTCGTGGCATGAACCCTTCATTTTCTGTAACTGTAACTGTGTGTTGATGCTGCTGTCTGTGCTGTATCTCCGCCAGAGCGACCCGACCCCCCAACTGACCTAGAGCTGACGGACCAGAAAAAGAGGAGTGTTCAGATCACTTGGACCCCTGGGGATGAACATAACAGTCCTATTGAGAGTACGTCTTAAGTGTGTGTGTGTGTGTGTGTGTGTGTGTGTGTGTGTGTGTTTGTGCGTATGAGGGCATATGTATCTGTGTCTGTTTGGGAGTTATGTGTTCATGCATCCTACCGAAGCTGTTTGTGCTATCGCGATAAGTGAAGCGGAGACACGTCACCGATTTCACATATGAAGTTCAGTTTACTTGTCATGAAGAGTCCCACCCAACCCGTGAAAACTGTTTTATTATGTCTTCTAATGGAAAGCCTACATTAATAACTTGAGGTGTGTTGTTTGAAAGAAGTGGTCATTTAGGAGGCATGGAGGATCTAATGAAAGATGCTTTTAAGTTCCATTATGGGAATTGTAGTGTTTTTGGAGCTGTATCCATACTATGGACTAAAAGTATGGATATCTCAGTCTCTGTTGCTTCAATTTTGACATTTTTTTTAAATGTGTTTTTTCTATTGAGTCTCCCAACATTATGTAAGTGCAAAACTAAATCGCTGGACTACCCCTTTAATTGGGGTTTTGGCATTTAGCTGACTCCTCACAAAGTTGGGATATGTGAACAAAATCAGAATGATCTACAAAACTTGAGTTTCCAAAATTATCAATCAGTCAACCAAAATAATATAGTCTGCAAAAGTCAGTGGAAAAAAGTGTCACGCCTATAGGCCTCAACGGAGGCGGCTGTAAAAGTTTGCTGTTTCTTCACTGACAGACGACAGCAGCAGAGGTCAGCTTGAAATCATTGGTTATAATGGTGTTCCGTTGTGTCAAGTTTTAAAAGCATGAAAAAATACCAAAACGTTCATGGAAATATCTCAAACCACTACTGCAGCATAATCTAATTCTCCCCTGTCTTTTAGCACGCTGCAAACACTCATCATTTCATGAAAGATGGCAAATTCCACCATTTCCTTGAAGCTTCAAAGCACTGCCAGAAGTAGCATATTTAGACATATTTTAGCAAAACCTTTTGCCTTTTGAGTTACAGTATCCAAAAAAACCTTGAGGGCATTCATTCCATTTATGCAAATATACTGTGAGGCAGTGGATAAAGTGTTCTTTTATGTACAATACTTTTTTCTATTTTACACAGAATTTCTGATTCAGTATGAAGACTCACTGCACCACCGAGGTCACTGGCACAATCTTACCGAGGTCCCTGGAACCAAGACGACAGCTCACCTCAAACTGTCACCCTACGTCCACTACACCTTCAGAGTTTTGGCCCGCAATGCTGTGGATTTCAGCCGCCCCAGCTTCCCCTCCAGAGTGTTCAAGACAGAACCTGCAGGTAGAATACCTAGCTGCCTCAGCCCTTTGATGCGTTTCCTGATTGGAGGTTCATTCTGTAAATGTATTCTGTGTGTATACATGTTTTAATATTGCATAAATAATCAACAAATCAGCTGATATTTTCTTAATGAAAACGACTCTATCTTGGAAATCACAACTGTTTAGTAAGTAAACATATTAAAGTAAGATCATTTATGCATCAGCTTTTGTTTAATGTCTCATTTCAGTAGCAAATCAGCATGTTGATGTGAGCCTCAGTGAAAGTTTTTCCTTGGGATGATTTTTTCATTTTGTCTTTTATTATTATATTTTTTTTAGCTCCAGATGAGAATCCAACAGGTGTACAGGGAATTGGAACAAAACATGATAATCTTGTAATCTCGTGGAAGGTAATAAAGTTGTATAACACTATCTCTTTTAATCCTGAAGCATTTACTGTTGTCCAGGGACTACCATGAAACACAAAAGTGTTCTTTGTACTGTGAAGCACGATTATGATATTGGCCAGTATTATGAGTTTTATTTTGGGTTTTTTTTCATTTCATCATCCACCAAAACCATGTCCATCGTAATGTACATTCAGTCTTTTTCTGAGAAGGTGAAGTAATGAAAATTAAGTCACATTTATAACTTTCTTCTTTGCAGCCGCTCTCAGGCCTCCAGTCAAATGGTCCTGGTCTTCACTATAGAGTCATGTGGAGGCAGAAGGACTTGGACAGTGATTGGACCACAGTGACTGTAGCTAACAACTCCAAGTTTGTTGTGTCTGGAACGCCCACATTTGTTCCATATGAGCTAAAAGTTCAAGCTGTGAACGACTACGGAGCCGGACCCGAGCCTGCTGTTGCTCACGGCTACTCAGGAGAGGACAGTGAGTTAGACCGACTCTTTGGGGTCTGGGGAGATGCATTTGCCTGTGTGACTTATAACATTTACTCAGTATGTTTCCCTTTGTATTGTACAGTGCCAGTAGCAGCTCCAGAAAATGTGCAGGCCATTGTGCTGAACAGCACTCTGGCAAAGGTACACTGGGATCCTGTGCCCTCGGAATCAATACGGGGACATCTCAAAGGATTTATGGTACAATGCAAACCAGACCACATGCAGTGTAACATGTACACCAATCCCACCAAACATAATACACCCTATAAAACACTTACTGTTTACCAACTGTGTCTTGTAGGTGTACTACTGGAGAGAGTCCAGCCTCCACAAACACAACCCTCATCTTGTGGAGAAGCTGACCTTCAGCGGGAACCACAGCCACGGCATGCTGCCTGGTCTGCACCCCTTCAGTCTCTACTCATTCAATGTCAGGGTTTTTAACGGCAAGGGAGAGGGTCCCCCCAGCCCCACCCAGCAGTTTCAGACACCTGAAGGAGGTAGGAGAAGGAATACTCGTTTCTTTCTTTTTCTGTTGGGTTAAATCACAACGGAGATCAACACTTAATTTGGATTGTCTAGTGTTAACACTTACTTTCCACTGACCTAGATTTCATGTACTGAATGGTTGACATATTTAAAATGCTGATTTTCCATCTATACCTAAAACCTGTCAGTGATGTATGTGGGTATACTTTAAAATCATACGGGTCCAAAAGCTGTCCATTTAGAATGGTCTCAATTGTAAAACGTTACTCAGATTTGATAATAAGAACTCTAAACTTTAAATAATAGTTGATGTTATGGATTAACACTGGACAAGGACATTTAGTTTAAAACTCCAGCTGTTGGTCAGTTATTAATACATTACAGGTACCCTGTACCCTATATGTTTGAAGACATAAAAATACTCTGCTAGGATTGATCGTTTGTGTCTGATATAGTTTTTCCACACAAAAAAATCAATTACCTACTTAATAATTCTTAAATGCACATCTTGGAGGTTGCAGGTATCCACATCACACTTGTGTAAGATGCTTATTGGACCACGACTGGCGTGCACGCCTTAAACTTAGAATTAAGTTGAGCACAGAGAAAGTTCCCTCCTTCAGCAGATGAATGGAAAAACATTCTTCTATGCACATACATCATTCTGCACATTGAAGGTCAAAATTAATTAAGATGAATTAAGGGAAACGCAATTTTTGACTGGAGGTGTTAGCATTGGGCGAGCCGCAAAAAGTGAAACTCTTCAAGAACCCTTAACTCAGACGCTGTTTCTCTTTAATCATTCCTTTAAAATATTTTTTGGACTATTATTTCTTTAGCTTTACTTTGACGAACTTGTGTAACGTTTCATGATATATGTTTTTTCTGCAGTGCCAGGGGCTCCTACTTCCCTGCTAGTCACCAACCTCAACCTGGACTCCCTAACCCTTGAATGGAGTCCTCCTCACGTCCGTAATGGACGAATCACTGGCTACACCCTCAAATATCAGCCAGGTGAGGCTTTTTTTTCCTAAAAGACAACAACTGAGGTTTTATACCTTTACCTAGTGAATGTCACCTTCCTTCATGTAGTTTGTAGTTGTATGTGCTCCTTTTTCATGTCTTGTACTGTCATCCTGTTCAGACAGAAAGGAATAAAGCTTTAAAGTAGTCCAAGAGCATTTAAAACAAGTTATTTTGCCTAAATTATGACACAAATTAACAAATCAACTTTTTTCACTCCCGCCTTCTATTCCTGAACCCTACACCTCCAAATGCTTTCATTTCCACCTTTCTCATCATTGACACTCAAACCCCA
>CM022474.1:10145364-10207029 GCA_011952105.1 Coreoperca whiteheadi | reverse complement strand
GTGGCGGGGGGGCGGGGGTGCGGGGGTCATCCAATAGTGACCCCTGTCCTGTTGTTTCTCTGTATCCCGTTTCTCTCTACAAGCTCTAATATCACAGCTTGACGTAGATGTGGGCACAGGTACCAGTGGTATCTAGACTGATGCATGTTTTACAGATACAGCCAATAGCTTCAAAACCCACCGCAAGCATGCAATCTTCATCTTTAAGCAATTTCCCCGCGTCCCTATCTAATTTTTCGGCCCACCAGAATTCTCCGCTGAGTTCAAAGCTGGGGAAAGTTCAAAGCCACATAGATAAAGATGCTATGTGACGTGAGCCCTTTTAATGTCATGTGATAAAAATAGATGAGTCTTTTGAAAGCGCTCGGCTGCTTATTTATTTATTTTAACTTTGCCTTTGGCGACTTTGACCCCTTCTCACTTCTTCCACGGTGGCTGCAGGTGATGCTTTGCGCTGCATGGCAAGACTTTGCTTGGCATACCAATGAATTGTGTGCGCTGTGTGTAATGACTTCAGTGTCTGTGGTGTCTCTGCCTGTGGAAAGTGTTTGCGTCTCTGTGTGTGGTGCGGTCTTTACCCCTCTCCATGTTGTTTACAGGAAGCACCCAATCCTCTCATCCCATTGCACGGTCTCCTCCACGCCGTCCGCCCCACAAGGGTACAGATACTGCTGTGACCTTAGTACACTACATGTCTGATTTGTTATATGATCAGCTTTGTGTATTTGAAATTGCTATTGCTTAAGGCTATGAGGGTCTATATTTAGTGATGATTAAATCAAAGCAATTAATTGCCAGTTATTGGATTGTCCTTTGACCAACAGACCAGTCTTGATGGTTGTCTTTTCTCTTGTGTGCTCAGCACGGCCTGTGAGTCCTTTTGGGAACATTAGCTCCTCGGTTGGAGAGGAAGGGGCCCTGATCAGTTGGGAGTACTGGGGCCCGGAGAAAAGCGTTTATGTAGAATACATAGTTGAAAACAGTAAGCAAAACAACACATCTTTATTTCATTATTTCACCCGTAGGTGGCAAGAGACTCCTACTTCATTATTGGCTTGTGCAGGTGAATAGAAACATTGGCAGTCACATTGATGCTGTTCTCCCGCAAACGTGGACCCAGATGTGATAAACAAGGCTGTCTGTGATTGGATTGCTAATTACCCAGTCCCGTTATTGACTGGAGTTGTGTGCATTTCCCGTGACAATCTCGCTGGAACGTATGTATACAAGCTTCATAAAAAGCAGCACAAACATTCTTGTTATGCCAATTTATTTTTATCCTCCATTATTTTTATCCACCTGCAGCGACGATGAAAAACACCGTGTTGTTGTAGTATGGCTCTCTCACACCTACTGTTTAATGGATTCAATTAGGGAATATCATAATCATAGATCCCAGTAGTAATGTTGTTATCAAAAACATAATCTTGTGATCATCAGTCAAACACACTTCATACTTAGCTCATCACCACATGTATAATTTATGATGGCCCGAGAGATCAATGCTCTGCAAGTTAAGAAAACACATGCAAATAACCAAAAGCAAATGAAGAAAAGACCAATTTGACAACACATGCGCAGCATTTAGAACACAAGACTTAGAGTCTACTGCCATGCTAGTGGTCATAACCAAAGTATTAGAAAAATTTACATTTTGACCTGATGGTGGTGACAGAAGAAACGTAACTAGGATTCATCATCTTGCGTACTATGCATGTCTGTGCAGATTGTCATGGCAATCCGGCCAGTAGATATAGCGATATTTCAGTATGGGTCTGGACCCAGTGGCCTGACCAACAGACATTGCCATCCCTGAGCCATGCTACTAGCATGACTAAAAATGCTGCAATGTGAGAAAACACAACAAAATAAAACGCAGTCACATACAGAAACACTGCAAGTCTCACAGAACACAACAGAAATATGTTACAAAACAAGATTCCAGGGGACAATAAATATATGAGACGTGTGTTCATCACCTTTATCGTCCCCTCGAAACTTCTGTTGTTGTAACTCATTTTTGTTGTGCCCTTCACAGCTTGCAGCATTTCTGTATGTGGTTGTGTTTCTGTATTTTGTTGGGTCTCCTCTAATAGCAGCATTTTTGTTTTTCTTAATACTGCACATGTGCTGTCAATGTGGTGAAATTCCTCTCTTCATTTTCTTGTGTTTTCCTAATTTGCAGTGCACTGAGCTTTCAGGGCCACCGTAATAATTCATTCATAGACTAAATAGTTTTTTTAGAACTCCATAATTCCATGAATAGACAACATTGCCTGCAGTGTAATCCCATGTCAGTAGATTTTTTTTTGTCAAGTAATTAGTTCCCATGATGTCATGATCCCCATGACCCATTTGAAGTTGTGTTCGCTCCCTCACACGTACCCCTCTTCACGAACGTCCCTCTCTTCATGAACGTCCCTCCTGCAGGTGAAGGTGAAGAGGAGTGGCAGAAAGAGCTTGTGAACGGCTCTCAGAACGTTATGCTGAAGGGCTTAAAGAGGGACCTCTCCTATAGGGTGCGTGTGGTGGCCAAAGGTCACCACGACCAGCCGCTCCACCACTCTGAGGAGCTATTGGTCATGGTCCCAGGTGAGGCAGTTCCTGGGCGGTCGCCTCCACCGTGGTCTGGCCTGGCCTGGCCTGGCCTGGCCTGGCCTGGCCTGGCCTGGCCTTGCACTGTGTCGTGTGTGGAATGTGTAGTAGTTTGTGCCGTTGTGTAATTAGAATCCAGTCAAGCATGGGTATTGCAGATGCGTTGTGGTCACTCTGTATGCCAGGCATGTACTGTAGTCATGTAGAGACAGTGTGCATGATTGTGTGGTTGAATTTCAGTCAGTCCTGTAGATTTGGTATTTAGAAAAAGTGTATATTATTCTCATATAGAAGTTTCAATACGTGTTTAATGGTATAATATCCAACCTAATATCATCCACAGTAAACCTGCGTGTATAATATGTGTATTTGTGTGTAATCTGTGTGTGTCTGTGTGTATCTCTGACGGTCTGTGTGTGCACTGTGTGTGCAAGATTGATTTCCTACATTGTGTACTAATGTGGTATCAACAATCTGTTCAAGTCACCATTAGCTTAATCTAGGAGATTTCTAACTCGTCTAACATGAAAGTCTTTTTCGGTAACAATAAGCAATCGTGATCCACTCATGAACGGAAATCTCTAACAAGTAGATACTAAGAGAATGACTTGTTACCCTTGTAACATGCTTGTTTGAGCATATAAGTGTGGACAATTGTTTCTACAGTGCCTTCCCATTGGGAAAAGATCGTTCAGTCATAAAAGTTAAGTCTCCCTCTCCTCCTCTGACTAGCTGTGGCGAGCAGACAGGTGGACATCGCCACTCAGGGATGGTTCATTGGCCTCATGTGTGCCATCGCTCTGCTCATCCTGATCCTCCTCATTATCTGCTTCATCCAGAGGAATAAGGGAGGGAAATACCCTGGTGAGTAGTAGCATTTACACCGCCATGGACACACTCATATTTAAACTCACTCTTTAATTATTTATATGATTTTAATAGGATTAGATTTGAACATGGTTTAGGAATAATAATGGTTTGTTTTGCACTGAAATTTAATTAATCAGGAAAAGATTTAAGACAACTTTCTAGAGCAGTGTATGGCTGCCACAGTGACAACAAACATATTTGCTCAGTTTAGAGCAAATATAGAGAAAATCATAACCATAGATCTGAAAATATCTTGTTAGATTCTTTTTATGCTATAACAACATATTTTACATATTATATTGACATATATTTCTCATTAATAATTAAATTATCTTGATATATTATGAAACCTTCTTGTTGTTATACAAAATCAATATTTCTCTCAAGTTTACTCAAAATGTTTTTCATTGAGACAACGTGCTGACTTATCCAATTCAAACACTAAACTTCTGTTTCTCTTTAAAAAAACAGATGTTTCTTCTAAACAACATACCTACAATCTATAATGCAATAACGAGAGAAGATTTCAATGAGATATGTTGATTTTTAAAATAACGGGAACGTTTCGTGATATAACAAGACAAAGTTATACGTCGTTATAACAAGAAAGCTTTCTTTTTAAAACGAAATAATGTAGTAATAACAAAAAATGTCATTGTAATATGAAAAAATATATTTTTATAGCGTGAAAAGGATCTTAAAATAAGAAACGGAGCAAATCTTTTACTTCTAACGGTGCCGGCAATATGCTGCCATAGATTTAAGTCACATTAAGTGTGAATAATGAGCAACTATGAACATGAGGACAGTAAAAACAACTTTACACATTATTCCATACAATATGCAATATTACAGATACACCCTCGTGACTGTCTCCTGCTTCCTCTTTTCCCACTAGTCAAAGAGAAGGAGGACGCACACACAGACCCAGAGTTCCAGCCCATGAAAGACGATGACTGTACTTTTGGGGAATACAGGTGAGAGAAAGTGCTCCAGCCTCTGGAGCCCCCAGAGCCCATTTTACCCATCATCCCCTGCCCCGTCCCTGCTTTCTGTCCAGATCTGCTCTCTCTGGCTGGGCTGGAGCTCTGCACCCCCTCCCTCTTCTCAACCCTTACAGCTGACCAATAACTGACCCAGGATCACCAATAACAGAAATTCAAAACAAGAAGAAGAAGTGCCCCACATCTGAACTTTTACCACCGTGAAGCACAATATTAGATTTTTTCTGGGTTCTGGGACGTCCGGAATGCTACTTGTGTCAGACTCTATTGTGTGTGTGCTTGATATGACATTGTGGTGTCATTTGAGAAGCAGGATTCTTCAGGTTCAAGGGATTTAGGGGTTTGGGTGTTTTAAAACTTTAAATACGACTGTCAGGAAAAAAAATATATATATAAGCTAGATTAATTTGCAACACATCCTAAACTGACCCCACGCATCGAATCCCATTCTAACTAATAAGCTACGCATATGCATCCTGTGTACAGTATATATAGTATTAACACTTTGCCTAGTGTATTGCTACTTACATACACACACCCTGATAGGATTGAAAATCTGTGAAATTATCATTCCTGCTAACTAAACTTACATCATATCCAGCTACGCTTGTTAGCATCCTCTCGCTATGCTGCTTCTCCAATCGCACGCAGAATAAAGAAATATGAAGCACTTTACTAGCTAGCATTTTTGAATTGTTTTTTATAAGTCAATTTATAAGATGGTCTTGCTTTTATATTTTATATTCCTTTTTGTATTATGTATACATAAATCTGTTCTATGGATTGTATGCTGTGATATATATATCTATCTATATATATATAGATAGATATATATACAATATGTGATATAATATGTGATATGCATCTTGTGAAGATCTCATATATGAAACTTTGCTCCAGGCAATAACGTGATGAACTGAATTATTGTTCATAAATAGATATACAGTATATAGATCGTATATGACATTATCAGCATGTTTGATGGAAGCAATCATCACTGAGTGCACAAGAGCTGGTTAATGCGGTTTATAACAGGCCAGTAGCCATGCTTTAATAATAATAATTCTTTAAGGATAAGGCTGGTGATATTGGAAATTTTTTATTATTTTCAGCAAATCCTTTAAATAGAGCAAGACCATTGATTTCTTCAGCTTATATATGGCTCTCTGCTCCATATTCCTACATAAGACTTTTATCTTTAAAAACAGGTCACAAATATATTTTCATTTTTGAAAAAAGGCTAAACAATTTCCTAAAACAGCTGAGCACTGTTTTACCAAAGCTGCTCGAACAGGAGTAAATTGTGTATTTTTCGGGGACTTTTTACGAGTATTTACGGCAGCAGTACGGTGTTTGTGTGCACAATCAATACTTGTTAGTACGATTAATTCATTGCTTGGTCTTTTAATGGGATTTGTTGACAACAGGTAAAAGAAATGTAGAATATCACCAGACTTATCCTTTAAAACTCATGTAGTTTGTGTAAAAGGAGAGACCTATTTACATTGCAAGGACATCTCTCCATTGGACATTGACTAAAGAACACAGTAGACATTAAATCACAAGGCAAAGTGTACAAATATTATAGTGCCTTTGTGAGAGTATACCTTCAATCCATGCGGTTTCATTGAGCTCAGCTGGAACCTTACAGTATGTCAATAAAGGCATAACTTAACTCAACTCAGCTGTTGTTGTTTGACTGTAGGAGAGCATACTGTAAATTCAGACTATACAGGGCATACAGTATGTGCATAGTGCATTCATCCCTAGGAGTGTTGTGTTGTGTGGGATCTCAGCTGCATCTCCTCATCTGATTGCAGGGTTGTAGGTCTCAGGAAAGGTAAGGGGGTGGTGATGGTTTGTTGGGGGGTGTTGAGGGTCATTGTTCTGTAAATCTAGCATGTGAGGAGGGTCAGTGTGTAGTCGAGTCACTGTGGAGAAAAATGCTCGCTGTGTAGGCATCCCAGGTTGTTTCACGGCAGTCATCAAGTTTACACATTTAGTCATAAAGCCTTCATTATGTACAGTGCATAGACAAGTCTTTTTAAGTTAATCATCTATGGCTTTACTGTGCTACTTTTATCCCTGAAAATACTTTTGCATACTGATTAATATCTATTCTATTTAAATTTAAATACATTTCAGCATTATGATGGCTTTGTGATCTTATCTCATTGATGTTCAACTCATGTATGTGGAATGTTCTCGACTATCTGATATCCAAAGAAAACTTTCTTTGCCGATTTTTCATGCATTTTGCCAACTTGTGATTATTATCATGCTTGCTTTGGGGGATGTTTGGCTGAACCCTTGCTTTCCAAGTTTTATTCACATCATTGCCTTGGATTTTCGGTTTTTCATCACAACCTCTGTCCGCGGGGGGAACTGCTTTTGTCAAACAACACATTTACCACTTCATATTTGGTTTCAGGGGGAATTTGAACAGGGTATGATTGCTTGAGCTTTATTCCCCTGTTGCCTGATGGAAACCAACTAATCATTCATAGCTACCGTTTTTTAGACGTGGA
This sequence comes from Coreoperca whiteheadi, assembly GCA_011952105.1. NCBI lineage: Eukaryota > Metazoa > Chordata > Actinopteri > Centrarchiformes > Sinipercidae > Coreoperca > Coreoperca whiteheadi. The sequence goes on along the minus strand of CM022474.1, from coordinate 10,200,032 downwards.
GCAAGCCAAATTCAATTCAATTTGCTTCCTGTGCAGTGGGCTGGAATGTTCACTGTTGCATATTAATGAAAGCTGCTGACTTTACACTTTTAAAAAGTAAAGACTTAAAAAAACGAGCCAACTTATTTGCAATCGGGAAACCAGTACCAATCAAACTTACAGTTCATTTTGGTAAACGTGACTATCTGCAGTTCAGTGCTCCATCTAAAAAAGTGATCACTAATCTCCTTGTTGCATCTGTCACTTCATCTCACCTGTAACACCTGCATGTTATTTTCTCCTTCAGTGACAATGAGGACCATAAACCATTAAAAGGGAGCCGCACGCCGTCTAATGGGACAGTTAAGCGAGACGACAGTGACGACAGTTTAGTTGACTACGGGGAAGGAGGAGACGGACAGTTCAACGAGGATGGCTCGTTTATCGGCCAGTATAGTGGAAAGATTTCCTGCAGGGACACTGCTGAGGGCCACGAGAGCTCAGAGGCCCCATCCCCTATTAATGCCATGAACTCCTTGAACTCATTTGTGTAGCCAATCAGTCCTCACAGAACAGTAGGAGGTGCTGCTCAATCCCCACATCTCTCTTAGAGGGCTGTTCCAACACCGCATGGCTTTTATGATCGCATCCCCATCCCCAGCGCCACACATCAAATACAGACAACTCAACAAAGACATTTATGTTCTCCCTTGGAAATCTTTATGGAGATGCTTGGAAACCTGTGGCTCATTATATCTTATACAGTATTTAGGAGGAAGTAGCTCAACCAGACATTTGATTTTAACAGTGCATGAAATACCTGATATGACCTAAATCCATATATTAATTTTACACTTTGATATTAACAAGTGTTGCATTCTTACCACAAATCTCTTATGGACTATGCAGTGCTCGTCTGAACTATATTTGTTTTTGTTATTGGTTATTATATTATCTACTATGTTCAAATAGTAATCAGTGTCTACAGTAAATTACTATTATGTCATGTATTTTCCCCAACACAGAAGCTTGTACAGGAACCTGTATTTAATAATGTAATTCCCTCATGTATTTACAGTGCACAAGGCAGATCATGTACAGTGTATATATATATAAAGTGAACAATCCGTGAAATTAATTTTGGGAGCAGCGCACACAGCATGCTTGAGATTGCTGCATTGATACATCCTTATTTGTCACCACTCTGTTGAGTGATTCAACCCCAACTATGAAGGTTGGAAGCTGAAATGCTGCATGGCTTGTCATATGACCTCATAACCTTTGCCCTGCACGTAACCTCCTGTTATTGAGCTTGATCTGAAGGCCAGTGGGAAACGCTGAGGGTGTGACAGCTTGCCTCAGTCCCTGCAGTGCTCTTTCAGCAGGTAGTGCCTTTTCTTCAAAACGATTCAATTCTGAAGTCTATTTCCAGAGTTCAGTGACTGGAACAGAGACAGTAGTAGTAGTAGGACTGCAGAAGTCACATCCAAGGATGGATAAGATAAGCTTAAGAAGAGGATTCTGTGGAGGGAGGAATAATTAATATACTTCTGTCATCTTTTGTTTTAATGACACCTCCCATTGCCTTGAGACACAGGACTGGCTTTAATTCCTCCAAGAAGCTAAATGCACCCACATTGGATCAGACTAAAACATCGTTAAAACCATGTCTGGTGCATTTTCAAAGTCTGCAGTCATTATGTACAGTACCTGATTGTATTTCTGCAGTGTATGAATGTTTGGATGTGCGTGTGTGTGTGTGTGTGTGTGTGTGTGTGTGTGTGTGTGTATGCGGATACAGTACATTATTCAATTCCTATTAGGCAAAATTTGTTCACTTGTACTAACAAAACTTGAGGGCCTTTGGATGGGATCAAGATTTCTTTTCTCTTAACTTGCATCAAGTTTGTTTGTTTTTTAAAGACATGTAGGATATTTGTTGAATTTGTAAATACCTTAATTGATTGTACAGGGACAAGCAGCTTATAAGGCAGCCTAAGAGGCAATATTGTGCATGATATGGGTTAACCTGTTGATAGGACTGTATTAAATATAGAGTACTTGTAGAGAATATATACATATATTTTTTTTTCTTGCTGTGCACAGTGTACATTGTACTGTAACTAACTGGACAGAAAATTGCATATACATTTGAATTACGATTGTTTTCTGATTTGCTTGTCAGCGAGTTACATAACTTTGGTTTTGTACAACATGTAGGATATTGCAACAATATTATGTGATGCACAGAACTATATTATTCTGATTTGTATTGGTTCTACGCAGTCCCAATATACTGCCAAATTATGCATTTTTCTGACAGTATTGCAAATGGTTTTGTATTTAAGAAACAGATTTGTACTAACATACTTTGTTTGTCTGTATTTAAGTTTCTCCTTTTAGTGCAAGTATGAAATTTGAGCTATTGGAAATATAATGAATGAATAAAAAATTATCTGCTTCAATTTCTGTTTTCAGACTCTTCACTCAAAATGTCATTGCCCTCTCTCGAAATGAGTGATTCTCTGAATGGTGCTAGATGCAATGAGTCATAATAACCCTGTTATACATGCTTAGTCTTACATATTGTAACAAAAAATGATTTATTACATCACAGAAACTATATACCACCTAATAAAGATTATGTGTAGTTTTAGTATTCTACACTTTAGCCACAGAAATGAGATGGTGTGTCCATGGGCACGGATGCATGCTTGTGTGTAGTGGTGGAAGAACTAGACAGGTCCTTTATATCAGTAAAAGTATCAGTGCAATAATTTATAAATTACAAGTAAATCCAAAATCCTACTTAAGTAAATGCACAGAAGTGTCAGCTAAATGTACTTGAAATGAAAGTACTTGTGTGAATATTGGCCCCTCTGACTGACACATTATATATTAAGTTATTGTTCAAAATGAAGCATCAATACGTAAGCAGCATTTTGCTGTTGCAGGTGGTTGAGGTAAAGTTAGTTTCAACTTCTTTATATAGTTAGGGTAGTTTATTCCAGTGGTTTCCAACCTGGGTGTCACACCCCCTCCAAAGGGCCCTAATAAAAATGTTTTTTAAAGAATCCTTTTTGGGGCTTTTTTTACCTTTATTACATAGTGACAGTTGCAGAGCAAGACAGGAGAGACAGGAGAGAGAGAGGGGAAGCCATGCAGCACTCTGCAGGTGAGCTACCGAGGCGTCCCCGCAAGATAAATCTGTAGGGTAATGCGAAAAATTAGTGTTACACACATTTACTGTAATTTTTTTTGAGTATTCTCTAATCTTTTTAGAAGTTTTACTTCTTTGGGTGAAGACAATTCTTGAAATGAAACCATCTGAGAAGGTGAGAGTGAAAATCTCTCTTGGGTGGAACTGATAACAACTCACTGACATCTAAAATGTGACAAGTAGCCCCAACTAGACACTAACCAAAAAGGTAGAACCACTGGTTTAATCTTTAACAATTCATTGTACTTTATAAATGTATTATAGTTTTTAAGTTCAGTACTTGAGTAGATGTACTTCGTTACTTTCCACCTCTCTCTTTATACACCTCTGTGTGTGTTGGCATAGGACCAATACCATCTCCTGCTGCACATGCTTGGGATATACTCTATTTAGAGCGACATGGATGTGAAGGAAACAAACAAACATCCGATTTCAGCCCTCCAAAACATTATTGCAGGAGTAGGTAAGACCAATGTACAAATGCACATACCACCACGTACACCACACATATACACCTACATCCTCAAATATGTGCTGAACAGTCACACCACTCTGTACATGGAGCAGAAGCTGAGAGCTGTGTAAGTATGGATGCCTACACCTGCCTCAGTCTCCTTAGTGTGAAGCAGCTATAGAAAGGCCTTATGGAACACGACAGTTGGCCTCCATCTTTTTGGCGATCCCTTGTGGCACTTCCACTTCCATAACAGTCATATTGTCAGGGTAATAGCAAGAGAGCAGCCTGCCATCTGGTGCATTATCACACAGCAATGGTGTCAGGAAGCCGGGAAGTCTGGTATCTAGTGTCTTGGAAATACTTTCTCTCCCTCTGGCAAGGACTCTTTGCCTTCTGTTCATTCAGGTACGCTAATTCCTTTTCCTGGGTAAAAGTGTTTGGGGATATTTCACAGGATTGCTAGCAGTTAATAACAGCTGTGATTGAAAGCGGATTGCTGCTTTGCATATTTATGAATTGGGGTTGATGATTTTTTTTTCTTTCCAAATATGAAGCCAAAGATGAAGGATGAATGCATCAGCGCGAACTGCAGCTGCAGCTTATTTCAAGCAAAACAAATGACTCTCACACTCAGCAGCAATGATCTCAAACACCTGATGACCTTCAGACACAGGATGATGATTCATCATCATTTTTTTCATGTTTGACAGTTTTTCCCTCTTGACTTTACTGCCACCTAGTGATATGAGGCTATTACACCGATAGCTGAATTAAGCAACAGGCTTTCAAACACTGAATACTAAATGTCACGCAAGATACATGATTTGAACTCTCAATAAAATAGTTTATTGGCATTTTTTACAGGCATAAAATTTCAAAGAGACAACAATGAAAATATTTTATGTAGGTCCACAGCTGGACCATGCTATTAAAATATTGTATTCAAATCACAATATACTGAATAACCTTACATTTTAGCTGACAGTTTGTAAGCCTATGAATTTGTTTGGCCCTCTGTTGACATCCCTAGTCCTCAGTTACAACAGCTTCCTGTAAGAGGTTTAGCTATTTACTTTTCATGGCAACAGAGTCCCATTAGTGATCTGTCGAATGGTGATCATTGCTACCAAACAAGCAGCTGCCCCATTACCCTTCTGAACTCCACCCACCCCCCCTTCCTGCCACTCCACGCCCACCCCTCCCTCCATCCATCCTCTTATTTCTCATCCAATCCTCAGTGGATTTATTCAGTGTCGGCTGTTCGTCTGCCATAGCAGCCATTATCCATTCCCACCTCCTCCATGTCCAGCTCCTTGATTTACTGCTGGGCAGAAAGCCTGGTTTGAATTGATATGTAGCTGGTTTTTATGTCTACCTCCAGTCTGCTTTCAACGGGGAAAAAGATCATTACATAGTCTCATAGTCATGTTTCCACACAGCCTGGGAGCTTTAAAGTGCATCATTTGCGTCCCAGATGCTCAAGCGAAGGACGTGATCTTTCAGCGCCCACAAGCTTCCCAATAAGACATTATGCAGAATAAAGGATATCAAAGGCAGGTATTAGAAAAACACCATCATTTAGTTTCTGATATTTTTTAAGTGTGTGCCGAGCTTCAGGACGTCTGTTCCTTAGATGTAAGTGGCTGAGCCTTTTTGTCTGTATGTAAATTTGCCCTTTTCTGATGCTCTGAGAGCTGAGGAGGATAATTGTTTATGATTACTCTGTGACATTTCCATATGGCTGATGAACGGTTTTCCAACACACACACACACACACACACACACACACACACACACACATCTGTCAAGACCAAGCTGTTTGTAGCCTGAATGGTAGGTTTGGTATGGCTGAAATTCAAAATCCCAACTGTTGGAGGGAAATCACCCCTTCCAGTATAACGGTATAATTTCTTCTCTAGTGTTTCTATCAACCCATGTAGGCTGGAATGGGGGGGGGGGGGGGGATATGGTGGCATATATCTTGCACTCATGTTGGATGGATGCTACATAAAGTGAGAGTGCTTTGTTCCATTGATCTGACACTCTATCAAACCCCCTCCCCCTTTTTATCATGATAGCACCAGGATTATATCCCATTCCACACCCTGATTCCTATTCCCCATGCACCCCCCACCATGTCCCATGTGTATTTGGACTGGGTGGGGGGTTACCTTTGCATGAGCCCCTGTGGAGATCATCGGGGCTAAATCATGTTTACCCTCACCCCTCCTTCCTCGTCTTTCTCCTCCACATCCCTCCTCCCCCTCTGCCAGGCAGATAGATGACAGCCACCTATTCTTTCCTCCAGACAGCAGGGTGTTTGCTGTTCCTCTTATCCACCCCAGAGACCGGCCTTGTAACATTGTTATTCACCAGCAGGATCTATCTCTATTTGCACTGCCATGTTGTAAGAGGAACAAAAGTGTTTGTCTGAGGGTTGAATACACCTAGATCTTTGATAACCAGTGCAGAAAATAATATCCTTTTGGACCCTGTATTATGCTGCTCTATTTGAATGTCATGAATTTCCTCTGTGTTACTGAATCTCTTTGGCTTGGCTATTTTCTGCGGAGTGACATTTTTCTAATACACCCCCCCCCCGGGCTGAAGATAATGTCTTCTTTTTTGTGTGTATTAACAACAGTTGCCATCTCAAAGGAAACATTACTTTTTTGATGAAAGGTCTGAATAATAACAACAGCCTTAGGCAACAAAGCAACAACACTCAACTTGATATAGAGCTATAACCTTCAGGTAAAGTCAGTTTGTGATCACATTAAAAAGAACTTCTTTGATCTGTTCCCCCAAATTCATCCAAAGGGGTTAAGTCCTTCAATTAATTCTACCCTGCTCTTTTTCAAAGATTCTTGCATTATTTATGGGCCACTGCCACAGCCGATTATTATGTGCTGTGTGGTGTTTACATTCAAGATTTAAATCTAATCCCAGGCTATTGAGATGGTCTCATGTTTGGACTGACACAAGGGCAAGGCGTTGTAATTAGTAGAGGTGCCCTTCTGATTTCTGCCTGATCAAAAACAGGCTATCAGTTAACATGCAGGCTGCAGTCACTCTCCTCATCTACCCCCAGTGGTGTCTAGACATGCAAATAGATTTATCTGCTCATGTCTGACAACTCTGGCTCTGAAACTTTTGCTGCTGCCCAAAACTAATGGAATGAAATGTTGTTTGTGGTGCTCGAAGCACTACAAAATGCATTTAGAAGAAGTCTCTAGAAAAAATGTGATTCACAAACCTCACAATCAACTATACAGGGACTCTTTTTCTCTTAAAGTAGTTCCTAGCTTCAGCTGCTAAGTGCACACGTGCCACTCTGTTACGCAGTGTACAATTAAACAGTGAACAATCTAAATTAGCCTTTTGGGAGTGTTATATCTGGATATGCTTCAGGCTTTTCCTGTTAAAAACAACATTGTGTTGTGACTAATGGGAGGCCGATGTGTAGGCAGGAGATTGGTAGGGGGTGGGTTTGGGCAGCAGGAAACATAATGACCAGTCCCACCAGTTGTCCAACTGGTGGGCAGGTGAGGAATGGCAGGGAGGCAAAATCTGGCAACTGGCATCAGTAGAAGAATTAAATGAAACCATCACAGTTTTATAGAATAACAGGTGTTCTGTTCTTGTAATTCATGTGCATCAGTTATTCAGTCCAGGGGACCAAGGATGTGATTAAAGGGTAAAAAGTATTGTGTGGTTAAGCATTTAGGAACACAATTATTGATTTGTGGGCACAAGTTATATGTTAACTTGGGAAAACCAACTCTTAAGATATGTCATCATTTAAGATACCTGCATCACATGTTTGAAATTAATACTGAAGAAAAAAAACGTTGGATTCTATAATGAGCTTTTACTAACAGATGTTGAGGCTCTGTAGCTTGTTTTATCATTTTTTTCCTGCAGCGTTTAATTTACTTATTAACCACTACTAAAACTACTGCTAGACATGAATAATAAAGATAGCTAACGCTAGCTTGCTATCTTGCTAATATTAGCTAACTAATACTTTAATGTCAGCTAAGATAAGAAGCATAGCTTAGCCAACGGCTGACCTCGGTTGCTAATGTTAGCTAACACTCGCTATCACCAGTAAATTTCAGTATTTCAGGCGATTTAGCGTTAAGCAAATGCTAAATGGATTAACTTTATATGAAAATTATATGTGATTTTGATGCCACTGGGAGGCAGTGCTGATCAAAACAAACATTAACGTTACAATGCACCATAGCTTAAACTTTTTAAGAGAATGTTAATTTGATAAACCCGCCTTAAAATGTTCAAAATAAAACATAAACAGTCACTTTAATCTGTAATGGACTAAATGTTAAGCTGCTGTTTGAGCCAGTTAAACTCACACACTAGTTAATGCAAGGTTGCCTCATTTAATGTATTGCAATGTGTGTGGGCTGAGAGACGTTAAAGGTTTTCTAAGCATAACGCTAAACGTTTTTTAATCAGCCATCGTCATCTAACGTTACTGTGAGAACCCTTGTTGGAGCTCAGAAGGAACCCGGACGCCTCTGCCCCGTGGCCCCGCGGAACAAGCAGGTCTAGCGCCCCCCTAAGTTGACAGTCGTAACCCTTCATCCGACCCACGGGGACAGGACCGCTGCTCTGTCAGTTTCTTTCCCCGCTCTGGAGCGCCCGGCGATGCGGTGCTGAGCAGGTGTGAGCATCGTGAAGGACACACGGACGGACGCCTTTGCCCGCCACGGAAGGTAAGGACACGGGGAGCGCAGGGCAGATGTGGGGAAAACGGATTGCTTGACATTATTCCCAGGGAAGCCGGGCTCTGCATTTTGACAGCTGGGGGAACCAGTGTTGTTGACAACAGACCGAGTGCGGTGCGCGGATGGGATGGAGCTCATGCAGCCCTCCGCAATGCAGATTTGTTAGCGATGTGGGTACCAAGAAACTGCACTTAGCAATTTTTTTTGCTGTTGTTGTGTCGTAGTAACATATTCGGAGAGATACCGTGTGTGCAACATCTGACATATCGTGGCGTGGTGGGGATGATGTTGATCTGCTGCTTATCCTGGCATGCACTTCCCTCCCAAAAAATAGTCGATGCACAGAGCAGATGTAATGGTGTTGTGATGTGTTTCAGCGCCATATAGCACATCTGCTTTAAAGTAAGAAGTCTGAGTATTACATTTAGCCTTAATTAGACCACGCCGGAGGCCATAGCCTAATAGCGCCGCACATACCGATGATTCAAACTGCAGCCTGCCTTACAGCCAAGAGATTAGGAGGCACCCGACGACCGTAAACACTTTCATCTGGAGTGGAACTAAACCGCATGCCCTGGTGTTGGTGTCGCGATTGATTGAGGTATATTGTTCGGCTCTGTCATCTTCACTCGCAGGTTGAGCCGTAGTGCTTAGTAATGGCCCATTGCAGGGTGATTCTGTCGGGATGTCAGGTGCTGGAGAAGGTGTCATGGGCGCGTCCTGACTCACCAGTCTGGGCTTCAGCGGAGAGAAACCGTTCATGCTACGTGTTGCCAAACGGTCTAGGGACGTCCAGGAGTCCTAGAGAGATTTCAGAGGGGGTCTTTCAACATTTTTGCTACATAATGAAGAGTCCAATTTGCGTATTGGTTCACTCATTGGTGACATGGTGAAAAGGGATGATGGAGGTTTCAGTCACTGTGATTGTAATCTCACACAAGTCATGCAACTATGCACTGATTCATAGCGAATGACAAAAATTGCAGATGTGAATCTTTGAGTTTTAAAATATTACATTCTGCATCTAAGTGGGGGTCCCTGATAGGAAATTGTTAAGGAAGCATGCTCTCAGTTCATTAGCTGCTGTGACTGTGTACTTTCAGCTGGCCAACTGATGGATCTCTGACCACTCTCTGCTCCTGGGCACCGTACATCTAAATGTTTTTGACCCGCATTTTAATCTCGTCTTTATTTGCCATTCATTGCCACGCGTGAGCTTCTTCACTGTGCGTTTGTCCTGGCTGAATTGAAGCCATAAATGTGGCACAAAATGTCAGAGGGATTCCATGGCCGCCTGTCAGGTGGAGCACTTTATGAATCTTGTAAGCCTGACTGCTGCTAATGCATCCTGGGCTGTCCTGTGTACACCCTGAGGACAGACCTTCTCCTTCATACTAGGTAAATGAATTTACTCTGCTCAGAAGTAGGCTAACCTACTGCATGGCATCATCTTACATTTTTAGCCCCCCCCTGCTCTACAACGAAATATGTCACAATATAGAGTTTAGAATTTTGTAATAAGCTGTTCCCTGCCAGCACATTGGCTGCAGGGCCACAGTGGCTTTCCGAGTCTGCATGACGAGGACCTTTTTACATAACACAGTACCCTGCAAGATATGGCTGTTCTGTGATGCATTTCAAGGCCTCAGCCTCCATTAGTGTCATAGTCAAATGACTTAACTTCACCGTACACTTACTTCTCCTTTGGTTTGAAGCTTCAGTCACACACGTCTGTCATGTATTGAGGTAGATAGTCTAACCTCACCTGAGGCAGAAAATGGAGCTGTCTTTAACCTCTCCGTCTCTACTTCACTCCAGTCAGGATGTCACTTCTGAACATGAGTATGAAGGTGAGGGAGATTGCTTTTACTCATCTCGTGTATGCATTTTTTTTTACTGCAAATCTTTCCAGTGCATAGGTTTGTGTTATATTCAGCAAGACAATGATTTTTCCATTTCCCCATGTCCTTTAAAGATTCATGTCTTCAAGTGGCATGATTTTGGTGCTCAAAGCAGACCTTGGATGTTTGCCATCTGAGTATGAGCTAATTTTAGAGGCGTTTTTCGAGATTAGATTTGTTTCCAGATGTCCCTCTGAGCCCTGGGCGACGAATTCTTGGGCAAAGACTCAAAGCATTAGCTAAAGAGAAGAAGATGGATTTTGCGTGTGATTTGGAAAAGACAAAACTGATTGGCAGGGTTGGCATTTGGCAGCAACAGGGCTGGTTTGTTAGGCGCTGCCTGTTATGAATGCAGCGTCAGTCACGCTAGAGGGAATACGTCCTGTAAACTTGTTTCATTGTTAAAGTGAATGCACAAGGAGAGGATATAGCAGGGCGAGACAGACAACGCACATGAGCATTTTTGTGAAAAAACACACACACAAAAACACCAGCCTTTATTGCCGCAACTGTCTTCGCTGCCTGTACGAGTGCTTCTTCTCTGTCCTGCTGACAAAACACGCGATGTCCTCGTCTTAATGCTTCCTTTAGATTGCTCAGCAATTTACGCACTGGCGATCAATAGCGAGATCCACTAATGGTACGGCAGTGAGGTAGAGACATGACGTCTTCTGTGATTGCCTGGAGACAGACCTCTCCTCTGTTCATGCCTGAAGAGGAGAAAGGGCCTCAGTCCCCATCTGCCATCTTTGGCTGTCTGAATACAGTTTGCACTAGGCCTACCATTGATTCTCCCACTGTGGACTGCTCCCTGCTCTCTGCATGCATGTGACCCTATAGATCTTATGTGTAGAGGCTGAGCTAAGTGGGAAAACCTCATGAGCACAGTGCACATTCGTATCCCACTTGTTGATTATCCATCTACTTTGCGCATTGTCAGACTAAACTGCAAATGTAGTTAGTTATTTTGTTAGCCTTTCAGATAGTTAACAGTTTTGTTAATATCATCTTCTAAAATGGTGACACTTGTTTGCTTTGTAAAGCCAATAAGTAGAAAAAAGAGCCATGCAGGTTAGAGCTGAAATGATTAGACAAAAATAATCGATTAGTCGATTGACAGAAAAGTTGACCAAACAATTAATCTGGAAAATAACAGATGGGTTAATTGGTAATGAAAATAAATAATCCTTTGTTGCAGCCTTAATGCAGCTGCCAACATTAGTAGCTAGCTGTATCTTCTAAGCACCTTACATTGTTTTATATCTATAAGAGTTTCCTTTCATATCATTCACTTTGTTTTACTGAATAAGGTTATGTTGCCTGAGCCGATGTTCTATTTCTGGGATGACTGTTGCCTACTCGGATCTAATGATCTCGAACAGTTGCTCCCAGCACTTCAGGAGGCTAGTTACTTTTAATGCCAGACACCAAAAGAATGATTACTCAGCCACACGTGATTAAAGTTGTTTTAGTGTGTGTGGGCGTACATGCCTGTGACTACACGTGGCTCTTCTGCAGTCCATGATTTGTACCTGCCATATAATCAGAGTAAAATACAGCCAGCATTTTCTTTTTTTGATTTACACAAATGCAGCACAGCGCTGGAGCTCAAAATAGATTTATTTCATATCAAATGCTGTTTTTTGTGTATTTATAGCATTAAAGCACATGGAGAAATATGTTATAAATTTACTGACAAGGTAAAAAAAAAGGTTTTGTGGAAATGGCTTGGTTGTAAACACACAAAAAATCAAACTCCCCTCGCCATGATATAACTTAAAGTGTCTTTTATCTTAGAACATTGAATCTGTTCCCTTTCTCTTTATCAGTGTGATTTTGTTTGTGGATAAAGTGCTGAGCTTCCTCAGTGACTCACGTGGCTCCACTAGTTTGTCTCTCTGCCAAAGTGATGTCTCATTCAAAATCAGATTAGTCTATTAAGATATTGTGCACCGGACAAGCGGGTAGTGTTTCCGAAATTGCCTGGTATCTCCCTTGCCACTCAAGGGGGAAATAGCATGACATTGATCAATGTCATCAAAAGTGTTATCATGAAGCGGCTAGAAGTTTCATGTTCAGTGACAAGGATTTGTGAGTGGTATGTTGGGGCAACGGAAGAGTTCAGCTTTAAAGTTCAAATTTAAATAATACTGAGAAAAAATCATCAGGATTGATTCATGAAAGAGGTCACTGATGAACCAGGTAAATGATTGATTCACTGAATGGTGAATTTATTGGTTTACCGGCCATCTGTGTCTCTGATGATTTTAAATGTTGAGCGTAATTTGGTGACTTTAAGACATTATCTTGGCTACATTTAAGAGCAATTCAAATCTGTAACTAGGTTACATTTGACAAGATTTCACTTCTTTTCTCTGATTCGTCCCTCGGTTTTCTCTGATATATTTTTAGACTTTACAATCAAAGTAAATCTTTGGGGATTTGTGCACTCAATTACTAGGAGATTACAAATGTGTGCCCTTCGCCTGCTAATTTCTGTTAACAGCATGATCAGCCTTTTTAATTTTTTCAGATAATATTTGACTTCTTTCATAACAATGTCAGCAGACAAAATTGTTTGTTTGCTTATTAGCAGGGCAAACCTTATCGGGCTTCACTGGGATGCATTCAATTTCCACAGTAATATCAAGAGGTATTTGCTCATCAAATAGCTAATTGCATTTTGGTTGTTGTTAACCAGTACTAAAGGGGTTTTTATTTAATGATGATACGATGTAAAAGTGACAGCACTGCAAGGTTAACAGGTTCAAAGGACAGTTTTCCATAATTAAGTAGTCAATTTTAAGCATCTTAATGTGAATGGGTCTTAATTAAGCTACTCCTAAAAGTGTCAGATTAACTCTTGTGAATTAGTTTAACATTTCACTGAGCAGAAAAATTGTGTTACACACAGTGGACTGACTTCTCACATGGGAGTCTTGAGCCATCTGTTTTTGCACCTTCGTACATGCGGGCAGATACATTGTTTACAGGGCTGTTCAGAGGCTGTGCAGTCAGACAACACTATGTGCTATTTTGGTCCTGTAAGAGATGACTTTCAATTTCATGCAATATGAAAATCAGTGGAGTGTGTCTGATTTATTCCCTGGGATTTCAGCCATTGTTGCAATGTGGAAAACAAGTAAAATCCTCATCTGTTGAGAGACTTTTGTGGCATTACATAACATGTTGTGAAGTCCAGATCATAATGAATGACAGAGATTGTTTGTGAAGAAGAGATAGCTTTTGTATGGAGTAGAGGAGACGTTTTGGATGATGAAAGGTTGGAAAGGAATGAACACCTTTGTTGCTGGCAAAACCTTACCTACAAAAATGTATCCCCTCTGACATAATGACAGTAATGTATTCCATAATCTTCATATGAAAGCTAGTATTTAGCATCATTTTAAAGATTATATTACCTCTGTGTCCTTCATCATTGATATTCTCAGTAATGGGCTGCATTGTTTTGGACTGAATCCCATTTAATCTGTGTTTATCATGGGATTGGGAAAGTCTATTGTAGTTTCAAGCGCTTGCACTGTTATCTTATAGTGCCGGCCGGGGATAAAGAACAAGCCCGATGGTGCAGGGAACTGTCCAATTAGGTATGAAAGCGTCTTCCCCGCGTCTTACTCTTGGGGCCTTTGAGCAAGGCCTGTTGCTATGGCGCTGGGGGCATGTGTGGAAGACGAGAACACAACTTCATCTACATGCTAGTTCAGCAGTCAAGGCTCCCAAGCATAACCACATCCTCTGCTTATACAATTTCACATATACTGTATGTTATTTTTCCTTCCAACCCAGCATTGCCTCATAGTGATAATGCATGCTGTATATGGTTGACGGCTCAGCGCTGGTACTGTGATAGCATACTAAACTGGAGTCATGAACTCCCTACCAGTTGTGTGTTGAAAATAATGAAAGACTGAGGGCGTCACAGGGGATTCTTACACTAATCAAAAATGTCCTTGGTGAGAAGCACACTAGTTCTTTAGCTGGCTGACCCCTAGCCTTCTGTGGGAGGGACTGTGGGAGAAGTGTATGGATAGAAGGCTAATCGCGGAGAGAGTGCGAAGGCCTCCTGGCACGTGGAGCGAATACTGAGGAAGCCAAGCTCTTGGGAAGCATCATTATATGTTTAGGGGTCCTGTTTTCCCTTTCTCTGGACAGCTGGACAGCTAAATTGTTTGTGGATCAATAGTTTAGCTTCCTACTGGCTCTACAGAATGAGTGAAGTGCATTTAAACCCAAGAAATCCCATTACGCTTGGCAGAGATGGGAAGCATAGCACTAGGGGCCTCAGCAAGTGCTATTGCTATGCCCATTATTCAATCTCCCTGTTTGTTTACCTGCAGTGCTTCTGCTGAGACCACCCATACTCATTTTATGCTCATGTCATCTAATTTGTTTCGATTGCTGTTGTCTTTGCTACACAGTGTTATCCATAAATAGCCGATGATATTTCCATTGTTAATATTTTTTAAATAAATGCTGTATGCACTGTATTTTTAAATCATTCATAGGATGCTGTCATTTCCGGGACACTGCATATCACTGAAAGATCTTCACTAGCAGGATCGATCGAAAGTCATGAGGTTGAGTTGTGCTCTGCTACAGACCTGCTGATTGTATATTAATGCTGCTTATCATGACCGGAGCCTGGGTGCAGCCTGTCTGTATTGATTCAACGCTTATTTAAAATGCCTGTTGTTTTTCAGCTCAGCTCTTTCTAAACGTCAGAGAGAGAAAAAGGGGTAGAGAGAAGAAAGGGGTGTTCAAGGATATGATGAGAAAACAGAGAAGAACAAAACATTTGGAGCGCTCCCTTCATTCCTCGGATCAGTGTAACCAGAAATAAAAGCTGTGGCTGGTGCAGGCTCTGGGCTGTGTGCCGCCGCTGTCCTCTCCTGGCTCTCTTGCTGTGCTGCCGGTGTATTTGTGTTTCGCTGGTCAGCCTCCGAGCTCCTGGGCCCAAGGCTGCATCTCTAGATGAAGAGCCCATTGATGTGGGCATCATTAGCATTCGGTGTAGGCGAGTGCGACAAACAGGTTGGTTTTCCGTTTCACACTAACAAACCTGTTCTCTCTGGATCCTCTCAAAGGGCCTCAAATCAACCCTCTTGTTGCATAGCTAATGAGTGTGGATGAAAGAGGTCAAAGAATGCTTATGTAGCGCTCTTCAGACCAGGCAGTGTACTCTTTGTATAAGGTCTCGGCCTGCCAACTGCCACGTCAGGGCAACGCTTTTTAGCTGGCGTGACAGTGTCACATCTGGCTCACAAACTCACAAGGTGATGTAACCCCCTGCGTCATGTTTTCTGGAAGTGCTAGTGGGACAATACACCCGCACTATTAGCTTCCGACAAACTACCCTAAATTGTCCCTGAACAAAAGTTGTTCTTTTCGTTTGGCATATCATTATTTAGCTCTGAACCAAGCATTCTGAGGGAATCTGGCTGACTTATGCATAAGACTTGTGCACTAATTATGCTGCAGATTCTTTTCCTTGGCTTGGTTTGTAGCTGCAGGAGCTTCTGTTGCAATCTGCTAATTCATGCTGCTGACATTATTCTCACAGTTTTACTTAGTAACAGTAAATTGCCCCTGAAACGATATAATATTACCCCATGAAAAATTACACATGCAATCTTGGTCTTCACCATTTCTGTGTTTTAATTATCATGAGTCAGGCTACTGCTTGAGCAAGTCATCCTGATGCCGAGAGAGAGAGAGAGAGAGAGAGAGAGAGAGAGGCCGAGGGAGAGAAGGAGGGAAAGGAAGGGAAGGGGAAGCCAGCTTCCTAATTACAGATGTTTTTTTTCAACCACTGGACATTTCAGCCTTACTGTAGAGTAATTTATAAAACAAGAATTTTATACGGACAGTAAACAGACAGATAATGAAGATGTGAGTGAAGATACCACCCTCATCATTCTCATTACTGGCTGTCTAGACTGAAGGAGGTGCAATCACAACATCAATTCCCTGCCTGACTAAAAATATCTCTCACATTATTCCATGGAAAAAATACGCCATGCATGCATATTAATAAGAGTATTTGTTCAGAGTTCAGTAGGGCATGGCGGTGGACAGCTTCCATGCTGTAAGAGCAGGCCTCGTGGTGAATTGTGTCAGTAGCATACAGCGGGCAGTGTCACTGATTGGCTTATTCATGAGGAAGGTGTAATGGCAGTGAGTGAAGGAAAGGGCATCCAGAGGTGAATCTGACTGGTAGAAAGAGCACTAAATCCTTTTTCTATGCTCTTTTGACACACGCACACACACACACACACACACACACACACACACACACACATGCCTTTGCAGTACTCTGACTCTTATCTGCAACACTCAGCTCCAGTCATGCTGCACAAACAGGGCCACAGTGTGTGGAGGACAGACTGAGCGAAGGGCACAGCTTCACAGTCAGGCAAGCGCACATACACCCACCTACACACACTCACAAACACACACACATATGCACTATGGATAGAAAGAGGAGGGGTTGTACTTTTCTTCATTCCTCTGCAACAGAGGACAACAAGACAAAGCAAAACACTGCTCTTCTATATGACTGAAGGGGGATGGAAACTACTCTATGTTTAGAGAGACTGCTGGAGCACTTAATGTTATTCACGTTGACCCATGACCAACCAGATTATGATTTTGACTCCAGTACAATGAAATGAAAAGGTTGCAAAAATAAAATGCCTGCAACTAACTGTATATATTAGGCATCAATCTACATAATGATGAATCACATTTCCCACAAAGGTTTTTCAAACAAAACACAAACTCAGAATAAATAAGAAATCGTTAATGCACTTTTTATTAAAGGAATAGTTTGACATTTTAGGAAGTACTCTTATTTGCTTACTTGAGGAGAGCTAGAGGCGATAACACTCTTATGTCTGCCCGTTAAATATGAAGCTGGAGCCAGGTAGACAGGTAGGTTAGCTTAGCTTAGCATAAAGACTGGAAACGGGGAAACATCGCTAGCATCGCTCTGTCCTAGTTCTATCTTTCCAGTTCAATAATATCACCTTTTTGGCAATGGTTAATGCTGATAATATGAATGGTTTGAGATCTTTGGGAGTATGTAAAGTAGAGACATCACCGAGAAATGCAATGATGGGACATAAGAGGATGCTGAGGCCAAGAATATCAGATAGCCTGCTCACAACCTCCGACCAGAAGTTTTGAAAGTATGGGCAGAGCCAGAGGGCATGAGGGCAATCATCAGTTGTGGTCGGACAATGTGTGTTACTTTGGCTGATGCCCATACAGTAGAGTTTGTAAGTAGTAATGTGGGTTCTATGAAGAACTTTATATTGTATTAGTTGGGTTTTGGAGTTGCATAGAAAATGTATCATTAAATATTTTTGGCTAATTGAAATAAGCTGGAAGCAGATACGAAAAGTCTCCTTACCTATTTAGCTTTCTTGCTGCTACTGAAGGGAAAACAAGCTCGATTGGAAATGCTGTAAACCATGTGGCTGCGTGGGTTGTTAGCTGAGCTGTATCGTTATCAGTTTAGTTGGACTGTGCGCAAACAGCTTTATAACAGTGAAGAGATGATTTCCTTATGTAAAGTGATAATCTTGAGATCTGAATACCACAAAGCTCCCACACATCTGAACGTCCTTACGCTGACACAGCCAAATAATGCCACGGTGTACCAGTTTTGTGTTTGAAGATTTCAGTTTTTGAAGAGACACATTAGCCTAATCTTTGTTGCAGAATCATCTACACAGTCGGTTGATCATGGTTTGGCATTGTGGTCTAAGCACTCTTTTTCAATACATCTCCGTCTATGTTGTTTAAGTGGGCACCTGTTCTGCATTATGGGCCATGATCACATGGTGTGACTTGGCCAAGAGGCACCAGATGACTCAGGTCTTTGCCCAGGCTGTGCTCATTGTCATTCGGCACACACACTGCTTTCCAACAGGCCGTCTGACTGTGGCCATGTGCTCCGCAGTAAACACAGGTGACTGGGTCTGTTGACATGGACACTTTGTCCCGGACATGAATGTATATGATGGTGGAGGGCCTGGTCCAGAAGTGTTTGTACTCTTTACAAATATCCCTGCTTGCCACAGTAAATCGGATAATGTGTTCACATGCCGTAATATAGCAGCAAATATTATCTTGTCCCAGCTGTCATACTCAGGTTTCTGGCAATTTGAATATGATCTCATGCTGACTTTTTTAAATAGTATACGAGGCTTTTCAAGGAAGGAATACTTTAGTGTCAAGTAACAGGGGAATATTATTTTACACATAAATGCACCCATTGAGAGAGACAATGGAGCTTGCAGGGGCACAAGTAGTGGAGGAAGACTTCCTGATGGGTAGGCATGAATATGCATGGCGCTGCTTAAAAGCACTGGCACAGCCTAATAAAGTATGGCAGTCAATGGATTCACAGAGCAGGCTTTGTCTCGTGTACTTTAAACTCTGGAGGAGGTGTCTGAGCCTCGCGTTTGAACTGTTCAGCCCTAAAGTGCCACTACAGTAATCTCAGAAAGAGAAATCTCTAATCTTGCTTAAGAAAATCTTTAAATCTTATGAATGCAATATCACATGAGGAGCCGTATTTTATGTTAATTATGTTTCCTCACTCACTACTTAATTACTTATTTATCAGTGAGATCGCAGGGTTGTTTACATTCCCCGTACCCAACTTGGAATTATGATATTTCATTTGGGATTCATTGAGTTTGAGTTAGTTAATGAATCTGTAAGTGCTTAGTTACCAAAGTAAACAACTCAGCATGTCTCTGGTGTACTAGAGATCTTTTTAAAGGCCTGTTATTCTGTTCTCCCAAACGTCATGTTGTGGTCCAGACGTATTCTAGACAGCCACCAACGCTGTTCAGAGACTAAGTGGCAGGGGATTTGTTTCTCTCCTTCTCATTTCCTGGAATAATCTGTCATCCATCCACATCTGTCTTGGAGAGAAATGTGGAAATAGGAAATATTAGAAAGAAAGAAATATCTGCAGAGCTTGCTATCAAGTTCTGAAAGCTGCCAATTGCGCAATGCTGCCCTTGGCAATAGGGCTGCTATTGCATCAAAGCTACAGCGGCATTGGGATTTAATGGCTTCACCAAATTAAATTATCATTCCCAAAGCTTCAGCACGTCCAGTGCATGCACCAGTCTGCTGCCCCTGTCTGCCTTTGCCACGCTTCTGTTTTCATCCGTTCTTCTGCACTCTGACTGTATGTAGCTGTGAGGTTTGACATACTGTAAGAATGTGAGTGGAGTGGCCAGGTTTCCCCACAGTGACAGATTCTGCTGAGAAAAAGAAAAAAAAAGAAACAGATCTAGCTGTTGTGCAGATCCAGACACTTTGTGCTTGTACAAACCCACTGCTTATTGGGCAGGAAACCTAGGACATAAGAATGTAAAAATAGGCCTATACTAATTTATATTTGAGCAGTTGAAATATGGGGACCGTAGTGTAATTACTGTCAACAAACAAGACCAATAAAAAAACTCTTGTAGATTGCCTCATAGCACAAAAGGAGATTTCTTTAGGACATAAGGGTCTGTGCAAACAGAGAGTCTCTTATAATGGTGAATAAAAAGGCAAATGGCAAAACAATGTCCAGGGTGTTTTCCTGTTCAGTAAAGTGGAAAGTATACAAAAATACAGAAATACAACATCCTTACCCTCAAAGTGGGATGTGTCTTTGTGAGAAACTGTGGGAAACATGAGCACTAACAACAGCACTGGAATCAAGGCTTCTTCTGGAATCCCCCTAATCATGGTGTTGACTGATCGCAGCAGTGATACCATGGTATCAGTACCGTATTAACCCATCAATACTGTGCGATTGTTTAAGCCTCTCTGACTCAGATTTACCTGAGCTGTACTGATAGACATCGATTTAATGCCTGATGGATTCCATTTCTCAGATACTGCTCTGTGTATGCTAACGCATAAGTGAATTGATTAATAAATGTCAATGATTCGCTGGTGTCATGCCCACATCGACAAAGATGTTGCTGTATCTTTTGCAGTGAAAAGCATCTTGTTTGGCCTGTGACCATCCCTGACTTAGATTGTGTCTCAATGGTCATTATATTGTCATGTGCTTGGAGGGTACTTTTTCCTTTCTGCCATTTTAAAATCAGTATTGCTGGTGGACAAAAGGTCCACTCAAGTGTGTTGAGGCGAGGAAACACCGGACTCTTCAGCTGACTTACAGTGCAGTGCACACATACTACTTATTCACACACACGCACACACTCCCACATACTCACTCTTGAGTTGAAGCTGAAGGAAAATGCAGAAATTAAGCAGTGTGTGGAAGAGAGGATTGTTTGGTTTGACTGTGTGTCAAACCACTGCGGAGGAAGGTAAAGATTCCGTATTATATAACATACACTAGCTCTGTTTCTGCTAATAGCCCCCACTTTAAGGCTCCAATGAAATATTCTCACCTGCAGTTTGTTCAAACAGTCTGGTGAGCAGACGTGGATAATGAAGACAGAATAGCCCAGAGGTGAGATGTTGCTTATAAAGAGGAAAAGGAGGAAAAGAGAGTGGGCAGTCAGATGGTGTTGAACACTGTTTTCCGCGATTAGGCTTAATGCTTTGATGTACAGTAATAATTAACAGACAGCCTGATGGTCAGTGTTCAGTTTCCCACTTTGTTGTTAGAGGGAAAGAGATCATGTTTATTTATATTTGAGCATGTCTGCATTTGAGTGCTTTGCAAAGAGAGAGGGAGAGAGTGTCAAATCTCCAGGACAGTGGGAGACACAAACATGGGACCTTGCTTCTGTGCTGTGACCTTGTTTGCTAATTAAGTGTCAGACCTATTTTTCCCACTCGAAAAAAAAAGAAGCTGATATCTTTGGGCATAGATTGCCAGAAGGCGATGGACACAGTCATTTTGCCACCGATGGCTGGCTCCTCAGGGTCTCTGTCTTTGTGTGTGGGTGTGTGTGTATGTGAATAAAAGTCAGGGATATCATTAGAGATGCTACTGTATGGGTAGTCCTTTCTCATGAATACTGCATAAAGCTGTGAACATAGATGTAACAACACAGTATAATGCTGCAAGCAAGTCACTGTTACTGTCACAAGTATCGGCTCCAGTGATCTGCTTCATACAGGCCCAGTTTAGCTCAATCTGAATCCTTACACAAATAGTAGATTTGTCACATGGAAGACAGCTCAGAAGTAGAGTTGGGCACTAAATCAATATTGTGATATAAGATTCAGTATAGCCTGAGATTTGGTTATCATGATATTGAGTTATGTCTATATTGAGCTTATTGGAGTGTCCTAACTAAAAAATGTCAACAGTGAATTATTCTGCTTGTTTGCACATCATAATCACCTTTAAAGCTGAATCAGTTAGTCAATGTATTGATTAGCTGATCAATAGAAAATTAATCTGCAACTTTTTATAACAGTTTAAGTCATTTTTTAAGCAAAAATGTACTGGCTTCAGGTTTTCAAATGTCAGTATTTTCTGTCCTGCGATATTAAATTTAATAGTTTATATAGTATGTAAGCAGAAAACAAGAGATTTGGATATATCAACTTGGGCTGATAGGAATTGTGATTCATTCACACATACGGACCAAAAAATGTGTTGACTGAGAAATTAATCAAAAGATTAATCAATTATTAATAATAATAATCGCCAGTTTTTCGGCCCTATTCACAGTTTCCTTAAGCACTAATAGTGACCCCCATGTTATATCATTATAAATATTGATAATATGTATAGAATGTTGATTTATTGTATGTATGTATTGTAATATTTATATTGAGGTATTTGTTTTAAAATATCATAATATTTATGATTGCAAATACTGACTAATGCTAATTCCTATCTGGTTATTGTATCTATAAATGGTTTCTCAGTTGAATTCCAGAAAACGTACTATATCGCTGAATATATTGCTGTTGGGGATATAAAAATACAGTTAGCGTGGTACAAAATCTATATAGCTGACCTCTACTCATACAATCGAACTATTATTAGAGAAATATAGTTTAAAAAGAGATTATGTTATTTCGTTCCATTAATGTCACTCTACCATTGCCTTTATATCACATTCTAGGTTAATCATACTGGCTTGAAAAGTTGTTTTCTTGACATGTTTCCTCTTGTCTCTTTGCTTCTAGATGCTCACTTTACATTGTATGTGTTTTGTTCAGAAAGCATGAAAAATGCCCTATTTAATGATGCCCTCCCATTTTCCTCAAGATGCAATGCCTCTTGAAGCACTGTGAACAAGTCACTGACCCTTCCTCTAAAGGCTCGTGACTCCATAGAAGGCGCTGCTTTAAGTGAACAACAGATTTAACTTCAGATGTCTGGTTTATCCCTATGGTACAAAACATTGTTACAAGCTAATGCTGCAGGGCACAAGTGATTGTTTGCCCAGTCCTAAAAAGAGCAGCATTATGAGTGTGACACATATCAGTCACTTGAATGCCAATGTTGACCTATATATGAAGGCCTGGGTCAAAGGAGGGGCATGCGAACCACAGCATAGGGCAGATATCTAGTCTAAAGAGCCTTATGTAGCACCCAGTGACACGACATGCGTCAGACTGTGGCACACGCAGATAGCCAAGAGGAGACAGGATTTATGTGTTACCTTGGCAAATTCTTCGAGCTGAAACAAACGTGTGTTTTTTCTGTGTTTATTGTTGTGTAATGGAGGCCACTGCCGTCTGGATATAAATGACACGTGTGAAAACCGTCACACATTTACTAGAGACTCCCCATCCTCTCTTATTCCCTATCCTCTCTCTTGCTCAGTCTTGCTCTTACTCTCCTTTTTTCCTCACATAAATACTTGCAGATACGCATCCAGATTGGATGATTTCCAATTCTTAATCGATGAATCCATTTGCTAATTGGATTCGTACGCATGTTATGTTGGATAGGACAGACAGTAGACGACCGGAGAAGATGAACTGACTCCCCAAAGAGGGGAGGGAAGGATGCAGAAAACTCTAGTGTGACTCTAACCCTTATTATCTTTGCCTTGATGACTCCTCTGGTGCAGGAATCAATACAGCCTGACTGGCTCCAGGGGCACAGGGCCCACTACAGGAAGCAGATATCTCCAAACTATCCATTATGGATGAGAGGAGGAGTGTAAGGATGGAAAATAAGAGGAGGAGAAAGAATGGAAGACATGGCCAGGGGAGAGGGATAAGAGGCTGGAAATACAGGAAGGAAGGATGACAAGAATGGGAAGTGAAGATGGGAGCAAGAGTTGATCAACAAGAATTGTGTGAGTGTATGAGTGGAGGAGGAAGAAGAGATGACGGTGAAGATTGCAGCAGGGCAGTGAGCCTTGCAGCTGTTTGTTTTTGTTGTTGTAGCTCCGCTGCCTCACTGTGGCTGCTTCCTGCTGTTCCTCCAGTCTGGTTCTAATGTGTGTTTCCAGCTAAGGGAACGGACGCAGCCCTCACAGTGAAAATTAAATTGTCTTCTTCCCTCCCTCCCACAGTTTGTTATCACCCCTGCAACTTTGCAGCAACATTTTTTGTATTGCTTCCTCTCTTTGCAGCCGCATCCTTCCCATGGTACATACTGTAGTCTACTAATCTTTCCTTGCTGTAGTAATTTCTTCCTCCCCACTGGGGCTACCATGCTTTCTGACCATACCCTGTTATCACTCTCCCTCTCTCTGTAAAACAGGCATATGCAACCCCAACCCCCTCCTCGCTCTCTCATGCTCTCTTTCCTCCTCCTCCACTGTGATGTGAGGTCACAGCTGGGGAGACCTATGATTTGACAGCTAAATGTTTATGTGAGGCTGCATTTGTGTGTGTGTGTGTGTGTGTGTGTGTGTGTGTGAGATGGAGGGGGCTTCTGTGCCGCTGAGTGCCTGTGATAGAAGAAGGCAGGATGCCATGACAGCGGTTGCTAACCAGCACTAGCAGACTAGCAGTTCATCCTGAGGCATACTGTGGTAGGGAGATATACAGCTGGCTACATCACTGCTGCCAACTCCACGCTAACAGGACTGTAACTACAGGCGTGTTGGGGTGCGCCTGCTATATGCACCTCAGGGCTGTGTGCTCAGGAACAGAGGTGGGTGGCAGAGTGGGCTCACTGTTTGGTTTGTGTTTGTGCTGTGTGGAGGAGCCAGAGCAGTGCAGAGAAGTTTACTTGCTTCTCTTGGGGTATTGTAAAGTGTGCGTCTGTGTGTGCGTGTGTGTGTGTGTGTGTGTGTGTGTGTGTGTGTGTGTATACTGTATGTGTGTTCTCCAGCACAGCTCAACTCTGCTGGCTCCGTGGTTCTGTCCTCTGCGGAGGGAATAGCTCATTATCTGCCTCTCAGAATGAAGCATCCTACCTCAACGCTGCAGTGCTGCTGCACACTCAAAGGACGAACCTTTTGAAGCATCATGTGGTTATTGCACATGTGCCTGTTAGTTTGTAGGTTGTTATATATATAAAGGGGTGGTGGGTATCACAGTATCTGTGTCTCTGTTGTTGTGTTATGTCCTCTTCTGTGTGTGTGTGCGTGTCTGTAAGTGCATCATGTCTTGTCAGTCATGTCATGTTTACATTTTTCTTACTCGAAGCACGTTTGAGCCACCAAGGCAGCCGTTCATTAAATATTCATTGCTTATTTTCATTCTTATTATAATCTTTTTACTACTGAATCACGTGTCACATGTACAGCGTGTGATTTATTCATATCTAGCCTCTGAGGCATTTGTCCTATATGCCCAGTGTCGCCTATTAGGGCAAATAGTAGTCTATCTTTATCACCATGTATAATGTTTTGCCCTATATGTGCATTGTTCATCCATGTATGTTGCGTTTGTAGGCCTTAAGTGTTTGAACAGTGTTGGAAATGTCGCTTGTGGTGAGTGTTTTTCCAGCTCAGAAGCTGCTTCACAACACATGCTGTGAGTCTCTATGACCTTTATGTAATGACTTCTATGCATGGTTTTATGTCATATGGGCTTATACCATAACAGCAGCACAACATGTTCCCCCTTACCCTCAGAATTCAGGCTCTCTCTCTCTCTCTCTCTCTCTCTCTCTCTCTCTCTGTATGCTTTGAGAAATTGTTGTGAGAATCAACCCTGCATATACAGAATCAAAATCTGATGGCAGTTTTGGGGATGTTTAAATGTGTCACCAAGTCACTGTCAATCAAGTCTGATCAAAACACACACACTCAGTCCTGATGAAGCAGATTAGCTGAGTTTTTGACTGTTAAACTCTTAATAAGTCATAACCAGGGACTTTTAAGCTTTGAAACTTTAACTTTGATTGTAGCTGATTAAGTTATCAATATTTCATGTCATAGAAAAATACTTATACCAAGTTCATGGGCTTTAGCAGCTGGTTCATTCATTAATTATTATTTAATTTATTATCAGTAATCACAATGAATTAAATAATAATTAATTAATGATTTCGCTCTCCTATCAAGTAATCAGAGTAATCCGATTGAGCTGTACTCCCTACCTCATTCCCCAGCTGACATACAAAAAAAAGCACCTGCAATGAAAGCTGAACGCCTTTCAAAGTACCTTCATTCACCCAAACCTCTTAGCACTACTCATATTAACATGAACACAAAAGCTCTTTTGGGCAGGTTGGGCCCAATTGGGCTCTTCTCCTAAGTCACAGGTTGTCCAGCTTGTTCTGCTTCTATTCTCTTCGACTGACTCATTGAGTAACAATAAAAAGCTTGGAAGAAGGGTCAGATCTGGGCAATCAGGGGCAATTTACTTTGGCTTAAACTCAAGCCTTTGAGAGACTGTAGTCGTGTCCTATTATCGGTCAACCATAAACAGCAGCAGTAAAGGCCTATTAACATTATTTAAGAATACATTCTGATTCATTGACCTGTTCTTAACCTGAGGAGACAGTTCACTACAAATTTAGCCGGATAGAGTTGATGACACAAACATATCGCTTCTTACTCAGATGCCTAGACATCTAAATGCACCAACTCAGAGCTAAGGAAACACAAGAGGGTGTTTTTTTTTTAATACAATCAGTTTTAAAATCAGTTTTAAACATGGTACATAACTGTATGTGAAAGGGAAAGAAGGCACATGAAAAGATAGACTGTAGACTCCCAAATCTCTGTAGAAAGTATGTTTGAGTACAGGGAATGCATCATAAGAGCTATGAACAGTGTCAGTGAATAAGTATTTCTGGTCTTCCTTTCATGCATTCAGTCTCCTCATTATACTGCTGACATGCAACACCACATCAAATGTGATCACTGGGAGTGGAAACAAGGACACATCAGATCATAGACAGCCAAAAGACTTACCACAAATGAGGCTAACATGCCTTCCAGCAGTGTTAAATAGTTTAACCTAGTCTATGTTATCAACAGATCTAGTTTGAACAGTATTTGCAGTTAATTCTTAAACTTTGTTTTAAACAGAATTTAATTATTTACTAGTTTACTCAGTTAGATGCACGATCACTCAGCTGCTGATCATAACTTGCTGATATATTCTCTAAATAGATAATTGATAAATAGGCAGATGATTTTTAATTTTACTGCTTATGATCACAAATTACAGCCAGTTTAATATATTGAATAGAAAGCCAAGTTGGCAATGGAAAACTCCTCATGTGCATCAAGTGGGATATTGAAATTTTACTGTTTGTGCTTTCTGTGCACTTTTTCACAGCGCACCGTTTGTTATTTTTGTTAATTTATTTGTTTCTGGAGCAATTGCTGTATGGGTATTGCGCATTAGGTGGAGGTGAGTATGGCAATTTTTGTATTTATATTTTGTAATGGGTAAAGACGGAGATTTCAGCACATCTTGGCTGTATTTCTGATGAGATTGTATGCTGGTATTTAATTATGGAGTGTACATTCCTTGTATGACTGCATTCAGTCTGCTTTGTATTAAGTACGTTCTTGTACCCCCAGCAAACTCGATGGGAAAATTAAAAACAAATTTTGTCCCAACTAAAATTGGTCACAAAACAGAAGAGAATATGAGAAAAATGCAGCACATGCCACTTAGAAAATGCTAACTTTATTATTAGTCTGAGAATCTAATCAGTCCTTCCCTAATTTAAAATGCAGACAAAATATGTCAATGGTGAGAGACAAATACATTTTGATCCCGTTTGAATTCTGCCATGAAATACACATGATGTTTGCCAATTCAAAAGATAATTTTTCAAGTCAAGAAAGTCACAGTTTGTCATAGGTTTGCCATAGTAGCATTTAGTTTTGTGTGAAACCGCTCAGTGAACTACATCTCTCTCTCATAGGGAGGGACTTCGCCTCTCTATTGATGTTCATTTAGCTGTCAATTGCAGACTTTCCAATAATAAAGCAAAGCCTGCCCATCTGGTAGCCCAAATCATAAATATCCATGAACAATATCAAACTGAAACAAACACCAACAGTTAACTGCAAATGTTAAATGCTTTTGTCTGTTGTGGTCTGAGTGACATTGTGAAACAGCACAAACTGTATTCACCCACTCTGAATGTGCTGCAGCTCTGTAACATAGACAGAAGGGAGGAAATGATCCTCTTTTATTCCTGTCAGCGGTGGGATTGTGCTGAGTCAGAAGTCTTGGGTAAATCACAATGGAAGAAATAAAACCAGAGCAATGAAACCAGCCAGACACAAGCCTTTTGCTCTGCTACTGCACTCTGTGCCCTCCTCTGCATGCTGTATGCATCTGAGAGACTTGCATAGGTTTTGATTAGCAAGGGAGCTCATGGTTTAGGAATAGTAGTAGAGTGCTTGCTAAAAGGAAGAAATAGTTCTTTGTTTCTTTGCACACTTCTCATGACCCTTTAGTGTCCTGTTTGGCTGATCTAAATGGAAGCCATTAGATTGGATTTGGTCCCAAACTGCATCTGTAGCTCTCTTCACCTGATCCATTAGTTTTAATGACTTGATGGTCAAGTGCAGACATTTGTAGATTCCAGATGTAATTTGGTACATTTGAGTACAAATGCAATGACTTTATCTGCTTTCAGCACTAAAACACACTGCTCTTGGCACTTGCTCTCCATAATCCCTTTTTATTTCTGGAATCACTTATGTAAGTTGACTGACCCACTAAGTTAATGTTACTTACAGCTTTAGATAATACTAGAGGATCTTCTTTTTAATGTAGTTTTTAATTCTAATTAAAAACCCTGACTTAATTCAAGGCTGTAGGAGTGATTCAAGATCAATTAAGATGCATTTCCTCCCTTAGAGCGTCAGCTGGACATAAGTTACCCAGTAAGATAGAGTATCTGGAAAGGGTATCTGGAAAGATTTGGCACCTCTGCATGATTAAACACCATGAAATCCAATCATTTTTATCAAAGAATTGCTCTGTCTTGTTGTCCCAGCACAAAGGCTTTTTTGTTTCTTTTTAGCCTGATCACAATTTATCATGTTGTCAGATGTGGCTGGGCGGGGCAGGCAATACCAAACATATGCTAAAAATGCTGCCGTACTGTATGTAGTAATACAGACCTAAAGCTTACTGAAACTCAGCCAAATTTGTTGTGTGGGCCATACAAGGCTCCAAATCTCCTAAATCTGCTTTACTGTCCCCTCTAATAAATCCCTGCAACACTCAGCATTTTCTAAGTTAATGCAACCCAAAGGTACTATGTGAGAAATTGTATAATGGTGGCTGCCTCCTGTTCCCAGAAGAGAGCAGACACCACTTAAACCTCATATTACCGCACAGGCCGAGTATATAACTCACAACAACTGGGAGCAACTGAATTATATATCATTGCCCTTGAGTAGCTCCACTGGCGAGGTTCGGGGTTCATTCTCTTGTTTAATCGCTCTTGAGTAGCAACTTTTCTTTCCCCTCCAGAAAGTTGTTGTTAGGACCATTCAGTCAGAAAGTAAGCTCTCTAAACTTTTGAAAACTTACTTGGTCAGTAGCAAATCTTTTAGTTGTTATTATAGCCCAACCTCTACTGGATGTTTGAGTTTGATTCTGAAATCGATATTATAGAGTTAATAAAATCTGATTACAACTTATCAGCAAATTTACATTTTTTACACATAGTAAACACTTAACATAAACACACAAAAGATCCCCCAAAAGAACTGTGACCAAGATATGTACTGAGTGGGACATGCTAGTGTAATGGAGATTCAGTGTCCACCAATTGGAAGGTTGGCGGTTTGATCCCGGCTTCCCCCAGCCACGTGCCGAAGTGTCCTTGAGCTAGATACTGAACCCCAAATTGCTCCCGAAGCTGTGCCTTCGGTGTGTGAGTGTAAGTCGCTTTAGATAAAAGCGTCTGCTAAATGACTAAATGTAAATGTAATGTGATAAGCTAATACAATGTGATATATAGTCACAATCTGTATGTGTTTTGGCTAAATTCGATATTTTCACAAGTATACTTGAGTTATGGATTGAAAAACACTTTGGGTGTTTCTAAACACACACTTAAAATAAAGCATTATCCTTCTTTACAACAATTTCGGATGTAAACCAAACTTTGACAACATTAGAAAACATGATTCACTTAGAAATTGTTGCTGCAGATTAGATTATCTATCCTTTCTTTTGTATTGTTTTTGTGGCATTTCTGCTTTATCAGATAGTCACAGCAGAGAGATACAGGAAACGCGCAGGGGAGGGAGGGGGGGGGGGGACGACTTTCAGCAAAGGGCCCCGGCTGGATTCGAACCTGGGCTGTTTCGATAAGGACTCAGCCTTGATACATGGTACGCGCTCTACAAGGTGAGCGACCGGGACACCCCTCTTTGTTTTACATTTTAATGATCAGGTGATTTCGGTTTACTTTTGGGTGACGGATTGTACCTTTAACAACCTGAAGCTTTGAGATATTAACCTGCTCATTTGTCAATGAAAGTAAAATAAAGTAAAAGCAGACTTAATCCTGCTTCGATTCAAGGAGAGGGGATTAAGGAGCATCACAGAGAAGCTCAATTGTTGTTGCCTTTCTTAGTGAGATTCAGAAAATAGGAGAAGGGAAATACAAAAGACCCTCAGAATGTCCTTCGGACTGGGAAAATTATATCAACTTTCATGTTAACAATCCATATCACAGCAACAGCCTCTCACGTCTTCGTTGGTCTCGTACAGAATTGCTCAAGTTTTTTGCAAAGCATGTTTTTTCTTGGCCCTTTTCAGCTCCTCAGCAATGGGCATCTATTCCGGGAGAAAACTGCTTTCTCTGCGACAGTAGTGGGGATGATTATTATGACAGTGCTGTTGGTACATCTGGCCCGCTGCCAGGCTATTGATGAGAGTGAAGTCGGGATGGAGGGTGAGGTTAAAGTTGGGGTGCTGAGGGAGAGGTGGCGTTCATGTTGTATTTTTTGTGCTGGCGTGTTACTGCATGCGTGTGTGTGTGTGTGTGTGTGAGGGCTTAAGAGATTAAACCCCAGCCTGGCCACAGTGACGAGAGAAGACCCCTCTGTGGAGCACTCTCACTGCAGGGAGGCTTCTTCTGTGGCATCCCATTTGCATGGCTCCCTGTCCTGCTCGGGGAATAAGCCTTTTCTTTTCCCATCGTCCCTCCCTCCTCTCTGCACCTTGGAGAGAGTGCCTCCATCCAGCAGCATTGCTCGTTTCTGAGGCAGACAATGGAGCGGAGTATTTAGGACACTTGGCAGGGAAGACATATTGTAGGGGATGGGGACACGGGCTGCTAAGTAGCTCATCTTGTCACATAGCCACTGGCATGATAGCTCTCCACAGCAAGGTAAGCACTGAACAGAAACACACCACACACACTCCATGTCTTAGTTGTTTTACCGTGAATCTCTTATAACTTTGCGTGGTGCTAGAATAGGTAACCTCCTTCTCTTCTTGACCATGCAATTAAACAGCATGTTTGTGGCTTATATTATGATTACATTTAAACATTCAGTTTGTCAAGTTAATCTGTGGCCTAATGTTGGATTCAAACCCTGTAATCCAATAAGGAGATGAATGGGAAATGTTGTGGGGAAGACTCGACTTAGATTAATCTTTCTATTGTTTGCCATTTATTGTAGCTACCCAGTGCAGAACAAATGCACTGTATTCACGCTTTCCCTCTGAGACCTTTCTTTGTGCAATCTGAAGGTATTGATTGTTTTCTCAGTATACTTCAAGATACACTAATTGCAATATATGAGCCCTTCTTCCTTATCTGTACAGCTTTGCCATTAAGTGTAAGCAGCACTCTGTCACCCAGTAATTACAGTTATTTACAGCAGAGTGCACGGCCATCAGTGAAAGCATGTCACTGCTTTCCTGCAGAAACCTCTAAGCCAATATCTTTATTGGACAGAAGTAATTAAGCTGAGCACTCTTTCTGTATAGAGTGCAGGTCTCCCCTAACCTTTGCCTATATGACACAATTTATCATACATGATGTGACATACTTTCCATACTTGGAAGCACATATAGTATTCCATATCTGGGGTATTTCTCTTGAGTATTATCCTACCATAGAATGTATCCCACTCCTCCATGGCTCTTGCACTGAAGGGTCAGTGCATTTCACAAATACTGACCTAAACATAAAAACCAACTGCAAACCTATTTTATGTTGGGACAGATTTCAGTGTTGCATGTAAACAGCAATGGTAAGAGGCCACTCGTATTTCATAGTTACCTACTCTGCTCTAAGAGTCAGTCCTTTTGGAGTAGTGTATAGCATTTTAAATGTTATAAAGTCCAATTTGGAATCAGACTCTTTAATTTAATCATCTTTGGTATATCAAATTTAAGATCATTGTCATCCAGTCCACAGACGTAGGCCTATGTCACTGTCTTATTCCTACCAAGAAATGTTTTCTATGATCCTGGAAAAGTAAGGAAGTGGCTTGCAGATCTGCTCAGTTCAGTCGAAGCACAGAGACTAAGAATGATTAGTTCGAAATGTTTTATTGTTTGTGGCAACCATTGATTGAATATTAAAACTTAAATTAATAGATCTGCTACCTTCAGAGATCATTTTTGTTTTTTCTTGACTTGGCTTGGATCTTGTTCTCTGTTTTTTTGGGGGGGGGGGTTCTTCCTATTCATTTAATCTAATGCACTTATTTAATCATATTTTAACCCTAACTATATCTATTTTGAAATGAATCTGTACATGAATGGTAAATGGTAAATGGACTGCATTTATATAGCGCTTTTTCTTCCACCTTAGCGGACCAAAGCGCTTTACAGTTTGCCTCTCATTCACCCATTCACACACCGATGATGGCGGAGCTGCCATGCAAGGCGCTGGCCTGATCGGGAGCAACTCGGGGGTTCAGTGTCTTGCTCAAGGACACTTCGACATGGGCTGGCGGAAGCCGGGATCGAACCGCCGACTTTCTGATGGGAGGACGACCCGCTCTGCCGCTAAGCCACAGCCGCCCCCAAATATTGCAAACCATGTTTTTTGTTTTACCTTTTCTACTTTTTCTTTATAATACTTTTTGCTATCACTTCTCTTTGTCTACGTCCTCAAACAAGTGTACCATCCGAGTTTACCATGTGAACACTTAACAGCAGCAACATCCAATAGGTGAAATGGAGGGTCAGATGAATCAATCTCTGCAGTGTGGTTGCAGCTAATAAGCCGTAAGAGAAATGGACAAAGCACGGGCGCTGATCATCACTTTGGAAGCGTTATACTCACTCATGATAGCAAAATAATCAGCTGTCATTACATTACATCCAGGAACAGCATTGAATGATGGCTTTCTCGTTGCTTGACAGTGAACAAACTCACACTGTGACATCAAAAGCAAAAGGTGTAGTCATTTTTTTTTTATGATTCAAGTCATGTGTTTGCTATTGCGCTTCTGCATTCATTTACAGACACTTCCTGATTTGAGGTTAATGTAATTCATACAGCTGTCCAGCTCCGGATTTCATGGATTGAATGACTGGTGTCATTGATATTCAGGTCAGCTGAGGTTGCTGAGCCTGTGTGGCCCTGGGGGGCATTGTGTTGACTGCAGGGGTTGGGATAAATAGCTTCCATTAGAATGGCTGCTTCTATTGGGCGAGAGAGAGAGAGAGGGGGAATGAGGGAGGGAGGAAGGGGGAGAGAGACAGAGTGACATAGCGAACGAGCCATGACTGGATCATCTACAGCTGGATTACATCATGAATAATACTGTACTTCATGCTGAGTCTGTCTCTTCTCTGGGTTCAGGAGGTACTGAGGTGTGTTTGCAGGAGACTGACAAAAATAACTAGAGCAATCTATGCATTAGATTGCACACAAGTAACAGCCTGAAAAATAAATGCAATGGCATATTTATTTTAGGTGTTCTTATTATTCATAATTAGTTCATGCTAAATCTGACTGTACCGTTTTATTTATCAATGAATAATGATTAGCCTAATTATTGGAAAGTTTCTCATTTTAAAGAAGATTAACATGATTTCAGCTAGTGCTGCTGAAAAGAAAACATTTCAGATGGCTGCTAAAAGAAAAAAAGTGAAAAGTGAATTCTGACTGCAGAGCAAATCAAGCTGTTACAGTCTGAAAAAGAAATGTTTCTATCAGGTGCTGAACCAGTTCCTGCTTAGCAACAGGGGGCCTGTGCAGCACAAAGCGTGTAGAGAGCATATTTTTCTGCAGGTGTTGTTGTCTGTGTCTTGGGGTTACTGCTTTATCTGCTGTGTAATAGGCTTGGATAGTCTGTGTCTGTATACTTTATTTAATTGAATCATTCTGTTGGTCTTCTGGGAGATATAAACCTGTTTGTCTGTAGCCAAGTCCAGTCTTACTTTCCACACAGATACAGTATAGAAGGGGTGCATCTTTCAGAGCTGAGGTTGAAGAAGCACACAGGCTGTCTATGGCTCATTTTGGAATCAAAATCAATGATTGTCTCATAAATAATTCATAAGTTCGACTAAATGTATCACCACTGCTTTGTGGTAAAATAACACTGATTCAGCATAAAAATCAAAGTGAGAAAGATTTATGTTTAAACACAGTATGTAGTCATATCAGGTGTCTGATCTCATCAGATCTGGGCTGTTTACTATTCCTTGTTTTCCATTTAAGGGAAAATCATGTCAAACTACATTTCTAAATTTAGCATTTTGATAGCAAACCTCATACACTTTGTTTTTTTCCACCAAGCAGACTATGTTATAAATAAATATGTTATAAAACAAGATAAAGTATAGTTTGTGACACTATGGCAGATATTTGCCTCTAACAATAGAGAGACTTTGGCATCCTGGAAGAAAGATACTTGTGGCTGGTAAACTGGTTTCAAATGGGCTTACTACCTCAATTCTTTATGGGAAACTTAAATCATCAGTCAGCAGCCTTGTTTTAACTTAGCACAAAGACTCAATACAGGGGGAAACAGCTAGTCTGGCTCTGTCCAAAGGTACAGTCACAATGTCTGCCTTCCAGCACCTGTGCGTTTTAAACAAATAAGATACAAAATTTTAAGTAGTGCGCTTTAGAGGTGCTGGTAGGCAGATTGTGCTACTTGGACAGAGCCAGACTAGCTGTTCGTCTTTAGTTTGCAGTCTTTATGCTAAGCTAGGCTAACCGGCTGCTTGCTCCAGCTCCATATTTACCTTACAGACAAAAGAGTGGTATCAGTCTTTTCATCAAATTCTAGTCAAGAAAGCGAGTGAGCGTATTTACTATAATGTTAAACTATTCCTTTAATATACAGCATATCAAAATATGATGTTTAAGTATTGCAATGAAACGGGCACCATTTATTTATTCATATATTATTTATTCATTCTTTATTAATTTATTTTTGAGGTGTCATTTTAATACTACAGAAATCATTGTGGGTGAAATTAAACTTAATGTTTGCTTTTTCCTGTTCATTTCAGACAGCAAAGCAATGAATCACAATTCATAATATTACATAGAAAGTCCCACAAATCGATAGTAATGGACAGTAAATGATAAACTTTAATACGTTGCCCAGCCCTAATGCTAACTCCGTGTGCTAAAAGAACAGAAAAGAACTAACAACGCTAGTGCTGGTACTAACATTCATTTTCATTATTTATTAAGTCAGTCAGTCAGTCAGTCATTTTCTACCACTCGTTCCCGTTAGGGGTCGCAGGTGACTGGAGCCTATCCCAGTGGCTTCGGGCCTTAGGCGGGGTACAGCCTGGACAGTGGCCAACTCGTCGCAGATTAGTGATTAATCTGCCCGTTATTTTCTGATTAATTGTTTTGTTTATAAAATGTCAGAAAATAGTAAAAACAATTTCCCAAGGTGACGTATTCAAATTACTTGTTTTATCCTACCAACAGTCCAAACCGCAAAGAGTAAAGTTAAAGTTTACAATAAACTAATACAGAAAAGAGCAACAAAACAGCACTATGTGTCTTTACTGCTATAAATGTTTGCATCGTTGTGGAATTCATACTTGAATGCTGCAGTAGCTGACACTGTGTCTAAGCAGCGCTCATTTTCCCTCCTCCAACTGATTAAGACCAATCCAGCGTTAACCCCATCTTGGCTTCCCCTTGCAGGATTACTGCAAATCTGTTGTTAATGACTGATTGTGGTGGCGGGGTTGATTGTGTGTGGAAAGGAGGGATGGTGATGGTGGCAGGGGGTTGGGGTTGTTGGAACAACATCTTGTTTTTGAAGTCTACCACTCTGACCATTCTACCATCATCCTCGCCACCCTATCCTCTTTTTCTCTCAGTTTCTTTCTCCTCCCCCACATC
Source organism: Coreoperca whiteheadi (assembly GCA_011952105.1). Lineage (NCBI taxonomy): Eukaryota > Metazoa > Chordata > Actinopteri > Centrarchiformes > Sinipercidae > Coreoperca > Coreoperca whiteheadi. The sequence continues at coordinate 10,164,055 of CM022474.1, read as the reverse complement.
ACTGTCCCTCTGCCTCAGCCGATAAGGGAAGACGTTTCTATAAAGTTACCCACTTGATTATGCAGCACACATCAGGCCGAGCACAGAAAAGGAGGGGTTTCATTCACTTTCACTTAGCCTATAGTGCCCTAAGGCTTATGGGGTCATCATAAAAAGCACAAATGACAGTATTGGTGATTGGAGGACAGCGATAAAATCCCAGAATACGCCCCTAGCAGCCTCTACTCGGTGTAATACTATTTCTGATTTCAGAGCAATAAGGTCATTCTAAGGCAAGTACAAGCAGAGAAGAAGAGATTGAAATTCAGCGAGGAAAGCAAATCTAGGAATGGAGGGAAAAAAAACCCTTGACAAGAAAAAAACACCAAAATCAAACCACAAGCAGTAATAGCTCTGGCAACGTCCAGGGTGTGATTTATGGGGGAGAAGAAATGGCCTTGTTTGAGGGCTGTCACGTCTGGGCCTTGTGATTTACTGTGATGAGTGGAGCACTCTCATCACGTGCATTCAGGCTGCTAAGATAGGACAGGAGAGGTAGGAGGCCCCATTAATACTGATTATAAGAGCATGCTGCCGTCCTGTGTGTTGCTGGTCTGATGGTTTTTTACAGTATATCAATTCAGAGACAGTTCTTAATGGGATAAATGGGATTGGTTCTTTCGCTATGTACTGTGACGAGGCCCCTTGTCGTCTCCCCTAATCTCCTAAGTGCATCTATTGAGATCATTTATGATTTATGAGTTACAGAAATTATACTTACAGTAGCAATATATCTGTGGAGTGAAGTAGGTGGAGGGAGGCAAAGACTGGGTGAGTTTTAATAAACTTATTTTTTCAGTGCTTTGTCTGACTTCAAGATATGAATGTCTTTAATAGATGAGCAGAGCACCCCAGGTCTTCGTTCCACCACAGCAGTGTTGTTCCAGATTAAAATGAGTGTTTGCATAGTTTCATTGCCAGTCACAGAAGGCCCCCCGCAGCGCACAAACTGCTCCTTTTTGAAAGGTGTTGCTAGGATACAGGCCAGCGTGAAGATGAAATCCCCTCTGTATTGCTTTCCTGCAGCTGTACAGCTCGGACATTATGTCCAACTTATTGTGCATGTGGCACAGTTGTACACTATGTCTGCCTGTTTATCTTAAATCACTTTTGTGCGCGTATCCATGTGTGTCAGTGCGTGTGTCAGCGTGTTTGTTTGAATGTTTCGACGTGGAGTAAATGCAGTTTTGTTTGTGTCATGCAAAGCTGCCATGTTACACGGACTCTCTTCTATCATAATCCATTTTCTGTAATAAGGCTCCATTTGTCTGGTGAGCGCTGAGATCTCAATCCTGCTGTCACACCTCAGAGTCTCCGCCAGCTGACACCTCAGGCTGTGCACAAAGAATCAATAGTGTCTGCCTCATGTTCAATTACACTCTAATCAACACATAGACCTGGGAATGAATGGAATGGTCTGCTAATATTGAACTGATGCTCAGCAGTGTGATACTAGTAAATGATCATATGAAGGTGTTATATTTGGTTGTGAGTTCTGACAGTGTTCGCTGAAAGAGAGCGCAGGTCGTCAAGCACCGAATAACCTTTCAAGGTAAAATTGACTGACACCGACAAAAAATCATGGTGCAAATTAGTTTTTCTTTCTACATTATTTCTCCTTCAGCTCTTAAAATGTCAAAAGACTTGATTATGATGCCATGGATTTACACATTTTGCTCTAGGGCAGCACCTAACGATAATTTTTGTATCAATTAATCTAACTATTATTTCTTTGATTAATCTAACTACTTATTTATCGATTATTCTAAAGAATTTTTTTTAATTACTTGATTAATATAATTAATTTTCCCAAAATAAATATCAAAAACTTGTCTCATTAATATTTCAGTATTTTATTCAATAGTTTTCTCTTAAACAAAACAAATGTAACAAGAAACAAAGTACATACTGCAGGGCATTATTTTGCAACAAAAATATATTTGTCTATTGGAAAAATTATCATATTTGAAAGAATAAATTAATATATGAATTCATATATTATTTTTAGTAGGTTATTTCTTATATTACCATTTTAATTCTACTTAATTATCCACCTTACTTTAGTGTTTACTCACAAACTACTTTAATCTGCTCGCCTTGCTTTTCCTTCACTTCTCCACATGCCACATCAGTGTTCACCCCCATTCACTGCAAGTAAAAAACAAATGTTTCTCTTCTTTTGGGGGGGGGGGGCAAAATTGTTACCTGTTACAGTATATGAGATGAAATGGTATAGAGATGCGAAGTCCCTCCCCTTCCAGTGACCACAAATTGACAAATATCATACATCACATGTGTAATTCATGGCACAATTCAAATGGGATAAAAAAAATATTTGTCTCTTGCCATTGATAACTTTTTTTTTTAATCGAAATCAGGTGCCATGGGGGACATCAGAAGGGGAGGGACTTCTCTATAACAATTACCTTCAGTGTGAGCTGATCTTTGCCACTGTAATGGGGGACCTGTGCTATGTTTAATTCAATTCAATTTTAGCTTTATAATCTGTACAACATACGACGCCCTCTGACTTCAGACCCTCGATTCGATTAAGGCACAGCTACCCAAAAACACCTTTTTAACAGGGCTAATAAATGGAAGAAACCTCAGGAAAAGCAACAGACGAGGGATTCCTCTGCCAGGATGGCAGGACATAGATAGTGATAGAGTCACAACAGAAGATCATAGTATATACAATTATGATGACAAAATGTAGATGGTAAAACATAAGGGAAGAGGATGGATCCAGAAGGACAACTGAGCAGCTCCAGGTGCTGCTCACTAAGCAGGGCCCGAGCCACACCACCTCCCCTCCACATAGAGACAGCAGCACTGTTCCAGCAGGTGGCCGCAATCACAGATCCAGACTCATCATCTGTGGAGGCAGAAATACCTGCTGAAAGTGACAGCAAGAGAGAAGAGAGGGACGAGAAAGCACAAAACTATGGGAGAGAGAAAATATTGAGTTAGTAACATGCATTAATGGGATAAAAATGCATACAGATGGAGAGGAGGAGAGAGGTGGAACATGGGTCCCCCAGCAGTCTAGGCCTATAGCAGCATAACTAGGCGATGGTTCAGGACTGACCTGAGCCAGCCCTAACTATAAGCTTTATTGAAGAGGAAAGTCTGTCATGGTTTTGGGTTTGTGTTCGGTTATTTCCAGTTTTATTTTGAAATGGTCTCCTGTCCTCGTGTGTCTTCTAGTTTTGCTTTCCGTCCAATCAAGGACTTTTGAGTGTTTTCACCTCTGTCCAGTTGTCTTGCTCTCACATGTCTATTTAGTCTCTGCTCTTCCTTTGTCCTGTGTCAGTTGGTAAATCTTCAGTTGCTGTGTTGGTTCTGTCTCCCTGTTCATTTTGGAGTTTATGTTCACTTACCTGTGTGTCTGTTTGCTGCTTGTCTGACTAACAGTAATACAATATCATTGACTGCACCTGTCTGCGTTTGGGTCCTATCCCTGTTCTCCGTGTGCTAACACCACCTCAACTTTGACAAAGTCTTAAGCCGACTCTTCAATGTACAGATGGTGTCTGCCTCCCGAACCCAAACTGGGATGTGATTCCACAGGAGAGGAGCTTGATAGCTGAAGGCTCTGGCTCTCGTTCTACTCTAGGAACCACAAGTAACCCTGCATTCAGGGAATGCAGTGTTCAAATGGGGTAATAAGGTACTATGAGCTCTGTAAGATACGATGGTGCCCTGACCATTAGGAGCTTTGTAGCTGAGGAGAAGGATTTAAAATTCTATTCTGGATTTTACAGGGAGCCAGTGCAGAGAAGCTGCTACTATTGGAGAAATATGATCTCTTTTCACAGTTCTTGTCAGTACACGTGCTGCTGCATTCTGGATCAACTGGAGGGTCTTGAGGGACTTACTCGGGCAGCCTGATAATAAGGACTAGCAATAATCTAGCCTAGAAGTAACAAATGCATTGACTAGTTTTTCAGTATCATTTTGAGACAGGATTTTTGCAATGTTACGTAGGTGACAAAAGGCAGTCCTTCAAGTTTGTTTCATGTGGGAGTTAAAGGATAAGGTTCCTTACGGTGGTGCTGGAGGCCAAGGCAGTGCCATCTAGAGTAACTATAATAAAACTGATTATTATAAACACAAAACATTTTCAGTCTGATGTAATTTAGAGTACTATTATGTGAAGAATATGAAGACATTTCATTAAGAAGTACAATTTCAATTCAAATATTCTCAACTATTATGGAGACATTATAATACTTCCTCTGTCAGCACTCCTCACTCAGACAGCTGTTGCTTTTCATATTGTGTTACTGGGCGTGAGGCTGGAAACTGGTGGTTCCTGGTGGTGTGGTGTTAATATCTTGGGGGCACTGAGTGAGCAGCGAGATGCCTGCTCTGCAAAACCAGTGCTTAGGGTTTATTCTGGTAACTGTCCAAATGTCAATCATCAGGCGTCGACCTATCAAGGAGCTTTTGCCTTGGAGGCTGACAGGAAGCAGAGACACGGTAAAGATGCTGCGACGCTGTCTGCTTGTGGTCCGCACGGATGCAGGAATTGGCTGATAAAGCTTGTCATGTGTTATGACACAGGTTGATTCTAATAGTTTCTAGATTACATACACAGGAAGGCTGCTGTACGAGGCAAATTTCTCCTGTAATGGACAGGATGATAGACATAGTGCTGAGATGATTAGATTCCGCTACGAACAGAAAACTAATCAGCAACATTTTTGATCATTTTGATTGATTATTTTGGCATTTATAAAGCATACATTCCTAAGCATTTGCTGGTTCCAGCTTACAAACGTGATGACTGCTTAATTTGTTGCTGTTTTGTATAATTTCAAATGGAGTATCTTTTAGAGGGAATTTGTATCTTTGTACTGTTGGTCAGACAAAACCAGAAGTTTAAAGATTTTGCCTCGAGGTCTTGGAACTTTCAGTGGATGTTTTGTATTATTATTTTGGACATTTGAAAAATAAATAACAGATTAATCACTAATGAATAATTGGTAGTTGCCTCCCTACACCTACACATTATTACCGCTGGTCTATGGTTTTGCAAAGGGGAATGTATTTCAGGCTTATTCATTGCTGACAATTTACTTTGGTTTTATGTTGTAAGAAAAGATGCAATACATGGCAGGATGTCCAACAAGCAAGCAATCCTGCTTTTCATTTAGTATTAGTATGCTCTTTTCTATTGTGACTGAAACTGAAATTTGGGCCAAAACAGGCCAAACAGTTAATTAATCAACTGATAGAGAGCCACTTCTTGCATAGCCGGTCTATATTTCACGAAATAGATAAATAACGCTGGTACACACCGGCTAACACGTGGATTTTCTTCTTTTTCTATATTTTGATGGTCTCTCTCTCTCTCTCTTTCTATTTTCTTTAATCTCTTTAAGGAAAACCAGGCAATCCCGCTAATGTTCCATCAGCTGAGCTTCAAGCTGTAACCCCACCAGGTGGTCCTCGCTTTAACATCATGCTGTACCTCACCCTGCTCCTCCATCTCCTGGTCCTCTCACTCTCCCATGCAGGTCAGTAGCACATTCAGCTGAAAGGGAATGGCTGAATTAATTGACAGAATGTGTTAAAACTAATGTTGAGATACTGTGTCACTGTTGGATTAAAGCATCACATCTCTACAAATCATACTTTACACTCAGCCTTTTTAATGTGATATTTAAAATGCTACTTTATACATAGCTATTGAATGTCTGTATGACCCCATGAGTCAGTTTAGAGCTAAAAAAAAATGTAAATCACAAAATGTTGACCTATTTGGAATCAGTGATACATAAACTGTTATTAGTTCAGCAGTAGTAGCAGTTTGCTCTCTGATCATTTTCTCTCTAATTTCAACTCGTTGCTGGTGATTAGCACTCAGAAATCAAAAGCTCTGTGCTCATTTAGCTTGACAGTTTTTTACTCGTATGTCCTTCCTCTTTCAAGTATCATCCAAAAATCCAGTTGTCAAAGGTTCATTTGGCACTAACAAACTGCCATTGCAATGTGTCTCATTATGAAGTGATAAGGCCAATTGTAAAAAATATAAAATTACAAATAGTAAAAAAGGCTACAAAGCTTTTGTATATGTGATAGGAAAGACTAGGCAATTGTGTGCCTTGGAGGGCCTAGAGTTTGCAGGTTTTCAGTCCTTTTTTGTGATACTGCTGTGCAATCAGCTGTGTGGGTAACAAAGCGAAGTGGTCAGTGTACAGCAAGCCTGAAAATGAGCTGTCTACAAAAGATACAGCCCCTTCTGTGTTCCCATACTGTAGGCTATTCTCACTTCTTTCAGATTTGATTGACTTCACACCACATCTTTCTCAGACTCTGAGACCTTTTTTTGCCTTTTTTCTACATGGTAATTGTTTTGTATTTATTATAGCTGAGTTCACCAAAGGTTTTGGCAGCGCACCCGCTAAAGCTTAGAATATCCTGTTGAAAATGGGATCACATACTGTACATCTACAGAAAAGAAATGGGCAGATGAACACTCAAACACCACATACTTGGTTGCACCGCACATATACCCTCAGTATATTGAGTTCACCCACACAGGGTTGAACAATATGGCTGCCCTATCTAAAAAGACAGCACCCAACCAACAGACTCGGGGCGTTATTGTGGGCAGAGAACATTGGCTTGACATTTTTGTTTAGCCACAACAAGAACATAGTTTGACGGTTAATGTGACATTAATGCTATGACAGCAGAACAAAAGTCACACTACTAAACTATAGAGTGTGTGTGTGTGTGTGTGTGTTTTCTATGGTTCACCTGTCCCATTTTAAGGGTTACTACAGTATAAGGTTGCATACAGTCAGGGTTATTGTTTAATCATCAGGTTGGTATGATTGATTTCTCCCTTCTGTAAATGTTCATGGGTGACCATTTGAGTACAGCATCACAGAGTAATAAACCCACATCCACTCAAGGCCAAGCACAAAGGACAGGATGTAGTAGATCCCACAGAGCCTTCAGCCAAATGTAGTCTTTCAGTCCAAAGTGGGGTTTCCAGCCATTTATCACATTCTCAACAGCAAAAAGGAATTGTATCAAACACCTGAAACGCTCTGAAGAAACTTTTATGATGATGATGCATGATTGGTTTTGATTCATTTTTCTTGTTGTATCCTGTGAGAAGTGAGAGAAATATCACCTGCAGTTTAAGAACAGGAAGTTGAATTGAAATATGAACATGAGCAGTCATATATTTGCAGCGTCATGGTTCAATATGTTGACATTTTTTTCCTTTTGTTAACTGTTACAGATGCATCAATGCATGGGGAGGTACCTGACTTTTATGGAGGTAAGACTGATTATGATATCAAATAATCATGGTTAAATTTTTCAATGCCATTTTAAAAATAAAATAAAATAAAAAGAAATTATTCTACTGTTATAAAACATTAAAGGAGTTTTTCATAATGATGAGAATAGACTCTTCTTGGTTTTGGCCAGTGTTGTACCATGAGACATTCAGCACAAACACACTCAAAATGTTACATCAGTGGTGATAAGGTGGGAAGCTCAAGGCTGACCAGGATGTTACAGAAACTGTTTAATAACCCGAAAGGTCACAGGGTTGACAAGTGATGTGTTTTTATCTACTGTATGTGAGTGCTCTTGAGGAATTCACGGGAATCCTAGCTGCTCACGAAGGCCTAGACCATACAAGTAAATACAAGACATTCCATGTGCAAGCCCGCTTCAAATCCTCCATCAACACTATCCCCAAAAAACCAAGGACCACAGGACTTAACTATACAGACCCGTGGCCCTGCCCGCTGTGGTAATGAAGTCTTGGCCACCCCTGGACCCCCTGCAGTTCACCAACAGAGCCAACAATGCAGTAAAGCTATTACAAAAAATAAGAGATAATTGCTTCATCGAAATATTCTCTTCCTCCTTAATTTAAGTATTAGGTGTTCAAGCTTTTGTACTCTGTTGTTCCACTGATTTACTGAAATATAATAAAAACCAAAGAATAGAAGTGTGTCAGATCCAAATGGGCCTCAGTCACGGCTCGCCCATCCTCTGCCCACTAAAGCCCCTAAGGTGGTAAAACCACAATGGTATCTGCCTGTTAGGATTCGTTAAAGGACAGGCAGTGACAGACGGCTCCCTTTCTCATGGTCCACAGTAGGACGGCACTAGTGACAATCTATCTGGAGGTTGTTTCTTTCCACTGTTGCTATTTCTGGATTTCTCCTACTTGCAGATGTACATTAATCCTAATGGAGATGGTTAAAGTCCAAGACATTGCACTGTACTGCGCAGATAAATCTAGGATGGTCATCAGAGCTAGAAACTGTATTAGAGCTGCCTTGCCTCATTGTGGGGGTTTTGTTGGTATAATGGTTTAGACAGAAAAAGATAATAAGTGACAGTGTGAATCATCCAAACACCCATATATAAATATGAATGTTTATTTTTTTCCATATACATTCATTTAATGTGTTATTTTTAAAATTATTTATCAATTACATTTTTATACAACCCATCTATCACCACAGATTATCGTTAAATATTAGGGGACAAATTTATAATATGACTGTTTAAAGGAACAGTTCAACATTTTGAGAGCCATGCGTGTTCGCTTTCTTGCCATGAGTTAGATGAGAAGATAGAAACCACTTTCACATCGGCTGCTTTTCATGTCATGTATGCTAAACATGAAGCTACAGCCAGCAGCTGATTAGCTTCACTTAGCATAAACACTGGAAACGGGGATATACCTCTCCTGGCTCTGTCCAAAGGTCAGAAAATCAGCATTAATTGACAAGTTATATCTCGTTTGTTTAATCTGTACAAAAATGTAAACGGTGGGTTATGTGCCAGGCTATTTCTTGGTGGGGTGTAGTCGCTGTGAGGTTGCCAGGCAACCAGCAGAGACTCCAGGAAATCTCAGCCAAGAAATACTCCAGAAATAGTGCAATATCGATCTTTTCATCTAACACCCTGAAAGAAAGTAAAGAAACATATTTTCCAAAATGTTGTAATTTCTTTAAGCTAAGTGTGTTAGCAGAAGGAATATCAGAATGAACCTAAAGGTCTTACACTCTCCATGTCCAAAAATACTGTAGATCTCTATTCATAAATGATACATCTAGAGTTTTGATCCATCAGGTACATTGCGGTTGTCATTAGGTACAGTCAGTGTTTACTGCTCTATCTGCTTAAGATTTCTACCATCTGTTTTATTCTCTGGGAGAAAAATAAAGTGGAGGCAGACTGTCAGCAAGGAGTAAATTGTACAAAGGAAGGCTTGCTGATTCGTTGCTTGGGAACAAGTTGTGATGCTGCATGCAGGTTGAATTGTCGATGGATCCAGTGAGGAGTGGATTCATTTTTTCTGGTGGTCCCTCTTTCATTTTGTTTTCACCCATTCATTCTCTTTACTTCTCCATGAAGCGTCGACCCGAGATTATTTTTACAGTCTGTGTGCCTGTATGGAGTGTCACCTCCCTGACATGTTGACATTTTCTCCACTTTGTCTGCAGAAATAAGACAGCATGATGCAACTAGGACTCCGCTGAATGTTTCTTGATGCTGCACACATCAGTCCAATGCACTGTAGACTACAGTGTTTAAGGTCACTCAGCACTAAAGTATGTGAGAACATGCTGTTTAGGCTTTATAATTTTGAATTATTTGCCAAACTTGGACAAAGATGAAGGCGTAGCCATAGGAGGAGGCAGAGTCGATCCCACAGTCCTCAAAGGTCAGAACATTGTGTAATTGTGTAGGTGGCTTTCCAGCTTTACTACTGTGAATTGCTTATCCTTCAGCCAATACCAGCGTTAATGTCCATCATTCTGGTGTTAAAGCGTTACCCCACCCAGCATCTGTCTCTTTAGTACCAAACATTCACCCCTGCAGCCTTGAAAAATGGCATTAAAAGGTTAACAGAGACTTATCAAATCACTTCTCAGCTATCCAGCCATGTCAGTACACTCTCCAAGATATGGCTGAATACATGCTTCCATATCAACCCTTAGATGGTGGGTGCATCGGTTTGAGCGCCTGCCCTGCAGTGTATTCAAAGTTTTCCTTGAAGGAGACAGCTAAAAACGTTGTAACACCTTTTAAACTCTACACGGGGTGAGTTTTTGATCCTTGAAAGAGTGATTTTGGAGAATTGCTGGACAAAAGACAAATACAGTGATCCCTGTGATGCACTTTTAAAACCTCAGTCATTGTTCATTCCCATTGCAGACTTGTCTTTCAGATGAATAATTGTTATGGCTTGTGAAAACATCTGGATTAAAATTGCCGCTCCTGTTTGAATAACCCTGCTCTGTTGCAGCCGCCATTTCAGAGAATATAAATCTTTTGGACCCCAGTTGTGATAGTACAGCTGGCACCACACTGAGCACACACCGGCTGACACCGGCACTCTTATGTCCACAGCTCTGCAAAATAGTTGGGCTTTCGGTGAAGCAGAATAATTATATATTTAACATAGAAAATTAAAAAAGCTATTTTCTACCTCAGGGACAATTTCATCTGCCACCATGCGTCATTATGTGGCTCACGGGCTTGTGGGTAATTATTGCAACACTGTGAATTTGGTGCTTCCGGCAAACAATATGTTATCTGTCCCACTTGGACACTCTTTGGTCATGCAAACAAGCCATGCTGCAGATGTAGCCGAAACACACAGCTGTGAGTAAAGTTTAATTCATCAGAGGATTAAATTCTGCTGGGATTTTGCGTTTTTATGTGACCATTTAGATGTGAAACAGAAACACATAGAAATGATTTATTTAGCAAAATGGGAACTTCAACCTGTGAAACAGCTGAAAAATTTGAGAGAAGACATTTCAAACAACAGTGTGTAGCTGTTTTATGTTCACATGTATTATAACCCTTTCAAATCAACAAGTCATTGTCATGCACCTAAAATTATACCTAAAACCTCAATGAAAAATGTATGTCTCATTAGAAACTGATGCGAGGGAAGATAGCAGGCTCCTAAAATAGCCATTCAAATGAGTTTAAACTTTCCTGCTCTTCAGCTGAAAAGGAATCTGTGTTTGATAATAAACCCTGTCCAGAGGAAGATCACTTCCAGCAGGCCCTGGAGACACATAGCCTCTGACGTGTGTGTGTGCGTGTCTGTCTTTCTTGTACTTTTTGTACAGATGTGGCCTTCGCTGCGAGTAACTTTATGCTGTTTGTGTTTTATGCAGAGACAAAGAGATACAGAGATTAAAGAAAACAAAGATTGAAAGAGGGATGTGGCTTTTGAGAGTTGGAAAGAGAACCATGTCGTCATATTGTATATATACTCGATTCTACGATTACTATTTTCTTATAACATTTTGGTTATTGCCAATTTTATAGTCACAATTCTTCACCTGTAGTACTTACTTATGTTTCTTTATACTTCCTTATATTCCTATTATGTTTGTTTTGCACTAAAAACGCCAGAGCAAATTCCTCGTATGTGTAAAACTAATTGGCAATAAAGCTGTTTCTGAAGGACTTTGGATTTTGGACTCAAGCGCAAGACTCAGACACAGAGGTAACAGGTATAGGATTTATTGAAAAAATGGGGGAATGGATGATGTGAGGAAGTCTGAGCTGGGGTGAGGAAGTGGAGGTACTGGCGGTGATGGCGTGGTGGTGTCTGGGTTCGAGGAATCCAGGGAGTCTGACGAGGAAGTGGGTGTAAAGATGGCATGGCTGACAGACAGACAGGCAGAAGCAAGCAAGGGCAGGCAGGTGAATGGTGATCCTGAGACACAAGAGAACACAGGTTAGCCAAGGCAAACAAACTAGGAACGATCACTGAGAAAATCTTCAAGAGGAGCAAAAGTGGGCCGATGCGTAGCTACCACGGAGGTTGAGACAAACAATCTGGCGATGATGAGCAGGTGATTGTGTGTAGATTCTCAGGCGAGTGAGAGCAGTTGAGTCTGAAGCCGGTGGAGCGAGATGGAGGGGGCAGCCACGCCCACAGAGAGACAAACGGGAGAGACAGGAGACACAGGGCAGGGGAATGACAGGAAACACTGGGGGAGTCTACAGCCATGCTAGTGGCACTGTGAAGCTGTACTCATGCACAATGGTGCTTTGAGCTAAACGCTAGATGGAGTGTGCACCAAAGTTATTAGAGTTCATCCTGAGGGGGACATGAATGTTTGTACCGATTTTCATGAGAATCCATTCAACAGCACAATTCACTCAGAACCACAAATGTGAAACTGCTGGTGCGGCTAAAGGAAATCTCAGGGGATCACTAAAATTACTAGCATACATCACCTGGGAACCATGAATGTCTGTGCCCACCCACCTCGTAGATATCGATGAGATATTTCACTGGATATGTGAAAACATATGGGACTAGATAAAAAGTTAGGGTTTTTATTAGGGTCCATCTTATGGGTTTATCTGTTCCAAATTTCAATGAAATCCATTCAGAGTTGTTAAAAACCAAAACCATCAACCTCATGGTGGTGCAGGGAAGATCACTATTCAGAAGGACCCATCATTTGGTGGACCATGAATGTCTATACAAAATTAAAAAGGCAATTTCAGTCTCGATCCAAGTGGTGAACTGATGGCCTGACATTGACATCCCTGGAGCCATGCTACCTGCATGGCTAACTAGAGAGTTAAGAGACCTTTTAGAATGGAAGTAGATGTAGAAGGAAATCCAGAAATGGTAGAGAAAGAAGAGTAGAGCGCGACGGTAGGATATACAGTAGGTTAGAGAGATTGAGAGAGGACAGTGGAAAGCCAGAGAGAGTTAGAGACAGATAGAGAAAGTGAAACGAGGCGGAGAGAATGTAAGAGGCCTGTGTGTGTCTCCTGGCAGTGGGCCTTATGTGACCTGCTTTAACACTCCCCTTCACCATCTGTCTAATTCCATGTTACATGGAAAGGATAGGAACGGCACTCCAGTGCTCATCTCTCCGAGTTACACTCCAACTGCTATTTCAGCACTGCACCAGAGCCTCAGTGACTCCCCTCCTCCAGCCCATCCCACATTTATTATTCATATTTACATGCAAAGCATTTATTTGACACTCATGCAGAGCAATCTAAGTGCAACAGTAGAATAGGGTCACTATAGTCCCTTTACTCATCCTTGTGAGTTTCTTTCAATTCCTCAGTGTTTTCGTCTTTGCTCTTTTTTATTTCTCCCTCGTTCCCAGAACATAGCTTTCCACTTAATTTGCCTTCCATCTGCCCCACAATGCCCCATTTATAGTATGTTTAATTCTCTCTCAGCCAGCAATTCAGAGTCCTTGGGATTTGCATCAATGTCAAGCCCTTGCACACGGTTGGCTGCTGGAGTGTGCGAGTGGGAGTGGATCCTGTCTCCTAACGTCTTAATTGCTGCCTCCTGGTTGGCCGTCCTGGTGCGAGAACGGTACAGCTAACATGCTAGTGTTGTTACAAGTCTGTCTTCATACCGGTTAGGATTATAAGATTTTTAATTCCTTTTCCTTCTTCACTTCCTTCCTTTTCCTTGCAGATAAATTTGCATCTGGTTCTCTGAAATACGTAGTATTCGAGATTAGAGTACATCGATGACAAGCACTCACACATGTTTGACTGCTGGGATGTGTATGATAGTTTATTTTCTTATTATTCTACACAAACATATCTTTCTGGTAGTAAATAATTATAAGCGCCTTTTGTTTAGATTTCTGAAGGTCGCTCACTGTCAGTCAATATGACATTGTCAAAACGAGTGAATCCTAAGCGCAAATGCAGGCCTGGTAAGAAGGATCGAAGGGGAGCGGGATATCTGAAAGAGCGGGCTTCTCCCCATTGAGGTGTCAGCTGTGCTCTCTTCGAACTCAGCGACGCTGGGGAATAACACACGCGCGCGCACACACATTCGCACACACGTCACATTTGTATTCCTGCAGTCACCTACACACACTCTTGATCTGAGAGAATAATCAGCGGTTGCGAACATTTCGCCTCATTGCTTATTCATAGCCTGGCATTGTGTTTATGTCTTATTCATGCCACTGCTCGTGATGTCTGTCTGTTTTAATGAGTAATTGGGGCTAATTGTACGTGTGTCGATGCTGTAAAAGGCAGATTGAACCAAGAAAGGCATTTTCATCAAGGAGACGCTTCTCCCTGGATTTGCCAGTGCAACTGCTTCACTGCACTGAGGATGACACATGCAGTATGAAAGGGGTTTGAATTATGCTAAGTCAACTTAGCATTTGCAGTTCCAGATTTTGTAGTAGCTTGTAAAAATATCATATCCACTGGCAACAGATGAATATGTCACTGTGGTCTGGCACCTGAGAGAGCACATCTTGGTCTGAATTAGTGTGATGATGTGATCTGGAATAAAGCGGGGCTTATTACCCTGCATCATGCCGGAAAGAGAGTTTGTGTGAATTCAAGGATTAGATTAGTTAAAGGTACAACAAGGATTTGTCTGAAACCAGCCACTAAGCATAAGAGTTGTGTGCGTCTGTGAAAATCACAAACCAGGCTGACACATTAAAAGGCAGGTCCTCAAAGGGTCAATCTCACAGTCTAGTCAGTATGTTTTTTTTTTGTCTTACATCTGAACCCTGCTGTCTTGGATTTGATGCCCCAGAACTGCCAGACGAGCGCTGAGCCCTGACACCTTGATATTTCCTGTTTGTAAGTCTGACCCAGCTTGTTGTTATTTACCCTGATCCCGTTTGTTTTTTGTCGGCAGACGAAGCCACAGGCTATGGGCCAGTGCTAGAGGAGCAGCCGGTGGAGACCATCTACCCCGAGGAGTCGCCCGAGGCAAAAATCACCATGAGCTGCCGGGCCCGGGCCAGTCCACCTGCCACATACAAGTAACATATGTTCCCCAATAAACCCAGTCTCATTACTACCCACTGTGCATTCTGTGTGCCATCACTCACCATCTCTCAGGCTGTATTCAGACTGTTTTAGGATCTGCCGGTAAATGGCAAGGTCACAATAATGTAACCTTTGTTGCACCGGTGTGTGTGACCATCCAGCAGTGCATGATCGTGTGACACATTTTCACACCATTCCCCGCATCATTTTTTTTGTTGTCAAACAGCCTGCACAACTCAGTTTGTTCGCAGCAGATGTTTGTTTTTTCCTCATGCTAACAATAATTTAAATGCCAAAATATGACATGCCAGAAAAACCGAATAACAAACAAGATGTTGTTCCCGCGGCAGCAGCACAAACACCACTGCCATCGTGTCTCCACCTAATTTTTCAGCTCAAAATGTAAAGCGTTTTGCATGATCCATTTCAATTTAGATGTAAATGTATGTAAATGATATTGCTTGGCATACCCCAAAATCTGTTTCTCTGTCAGAGAGCCCTGAATTAGATGTCAGAGGGGAAAGAATTAGCTTTGACCACAGCTGGTGTTAAGTGTTTAAGAGGGTTCATCTACAGCACAGTCCGCTATGCCTTTCAAAACGGGAAATCTGTTATTACTTGATTCTTACAGTATGTGCTGACGTTTATTGCAAGAAAGAGGAACTGTAACGCAGACTCTGCCCCTGCCTTGAGGGGCCAAACGTCAGGTGTTTGCGACATAGGACAAAACCATCAAACATCAATCAACTTAGCTGACAAAATTCTACTTGTGGTGCTCCATGTAAAAGAAACCATTTGTCAACAATTATAATCAGATAGTAGTTATATACTCCCACATCATACATGATTCTGACTGCTTTCACACTGCATAAATGTATTAACCCCAACTGTGTTCGTCGTTGCAGGTGGATGATGGGTGACACAGAAATTGACCTGAATGCAGAAGGCAGCCACTACAGTTTAGTAGGAGGCAACTTGGTCATCAGCAACCCCATTAAAACCAAACATGTAGGAAACTACTCCTGTTTGGCTACCAACATGTACGGCACGGTCATCAGCCGAAAGGCCTCAGTCCAGTTCGGATGTAAGTGGCCCAGATGTGAACCCCGGATTAAGGCTGCGATGATGTACAGCACCATGCAGATTTAACAGAAAACTGCTATGGAGCTGTACTTTCATGCATATTAAGCGCACTGAAATTGCAAGGTGGTGTGGAAAGTGCAATTTGTGAATGGTCTAACTTCATGATGCCACCATGGCTTATGTTCTCCTTTATTAAAAACTACAGCTCAATTCAACAGCAGTTGTTTTACTTTATCCAATCCTTAAACCTTTAGTGTAGGTTTTATGAAAATTAGCTTTAGGAGATGCTCAAATATGAATGTATGGCAGTAGATTTTGAGTAGCTCTTTATTCTGAAATGGTCTTCTAATTGATTTTTGTCTCCGCCTCTCTCAGACCTCGATCTTTTCTCGTCGGAGGAGAGAGAGTCTGTGTACGTCAAAGAGGGACAGGGGGCAGTCCTGCTCTGCGCTCCCCCACCACATTATCCAGGTACAGCGTGTGACAGCATTCCTACAAGATTACATTCCACATCCCTCATCATGTAGCATTAGCATCTGATTGATATGTGGGCAGATGTAACAGTGGCACACTAATTACCACTTTTCCCTATTTTGATTTCTGGTCCTTTCTGTGGACTTTTAATGATTGTGCAGGGTTTTCTCCATGGTGCTGCAGTCCCTAGCCATGCAAGTCAGGTGGACTGATGATTGTTCATTTTCCACATATGTAAATTAAAGTGTGACTGCTATAGTAGTCATTAGACGTACTGTACTGTGAGCTTTATTTTAACCCCATATCCACATTGCGTTTTTCATGAAACTGATGAACCAAATATATGAAATGAAGATATTATGTCCCCTGTTGGTTGGGACGGAATTGCCCTTCTTAATGTCCTCTAAGGTATACAAATAATGACATCACAGACTCTGTCGCTGTCTCATTATCAGTTTTTAAGCTTATTTTCTCAGTTTGCAGTCATCCCCATGCGGGGTTTACTTCCACTCCCTCGTGGATATAAAAGAGGAAGAATACAAAATCAGTCTCATATTTAGTTCAAGCTAATATGTTGTTAACAGGGTTGTTGTTTGTTTTTCGTTCTTTAACTGATCCATATGTGGCCTCATTTTACTTTTCCTCCTGCTTTTTCAATTCGTATGCTTTAAAGCTAAGAAGAGTTTTCACAACATTGCTGTTATTTAGCCATATCCATCAAGCCAAGAAACTGTACACATATTGTTAATATTCATGCTAATGCAAATCAGTCAAACACAGCAGTCTGAATGCATTGTTATCTCTCTCTCCCCAGCATCAGAATTACCTCAACAAGCCAATGTGCCTACAGTATCCCTCTATTATGCTTCTCAGCTAAAAGATTTATAAGATTTAATCTGAAAGGTCAATAGATGCTTGAATAATAAATCCCCCTCAGCACCAAAGAATTGTGCTATTTTTATTTTGCATGTATTAAGATTATTCAAAGTGAGCCAGCTTCACGTCCAATCCCCTCGGCTCTTTCCCAAGCTTTCACTGTGTGTCCAGGGTCTTGATTGACAGGTGGCGTTTTGTCATGTCTCTTTCCGTGCAGCCGAGCTGTCATTCCGATGGATCCTCAATGAATTCCCCACCTTCATCCCACTGGACAAGAGGCGTTACGTCTCCCAGATAACTGGAAACCTCTATATCTCCAAGGTGGACTCCTCGGACAGCGGCAACTACTCCTGCATTGCGTCCAGCCCGTCCATTTCCAAGAGCGTTTTCTCCAACTACATCCCCCTTGTACCTCTGGCTGAACGTTAGTTCCTCACTTCCTACTAACCATTGTCTTTCCGGTTGCTTATTTCTGACCTTTCCGTAAATTATGATTGCACTGCAGCAGGTTGAGGTTTCTGGTTTCTTGAGTTTTATAGCCAGTGTTGATAAGTCACCCACATAAAAGTCCAAGTCAAAATCTAGATTTGTTTAATTATTCTGCCCATTGATCACAGTATGATACTTTGGCCACAATAACGTGTGCAATGGACTGCATGTATGCCTCTTACCTGAACATACACATATTTATTGTGTTTTGATGCGTAAAATATACTTAAGCTCAGTGCAATAGTAAAATACAACACAGAGATTGAATGCACACGTCTCTATAATAGGTAATAGAAATAAACCACTTCCTTAAGAATTGTTCGATAAAGAAAAGGTATCCAGGCTGTAATTCTAATTTAACCAGATAAAATGAGGTATGCTTTGAGAGCAGGAGGTAAAGTGGTTCTTAAAGAGATGAGTTTCAAAAATAAGATAGGAAGTGACTCTGCCTGGTTGCAGCTAAATACTACATTGATTTTTTTCCTCTTGTCTCTACTGAAGCCCCATGTTTCATCACAACAGTGCTCGTTTTAAACGTGATACGGTCATGTTACTGTTGTTGACTCTAAATGAGATTTACAGGAACACATTAACTCAGAAATAGGCTGACACACAAGAATTTGCTTTAGGACGGAGCCAGCATGTTAGGAAGAATGAACGGGAACATGAACAGTCCCAGAGATAGAGATCACAAACTAAACTTAAAACGAAACAATACTCAAATTTATTAATGCTGTGCTTGTTTGCGCGACCATATGTAAGTACAAACACAAAACTAGACAACTATTTTAACATTTCCCTTGGGTGGGGGGGGGGGGGGGGGGGCCCACCAGGCTTCCCGGGGGGGGGGGGGGTTTTAAAGATTACTTTTCGTTTTCTTTTTACACATCAAATGTTTTTAAAGAAAAGCCTCCTA
>CM022474.1:10067306-10143795 GCA_011952105.1 Coreoperca whiteheadi | reverse complement strand
GGGGGTCGGGTGGCTGGCGTGGGGCGTTTGGGGGGTTGTCGGTGGGGGGGGGCGGGGGGGGGGGTGGGGGGGTCCATCAGGCTTCACATGTGGAAGATGTGTTTTAAGTAGTACTGTTGTTACTTAGAACACAAACTAGAATGTTGTGTTCCACCAAAGAGGTCAGGATTAGAACAGAGGAGACCAGTTGTTCGGAGTTCCTCATGCATATGTGTATTATGAGATGCCTTCTGGGAATGATGTGGCCTGTATTTAACTCTAACTAGTTTTTGTGTCCGTGTGTTGGGGGGGGGGGAGTGCATATCTTTGCATTTTGCCAAGGCTGTGTGTATGTATAAATAGGACACACTGATTACACCTATTGATTGCAAGCATCACAGTTATGATCCTGTTGCTAAATGAACTAAACTGGGTTTATCCTCAGCAGCTGAGGTAACTCAGTCGGTACAGAAACAAAAGAGCACGCTCCTAGAACTACACAATGTACTGCAAAATCAGACACCCCAGAGACAAAATAAAGTTTACAAGTTTCCTTTAGAAATTACAGACTACTTTGACTGAGGACCTGCTCTCTCATGTTCCATGTTAACATTATAACCCAAATATGGTCAAAACCTAGTGTTCATGTAAATGTAGTCATTGTGTTGCTAACCTAAAAAGCCTTGTCACATAGGGCCTTTTGCATGTGTATGAGTTGGACATCTGAGTAAAACAACATTTACAAACATGTATCTTTTAGTTTGATTTGACCCACTTAAGCAATAACAGAATGTTTTTTTTGTTTAAGGAAACCTTGAAACAAACACTAAGATTGTTAAAATGGACACTAAATCATTTTGAAAGCATTATTTGTTTCAGGCTCAGCAGCTAGAAATTGGTTTAGCGCCGGAGTCATAATTCTGGTTTGTTGTTTTTCCTCTCAGGTCCCATCAGAAAATACCCTGCTGACCTCAAAGTCACGTTCCCAGACACCACTGCTCTGGTGGGGCAGAATATCACCTTGGAATGCTTTGCTCTGGGGAAGTAAGTGTGAGCGATCATCGGTTACCTCAGTTTGCTAGAGTGCACAGTTTGGAATGTGCACAGTTTGGATGGAAAGGTTTAGTGAAAGTCTGGTATCAGCCAGCAAGTCTTATCTTCTAGGTTTCAAGTGTCATAAAATTGGTTTCAAAGGAGAATTTAAATGAATATAAATAAAGTCAGAGGCTTTTCTGCTCACTAAGTACTCTTTGTTTTTATTGTGGTATGAAATAAGTTAACTTAAACAATGCAGCATATCTGCACATGCAGTAGTACATACATATTGACTATCGAAAGCTCAAATAAGAGATTGCAAAACACCATATTTGTTCACCCTTAATGCATATTAAAATGATGTTTACTGTAGCTCAGACTGTCTTACATTCACCGCCCATTCACTGAGCTAAATGATTTATAAAGCCTGTTTCAGAATGATGATGATTTGAGTGCAGTGGCGCATAATATGCATTACAAGTTGAGGCCTGCCTTGTGTATTATTTTTCTTTCTCTGCCCTTCCTAGCCCCGTCCCTGAGATCCGCTGGAAGAGGGTAGACGGACAGCTGCCGCCCAATCACGAGGTGCGGATGGCGGGAGCTCATCTGCACCTGTACAATGTGCAGTTTGAAGACGGCGGCACCTATCAGTGTGAGGCAGTGAACTCGAGAGGAAAGGACTACCACACTGCACGTGTGTCTGTAGAAGGTAAGATATATGTTGTATGTCATGTGAGCCTTCGTCTCTTAAAACATATTTCAGGGAATACACACATTCGTCAAATCTAAGTTTTACAAAGTCTTTAGCTGTATTAATTCCCTGCTTAGGACGCTGTGTGGGGTAAATTCACCAGCCCTTTGTCCTTATCCGTACCTAGTGTAGTACATTTTCTCAGGTTGTTTAGATCTAACACCTACTGGTATGCCCCAATCCCATATCCCATATCATATATTATTCAGCAGCTTTGTAGTTTTCTTAGATTTTTCTCAAACACTGTATCTCTGATGTGCTTGTTCATTTGCAGCTTTTCCTGAGTGGGTGGAGCACATCAGCAGCACAGAGAAAGACCTCAGTAGCGATTACACTATGTCCTGCATAGCCAGTGGCAAACCGAAACCACGCATCCGCTGGCTAAAAAATGGAGAACCGGTAATATTCAAAGTCATAAATCTTTATTGTCCTATAACTGAGCAATTTAGCGATTTAGCTGTAAACTACTCAGAGCCCGATTAGCTGCACTCGGAGCTCTCTTACCACCTATTCAGTGTGCAGCCCAGGGTTGTTACAGTAGCACAGCAGTGACAGGAAGCTGGCACTGTGGGTGCACATCGCGTCAGGAAAAAGTACCTGTTGTTATTGAGTGGGTGCCAGCATGGGTTGTGTAACCCTCCATAGAAACAATTGTCATCAGGCCTTAAAAAATACCCAAGAGGCAGGTAGTGACAGCAGAGTGGGGGAGGTTGTTTGATATATATAGCTGGATACATCATTATGCATTAATGAAATCCTCTCCCAGTCCAATTATCTAACTGTCATCTGTACCTCTGTGGATGTCAACAATCAACAGTTTGATTTTAATCCTTTGCTTAGTAATAGAATTGAAACTGTATGAAAACGGTGAAATGTAGAATTATGAGCTTTTAACTTTACACTCCTGTTATTTTCCACAGTTTGACAGGAAAGAAATGAGGTTCAGCAGCTTGACGTTTGACGATTCAGGGATGTACCAGTGCATAGCAGAGAATCGTCACAGAGTCATATATGCCAACGCAGAGCTGCGTGTGTTCGGTGAGTCACACTTTGGCTCCAGCCGCAGCACAAATGGCGAACATCAGAGATTTAAAGGTCACGTTTCAAGCTGACTAATTGGAGCTTATTAGGACATATGGTGTGCAATGTCAGATTTTGTTAAGATAAACAACTCTTACATGGCTGAAAAAAACACAAATTGAGACTGTTTCCAAAAATGGACTTTGCTCATTCAAAGAGGCATGCACAATATGTCAAATCAGTACACCTCACGTTTTTATGAATGGAAAATGTGTCATATATGTACGCATACCTGCACTTGATGCATATTCTACTAAGTTTGTGATGAATAATCCACACTGTCCCTCCTCAGCTTGTGCTCCCACGTTTGAACACAACCCAGTGAAGAGAGTCCTGGCAGCCAAAAACGGCCGGGTGGTGATCGAATGTCGACCCAAAGCGGCTCCAAAGCCTACCTTCTCCTGGAGCAAAGACACCGAGCTGCTTTCCAATTCTACCAGGTGAGCAGTCTCTCGATAAGATGCACGCTTCCTTTTGTCCTCTGATCTGTAAATATTGTGTGGATATTTACCCATTCAGAAAGGCTGTTTATCATGGCAGAGTTTTCCTTTGTAGTTTTTAATGCAATACACAAAGACAAGTATCTGAGAATGTAATGTCTTATCTAGAGTCTATCCCCTTTAGAGTAGCAAGACACATACAGTATAGCTAAATCAACTCTTGAGCTCCTAAATCTACTATATATGCCAGAAAGGTCTTTAGTGTTGTTGTTTGTCAGCGATTGCTGTACACTGCTTTGCTGTCTGTCAGTGGCTGACATTAAGCTCATTCTCAAGCTCATCAGCGTGGACAGACTGGATGTGTAAACCCCTGTCTTGTGCGCCTCACCAACAAAACAAGCCTAATCTGCGAGCTCTAAGGCTCCCAAACCTTTCCCCCCACCCTACACACCCACACGCACCACAGTGGGACTCACATAGAGGAGGAGCAGCGGCCAAATTGCTACGCAGCATATGCCTCCTAATACTCTCTATGGTGGCTGTCTGCGTGAGAGAGGGTGCGGAGTAGTGACGGGGCAGCTGGCAAGATGCTATTTGGTATGCATGAATATGAAATATGCAGAGAAAAATAAATCAAACATTGCTGCCTTGCCTTTAGCGCAGTTTAATGTTGCATCTCGCTGAGTAGTTTCAAGTTCCCTTTTTTTTTCTTCTTGGAAAACCATATATCCATTAGGGAACCGGCAACAGTAACCTCATCATTTATCATCATCCACATATCCACGGAATAACATATGCTGGACTTTTGACCTTCATATTGTGCTGAATATTTTATATCATATCGCTCATACTCACCAGCGTGTGAAGAATTAATTCTGGTTTCTCCTCAGGGTGTTCATCTGGGAGGATGGGAGCCTGGAGATCCTCAACGTGACGCGAGCAGATGAAGGCAGGTACACCTGCTTCACAGAGAATGACCGGGGCAAGGCCAACAGCACGGGCTCTCTGTTGGTTACAGGCAAGTTCCAGCTAATGAACTTACTTAATAGCTCTCTTTATGGCTCTTTTTTTGTAATATTTCCAGGACAGTTGGTGTGGCTTTGACTGATGTCAGCGTTCGCTGGCAATCATTCCTGTCAATCTCAGTCCCACCAACCACTCCTGACCTCCAAATGTCTACTGTTGTTGAATTATGGCCCTCTGAGCAGAGTGACAGTCTGCAGGCTACTGGTGGATATTCAGTCATTCTCCAAGGGCAGAGGCGAGAGGGGATTGCTTTAGATCAGATGTTATGAGACAAGGACCAAGTCCTCACACTGTTCAGTGAAAAATGAGGAGAGACTTGAGTTATGAAATTATTGAGATAGTTTTGATTGAATGGCAAATAATATTAATTGGGGTTTTTTTCTTGTCATTTTCTTTTCTTCAGATATGAAATTTCAGTTGTCAAACCTTTTTAGTTTTTTACAGTTGATCTCCAGTGGTGCTGGGTGTACAGCTCTTTTCTGCCCTCTTCTGGACATTTGTGCATATTGAACAATTCAAGCTATTTTATCTTAACACCATATATTTTACTATTGGTCTGTCTACTATGTGACTGTGCAAGACTCCCTTTTTCATTTAAGTCATTCACCTGTATTTTTCTTTTATTAAATAAAATTTCTAATAACCTAAATGAGGTTTCAGTGGCTGGACTGACCTCTTTCTCATCATCACGGATCCCCTCATCCTCCTGTGTTTTTCCCCAGAGTCCACAAAGATCACCTTGGCACCGTCCAATGCTGACGTTAAGGCGGGTGAGAACGCCTGGATGCAGTGCGGCGCATCACATGACGCCTCTCTGGACATCACCTTTATCTGGTCCCTGGATGGCCGGGTCATTGACCTTCACAAGGACAGTCAACATTATGAACGCACCTCGGTGAGACATCATATTGGTTCATTAGTTATTTTGAAGAGAAATTACCATAAATAATCCAAGTTTAACGTGATCTCGCCAGCTTTACCCCTATCACAAAATCTCAGCTGGAGTTCGTCCACTTCTAATCATGTTTGAGGTCGGGTTGATGTCTGTAATATTTTTATTGGAATATCTGAAATGGAAAAGTACAGCTTGCTTTAAATCAGTATGACTCTAAAAAACATTTTAGATTCCTTCCCTGAGTGAAATAGTGCATTGTATATCAGTTTAATAGCAATTTCTGCTTGTTGACATGACCTACTCTCTCTTTAGTGCAGCTCTAACCATAAGTTAGTGGCAAGAATTTCTCATTTGTCTCCCTGCCCACTAGGCAAATACCATATTATGATAGTGATTGATGATACCCCATTTTTGTACACAAGGAGGATTTTCCCCTCGTAAAAATGGGGTCCAGTTCCACTTAATTCTGTTTGTGTGGTATTAGCAAAGCCAGTTTGACTCTCAAACAGCGAGTTCAATCCAGTCATGTATTTTTAAAGTAATATTTGTGATGGTTTTACTTTTCTCCACTGAGAGAGCTGACTAGAGCAAACACTGTTTGGAGCATGACATTTCTTCATAGGAAAAGAGGTGAGAGACCCCTTAGCTGAAGCCCATGTCGAGTTCACCTAATTGGATGCTCAGTTTGCATATCTCAGTCCCTCTGGTCTAGCAGGATAACTATACTGATGGAAATAATAAATCCTTTTCCATATTTCAGGCTGAGTGAGAACATATCTACCATGATAATGTTGTTTGACAAGCACACAGTGGGAAAGCTTTGCCTCATGACGGCGATGTTTTGTTCACTTTTAAATTAACTGTTGACTGTTGTGTTATTTATTGCAGAATGGAAGCTCAAACGGCGAGCTACTGATCAAGAACGCCCAGCTGAAGCATGCTGGACGCTACACCTGCACCGCACAGACCCCCATTGACAATGTTACCGCCTCTGCGCACCTGGTTGTCAGGGGTGAGTCGTGCAATAACAGCACACATATGCATACAGTCATACATATAAAATGTCTTAAAGGCTCTGAAAACATATTTTCTCAATCAGCAGTGATTGGATCCTACATGAACACAGTACTTATTTTATGAGAGTTTCTGTATTTTGTGTTTTGTCCGTGCTCTTCTCACTGGTTTGAAGTGGGCGGGACACAGTTGGAAAATGGTGATGTCATGTGCTTCCGCTCACTAATCCGGATTAAGTAACATTTGCATGAAAATGTGATGACAATTGGTGAAATTGGTGGATGTCAAATCTGATCAAACCACACCCACACAGTCCTGATGAAGCAGAGTTTTTGAGTGTAAGTAAAGAATTATGTTGTTTTTATACTTTGATTGCTGCTTATTTATAAAGAGCTAAAGATTTGAAGCCACGTTTTCAGGAGGTTGAATTCTTTAGAGCTTTTTAAACTGAACACAAGACTTTTAAATAATTCCAAAGTTCATCAGGCGCATATTCCTAAATTACTCCCCAATTTTACCCAACTCTCTTTGCCAGACCATTAATATACAGCTAGAAAGTGCATGTGTGTGTGAAAAAAGAGAAAGCTACACAGAGCGAGATTAAACAAGAAGAAAATTTCTCCAGAGTAACCAGACCTTAGCCTTTTTTGCCAGATAATCTGTCAACCTCGAGACTCCACTCAAAAGAAAGTGAGAGAGAAAGGGCTGGAAAAAGCCATGGAAGGTAATGCCTTGTGTCCAAACAGGAGACAGAGACACACACAGGGAACACTAACTGTCTACCACTACCACCCAGAAAAGGTCAGTCTAACTTCTCAGGCTGTCTGCTCAAAGATGATGCAGTTAGATACCAATAACTGGCTACAGCCTGTCTAAAGGGTGCAAAAAAATATAGCCTTGCCCCTAGATTACATTGTTTGGCTGTACTGTATGTTGGCACATTGCAAATTAGGTCATTCTTATCCAGAATATGTGCAATGTCCAGCCAGGCAAAGTAAGAATTAGAAATAGTAGTGAGAATAGTAGCTGATTAAACTAAATGAAACAGGCAGTGCTTCTGTGTCTCTAAGAAGTGTAATATATAGATTGTCAGCTCCCACTTGTCTTCATTATAACTGACTATAACTTTTTATTGAGCAGTGAGCGCTGTTGGCATTACAGCAACTAGTCTGTTTCTGGTTATTAGTTGTGTAATGCCACGTGATGAAAATCTGATGACTAAAGCGTGTAGAACATAGATTTCTATCTTTCAGCAGAATATTTTGATACGGAGTGCTGCTGATTTCAGTACTTGTTCTTCCTGCCACATACAGATATCAACACGCACAAAATAAACCCTGCCAAACTTCCACAGTGCTCTGTCTGTCATTTACTGTATTTCACCTTCTGGATGATTCATCAAGCTTTGTTTTCAGCCTCCACTTACTGATGAGTGAGAGCTTGCCTTACAGCCCTCCCCTTGGGTCTTGAAACAGGCCCAGTGTTGGTCGACAAAGGGTCTCTTCAGATAGGAACCCAAGAACTGTAGCAGTGATCTGGTTGCCAGTGATCCCTGTTGTGCCCTGGGTGTGCTGCCACCACTGCTGCTTTCTGAGCAGGTGTTGACAGATGGCCAGGTGAACGCACAGCGGCTGACTGTGACGTTTCCCAAAGTGGAACCAAAATACAGGCCCTGGGCTGCTCCTAATGGAGTGCCAAATGCCAGCAGTCCGGGGCGCAGCGAGGGAGAGATGAAAGACAGCCATTTATCATGGCAGGTGAGGAAGCAGATCTGCTTCAGGAGATTGTCCGAGCTAAAAACACAGCTCTGCACCTGTAGTGTGTTATTAGTAGGGATTGGAGATAGGGAGAAGAGCTGTTTTCATACGAGGGGTGTGTGTGTTATTGTAGTGTAATGTTACAGCCTTGCCTGGAACGGTGTTGAAATGTGGCTGGGTTAATGTATGTTTCTGCGAATTAGGAAAACTATTCACAAACTTTATAAAATTTGGTTATTGGGATACAGTAAAAAGCACTGAAGCTTATCAGTTTCAACACATTGTTCTAAGCATCCATATGACACAGTGTTGTACAGGCATGGAAACTATGCACAATATTTCATCGCTTACATTGAATTGTAGAACACTGCAGATTTCTCACTCCTTTGCTTTCTCTCCTGACTCTCAGAGGAGAGGGGAAGCTTAAGGGCTGTCCAGCTTTGGCTGTCTAATCGCCTTACTTGTCTCAGCTCATATTCATGACTTGGAAAAAGTAAATCCTGGCTGATTTCTGAGGCTGTGGGTTGGGAGGATAACCCTGACACAGTCTGGGTTTTCTATTAGGCCATTTTTATGTTCCAAAAGAAGAATCAAGAGGAGCAGGAGGACCAAGAGAAACATTGGATTCAAAAGCTTTTGCTTAAGCTTTAGTTCATATATGTCAATGGGCTCTAAGCTCTAATGCGTTAATCCATCAGTCTTTGCTGATGTCTTTTAAAGCTGAGACTAAAAAGAGGAAATGTAAGGGCTTTGATGTGCTGTGTTTCATATGCATCCATCAGTTGTCGTTTTGGACTGGTGTTGAAGTATAAAGTTGTTAAAGGGCTCAGGAGGACTTTTGCCAAGAATTTTCCCATGAGCTTGAATAAAGCTCTTTCAATAACACTATACCCTCTTTCTCTCTGTCAATTTGTGATCAAGAAGGACGTTCACTATCTGCCTGAGAGGCAAGTCAAAGTGGGCGCTTGTGAGAATTTTAACTTGTGAACTTAAGGCTAAGGGGCAGTGTCACTAATCATAACACAACTGTGCGGCCACATTTGTATTCCTCACCCATCAAACAACACTTTTAACTTCTCTTATATCTTTTCTCTACACCCAGGTCCCCCCGGTGCCCCAGGTGGGGTGCGAGTGATGAACAAAACTGACAAGAGTGTAACATTGCAGTGGAGCCGTGGAGCAGACAACCACAGCCCCATCTCCAAATATACCATCCAGTACAGGGACTCCTTCTCAAAGGATGTCTGGAAGAATGCCACTACATGTGAGAACTCCAGCCAGTCAAATAAACACTGCTACCCTAATGCTGAGCTTGCTCTGGTGTTATAATAATTTGGGTCATGCCACATAGCGATACTGCAGGCCTACATGGTGGTTAATGTCCCTTAAAGAAGGCTACAATATAATAAAGTCATGCCTCAAGGACTTAAAATATAGGAATGGATTCCAAAAATGGAACTTCATTGTTGTTTTAAGGATATTTTTGTTAAATTGTGGGACTGCACAACCTGTGCTGTATAATGTTTTAACATACCGTGCTGTAGCCCTGACATTTTGGCATTGTAAAATGAAATCTGTGCATTTCTCTCTAGCCCCTGCAGATGTAGAGGGGAATGCAGAGATGGCCACAGTGGTGGATTTGTTCCCCTGGACAGAATATGAGTTCAGGGTGATTGCCACCAACACTTTGGGGACAGGAGAGCCAAGTAGCCCGTCACCTAAAGACAAAACGCTGGAAGCAGGTAAGATCATGTCCTGACTTTGGGATAACATTCTGTACATAAGATTTACGGTATGAAGACTCAGAGTAACTTGAAAGGTCATGGGAATTCGGTCGTACAGTCCAGCTTTCCATTCTGATATTTATTCTTCATCTTTCTATTATAGCACTGTTTACTTATGCTAAGTACCGGTGTAGAAATGAGTCAGCAGAAATTCCTACAGCAGAAGCATGCGGCCAAACTCACCACATAAATCTCTACAAATGAGCACTTTGCTGAAACTGTATACTGAAATTCAATTATAAAATGGAAATCACAGGGCTACAGTAACCTCTCTTAAAAAAATAATCATCATTTGAGAATGAGCTACTTAGACTCAAGGCAAAACAAGTGAATGTTTGCCTCTCTGTCTCCTTCAGTGGCAAGGTTCCCACACTGACATTAAGGTGTTGCATTTGGCACAGGAGAAAGACATTAATATTGTATTTTCAGAGGACGGATGTTTCAGCACCGCTGCCAGGGATACATTATACAGCCTGTGTGGGTTGGCATTGTTTGTGTGGATTCTTAGCATGTGGGCTCAGAGTTTGGCTGTTGCTGTCTCATTGTAGTTCCTGTGGTGGCGCCCTCGGACGTCGGCGGGGGTGGAGGGACTAGCAAAGAACTGACCATCACATGGACGGTAGGTCTGGACTTTCCACTGTGCACAAGGTGGAAAAGGGTCATAAGCTCATGTAAAATCTCATAGGAAGGAGACTGCTGTGCTGCTGTTATCTCGTCTTGAGCTTTTTTTTGTTTTAAAGTTTTAAGTGAGGGAGAATATTTTCAATATGTAAGAATGATAATAACCTTTATTTTATAGCACTGTTCAGAACTAAGTTTCAAAATGCTTCACAGAAGAACAAACATGCCAGAACAATGAAATAGAAAGAGACCTAAATTTGACAATAACAAACGGAGGGAAAACTCACCTCTATTCCAATGAGGTGCTCACTGGCAGGCAGACATAAAAAATAGAGAATGGATAGCTGTACGCTCATTACTCCGATGCATTTATTTCAACTTAAAGCCGTATTTCAAATAAAGATGTTTTTAGGCAAAACGGCCTTTTTCAAGACCTTCATTTTGACAATTCAAATTAACCAAATGAATTAAAAATATGGCATACAAAGACCACTTATTACAGAATGCAAGTTTAAAAAAAATAGAGTTTTTATAGACATTTAAAGGAAGCCAATGATAAGCTTTTAGTCGCTTTGGAAGACAACAATTTAATAGTACGTCAACAGATCAAATATATGGCAGAGAACTGTCGAACTTGAGGACAGTAGACCACAGGCATACAGAGGAACTGAAGAATAAGCCTTGGATAATCTCATACTTTATACCAAACAAAACAATCACTATCAACAAAACTCAAACACCGAGCTAAATCATTATCCTCCATTTCCCTGCTGCAGCAGTTGATAAATTAGCTCTCATGGGTACATTACCTTTCGCTTGGCTGAGGCATGGTCATTCAATTCCAGAGCAGCTGGAGGATGAGGCGATGTTTAAGGGGTTAGCGATACTTCATGCGGGCAAGTCTCACTGGACATATGGTGTGACAATAAAGCCAGAGTGCCAACAGAGGAAATGAGGCGTGAGGACAGATCAAGAGGGATGAGCCAGCAAAGTGTCACAACTCTTTGTGTATCGCCCACAGACTGCAGTCATTTTACTGAACAGTATGTAAACATTGTATGACTAGTGGAATCGGCCCTTTTTGAGCCTTGCTGTTAATCTTAGTATGTAGCATAAACATCAGTGGATGATGCATGACATGCGTAATGCAAACTGACAGTATCAAGAGTTTAATTCACACTAGGGACACGCAGGCTTGTGAGGTGTGTTAGATAAAACATTTGCCACATTAACGTAATTGTTTGATGTTTCTGTCATCAGCCTGTACAGCCACAGTACTACTATGGGCCTAATTTTGGCTACATTGTGGCCTTTAAACCACTAGACGAATTCCAGTGGATGAAGGTGACAGTAGCTGACCCCCTGGCCAAGCGCTATGTCCACAAAGACTCCTCCATCCGCCCATCGTCGGAGTTTCAAGTCAAAGTCAAAGCGTTCAACAGCAAAGGAGAGGGACCCTTCAGCCTAGCAGCCGTTATTTATTCTGCACAGGATGGTAAGCACTGAAGAGTCACAGCTCTCTACACTGAAGTGTAAAAGGGAAAAATGTGCCAAAGTGATCTCAAAATGATGTCACAGATCAACCTTGTCCTGTTTTCTCAGTATCAGAGAGAATGTGCCAACACTCTGCTATTTCAATCTGTCAGTGTCAAATACTTATCACTACCAGGGTTTCCAATGGAGTAGGACCCATTTAATAGGAGTTCTCATGTATAGTTGTGAGGAATTTTAATACCTCTTGAAAGTGAACCCATCTTCCCCACTCTCTCTCTTTCCTTGCGTGGGGATTATCATGATTTATATGGCATGAACCAGAAAGCTGATAGTTCGCAGAAGGATGCAAAGCATTTAGCCTAGTTATTAACTTCCACTTACAGACAGTTGAGATAACCACTGGCAACCCAGACATCATGGGCTACAGAGATGCCCCGTTGCCATGGTAACCCACTTTGGGAATGCTTGCCGTTTGATGTCTAGGATTTTATAGCTAAGCCTGCATAGCGCTCTGCCTCCAGGGGTGTGACCGTTTGTATTTGTGTGCATGCTGGTTGTGAAGTATTGTTTTTTGTGTGCGTTCAACGCAATGACAGTATGTTGTTGGTTCAACAATTTAACATTCAAGGACAGTTTCCTGGCAGGGACAGCCTACACACAGTGTATAACTGGCCCATAAGTCATGGAAAAGTGTCCGATGGCCCAGCGAGGGAATGTGGGCCAAGAGAGATTTCTGTCACTTCACTTGTTCCTTACAGTGATTAATTCACATTTCTGGAAGAAAATTGCACTAGTAAGGCCAACAGACACAGACAAGGAAACGCTAGATAGTTTACAGTCAGGGTAATGGATCCATTACGGTGTAAATCGCACAGGTTGATATTAAAATAAAATACATTCACACGTATATAAAATATGCTACAATGGAGTTTTATGTGTGCAGGTAAAAGAAATTGTCTCAGAAGGAGATCTCCTTGAAAATGTTTCTCTTACTCTAACCTATTTACCAAACCGTCTCTCCTCAGCTCCATCTAAAGCTCCTGAAAGTGTTGACGGCAGAGCTCTCTCTGCCACAGAGGCCATCGTGTGGTGGCTGCCGCTCTCACAGAGCAATATAGATGGATATCAGGTCGGTAGAACATTTTACCGAGGCATGCTGGTAAAAGAAATACTTAACTATGCGTGAGACGTACTAAGGCTCGGGACATGTGTTTAGACACCACGTGGCTGTAAACGATCATAATAAAGTTGCTATAAGTCACAAAAATTCTAAATATTTGTCATTAAATGTCTTCTTTGAAAGCATTACTTAACATATGTTGCTTTATATATGAAGTATAGTATAACCAATTTTTCTGAAGACTTTTTCATTCTTTTTCAGATTCTAACACGCATTAGTAGAACCTTTGTACCTGCTAGTTTCTATAAATTAGCCTTGTATCTCTCTTAATTTTGCTTATTTACTTTTACTTTTCTTTTTATGACATTTTTCCTTTCCTCATGCTATAAATCAGTTCTTATAAATGCTATAAAATCAAGGTTTGTACACCAAGTCGGTTTTGGATCCTATCCTGTCCCTGTGTGTCCCAGGTGAAGTACTGGAGGAATCACGAAGACAGTGAGGGGGGGGCCCAGAGGGTGGTGGTATCCGGCAGGGAGAACCACACCAGGCTGGAGGGTATGAAGCCCAACTCCCACTACCTTGTTGAGGTTCGCGGCTACAACTCTGCAGGATATGGGCCGCCCAGTGAGCACCTCCAGATCCACACCAAGAAAGCCCGTATGTTGTGCTTTACAGCAGTTTGGTATTGACCAGCAGGGATCTGCATGGAAAACGACACGTGTCTCTGAGCTATGTATAGTCCCAAGATATGTGTCATTTTAAAATAATTGTTATTCATTGTCGTTCTTGTGTGTTTTACCAGCTCCAAGTCGCCCCCCCAAAATAACTGGTAAAAAGTTAAAGGGACAGTCAGTAAATATTGCCTGGGAAAATGTGGAACCACTGGCTAACGAGGCATCGATAGATGGTTACAAAGTGAGTACAGTTCTACGTTACTTTGCTACAGATTATGAGCTCTCCGAAGTGAAACAGTAGCTGCTAGGAACCTTACATTTGTTTATACGTTCTATGCGTGTATGTACCTAGGTGCTGTATAGGCAGCAGGGCCACTCCACAGGCACTCTGTACACAACCAGTAGGCGGTCCATAGACCTTCCCCTGCCCGCAGATGGGAACTATGTGGTGGAGGTCCGGGCACACACAGAGGGAGGAGACGGGGCTGTGGCACAAATCCACATTACAGGTAACAGACAAACTCAAACATTTACTTGTCCCTTTCATTCACAGTTCTGAGTAATTTAGTATTAAGACAACATTCATGATCCTTGTTTCTTGCCATATCAATAAGGCTTTGGATGTTCTCTCCTGTTGATTACTACTCTGAAGTAAAAAGACATTTTGTTAAATAACTGTTACATAACAGACCTTTGTAGCAGACTGTGGAGCAAAATATATCAAAACGTTGAGTTTTATAAATAAAACTATTAAAATAAAGCGATGAATAAGTGGAAGCTTATACAGCCAGAAAATAAATGTAAATGTTCAAGTAAAAAAAACAAAAAAACAATTAATTGTGAGATGGAGTTGTCAGGGCACAGGTAGGTCTGGTAACAATAGTAATAATTATTATTAGGTTTTTTTCTTCTTCTTGTGTCACCAACTGTGCACTGAGCTCGACGTTGGTTGTGCTTCATTGAAACGCAGTCAGAAACTAAACCAAAATCCTTCAGGGCTGAGGGTCGTCATTCGCTGTTCCAACACAGTCTCAACAAAAGCTCTCACTCTCATTCAGGCTCATATTAGACAAGACCTACTTTCTTGAAGCTTGGCAATCAACCTCCTGCAGTCCTTCTATTGATAGAATACACTGTGCATGTTTTATTTATGGCAACGTAACTTTATACGTCATATAAAGACAAGCTGAGAACCGGTTGAAAGTGCTTCTGTGTGTTTTTTTACACGCTGTTTAATCTGTAGTCCACAAAAAATGTTTTTGTTTTTTTTTTAGCAGAGATTTTTAAAACTGAATTATTAATATTTTCCATGATTTACAGGCATACATAGTCTTTCAAAGGCACAAACCTTTGTTAGAATAAAATCACTTTACGTACAAATTTAAATAGACAAGATATATATATCTTATAATGTTAAGTGCCTGTGTCATTTTTCTTGTACCTGGTGTTCGTGGCAGCATTATACATTGTTAAATCGAGAAATCGGACTTGAGTTTGTGCTGAAAAAAGGGATACTTTGCATGCATGTGGGGTAAGGACAGTTTACAAGGTGATAAACAAAGGCAAAGATGAATGAATAGACAGTCTGCAAAATGAGCCATAATCAACCTAAACTCCAGCGGGTTACGGTAAGATTTATGGGCCTGAGTTGGATTTGGTTTTTAAGTTCTTTTCATTTCATCCTCGTTTTAAAAGGGTTTGAAAAATGGAAAGTGGGTGGCAGAAAAGCTGCTGCCACTTTATGACAAAGGTATTCATTTAGAAGAGTGAGTCTTCCTTTCCTTTCAACGGTGTTTTCTGTTACTTGAACAATGGAATTAAATGTAATGACTGATGACTGATTTGTATTGGATTTGTATTTCATCTTCACCCAGGCTTAGTTTTACATCAGTGGAGCAAAAATAAGGAAAGCCTTCAGATATCTAATCACATTTTAAATCCATAGTGCTGAAGTGACACGCTGTGACTGCTGATTCTTGGCCCGCCATTTGCTTGTGAGATTATACCAGGTTCAAAGTTTGCGGTAGGTTATCATTTGTCACAGACAGAGGGTTCCCATGGGCCAGAGCAGAGCTGTCACTTCAGGTTTCATACCTTAGATTGGAGGGCAAAGATGGGAAACTTTACGGTCCGTGACTAAAGCCTTGATATCCCACTGACGAGATCCCCTCCCAGGCTGATGGACTGACAGGTCGGCTGACTGGATAGAGGGGGCCTTAAGCCTCTGTAATTGATCTTGATGAGTAGAGGAAACCCCTCCTGTGGTTTCCCCCATCCCTTATCGTTCAGACCAGGCCCACCTGACAGCTTGATTTCACAGACCCGGGAATTTAAGCCGTGGGGGATTTCAAATGCAGGGCATTGACAAATGGAGGGGCATTTAAGGTGATCTCCACACAGATGGAGTATAATATCACACTTCACACACCAAATATGGTCTTTAGTTTGACGGATAAGAGTAGCAAATTTCACTGTCCAGTTATTTTTTAAGCAAAAACTGACATACCTTCATCTCTGCGTGTCTCTCAGGTGGAGGTGTCATGGCCGCCCAGTCTCTCAGCGTACTCCCCCTGCTCCTGGTGGCTCTCCTCGGCCTGAACCTCTGAATGTAGCGCCATCTTTGTCTTCACTTCCCGTGAAGGAGACTCTTTATTGTTGACGCATATAAGGACTTTGGGACTCTTTCCACAAACGTTTGGTTCCACCCTATAACCCGGGACGTCATATTCCAACTCTTCCCCCTCTGGAATATGTTTGTGGAAATAGACACAGAAATGGAAAAATTGGAACTGGAAAAAGACATCCCTTATTTATCCACAAAAAGCCTCTTTGGAGGGGTGTCAAAGAAGTTCTGTCAACTTTTTAAATATGCCTTATATAAATGACTGCACTTATCTTTCACACTGACTTGTTTTAAAATGGATCCCGACTGAAAGTGTGAACATTACACTTTGCATAGGTTGTATGTTAAGTATGTTTATACCATGAAGCCGACCTTTCTCATACGGCTAAAGTAGCTGTTTGTTCAGAAATGTAGGCTTCAGCTTCTCTGTGATGATTTGGAAAATCTATCCTTCAGTGCATTCCATAGTATAAGGTAAACAAGTAGCTGTGAAGAATAAGTGTATGACTTTAAAGAAATGTCTTTATGTCTTTCTTTACTTGCAGTTCAGTGACATTTTCTTCTATTTTTTTTTTTTTTAATGAAGCACAACCCTTTGTTACAGACATACAGTCAAAGCAAATCTCATCCTCATACATTTTATTAACAAACATCATAGGGGAACAAACAATTTATGTCATGCCGAAATAATATATACAATAATTATTAGATATTGTTTTACTATCTAATATACTATGGATGTTATTTGAAGAAAACAATATTTTGACCTGCAATCAGTGCTTATTTCCAAATCATAACATGAACTCTATTAATAGAATGCCACTTTCAAATTGTGTGCATGTTGACGTTGTTACATGGAAGAAAAGTTTCAAATGGTTCAAGTGTTTGGGAGTTTATGCACATGGATCCATACTTTTAAACGTAAAGCAAACCATAGGAACTGGAAGAGAACTGAACAACATACCAGACAATTCAAATGTAAAACTGCAGCAAGCAATGTGTGCCAGTGGTTATTTTCATTGCTTGCCATCCCTGGATATATTTGTCAAGCTGTGCAGTGATCAAGGCTTCGCCACGACCTCTGGGTCAATGTTGAGACTGAAAACTGCTCCGTGTTGGTGAAC
The DNA here is from genome assembly GCA_011952105.1 of Coreoperca whiteheadi. Taxonomy (NCBI): domain Eukaryota; kingdom Metazoa; phylum Chordata; class Actinopteri; order Centrarchiformes; family Sinipercidae; genus Coreoperca; species Coreoperca whiteheadi. Next base: position 10,126,375 of record CM022474.1, on the reverse strand, counting down.
TAAACTTAAAAAAAACAAAAAAACGTTGTTTGTTTTGACTGTATCATTAGGACCTCTGTGGTACCAGCTGGGGCTTTGTAAAGAATGTTGGCATTTTATTTAGTGTAAACACTTTCATTTCTTTCTCTCTCATTTATGGCTTTGTGTGAGAGTCATTATTAACAGTTACAGCGAGCGGTAGCGACCTTCATGCCCTCCAATAATTGTGCAATTTCTGATTCATCTGTGGCTACTTTATATTTTTTAATAAGACAACTTGCCTAGCTCCTCTAACAGTAATTAGTATATTTCTTTTGTCGTTATCTGGCATACACAGAAGATAAGCAAAAGCCATCCATGTCGGCGGTAAGAGCTCATCCAAAGCTCATGACGGTGTTTCCACTGCGTTATTTTTGTCTTTTTCTTAACATGTGATCAGAGATATATAAACATTATCAACTGTTGTTGTTTTTGTTTATGATTATTATATTTGTATGCCACGACCCACCTCTAGCTGGACAGTTTAAAAAAAAGTTTATTTCCCTCAAACGGGGGAACAAATGCTGTGTTTTGAATTCCTCCGATTCATTTCTTGTGTGACTGATGCTCGCCATGCTTCTACATTGTGACTATATCATCATCCACCACAAAGTGCTTTTCCCAGTTTTCCTTCATGCGACAAATCATAAAAAGAGTTGCCAAATGCATGAATGCCTTGAACTCTGACATTTTGGACGAAAGCAGTGGCTCTACATTCTAACATGCATGACAAGTGGTACATTACTTTGCAACAAATCAACATCATAGCAACTTCTCAACCTCTCGGCTTCATATGAAATACATTCAGTGGCATCCCTTTACGTCAGAGATGGTGTAGATGTAAGCCTAATATGTGCATTAGCCGCTTCATTAAGTCATCTCACGGGAAGTCTTCGGAACAGGATTTTTAGAGAGAAAATCTTAAACTGACTAAAGGAATCTCACTCATTAAAGTTCAGAAATGGTCCTGCAGTCAGTCTCACGCACACGGTGGTTGGGATTTGATAGCATCACTGGTGGCAGTGGCGGCATGTTTGGCTGTTTGCTGAAGTTCAGTGCTTCGCTGGACTTGAACGGCACTTGTGAGGGATGAAACTGGAGCCTCTCATTGCCTGGAAAAGGAACAATAAAGGTGTAGTTAACTATTAAAGTGCTTTCGTGTTTTTCTCTGCTGAAAGTGGTACCAGGTACTTTAATGTTGTAACTGGTTGAGCAAGAGCTACTTTCTTAAATACTGTCAGGAAGTTTGTTCGAATTTTATAAGCTCTCTATATATTTTATATGTAAAATATTATTCTGCAAAGTAACTAGTAACTTCAGCTGTCAGAAAAATGCTGTGGAGTAAAAAGTACAATATTTCCCTTTGAAATGAAGTTGAAGAATCAAATAAAGTCAAATGGAAATACTCAAGGAAAGCACAGGTACCTGAAAATGGTACTTAAGTAAATGTACTTGAGTCCAAGACTAAACTGGAGTTTAATTCGAAATGTTGGCATCACTGTTCAGGGGTAAAAGTGTAAGATGTCTCAAACATGACTCCGGCTGTCAAAGTGAGTGGAGATATTAATGGATAAAATAGTGGGTGACTAAAACAAAGTTTGAACATGCAGTATGCAATGCTCACCATAAATTTTCATTTTTTCTGAGCACTTTGAGAACTCCAACTCCGTGTTGGCTTCAGAGTTGAGGTCCAAAGTTCATTCTTGACCTTGGAAACAGCAATTGAGACAAAAATCTCACCACAGCTGGTCTGGAGATTTCATCATATTAACTGCACTGAAAAAGATGGATTTGTGCCCAATTCAATTTATTGCACCGTAGATTAAAAGCTGGAGCTGCATGTCCCATGTAAAGAGAAAAGAACAAATTACATGAAAATGTCGTGAAAAAGTCCCAGTTAAACGTTTTAGTTCACAGAAAGTCAGCCTGAGGTCAGTGGTAAATTAATCATACACTGAGTCTGGATGGATTTCCAGTCAGAAATACTGATGTTATTAGTCCATCCATGAAAACCAAAGCAATGCAGACACCCCAGTGGAATATTTCCAGTTCGGCATTTCCAGAGTTTCTCTTTAAACACACACAAAGCAAATGTGTCCAAAGTTGTAAGAATTGCCGTCAAATTCAGACTGAGTCTCCACTGGGGTCGGACAACTGGTGGTCTCAGGTGCTTTTCGCTCTGCTCTTGGATGTGTCGACACACCTGAGGTGCATTTCAATATAAATTCAGCAAGAACGAAGCTATGGTCGAAACAAACAAACAAAACACTCGATCACTTGTGTTTTTAGTCTTTGCTGCCTTGGGATTCAAGTATCTTATACAGAACTGTAACATTAGACTGGTTATGTGTGAAATATTCAAAGCAGTGTATCAACTCTCACATAACAAATAAGAGAAACTAGAGTATCATTTAGGACTCATGAGTACCTTCCATTATCAACTCAGCCATTTGCAACAAGTCCTCATTTTATGTGCACACCCCCCCCCCACACACACACGCACACACACTTTTTTTAACAATGTCTGTCTCCAGGAGAAAGCTATTCTTTACCAGTGCCAAATATATCAGAGATATTGCTTCAAACTGTCCTCCATTACAGATAAGCCCAACTTTGTCAAAGTCTAGTTTTTACAGGCAGAAACAGCTGTCGGAGTTTTGTCTCCTATCAGGTATCCAGCAGATGGAAAGAAGACTGATATCACTTCTCTTTGTGGATTAGGTCAGACCAAATGAATCAGATTTTAGATTCTTATTGTGCTCTATAGGTTTGTCTCGCGTTTCAATCGGGCGTCTTAATGGTTAATGGAAAGCAGTTTTTCACAGAGAGAACAAAAGAGAGAGATAACAATTTATTTCAGTGGCTTATCATTCCAAGCACATGGCCTGTGTGATAGGCCTGATCCCAGGTGGCTGTGTAACACTTTCCCCAAAACACACTCACAATCACTGTTACGCAGGCTGACGCTCGGCTCAGTCTGATTGCTTCTCCAGATCACATCCTCCAGACTTTAAACTCATTCGGCTCTGGAAATATAGCTATTTGCTGACGGTTGATTTAAAAAGATTTAATTTAATATTACATTATAAAGTAATACAAGAGCTTCTATTTCATTAACAGTGATTGACAGGGGGGAAAATACATTAATCTGACCTCCTTGTGCATGTGTTTTTGCAGACAGGTGTGCCATCCCAGGACAGATTGTGCTATTGTCTTTGTAAATCTACACCTGTTCTTTGACAGCTCAGGCAACACAAAACATACTTTAAAGTGGTGCACGGCAGACTAGAACTAGACTGCTTCGCTGGGGGACCTGAAACGTGATGCCCTCTCTGAGATCCCTGCAATATGTCATGCTGTGTCAGGCGGTACGACTGGCCCGGACTCATGCAGGAAGGGCTTTCTAAGTGAAGGTCTCCATGCAGATATTGTGTTACAAGCCAGGGTTTAGCCACTGAAGGGCCATCATCCCCTTTAGACAAGTTTCACTGTCATCACTGTAGAACCTGGACCAGAGGTAGACTCAATTCATTTAATAGAATTAAGAGGATGAACAATAAAAACACAGAGACAATGTCAATCATGATACTGTTAAAAACTCTTTAAATATTGTTTCCACCTCAATTTGAGGGGTCTGTTGCCAAGTAAATGACATTTGAAAGTATGCGAGACAATGAGCGACCTCTGCTGGTGAGGAATTATAAGACACATCAAGTTCACACAACCTATCACAGCTGCACAAAATGAAATCAAACTGCACAGAACTGATTGTACACATGGTTATACACGTGTGTTATGGCGTTACATTTGAGTGTAATACATTAGGTCGTTTAGGTGAACAGCAGGAAAAACTAGCTGGCCCTGACTAGAGAGAGCAGAAGTGAGTCAGCAGGCTGAAGTTTTCTGCTCGGGACAGATTTCAGTCCAAAGAACAACATCTCATCTCATGTCGTGCGAGAAGTGGCGCAGCCCCTCAGCTCCGCGTGAGCTGCGCAGACCGCTCAAACTTTTAGTGCACTCAAGCTTTTATGTGTTCAGACTTGTAGAATAACTTTGCCCCAACTCATTGTACCGCACAGTTGCAAACTATGCGCGCTGATTGCCCAACTCCTTGCGGAGAAAAGGATCCAATCTGCCAAGTCTCAAACCCAGGCGGGATGGAGTCGCAACGGACGCCGGGGACGGGTCAGCGCGGTGAAGGTGTCTGCCTGAAGGGTTGCGGGCTCCTGGTGTCCGGTGAGGACATCAGCAGCGGGGAGCACTGTTGTGTGGACGCGCTCCGCACGCTCACCGAGGCGCTGGAAGAAAGACGCGCACGTTTGGAGCATGAAACCCGGATGGCGAGGCTCAGGTGGAACAGGAGGGAGCAGTGCCTGTTAGCCCAGGTGTCAACTCTGCAGAACGAGGCCCAGCTCGCTGCCCTCAAGCACCAACGGAGACTGCACCAATACATGCTGCGCATCCACGGCATTGCAGAGCAGGTCACTGGGTACTACAAGGTGAGAGGGACGATCTATTTGGCGTGTGCATGTGGTGCAACATATGACTTATGATATCACTTTGAATCAAGGCTGGATGTCATGTAAAGCAAAACAAAACTGACGCACTTCACACCCTTTGTGTGTTTGTTTTGGCCGAATTAGAGTGACTTGAGGACCACTGCGGGCATGCAGAGCCAGGTGCCAGCTCAAGCAACATGTGCAGAGGGAGAGCCCCAGGAGCAGCTCCAAGCACCTGGGGTAAGCGAAGCACACTCATTGCTCACAGCCTTATGTAGCTGTGTCCTCTCTTACTTTTAGCCCCACTGCTGGGGAAACCTGGCGTGCGTGGCTCATTCCTAGAAGTTTCAGACCATAAGCTTGGGTGCGCTTATCAGCAACGCCCAGAGGCAGCAGTGCACATGTGTTTTTGATTTTCTTATCAGTCAGTATCCCTGTTTTGTGCCCACTGAGACACTTCCACAAAGCTGTTGATATTCGGATTTGGGCGAGTGTGGGGACTCTCGTGGTCCAGGATTTTGCTTCTTCATACTCCGTTTCACCTGCCGCCTCAGCTCAGCCTTAACCCTGCTGCCAGACAATTCTTTGTGTAAATGTTGACTCTGGGCACACAGTGAATGCTATGGAGTGGCAGCAGTCTCCGAGTGAAGACCGCTTATAGAAGCTAATCTCTCCTCTGTTGTTTGTGTTCTGTGGTCTCTTTTTCTCACCGCGAGAGTGTGTGCTTATTGACAAAGGAATTTGTTTTATAAATACCACGTGAACTTTTATTTATTTATGTATATACTGTATATATAGTTGTATTTGCCAGCAAAATCTGATCAACCTTGGTGCCATGGTAAGACTTTTATCGTGGTTTCTGACATCTGTGGAGGAATTCAACTTATTTTGTCCATCCTGTGTGGCTTGAGACATGTGGTCTCTGTCCTCTTATTTTGGGTTTCAGCTGATCTAAGGTCACTGTCTGGGCAGTGTCCTACCTTATTTTGTTTGGGTTTGGGGTCCCGAGCACCTTTTATCACATTTCACCCGGAATCACTGCATCCTAACTAGTCCAGCCTTGGAGGGGAAAACAAAAACGGAAATGTAAAAGCCAAAAAATGTGTTTTTGGAGAAAAATCAGTTGTTAAAAGCAAATAATGGAAATCTAGTGTATTTATACTAACAGTATATGAGCCCTATATAGACACTTTGCACATGACTGCTGTAGCCATGCTTTAAAAATACTAGAGAACAAAATATTCTCATTTTCAGTGTTAACAGCTTGGATTAAATGTTAATTATCGCCTGTTTGCTTCGGTGCTTTTGCATAAATGGCCTGAACTTATTTATTTTTATATATGAACATGGTTTTTAGCTGCCTCTGAGTATTTCTTGTGGCAGGGAATACTTTATTAAACTTCCCCATGTGTCTGCCAAATCTAACAATAGCTCTTGTTTTAGTAATCTCACAAGGTAGCCTAAAGGTTTGTGTTATTAACCCTCCAGCCAGAGACTCTGTTGTGTTTGGGCTGCTGTTGAGGGTGGATGGGTTTAATGGTGGTAATGGTCACATAAAGTATCTCTCTAATTGCCTACAGCATGCTGTGAGTGCAACAGACTCACTTTTGATTAATGTGGAAAACCGTTCACTCTCCTCTGCCAGTGCTGGGCAGCAACGCAGCATCTATTTTCAGCTCTCTATTTTTTTATTATTTTTTTTCCCTCGTCTAAAAACTCCACTTTAATGCGTCTTTAATAGTTTTCTCGCTGTGTGTTTTCCAAATGGATTTTCCAATACTTGACAGCGTTGGGTTGTAGTTCATCAAACAAAGTTTTACAATTTAGTGGAAATCCACTTTGTCGGAAAAGTGATGGGCTTTCTCTCTGCGTGGACAATAGAGTTGGATGACTAGTAAACATCCCTGTAGTATATTATGGATTGTTACATTCAAGGTCCCTTTGTGTGGTTGGAAAGCAAGTCTAATTGACCCTTTGCTAAACCCCTTTTAGTTACCGCTACGCCTTTTAAGCTTTCTGTTCTAGCATGGCACACGAATGGAAATCAAATTTTTTTAAAACAATGGTTTCCTGATTTCAGACAGAGGCAGACAAAAACAGGCTTCTCATTATTACCCGGTGACAATCCATTTTGCTGATGTTCTGTCAGTTTGCTTTCAGGCTAGACTGATGAACTAAGCCTAACAGATTTCAGCTCTAGCTAGCTAACCAAGTAACTTTAACTTTAATTTGTGAGTTGGTTGAAAACAAAAGTCTCCAACTGACTAGTGTTAAAACAAGCACTCTGTAAAGGGGGTTTTGAATATGCACTTGATGGCTACATTACACGATATAATGCAAAAAGCCGGAGGCCAAAGCTATGTGTCCCAGGCAAAAAGTCAGCAGCCTCACAAACTATAAAGAAGACATGGAAATAGAGGTGCAGCATTGTTCTTGTGGCTAATAAGCCCTCATATTACGGTTCAGTATGATAAGGAAATAGACTACTATTTTGTTCTAACATAACTCTGTTTTGGATGCAAACTATAGAAAAAGATACAAGCAATTGGTTTGCTTAATTGTTCCCTTTTATCAAATAGTATGTGTCACTTTTATAAGGTTTTGGGGACACCTCCAAACTCTTTAAATGCTGAGTATCGGTCTTACTACAGCCTTATGTACACCCCTTCAGTGTGTTTAGAAATCCAAAGCTTGACGGGCCTGCCGTGCCAAGTTAGGGTTGCTAAGCTATGATTAGACAATCACTGTTCAGGGGACGGGTTTAGCGAACCATCAATTGCTGTGCTGGTCGGCTTAATTAATTGACACCGTGCCTAATCGTTTAACATTTTTTGATTGAGAATACTGCACCAGTGGTTTGTGGACAATGAAATGATTGTTAAAAACAAAAACAAAGAGGCCTTTGATTCTATTGTTGAAGTGGCTCCAGTTCCACAGATGCCAGTTGTTCTTTATTGTCAATGATCCTGCTGGCTGCTGTAGAAAACAGCTTGCTGAGAGCTTGTTCATTATTGTGTTTGAAAAGAGAAATACAGGTATAAGAGACAGAAAACTGCTGTTACTGACGTTTTAAGACTGACTTAATGCGAGTCACACCATATTTTTCCATCTACCTCAGAGATGTACTGATTTAGGTCCAGCTGATTGTCTGTTCACTGGCCTGACTGTGAATGCTGTCGGTGGTTGTGGGTGAGTCAGCCAGTTCTGCTATGTTGAAAAGGGATAATGGAAGCACGACACAGCATTGAAACGGCAACAGGATTAGTCACCATTGCAAAAACATACCGTCGTCTTCAGTTGCCCATGTAATTTGCTCGTATGTTTGTTTAAAACCAGATGAATACACAAATGGCAACCACAGTTGAGGTAAAACAGTCCCACTCCTCCTCTTGTCTGCAGCCAAGATCCCCCAAATCCACACTTGAACTTGGAGTCAGCAAAAAAAAAAATTTGAAACTGCGGAAATATTTTAATGTAATTCACAATGGATAGTTCTTTTCATCATCCATTACCGAAGCTGTTGAAAGTATCTACTGCACAGGAGAGTAAAAATCTGTTTTGTTGACCCAGACTGTTCCCGCGACACTTCGCACAAGGGTTTGTCGACCGAAACAATGAGGCAATTTCACCTGTCTGAGAGTGAGAGTACAGTAGCTCCAGCTTATTCTTCTTTTTGTTCAGATGAAGAAAAGAGAGCGGGGGAGGAAAAGAGTGGAATGGAGAGAGTGGCGAGTACACAACTCGAGTATCGGTCCCATCAAAATCCAATCTTGCGTGACAGGCTGGGACAAAAGCAGGCCAGTTTGTTTGCTTCCATAAGAGAAAGATGATAAGAAAAGATTGCTTTCGCGATAAGAGAAAAGATAGATTTATGACCCCTGCTTTTGTCAGTTGATTTGATGTTTTCTTGCCCAGACTGAACCCCAAAATAAAATGATAAACACGCGAATATATGTTGCTGCAAACAAAGGCAGATGTCTAATGGTCAAATCAGTTGGGCACACAGTTGTACACATCTTTTTACTGCTTGTCTAGACAGCTATATAGCCTCTTTGTGCTCTAATTCCCCAAAGCACTTTGTTACAAATGGAAGAAAATGCTTGTATTCAGAGAAAATTGCATAAAGTCATTGGTTTACAGCTTGCTGTCTGTTTCCCTCACAGCTGACGGATTGTGAAAATGGGATTGGTAGACATGGACACTGAGTCGATCAAACAGTCCCTTTCATCTTCTGCTTGTCCGGGTGTAAATTTGTGGTTGTCATGCTCTGCGTGCTTTAGCCCTCTAGAGGTGTTTTCTGTACCTGTTCTGCTCTGTTTGGGACGTCATTTGCCCAGAGTTTACATGGCAGCTGTTTATCCTTCGCTTGTGAGAGCGGGACCGCCCTGCTCACCATTTCCTATTTCCTCTCCAATTCGAGACACGCACACACACACCAAGCTGCTAACACAAACTTCAGCTTGCATTAATTTAGATGTATTATTTAAGATAAATTTAATTTAGATAAGCACATAATTATTCAATACCTCGTTAGCAGCATTTAGACTTCTTGTTTTACGTCTTTATCCTGCTTATCTCCGTGCATATTTATAGGAATTTCATTAGTTTGCAAATTTGCAATATTTTCATAGGTGTTGGTTTGGCAAACAAAAATGTTTTTCCAAAGCTCTTGGCAAGTGCCTGTGTTAGTTAATAAGGCAGATATTGAGATTAGGATATTCCAGATTCCAAGGTTGTGGATTTGGACCAACCAAGAGCAGTGGCTGTAGAGTAAATCATGTACCTTCTGTGGGTTTTGCCCATAGCTGTATATGTATGCTTGTGTGTGTGTGTAAATGTATTTACTTAAGCAGTCCAGGTCTGTTGTTTTAAGCAGGAGGCGTGAAAAAGAAAACTGTTCTGCTAAAGACCACCATGCTCGTAAAGGGGAGCACTGAGGGTACATTTGTCCCTACCTACTGAAAGGCCCCTGTTTGAATATCGATGGGATGTTGGTTAGTTTGGTCTGCGGTATGTAGGAGAGTAAATCATAGTGACCTGAACTCAGATGAACTGTTTTGATTTTCACACATTGCTGAAAAATGATGTTCCTAATTAGATGCTTTCTTTGAAAACCTCTGCAAAGTGAAATATGCTGCCAGCAGTCTAATACAGCCTTCATGAAGGTAATAATAATGGTCAGTTTCTACTCTTATGTCATTTATATAAATGGGGTGGAAAAAACATTAGAAGTCAGTATAATGGACTACAATTCAATAATTCAACACAGGTTACAGCTTCTCGGCAGGGATGCCAAGGTGAAGACATTTTCCCACTAATTAATAAACTCATGACAACACCGGTGTTTTCGATTACACCGCATACAAGAATATTAGACGATGACAATCTGTAGTGCTGCGGGGCCCATTTTGGCATCCTCACTCTTGTGGTGCGCATGAAGGTGTGTGTGTGTGTGTGTGTGTGTGTAGATTAGAGGTGTTGCCTCCAGATGCTGCCAACTTCAGCAGACAAAGTTAACAGATGTGTAGTGCTATTTGTTTAAGTACTTGAGTGCATTGGCTCATTTCAAAGGTTATGTAACCACCGTTCCTATGGTAGCAAGTTGACATACATTTGTCAACTCTAAATGACCACATGATCGAATGTTAGACAGACGTTGTGAATAGTTTCCTCATGTTGAGAATATTACGTGGCAGTCAGCAAAACGTCTAGCTAAGTAGTATTAGGCAATACCATGGATGCAGTAGTAGGTTGTAATGAACATCTTCTCTCGTTTTATATGTTTGAATCCTTTTTGGACTGTTGGTCAGACAAAACAAGCAGTTGAAGACTTCACCTCAGGCTGTTTTTATTGTTTGGTCTATAAAATGTCAGAAAAATATGAATCAATTCATTGAGGAAAAAAATCAGAAGATTAATTGATAATCAAAATACTAGTTAACTGCAGCCCTTAAATACATTCCACTCTTAGTCTTAAATAGCGCTGACTGTATTTCGACCTTTGCGCGGCTTTAGTATGTGATTCCATCTTACAAACTTTATTTGTGTAACTGTGTGTGTGTGTGTGTGTGTGTGTGTGTGTGTGTGTGTGTGTACACATATTCTTGCTTCTGAGTAGATTTGTGACAATATGGTCCCAGTATTGACTTTCTCCCCAGTTTGTGTGTTCTGTACTCTATCTGCAGACGCTTTCTATACTGTTTTTTTTCCAGGGACAAGGTTTCAGCAGATGTTCAGGCATTGCAGCTCGGATCTATACTGTAGCTCTGCTCTCAAGTGTACTGCAGGAAGCACTTGGTGACTGGAGTGATTCATCATTTCAGTTACCCAGGTGGAGAACGCTTGGCTTTATTCACACCTCATGACTGCAGCCCGCCGGCCTCTGCTGCTTTACTGTGAACTGAAGTGAGAGCCTTGAGTTCAGGATTCAACAGCCAAACATCTGGAAAAGTGCCTAGTGTCAAAGAGGCTGTAAATTAGGAGGCCAAATAGAAACTGATGAACTTTCCAGGTCACTTCCATAGACTGTTATGAAAGGTCACTTCCTAGTTGGTATTCCAAGGTATCTCACTGTGTACATGTAACAGCTTATTTATACTCAGGCAAACACACATGTTCATGTATAGACAGACATTTGGTGTGTGCGCATACATACGTACGTGCACATATACACAACTGGCAGACCCCCTACCCCACATATAACTGTCACAGAAAGCTCCACTATACTCGAGCTCTTAGAGCAACCACATGCTCTCTTCTTTCTCTTAGTGTGATGAGAAAAGGTTTTGTTGTGAAGTTGATTCAGCAACCAAATATCTGTGGTCAAATCTAAATTCAGTCGCCCCCTCTGTTCCCATCTTTACCACCACCGGGGGGTTTGGTTAGTCAGTGACCTAGTGCCTTTTGACTCACACAGACCCACTGATTTCCGCTAGTCTTGATAAACATGTGGCTTAACCTACAGCTGTTACAGGGAGATTACAGTTAAAGCCTTGAGTCAGCATGTAACCAGGTGTACACAACCAGCTGCATATGTGCATACTCTCTCACACACACACACAGCAGTGGCCACTCTGTCATCAGGGTTCTCCACACAGCTTGTACACAGAGTGTGTAATGAGGTAAAGTTGTGGCTGGACCTTCCACAGTTAGAGCCCTGAGCCACTGTTCTCCTACCAAGTCAAACCCAACATGGCCAGTGGCAGTATCATGGAATGTAGGGTGGCAGGGTTATTTTCATAATCACGTATTCTACTAATTATTTTGACTGTTAATCAAGTAATTAGATTAGAAAAATCTGAAGTATAATTTTTACAGAACCAGCGTAATATGTAGATATTTTGTGTAATTACAGCATGTTCCGAATTATTGTGATTGCATAAGTGTGTGTTTGTTTGTTTTGTAGAAACAATTACACAATCCTTGTGAAAGTTGTTGCAGTATAATTATAAATGAACACCGGTTACTGGTTCTTTTGAACAAATACAACATATATTATTACAACAATATGTGCTCATATTTTTTTATTTACAGTTGCAAAAGTAATAAAAACAGCATTATTAAAAACATGCGTCTCTCATATTTTAGCTTTCTGTGCACTTGTCCACTGATGAAACAAAGCTTTTAATTGATTTTACAAAACACTGCTGAAAAGAAGTCTGAAATTAAATGCCTGAAACATCTTAAAGCTCAAATGCGTTACACTGCTTAACAACCTGGACACTGACCTGCATTACCTAAAAATGCTTAAACGTGGTCATTACAGTGGTGGAGGAAGTGCTCAGATCTTTTACTTTAGTAAAGGTAGCAGTACCACAGTGCAGAAATACTCGGTTACAAGTAAAAGTGTCCAAAAAGTAAAACTACTCATTATGCAGACTGTCCCATTTCAGAATAATGTAAATTATTTTACCGATGCATTAATATGTCATTACTTTAATGTTGCAGCTGGTAAATGTGCTGCTTATTTATTTATTTTTTTTACTGTATATGCGGACAGGTAGCTTGTGAATTTCGCCAAGGAATCAATAAAGCTTTCTCTCTATCCATAATAACGCATCCTAATGTAGATGTTAATTATATTTTGTTATTAATGTTAAAGTCATTAACTAAAGGTATCAAATACACTTTGTGGAGTGAAAAGTACAATATTTTAGAATACAATGGAAATCGTTAAGTTCAGTTTTTAAATACTTGTACTTTAAGTACAGTACTTGAGTAAATGTACTTATTTAATTTCCACTACTGGCTCACTAGTACATCAAACAACTAGGAGTAGCAGCAAGCACTGAGCTGTCTGGACGTTCACTGTCAGTTAAGCCTGAATCCATTTAAAAAAAACAAACAAAAAAAACGGGGGCCTCACACTGTTGAATCCATTACAGATAATCTGGAGAGTTTGAAATGCCTCTGTGGATCATGTTGGGCTACACATCAAATCATGTTCTTTGTCGGAGAAGACCGTGACATTACCTTTGGCCTTTCATTGGAGATGCAGCATCATCAAAGCACCATGCCTGCAGACTGTATAATTTACTGCACATTCATCAGCAAACTGAATTAAGGTTGCCTCTGCTTTTGTCGACAGGAGGATTAGGGCTTAATTACATCTGGGCAGAGACCGCCATGTATTCAGAGAACAACTGTACACTGGTAGACTGGTGCACTAAATTAGGGAGGTGTTGAGGAAAGGGATAAGCCTGTGTAATATGCCAGGTGCGTCCAGGGTATTAGTGAACACTGGCACGGCACTGTGCGCCTGCCAAGACAAGGGAACAAAACAAGCCCACCCCTTTGAATCCTCGCTCTCATTTCATCTTGAAGGCCAACACTCGCCTGGGTCGGGCATTGTTGACTGGAAGAAAACTGTAGAACGTTTTGTCTTAAATCTGCACACAGCATTCAAAATACAGACACAATACGCACACACAGGAAGATCACTGAGAAATTGTGCTGGTTTAGTGGTCAGTTACCTCTAAGGGTAGCGCTAGCCATGCAGATAGCATTGGTTTTCTTTGTCTAGATTTGATGATATCCATCACCAAAGTCTTTGGTGATTCCCTGAATTTTGCCGTCCCTAGAGCCATGCTAGCAGCATGGCTAAACATTTTGAAATAAAGGGATAATGAAGATAATATATAAGATAATATTTCCATTGCATTCTGGACAAACTGAAATTCCTGCCTATGTAGATGGTTATTGCACATTTTCCCACCTGTCTTTCTTGTCGCGGCTGTGGCTTGGTGGCAGAGCGGTCACCTGCCTGTCGGAAGGGCGGGAGTTCAAGCCCACAGCCACGCGTCAAGTATCCTTGAGCAAGATACTGAACCCAAAAATGCTCCTATAGCTGCGCCTTCAGTTTGTGAATGTTCTCATATGGAAGTTGCTTTGGATAAAAGCCTCTGCTAAATGACTAAATGTAAATGTTGTCTTCACAAAACGTTTGTTTTGTTTGACCCTTGAGCAGCCAAAGAAACAATCACTGCTACCTCATTAAGAACAGGCTTCCTCTTTGAGAAACACCATCCCTTGAATATTATATTCTGTTATTTCTTGCTCAAAGACTTGCCTTATTCCATAATAATTTTATTTAAACAATAGATCTCAAGCTACCTCATAACAGTGAATAAATGGGCTTCTTCCTGTAATAGCCAGAGAGGGGTGTTTGCCCAGTGTGGCGTGAACTCTTAGGAGCTAGTTAGTGATCGGCTCAGTGTATTATTTTTGAAGCCAGATAGAGCTGCCTAATTCTATTTCATTCATCGCCTTCATATTATTGCTGGAATTGAGAAAGGGAGCTCTGATGGATGTGTTTTTTTTTTTCTTTTTAATTAGCTAAATGGACTTGCAGAGAAATTGAGTATGAATATTCATTGTGATCGCTGTTGTTCTACAGATAAAGCGGCGTTTTAATCATAATACTTTCTTGAAGGGAAAGTAACTGTTTTAAACGTTCTTGTTCCAGTAATGCAGATAATTGAAATCCTAAGCATTATGCAGTCATTTCATAGCCATTGACTACATAATCTACAGTATTATAGTCTCTACGATCATAATGTGGGCTTATTGATTGCACTGTTCACTTACAGGCACAGCTGTTTATAAAGTATTTGGAGGTAAGTCAAGTCTCAAACTTTTTAATAGTCTAAATAAGAGTCTCAAGTCCTCGAAGAAAAGCCTCAAATCACAAGTTTTCATGAGCAGATTACAAGTCAAATACAGGTCTTTCTCATCCCTGAGTGCTGACCATTTAAAAAGACATTTGGCACTTAAACATTCTCCTCTCCAAGCTGTGTTACGTTGTATTTATTACGTTGTATTATTTATTTTTTAACAAATCTGACCAAGTCCTTTCAAGGCATAAGCCCTAACAGTTACCCATCATGGAAATTATGGCACATTGGAACACCTGCAAATCAATGGCAACTGAGAAAACTCAAGCTGCTGATGGGGACTGATGCTATTGAAAGCTCCAGAGCAAGTGGACCTTGAGTTGAAATAGTTTTGTCAGCTAGCTGCCATATTTGCTAGTCATGGGGGCGGCCGTGGCTTGGTGGCAGAACGGTTGCCTCCCAATCGGAAGGTTGGCGGTTCGATCCCCCAGCCATGCGCCGAAGCATCCTTGAGCAAGATACTGAACCCCAAAATGCTCCCGAAGCTGCGCCTTCGGTTTGTGAATGTTCTCATATGTATGTCGCTTTGGATAAAAGCGTCTGCTAAATGACTAAATGTAAATGTAATGTAAATGTCATTTGTTGTATCACTTTGGGAGTTTATCAGGTCGAACCTTGACACTTGAATATAATTTGCATTCAAGTCTCAAATAAGTCAGGTCTCACAGCAGCCCGAGTCGAGGCATTTTAGTGACTGACGTCTGGCTCGTTTACGATCCTGCTCACAGGTAGGAAATATATAATATGCTTATAGTCATATACCACTTAGTAGAAGCTCATTGTCAGGCTCCCTGCAACATGCTGCCCCTTTGTCACCATGTGAAAGTTTCCTCACAGTTCCAATAGCTAAGCACACCATTAGTATTCCTGAAGTCTAACAAACATTTTAAATGCGTTTCCTTCATTGTAAAACCCTTGCAAAGCCAATTTTTACATCCATATTTGCTAACTAGCCGTCTTCTTCCTTAACTTTGCTGGCACTAGAGGATCACGGAAAAATCACATGCTTCTTCCTCCGTAAAAAAGCGTGCCATGAGAGTGTGGCAGCCTATGTGTGTGTTTGAATTTGCAGTGTGTTTTCACAGGGCAGGCCACATACGTCAGTGTTGCTCTGCTTCATTTCCTACTAATTGATCTTCACCATGCAGAGCAGGAGGCAGATAGCAATCTGCCTGTTTGTTTGTGCGTGTGTGCGTTTTTGTGTAACTACCACCAACAGTGAGCCAGATCTGTTGGACCACAGTACAGCTGGTGGTGTTGAGTCAGCATGTTGAGGTCACAGCACTGGTGTTGGTACCAGACCACCATCTGGTTGTGCCAACAGAGAGAAACGCCAATCTCTCACTACATCTGATTCTAGCGCTCCAGATTGGATTTGGCTTGCCTGCAGCCTCCCCACATTCAGAACACATTGTTTTTTTCACGTCATGTGTTTCTCATTAAGTGGTGTTTGTTTGGCAGATTAGGCAGAAACTGAGTAAAGCGAGTGTGGTGGTGGATATTTGTCCTGTGCACTGACTTGGGATCAGTATCTACTACCCAAATTCTAACCTGAGTGTTACTCCAGCTAAATGCATCTGGGGAATGTAACAGTGGTGCCTCACCAGCAGATGGCAGAAAGTACACGTGTGCAGTCTCATGTTTATTTGCAGCCTGCTACAGATGCTGGCAGGGCTGTTCATTTGTAGTTATTAAACTAATAAGGATGGATGGGAATAGATTGCTTCATGAGCACTTGTTTAGATGTTTTTCTGAACATCTGACAGCTGTGCGTTTGATTCTCATAGATGTGTTTTTGGCTCTTTTACTGTGGTCCTCAGTGACAACATATATATATATATATACACACACACAAAGTGTTCCTTGTTTTGGGTTTTTAATACTGTAAAAGTTAATCAAGGAATTTATCTGAGTTAATTTTGAATATCAAAAATGGATGAAATCCAGGTAAAAAGTGTTAATTATACAGAAATATAAAAATTATTAGCACACTGTAATTTAACCATATCATTTGACAAATAGTGTCAAGTTCACTTACTTGATTGTTTTGGAGGTTTCGATGGTGTCACACAGTTCCATGGCAATTGGGCAAAGTCAGTCTGCTGATAAGGACCATTTGATACAGTCAAAAGCTCAACAACAAGCAAGTAAGTGGACCTTGAGTTTAGACACTTTTGTCAAATGCTGTTTCCAAGGTCAAGAATTAACTGTCAAGCTTTGAACCATTTCTTGTTTTTTTTTTTGTTTTTTTTTTAAATTTTTGTGGGTATTCTCTGCCATAACAAGCAGTTCTTTCGCTTTTTTTCCCCCCAATTTTCTTTTCAACTCAAAGATATTCTGACCAATGCAAGTCAAAAGAGGGCATGCATCAAGACATAAAAGTGTTTAAACAAATCTGCTCTTTTCAAAGGGACTCATATATCTGGTGAGAGTTTGTAAAAATTGGAATTGAAAACCGTACATATACAGAGCTTTAGACTAACTTTTTACATTGGTGGCACTGGTGTGCCTAACATTTTTATTTAGGTGCACCAGCATGTCATTCATATGCACCCAATATTACATTTTAAGCATTACCTTTTTTGGGGGATAATATATACAAAATTATATATTTACTATCATTTTACAACAGGGTTGTAATACGATATTTGAGTTGTATTTCCCTTTTTATGTTCCTCACAAAAACAAACGTTATATACAGTATATGAGTTAATAAATAAGTCATAGAAGGCTAATATTTAAAAGAATAAATTACCCTATTTCTAGTAAGTCATTTCTTATTTCACCATTTTTAATTCTACTTAATTCTCCACCTTATTTTAGTGTTCACTCACAAACTACGTTGCTTTTTCCTTCTGTTCTCTTCTTTTTCTTTTCTTTACACAAGCACCCAGCTATACCTCTGGACTCCTGCACACATGCCGATTTTCCCTGCCTCTTTTGGTTTCTGCTCTATTAATTTTATTCACCAGCAGTACGTTTCACAAAATCACCCAAAAAAACAACTTTTTTCACACGTGATTCCGTTTTGACAACAGCCGGTGAGCCGCATGTGGAGCAAGAAACGAATGACAACTGCACCAACAGGTGCCCTTACAGGCTTTAACAAAACAACGGCATAAGTAGACCTACATTAACCTACTATAACATTAAACCGTAGACTCTCGCTCTCTGTTTCTCTGTAGAGCATGGGCCATTGTCTGTAGAGCAAGGGGAGATTTTACACTCGTTAATCGATGGCGTTGTTTGGACATTTTTTATCAGACCTGCTAAATTTCAGGTGCACTAGTGTGATCAATGAAAATATTTAGTCACACTTGACAGATTTTTGGTTGCACCCTGGATCCCTGATACACTGCGATGTGTTTGCAGATGTTTGTGTAATGCAGGCTGCTCTTTTGAGTATTGAATTGTGTGTTTTTGCTCTAGATTTCATCTGTATAGGTAACCTCTTCAAGAAAACTGCATTGAATAGCGCCATCTCTCCAATACTTGAAAAGATTTAGTGTTGATGTGCTGCTCCCCTCTCCCTCATCGCTCGTCTTTTCTCCCAGTGTGACTCAAGCTATGCACTCCGCTTCTGTTCTGTGCATTTCTACGAAGTGGATCATATAGCGCTTGAATAACAGCAAGCCAAGCTTTTCATGTTTATATATTTCACAGAAAGTGGGTGTATATGTGGTCTTGTAGAGCTTGGATCAACACAAATAACTGTTGTGAGAAACTGCACAAAACTGCAGAATAGATCATTGATGGAAAACCCTTTGGAGTGTTGATTTCTAGTTGTTTAACAGCTCCCACCGCACAGATTGACCCGCAGGGAGAACCTAGACAAACTCGCCAGTTGTTCTCCCCATTAGCCTGCACCAGTTGTTGATTAAGTTTCAATAGACTCTCACTAGTTGGTTTCCTCCGCTTAGCCTCCTAATAAATGCCAGAGATGATTTGGCTGTGATTGTTGTCCCTCATCACTGCAAATGACCGCTGAGTGCTGCTGCACTCTGAAATCAATAGCCTTGGACTATCAGAGCCAGAGATTACTGATGAGAGTGATTTGAGGTGTTTAGCTGTGAGTGAGTGTGTGTGTGTGTGTGTGTGTGTGTGTGTGTGTGTGTGGATGAGAGAGGGAAATGAAGAAAGAGATAATGATTGTGTGTGTGCGAGGAAAAAGCTTGAAACAAAAGAGAGAGAAAATGAGAAATAATGATTGTATGTATTTTTCTGCATGCTTTTTGTTTACATGCACAATTGTTTCCTCCAAGATAATGCTTTGGCTTCTATTTGAAAATCTCTACAAATGACAGAAGTGTCCTCTTCCCAACAGAGTGAGGGCTAAAATTAATGTCATCTAGCAGTCTGTGGCTAATCAAAGTGAGTAGTTGGCCCCCTGTTGCAGACAGAAGCTTTACTCCTTATTGTTTTTAGGGCTGTGTAATTGGCTTGAGCTGATACAGGCATGGATAGAATGGAGAGACAATGCCTTTTTGTCCATAATTCAGTGTTGTTTTATGGTACATAAAACTCACCAGGCCAGAAGCAGATGAGGATGTCAGTGGAGAGAATAAGACTTTTTATTTCTTACCCTCATTCAGTGCATGATATTGAGCGATTCTATAATTTGCTATTCCCTTTGTCTTGAGTCAGCTGCCTGTGGACGGAGAACTTGCAGTGCCTTGCGAGGCAGTGGCAGCGTGATTCATCATTTTGGTAGCATACTCCGTAGAATTTTTATTCCAGTTTCACCTTTTTTATATTTTTTCCGCATTACGAAGCAGCTATGTTATTTCAAAGATCTTTCCATCTTATCAATGTGTATGTTTGTACACAACAAAAGGCCATAAATCAGACCTGCATGTGCACTCTGCATAATGTATCTTGTGTTTGGATGACGAAATGTGGGTGATCTTATGAATAATACAAGCTGCTAAGTCTTCGATGCCAGTGCAGATAATAATAAAGCAGGCTTCTATCAACGTTGGCCAACCAGGAGATCCAGAGAGCCTGGTACATTAGCTGTGGATGGCTGGTGATAAATCAGGCATTCACAGAGCGGATTGCTTGGCACAGGGAGCTCCCTCCGGAGGCTTCCCGGAGCTGTGCCATACGGTGAGGCAAGGCATTCAGAATGCCCTCCTTACCCAGTACCACAGGTCTCCAGGGTGGCTTTTAATCGCCACAAATGGGCGGCGATAACAACTGCCTGTATTTCACGAGCTGTCCGTTAGTTACGGCCTCCTGTAGCTTTTACGACAAGGAGATGTCAGGTTCCTGGCATAATTGGCTTTTCTATGGGGATTTTATGAGTCTGTTTACTCTGTGAGGAGTACTTGTATCTAGGATGCGATGTTCTCCTAAGGGCCCGTTGGGTTGGCTAGTTGATATGCTTTCAGCTTGTGTCTGCGTAGGGGGAGGGTGTCTAATGATCAGATACTGTATCAACTACTGATTGATGTGCCTAGGGCCAAAGCCTGCGGTGGTTGGCGTTATCGCAGTCCAAATCTTACCATCTTCATTCAGACGCTCAGAGTGGTGGACAATAGAGTGGGAGACTCGCCTCTGTCATGTGCTGATGGATGGCTGCTGTCTGGGCCAATCCAGGGCTATTTTTCATACATTTCCATACAGAAGTAGTGGGTGGGGGAGGGGTTTGCCTCACTGCCTTGGAGTGAAGCATCCTACTAGTGTGAGTGAAGCGTAAGTAACCTCTTTTCTTGTCTTTAACCAGGCAAGCTTGTAGTTTATCCTCCCAGCACATGTTTCTAACACAATGCAAATCTCCTATAACCCACGGCGATCTACACACACATCTCTTGGTGTGTTGGAATAATTTATACGCACAGTGTTGACCTGCTGTGCATGGAAACATCATTAGCAGATGAGAAAACATTAAACATAATCTGCGTCTGTGGAGAAAACTGCGATGCATCTTTCAACCCAACGAGCAATGGCAGAATAAGCTTTGTGTTCTGATTTGTGTTTCTCGTTTGATGTTTAAGTATGATGGTGTGATAAGAGCTCATCTTCAAATGTAGGAGATTGTGGCTTGAGTCCTACACATTAAGTCTCAGAAGTAAGTCGAGTTATCTATTTCCTTTAATCTTCTGTCTTACTGTCAGAAAGAGTTGTCCAGCTTAGGATGAAGCACCAGGGCCCATGGGTAGACATATGCGAGAACTAGAAGCCTAATTGCCTACAGCGAGATTGAATGCAACGAAAGACTGCAGTGGGACACAAAGGAAGCCAGTGATGCTGACAGTGTTCAGACTGGCAAAACTGTGGCCTGCTAACATCCATCCTATGAGCAGAAGATCATACATAGGCTGAAACAATTACTCGCAGAACTAATCCAAGTAATACAAATTTTCAAAACACTCTGCCTCAAAGCTTCGTCCATGGAACAACAGAAGAGTGCCGAGGCAGTGTTCACTGTTGCTCTATGAGCTGAAACTCTCAATCTGTGTTCTTGTCTACTGCTTGTGTTCTCATGGTTTTGGGAAAAGTCAGTCTTTGCCCAAGTACTGTCCCAGTTCAAAGTCTGCATTCAGCAAAGAATGGCTCAAATCTCTGGAAGTGTTCTTGCGCCACCTATTTCATCAAGGATGCTTTGGGAGTTGACTATGTGTACTTGGGGTAGACGAGTATTCCCCGCATACCAGCAGCGATGGCGAAAGACCGCCAAACTCGCATGTTTATCATTTTTACACTACAGCTATCATTGTGTCACCAAATTTAATTGTGAGATTTTGTTTTTATCAACCATTTAGATTTTGCATATTTGGTCAATTTATCAAGAAACTGCCAACTTGAAAATTCGCTCCGACATTTGCAGAGAACTCCCACGAAGTTCAAACCTTTTGTACTTTGCACTTAAAATGGCGTGGGCTGTTCGAGTTTTAAGTGTAGGAAAGGGTAAAGAGGAAGAGCAAAAAGATGCCGAAGAAGCCAGATAGAATTAATTCCATTCCAGTCATTGCCTTCACGTTATTTCTGGAGTTGAGAAAGGAAGCTCTGATGGATGTTTTTAATTAGCTAAATGGCCTTGCAGAGAAATTGATTATAAATATTCATTATGAGGGGTTTTGTTGCGGTGCTAGCTTAAAGGGCTAACCCTGCTAGCTCAAGCAAGTGAAACCCACATTCTTGAATGTTATATTATTATGATGTATTTTTCTTGATAATGTCCATTGTAATAATAATCATGTAGAAATAATTTGCTGATTTTTTTTTTTTTCTTTTTTCAATGAAACCACCAGTTTTCCATTCAAAAGCGATTTAGTCTACATAAATTGAAACATTCCTGGTGTCCGACACTGTATCTAGTTTGGTACTACTACTACTACTAGGGGTCACTGAAGTCAGCAATTTTCAAGTTCTGCACATAGTGGCTTGAATACACTCAGTGGCCAGTTTATTAGGTACACATAGCTAAAACTAATACAACAGTCCTGCAATAAATCCTCTCTTTGGTTATAATCAGTTTTTGATAAAAACCTTTTCAGAGAGTATCAATTTAACTTTCTGATCATTTTGAAGGCTGCAGTTTGTGGTGCTTTTCAATTATATTGCATTATACTGGCAGATGTTTATATTTTGTCCACCTCATTTATACCACTGAGGGTAGGCTAAATAGCAGAAACATCTCTGTATAATACAATATAATTCAGGAGAGAAAAACTAATAAAAAAATCAACACCTCTCAGTAAAATTGAACATTATAACCTTCATGAAGGGAGGATTTATTGCAGTACTGTGGCATTAGTTTTAGCTCGGCGTGCCTTTATAAACTGGCAACTGTATTATTATCACTGCTTGTCACAGGTTCAGCGCCTAAAGCAGACAGTTTGGTCTTACAGTGGCTGTTGCTGCCCTCTGACCACTTCTACTGACAAATTGTGTACATTTGCATAAGTAAAGAGGGTAGTTGGTTCAATACCCATTTACAGTCATTTCCTTTTCTTTCTTTATTTTAACTTTGTTGTTTTGCCTCAGTGAGCCTTCACCAAAACACGCCTCTGCACTCCCCTCCTATCTCCAGCATGGCAGTGCTTTGGTAACCGCATAGTTCCAGCACACCACATTCATTATTTATGATGATAAATATCCATGATGTTGGAAGAAAGGGGTGCATGTATGTGTTTCAGTATATTTGTGTGTGTGTGTGTGTGTTTGGCGGTGACGGCGTGTTCTTGGCTTGTCAACTGCGATCACTGGAGACCCTGACTGATGCCACAGAGCAGACAGTAGAACGACAGCACATTGTTCTACATGTAGGCGTGCAAGTCTGTGTGTGTGTGTGTGTGCGCCATAATAACAGTGTAAAAATGAGTCAACAGCAGTCACCCTATTGTCTTCACATTTCCTCACACTTGTTCCCTGCATGACACCATCAAACTGATACACTCCCCTGTGCTTTGTACACACACAATTGTCTATCAGTGACACACGCATGTGTATGTGTTTACCCTTGTGTGTATGTGTCTGATTGTGTCTCTGTGTGTGGCCACATGCTGTGCTGTGGAGCCGCTGCACCTGTTTCATGTGTCTCAAAGCGTTAATCATTTCAGGAAGCCTTAGAGATCCCAGCGCCCCAGACATAAACAGAAACACACACACATGAACACACCTTGATGAATAATTAAGAAGGAAGCCATGTAGATAAGAGGCTAGTGTACCTGAAGGAGCGTCTCACCCACCGCCTTCATGTCTAACACGCTTGGATTAAACGTTCTTTGTTTCCTCAGTCATATGTTGGGCTTCACGTCTGTCAGTCGTGTCAAGGTTCAGTAAAAGTCACTTTTTTTTTTATGCGCGCACACACACACTGCACACGGCACTCTTGCCAGAAACTGTGTCATGGTTACTGGATAATCCAGACCTCCCTTTCAACAGTTTTCACTGGAACTACTTTCTATAGAACAACAATGTTTCTGGGAAACAAGCTGCTGCTGCAAGCGAAACCACAAACAGAAATTTGTGTTTGTGGCAGAAATCTTTAAGATGAATATCTCAAAATTCTGCCAGATTAATATATAATAATAGTAAACTTTATTTATGAAGCACTTTTCATAATGTGCTTTACAGAACCCCCCAGCAATGAAGAGGCAACTATCTGCATGGCTAGGTATAGAGCCAAGTCAGGAAATATGTTGTTGTTGTAGTAGTTTTGGGTGAACCGACCCTTTGACTTTTCCATTTTTATTAAAACAAATAGCTATTTCCCAAAATCCCATAAATGCAAAGCTGCCATGCTGAGACAGCAAACTTTTCAAAGATATATCAGTGTGTTTGCATATGTAGTTGTAGCATTTCGTCAGTGTGTAATTGAGGATGCTGTTATCATGGCAGTCAGAGCGCTGAGAGCCATTAACAGGCCAGTCTTTTATGACATTCTGTATTATGGATGCCTTGTGCGTGCAGTTTCATCAGAGGCCATAAACATTGGCCCAGTCAGCAAACTCCACTCATTAAGAGACATTTAAATGTAATTATTTATTGATGCCTCTTATGATCTATTGTCCTGGCTGCACCAGTGTGGGTTTTTATTTTTCATGTCATGAGACCTGGTCGCTGAGATTACCGAGGTTAACAGCTGTCTTAACTGTTGCAGAGCTAATTAATGTCTCCTTCTGGTAATCTTAAAGAGGGCGAAGAGAGAGGATTGTCTAGGAAACAAAAATGGAGGAAAACATATTTTTTTTTTGTCTTTTTTAATGAGGTTTGAGGTACTCTAACAAGCTGGAGTCTCTAATGGAAAAAAACTTTGCACTGGCTTTCCACGTGTTATCTTTCTGACCTCTAGCAACACCTCAGATCCAATGAAAGATTATGAAACTCACTTGCCAATTCTCAAATACGTGCGAGAGCTAAGATTTAAATAATTTCTACAAACTAAGATTTGCTCTGTAATTCATGAAGGGTTTAAGAAATAAACACACATTTGACTAGTGTAACTACATTCGGAATAAATAGATGATTTCATGGACCATGTAAAGTTTTATTAGCCATTTTACGAGAGACTTTGATAGAGTGCTAATGAAACTCTCCCATTTGACATTTGCTACAGCCAAGATGATAAAGCTGTTGAACCGACACGTTTTATGAAAGACATTTTTGCTCACTTAAGATTTTATTAGACTACAGAAAGTCACAGACAGGCTCACACGGCCAACAAGGGCCGTGAACTGGAGCTGAGGAAAAGTCATTAAGAGTTCAAGAGCTATCGAGGGGATAAATTAGACCGTTTTCTGAGAAGAAGATATTCCCACAGAAACCATCACACTCGCTGTCGTGCCAAATCTTACCCTTGACATTTCAGCTGGCAGTGACACTGTGTGGACATTCTTGCTGGAAGCGACATGTCTGCAGATAGCTCAGTGAGATTGATTTTTATGGATACACTGTAGCTAATGATATGTATATGGTGTCATTCCTTGTGTAGTTTGAATATTTTGCCCCTGTGGCTACAGAACCTAAGTCAATTAATCAACATAGTCCAAACTAAAACAAAACTAAGAGTCTACAGCCATGTAGACAGCCAGCTCTGTGAGGCTGTACTTACAGACAGTGGTGGTCACAATGAGGACGTTAACATGCTTGTGTTTAGCATGTATAATGTTTACCATTCTAGTTTGGCGTGTTGGCATGTGAACATTTGCTAATTAGCACTAAACACGAAGTACAGCTGAAGCTGATGGGAATGTCATTAGTTTCGTTTATGATAATACCTGCAAAAGTGTTGGGTATATTAAACATTTGACCTGATGATGGTCCTGGATTAAAAAGTTAAGCAATTACCAAAGTTATTTCAATTTATCCTGAGGGGAAAATTAATGTATCAAATTTCATGGCAAGCCATCTAATAGTTGTTGATATATTTCACTTAAAACCACAAATGTCAACCTCATGGTAGCTTTAGAGCAAAGGTCAGGGAACCTTTGCCAACGTTATTAGGATACGGCATTGTATAGGCTTGGACAGTATTTATTTTTTCATACCTTCACATTTCACCCAGGTATATAGTATATGATGGTATTTGTGGGTTTTTTTTTTAAACGAGAAAAATAACACACACCTGCGCGAATATATCGGCAATCATCGTTTGTTGGGCTGAAGGTGGGCGGATGGAAATTGTAACCTCACCCAACCCCAATCTCAATACAGCATATTTGTATCAGTTTCATAGAAAGAAAAGCATCTTTATTTTTGACACTATTGAAAATCATATTTCAGAATACCCTGGTATACCATAATATCTTGATACCGCCCAAGCCTAATCGTTGGGAACCATGAATGTCTTTAGAACATTTTGTGGCAATCTATCTAAAAGTAAACACTTTGACCTGCCGGTGGCGCTAGATGAAAAGTCAGGTGACTACCAAAGTCACAACGATTAATTTACTGGGGACCATGGATATCTGTCTTTTTCATGGCAGTCTATAAAATAGTTTCTGAGATATTTCAGTCTGGAACACACACCGACCGTGCCATCCCTCGAGCAACGTCGATAGCATAGCTACAGTATAAACAACATGAATGAATACAGAAGAGAAGACAAAGATAAGAAAATAATGAATCAAGTTGGAGGTATTCCACACCAACAGAAATTCCTATGTAGCTACTTAATTCGCCAGTATCGCCAGTGGTAGTTATGGCCTATTTCAGCCAGAGGCACTGGAAGTTGCTGCAAGCCGAAGCCTCCTGCTGTTTCTTAAGGTGCTGGAGGTTTAGATCAGCAAAGACATGCTGGATCTAAAATTAGATAAGGTCCTGCAGGGAAATGCATGCACTGCTCTCCATTCCCACTTCTAACAGCTTTCTGGTCTCCTCTTGTATGACCACACAGAGTTATCACAGGAAAATCAAGCAAAGCTCATTAGAAGCATAATAGGGGAGGTAGCATCTCAGTGTGTATAAATGCTTGGTAGTAGATGGGGGAATATGTGCATTTCTGATAAATAACACCCGGTCTTGCATGAGGAGTGTTATTGAAGTCCTGTTGTTTCTCAAGATCTGGACACAAAAGCACCTACGATCTAATATCTTCAACATACTCCCTGCACCTCCTGCTTGTGCAACCAGTATGACTATATGTCATTCTGTTCACCAACAGTAGCAAGTTTATTTTTAGTCTCTTCTAGCTCACTATTGCTGCGCTGTCTCTATCAAGGTTGAAAAAGCAATCAAATCAATCAGAAAGCTATCAAAAATGGGAGAAAAATACACTCAACCTGGCTGAAGACCTGTCATTTTTCAAAAGAGCTCCACTTACACAGGCTATATATTACACAAACAATTTCTTATCTGACATTAAGCATGAATACATGTGGGGTTGGGGCTCTTGTCGAGGATCAGAAGGGGTCTAGCTGATTATAGGCGGATCCAGAGGGATTGGCCTGCCTCAGCAGATAAAAGAGGTTGGCAATACAGAGACAGGCTCCATCCATCAGACACAGAGGTGGCACGTCAGCCACTTTTGCACAGCACTGCAGGCTGACGGATGGCTCCGCCACTGACATGAAGACATCTGAGGGGCTGTCATTACCAACGTTCCCCTGTAGCCAACTGGTGGGACGGTGGCTAATCAAAATCAATAGGAGCGGGTAGCCAGAGAGAAGCTAGGCAGACCGTCACTGAAGTTAACCTTGATATGCCAGGAAGTTACTTTAAAGTTTTGTAGCCGGAGTTATCTTTGCACACTGATGGGAGAGTGCTAGCACAGTACATTTCAGCCTGTCAATGAAAGCAAATCAAGACTGCAAAAATCCTGAGAGACCTTCTCCTTACACTGCTATAGAATCAAGTCAGTGGATTATGATTGTGTAGATACTGTTGTGTATGCTTAGCTGCATGGAAGCAAAATAATGGAAAATAATATGGATGTTATGTTAGAATTCTTTTTAATTAGGCAATCAGTGGTAGCGTGTGCCCATTTACCATCTGTGGAGTGTGAGGATCATTACCTTACTGCGCCAGGTTTTGTCATAAGTCTGAATAGAGACGTAGCCGTGCAAAATACCTCACGTGGGATAGTCTTAATGCACTGCCTAATTGAGATGGATATGTTTTTAATGACTGGTATCGTTTGGTTGCCGGCTCAAGTGATATTATGCGAAGAGAGAGAGAGAGGAGAGCATGCAGCTAATAAGGATGCTGAGGCCGAAGGTTACCGTATAAGCTCATATTTGTATTTCATTTGATTTCTGTGGCCGATTCAGGCACCATTTTTTTTCCTTCTTTTTAATGGGGGTGGCAGTAATTGCGAGTCTAATGGAGGTTCACTCTCCCGCTAGTTAGCTCGGCAGCAATGGCTTGCTGCTCATTTATAGAGCTAAGGGAGGGCAAGGGTGTTCATAGTTAGAAAGCCATGACATTAGGAGGTAATTTTACTGTACACTGTTTGACAGAGAGCTAAACCTTCTTGTTATTGACAGAACTGAAAGCCCAGGAGTATTTCTCCTGCTTATTTGGGGGCATGCACATAGCTCCATTTGAGGATTAAAAGATAAACATAATTAATCCTCTTCGGTTCGATAAATTGCAATATTAATGTTGATAGTATCTCACCCAGTCCGAAGCCCCAACAATCCATTGTCATTACTGAGTCTGAGCTGTTGTATGATCAATGTGTTGTGCAGAGCCGCTTGCAAAAACACCACAAAATAGGTTTGATTTTTTTTTTTTTGTTTTTTTTTTTTTTTTTGTGGGGCGCCATAATTGTGACCTGCAGAAAATGGTGGACCCACAACATGTGGCTGTGCTCTGACCGATGGACCAGAGCGACGAGTATGTCACAGGGCCTCATGTACCACAAGAGATATGGGAGTGTGACGGCTGCAGATCATTAGGATGCCACAGCTCGGGAGAATAGCCTTCGGTCAAACATTTATCTCTGGTCATAGGCACCACAGCTGAAAAGTCTTTGTTCGCCCTTAGTACCGCTGATGGAAGCCATTCCTTTGCCATGTCCTCTGAAATCAATGTAAAGAATGATTCTGTCAGCCCTTCATCTCCTTCCATGTGAGGGGGGAAAAAAGGACAACTCCGTTTCACCTTGCCATTTTTAAAAAATGATCCAATTTTCCTTAAAAACATTCCACCTTAGCCTCATTACAGATGCACATATCTATCACTTCATTTCCGAGCCATCAGATCTTTCTCCTCTCTGTCACAAACTACCCTTCAATTAGCTCTGTTATCAGGAGTCTGGGGCTTAACCTGAGATAGCGACCAGACAGAGCTCAGCCATTATTTCGCCAGACCTTGTTGCATTCGAGGATACTCCTCCTCTCTCTCTACTCTAGCAGAAGTGACACAAGGAAACGTTAGATTTCATTTAAGACAGCATCGTATTATTTTGAAGTCCTTGGAGAAATAACACTCGTCTACAATGGAAATGTCATTGGCTTACCCTTTATGTTTATGGATGGGAGGCCATGTTGTGAAGGTCTATAACAGTGATACTGCCACTTGGAGTTATTAGATGTAAGAGACTGCAAAGAAGTGCATTTTCTTCTAGAGGCGACACAGGAAATATGCACCATTATTTAGTTTGAATCATACTTTTAGAAATAACTTTGAAAGATGTGTTTTCAAAGGATTTACATCAATACAGTACATATCCAATGTGTAATTGCCTTCTGTATATATCATTGTGTTACTACATGTACAAGACTGCTGCTCATTTTTAAAGTTATATAAGACTTAGGGAGTTCAAATTGTACTCCCGTCTCCACTGTAATGGAAAATATGCTTTGACTAAAAGTACTATTCCACTGTTGCTCTTCAGGCTGCATTTAGAGAGTCAATGGTACTGCATTTAAAGCTGCAGCCTCTTCATTAATTTCACGGTGTTGGCATAGAACTGTTGCTGAAACATCTGGTGAAAAGGTTGAACCTGACTCAACTTTTTCGCAATGTAATGGAATTATCATTATTACCATTATCACACTGACATTTATGACAGCAACATTTAATACTGAGATCAATTCATTTGAATGGAATTGGGCCAAATAATGGACTTGCTGAGATGCTAAGTAAATTTGTCCAGAGCTTTCCAACACGTCCCCCAAATTATACAGGATATTTTGTTTGTCTATTTGTTTCCTTTTTGGAGTGACCACAAACAACAAATCTTGAACAAGAACGTCTTTGATGAACTCCATTTTGGCTGGCCACTCATGGGGCCTGTGCTTGAGCTCGCTGCTGATGCCAACCCACTACCAGCCAGCCTTCAGTTTCTTTAAGCCATCGCACATTTTATGTTTGAGTAACCGTAGGCTAGACACTAAGAGATGATCGCCAGTCAATTTCCTAACGCTGGGACATCCTGAGGTTCTTGTGCCAAACGTTTTCAAACATGTTTTCTATCCAGTGACAAGTTGTTGCAGATCAAACGATTGTGCTGGAGAAGGAGACCTGTTAGCAGAAATAATGGTAACAGTAGTTGATTAAACTTGTCGTGTAGCCCAAATGTAAAATACAAGCAATGCATGTTTGATTTGGAACACATTTATTTTGAACAGGCTACCAGTGCAGCCAGGATTTGGAGGCTAGACATTTGATATACAGACTGTCAATTTGCCTTGTTACAGAAGTGCTAGAATTTATCAAGTTTCGTTGTGTAAAAGTGTTCACTGAAGTAATATGCAACGACTATATCCATGGGATCTCTGTTTTCACTGTTGTTTCCTAGTCTGAAGTTGCCAGACTCTCAGTAATTCTGATAGTTGTACAGAATATGCCAAAAAAGGGAAGATTTAAAAAAAAAAAAAAAAAAATAAAAAAAAAAAAAATCCGCAGTTTTATTGAGTCTCTCTTATAGTCAATAATAATGTATAAACAATATCGCCACACAAGATTGCAGAATCTGCATCTACGGTCCACTTGCATCCAGGTCATTTCATTTCCAACCTCATCATCATGAGCTGGTAGGCTGGCTTGGAGGGTGGGTATCATTAGATATAAATTAGATTAGTGTGGGTTGCCATGGGTTGCCATGGAGGAGACCTATCTGTGGGGTTACCAGGCAGGGGAAGTAGTGTGTGATGGTGCTGGGTGGGAGAAGTGGGTGGATGAGCGGGAAGGTTAGAAGATATGGAGTTGATTACTTTGGGTTGCCATGGCGGAGGAGACTAATACAGCAATATCCAGCTGGTTTTCCTTGGCTGCAGTACTCCCATGAATATGAGGGTGACAAGGATCTTAAAATGAGGATTAGATAGGTCTCATTTTGCAATAGTGCAAAGCCATCTGCTAGCATGTGATGGCAGTTAACAACTGAGCTTTTTGTGGTTTGTTTTGGTTTTCCTCCTTGATTTTCAATTGACCCCCTAGTTAGATGCATTTTTGTACAATAATGAGATTGTCTCTCATTTTCTGCTTTTCTGATTACCTCTCTATTCTTACTCTACTTCAAATACTTAATTTCTTGCTGTTCCCCCCCTGCCTTTTCTCTCTGCCTCTTCATGTTTACCTGTGGTGCAGTTCCCTCTGATTGTCTCTCCTAACGGTTGATGAGAGTGTTGATTGGCTGGAGGTGGTCTCTGGGGTGGGGTCAGGAGCGCTGGCACTGAGCCGTCCCGTCTCCCTGTGTCACAGCAGCCTGCAATCAGGCAAGCAGAATGAGACGGTGCCTTCTTACTTGCTCACCACTGTGAAGGACCCACAAACACACACTACACTCAGTCACTCACACACACTCTTTTTCATTACTGTGGTGCTCGAACACACAGAGAAAAGTGGGATTGAGGTGGATAGAAGGAACAAGGAGTGAAAAGAGTCAGACACAGCGAGAGAGGCAGAAAAAGAAATCGTAAACAAGCGCTTTAATAGAACATGATAGCACTGAAAAAATGAGGGGGGGGGGGGGGGGGGAGTGCTTGAAAATGAGAAATATAAAAGGAAATGGAGAATGTGTGGAGAGTGCAGAAATATGAAATATTTGCCCATGCTTTGAATAATATCCTACCTCATTGATGTCCAGTGAGATAATAGCTGCCTGGCGGGCGCCACAAAATACGGATGATAGCGTCTCATGTCCACAGCTGTGTAATTAAGTGATATCACTGACAGATATGTATAAAATAATATTACCGATGCAATCAAAGGCTGAGGCTTCATTTCCCTGATGCACAGAGGAAGAGAAACAAACATCAGCCATCCGTTTGATTTCCGCGCCTTTCTCGTGATTGACTGCAATCCTATCGCAGAAAGAAAAGGGAGCTCTTTATAATCCATTAGCCTAGGGAGCACATTAACATAAAAAAACACAGGGTTATCTTCCAGAGCTTAGTTAATTGAAGTTAATCAGAGGCAGTGTTTCAGAGCGTCACAGTTGTTGCTGGGGTGGATTGGTCTTTGTTCCCGTCAAACACCTTTTTAAGGTTCTTAATTAACCATCCTGACACTCTGACATGGGACCTCTTCTCCAGATCGGCCTTGACAGTTAATTAAAGTCTGAGGGAGGGAAGTGTCTGGGAGGTGGAGGTAGTACACTGGCATTGACCTGATCTGATAACACACCTCCAAAAGAATCTCACTCTCTGTACTTTTTCTTGATTTTTTTTTGTTTGTTTGTTGAAGACTTTTTTCGGGCATTTCTGCTGTATTGCATAGTCCCAGTAGAGAGAGATAGGAAAGGCAGGGGAGAGGGAGAGGTGGGATAACATGCAGGAAAGGGCCTGGGCCGGATTCGAACCCTGGCCATTGCGGTAAGGACTCAGCCTTTTATGTAGTACGCGCTCTACTTGGTGAGCGACAGGGGTGCCCCTTTGTACTTTTTCTTACTTGGGGGTAAAATTTGATTTTGCCACAGAAGATCACTTGGTTGGTTTATGCCGGGCAGACACTGTACAGATTAAGCCTGATTTATAACCCTGTATTGGTCACCCCTAACAAATTTTAGAATTGGGCTGAATTTCTAGCTTGTTTTAATAGAATTGCAGCAGTATTTTACATTTTGTGACTTTGCCTTGATTTGTCTTTGTCCACATCTTCCCAACCATCTCTGGCTCCATATTTGTCTTTTTAACTTCTTGCTTTCGGTTTCTAAATTGCATCTAGTAATGCTACCTTTCTCTAATTGGTCAACACTGTTAAGGACACAGTGGTCTTGTTTGAGTAAACTTTAAATGATCACCGGTTCTTTGTTTACATGTATATCTTGGTCAATTGATCCGTACTGGGTGAGCATAGAGGCTGAACGTTTTGTTTAATAGTTGTTTTTGTTTTTTTTTTATTATAAGTGTGACGTCTGTGTAGGAGACAAGCTTTGCAATGTTTTTTGGAGGTATCAAGCTCTTTGCTGAAGTCATTGCTACAGATGTGTGCCCCCACTGGCCTGAGATGAAATCCTGCAGAAGCGTCTCTTCTTTCCTTTGCACGCCTCTCCTTTGCTTCTTCTCCAACAATTCTTTGTTATAGTACAGCATTCCCAGTGGAATTTCTGTGATGTCACAGAATTCCCTGAGGTCTATTCCGCAAGGCAAAGTCAAGGAATTTAAATAGAGAAGTCAGAAAATAGCAGGTAATTCAATAAATAGGTCACTTTATAGAAACTGCATACCTGAATGTATGTACTATACCGTGTAAAGATATTTAGGGTTTAGGATAAGGTGCCACTTTTAATTAATTTTTTTTTTATTGGAAATGCTGTGAAAACAAGTAGTTTTTACTTTTCTTTTCCTGTCATTGTTTTATCTTCCAGTGCAGGCATTTCTGGCACATCTTCACCGACTTTCAAGATAGGTAGTATAAAGAATTCATTTGGCTTATGTTGTGGCCTCAAGGCCACAAACGCGTTGCTCTCACAATAAAGTTGTTCTTTATAATTATAGAGTTTACTTTATAGAGTTGCTGGATTTTTGGCCATTTATTTTTTTTTGTATGCAGATCAAAACAGTCCAGTCAGTGTCTAGTTTGACACCATAGTTATTTTTATGGTGCGCTACAACAATGATAAGGTGACCTTCAGGAGCTAATGCCATAGGACATACAGTGTAGCTGCTTAACGTCACCACCACATATATGTTTCATTGTGAATGTATTATTCATTCAATTGGTTCTGTGGTAGCTGTGAAACTGCAAAAAATGCAAAAATTAAGCTCTCTGGTTTATTGTCCAGTTTTTCATGGAAGTAATTTTCACAGCATTCAATAATTATTCATCTGCGATTGTTTTAAAATGTCTTGTAGTCCTAAAAAAAATGTACAGCATGTAAAAAAAGATCAATAAATGAAGTTTGTCTTCATCCGCATCCAAACCTTGTTTCACATGTTAAAGCATGACCCCAGTAATGAAAAAAATTTACATTTTCTAAGAGTTACATAAACCAGGAAATATTCCTAATCTTAGGGCATGGAAATCTTCTGACGTACATTTGAAGTCATATTCTTGGACATTTAGGCCCCAGAAGGATTGCTGACTGTCTACAAGAATAAATCATTGTTTTCTTTCTTTACCTCTGTCCTGAATTTGATGTGGCTTTGGCACTACAATTGAGTTAATATTCATACAGTTTATTCAGCGCGTGTTGTTAAAAACTGCGTTGTATGCTTAATAAACCACAGAGACGCCATGTTTTAATACCACACGTTAGATCCGCAGGTCAGCAAATAGACCTAATGGTGCAAAAAATCAACATAAAACAGGGACCATATGCAGTGCCCTATGCCTGGATGTTTATGAGGCCTGAGCTCAGGATACAGTAAATCACGTCTTATAATCAGGGCCATTGCCATTGGTCGTGTAAAAGATGAGTTATATGAGTTATATTCCTCATATTGCTTGGCTGTCATCCCCTTCGTTCAGTTCCCCCTCACAAACCAATGGGAGGCTATCAGCAGCGACCTTGCCAATGCACCGCAGCTCCAGGTGGAAGTGATAGATACTCACTCTCCATGACAGCTGGGCCTTTTTGTATAAGAAAAGCCATATTGATTCACGAGCCAATAAATACAGACACAAGCGGTTTTGTCTCAGCTACTCCTCCCCCTCTATTTGGGTGCCTCTTCTACTTAAATTTTTTTTTTTCTTTTTGTCCACTCAGTGAGAAAAACAGTAGTAAAGTTCTCGTCCTTATCAGAGGATCAGCACTGTGCCAGGCATGATGGCAGAAACAATGCAGGGTCAGTTGGAGGCGGCGCATCAGCCGTCGATGCCGGGGTCTTATCATGGCATCCTCCATCAGTGGCTGCCAATCAGGCGGCTCTCAGGCCCCCTGCAGAAAGAATGGCCTCAGTCTTGTTTCTGAGATAACCAGAAAAGCCTCGGCCTCCTCCATCCTGAAGGCTATCTCTGCTCAATGGATTAAATATCGATCATAACAATCCTGAAAATGGAGTTATTATTTTCTCCATGTGTCATTATACAGGTCTATGCTGCCTCTCCTGTGTGGTGGATGGCCACTTATGAGTGGCAGTGAAAGAGGAAAAAAAATAACCGTTTTACCTCTGATCGTATTAAAACTTACAGAGTATAAGTGACAAAAGGTCTTGGCAATGAATTTTTGGGGCGCTTTTGCACTCACATTATGGACAGAATTCACCAATTTTTTCTGTCGTTGTTGATGGAAGTGAATGATCCTCTAGAACACAACACTTCTGGTTTACTTTCCATGTATCTGAGTTACTCTCACCCCTTTTTGAATAGTTTCAAACTGTGTGATGTCCTGAACCAACATCCTGTTTGAACGAGAAATCAGGAATTCACAAAATTATAGATACATAAGAAATATTTCCAATTGCGAATTTGTGAGTATAATGCGATTGAAAGCTTGCAAAACAATAGAACCTGGACCTTGAGTTAAGATTACCTTGTCAAAAAATGAAAAATGTACTGATTGAATTGAATGAAGTGATTTGATTTGTAAATAAATAAAAATGATAAATGATGACAAGTAATGTGATACTCTGTTGCACTACTGTATATTATACACTTATACAGTCTACATATGACCCCAAGTGCACGAAGCTGCACCTAAATACAGTAGATGACACAAATATTTCGATTCCACCACATGTAGCTTTTATTCAAAAGTAAGCTGTACTAGTACTGTTGTTCAATGCAGTACTGCATTTATCTTACAAAAGTGTTGTAATTTCTAGGGCTGCAAGCAACGGTTTCCATTATCAATTAATATGATATTGTCATTATTGATTAATCTGCCGATAGTTTTTTTGAGTGAATCTATTAATCATTATAAAAACTGTCAAAAAATGCCCATCATAACTTTGCAGAGCCGACGGTGATAAATATCAATTTCCTGTCAGCCTACCTCGACTTTTTTTCTTGCCAATCTCAGAAATTGTGTGAACTCTTTGCATTAAAACGTAAAAATCTGTGCAGTTATAAAGCAATAATAAATTGGTAATCCATCCTTGTGTTAATATATTGTAAAATGCACAAAATGGCACATTAACCATTAACCACTCTCCTGATGTTTTCTGGAGCAACAGAGGATCACATGTGACTAGATGTCACATTGTGCGAAGAGTGATGGGATACATGTCCATTCTGTTTGGTTCCACTACTTCACCAATTTGCTTAAGTTTGCACACGTATGCCATTGCCACAGCAACCAATACAGACTCATTAGGTTACTGATGCAAGATAATGCAATTTAGGGTGTACAGCCACTCCTGGACATCAACTTTGACAAAAACATTAAGGTAGATGGGGGCAAGGTTTTCGTCATACAGTACATTTCTTTATAAATATCATAAATCTTGATTTGGAATATTCTCACCAATTTACAGCCCAGATGCCTTATAACCAAGCAGAAAAGTGGAAAATTGGATTTTTCAATGGAATGTGCCTTTGGGCTTGCATTTTCCTGGTTAGCATACAATCTCTTTCTGTAATGCCAGGTGGCGTTTCAGGGTGCTTTAATAGCACCATAGTCTCAGACACACTATTGATTTCTGTCGCATTTCTCATCAAATAATAAAATACGCCTGCTGTGTCATACATTACATTTCACGTGTCCTTATAGTGACCTTTGCCTGCTAACACGATAGCTGGAGGTAGTTGTACCTGAATGTCACCTTGATTAGGATTGGATGCTGTTGCTTAGCATGTTTTGCCCAGTGCTCCTTACCGGTGAAATAAGGCGCCATCACTGACAGGGACAGGCGTCCGTCATGATTAGTGTTCCTGCAGTTTCATCACAAAAGGATGGAAGCATGTTAAGTACCTATGTGTGTCTGGGCAGCTGAGTGAGAAATATCACAGGTGTCTTTTCCACCAACCTTGATCTAGTCAAGAGTTCATAAAATGTGTCTTCCATGACTGAATATGTTTCCCTAATATGTGATTTATTAGCATTTTATTGCCAGTGATTGGTGGTCTTATTAGTTAAGGTACAGTGAGGTTTTACACTGTGCAGTTGATTCAAACATTTAGTTTATATGGGCGCATATGTTAATACAAATGCAGTGTTTAGTTCACGCATTGATTCTTGTTTTATTGGTCCTGCTGCACACTGCAATGCATACAATCAAGCTGTGGATTTAATCTAGAATATTGAAAAGCCATCCACTTGTCTTTTCATTAGAAAAAAAATGAATAGTTTTTCCTATAGTGGGAATCGTTCACCAATTTATCCTAATGATATTGCTTGACATTATCTTAACCGGGTGACTGTAACGTTCCATGTCTGTGGTAGTTTCAAAATCGAATTATGGCTTAACTACAGCTAACCTCAACACAACAGGAGCATATCCAATCACATTTGTGTGAAAAATGAGACCGGCCATATTTTCAATTACATTTCAGCATAAAGGGATTGTTAATCCTGTCTCCTGTGCTGCCAGAAGCCGTTAATGAATTTGCTTATCCACCAAGATACTGATGTGACTTGCCTCTGCATGGGGGGGGGGGGAAATAGAAAGCATTCTTTTTCTTTGTCCTCCTCACACAATACTGTGTCTGACTGTAATGGATGCAAATCTATTCACAGCAAGGTTAAACAGTTTGTTTTGCTGAAGCTGGCGCTCTGTTTATGTACAAAGTTGTATCAGATGATCTCATATGCTAAAGCCTCGAGCCATGATTTGCAGAATACCGACGCCTCCTCTGTCTGCTTAGTGATTTATTGGATTGAAGATTTTTTCTCATTCAGAAATATATTTTCACAGCTTTTAAAGAGCACAAGAGCTAGCACAAGTGAATAAAAGGTTTTTCTCTGGTCGTACGTATTTGTACAAAAAAAAACTGGTATTTGTTGTTATGAGTTTAGAAACTTCCCCCAAATTTCCAGTGTCACTCACAGGTTAAAAATGTATTGGTCGACTCCTGTGCTGGTGTGAACCTCCAAAAACTGAGCCGGCA
Organism: Coreoperca whiteheadi; assembly: GCA_011952105.1. Classification (NCBI taxonomy): domain Eukaryota; kingdom Metazoa; phylum Chordata; class Actinopteri; order Centrarchiformes; family Sinipercidae; genus Coreoperca; species Coreoperca whiteheadi. The sequence continues at coordinate 10,088,361 of CM022474.1, read as the reverse complement.
AAACTGAATAGCATTCACAAACTTTCTTTTGAAATAAAAATAAAGAAATTAAATGGGGCAACTGATGATTATTTTCTTTGGTGATTAATGTGTTATTTTGATTAAGGGATTTATTTATTGGTCTATAAAATATCCAACAAGTCACAAGTTCTTAGAGCCCAAGGTGAGATTTTCAAATCCCTTGTTTTGTCCGACCAACAGTACAAAATCCAAAGATGGTTTAAACGATATACAAGACAAAAAAACAGCAAATCTTCAAATTTGAGAGGCTCGAACCACAGAATGAGATTTTTGCTTAATTAAGCAACTAAAACAATTAACTGAAACTCAAGATACATTTTCTGTTGATCGATTAATTGATTATTTTCGCTTTAAAACTTTTTCAATCTATAAAACGGCTCATTATGTCACTACTGGCAGACTCTCCAATCAGTCAGCACTTCCCTCTACATTTTTCCCTCTGCTCCAAAAATGTCTTTAGGTGGGGCTATAAATAAATATCATGAATACAAAATGCCTTATTCCACCATTACGCAAACTATTAAAGATTTATATTTTTTGTATTCAGTTTGAGTCCGAGACCGCTTATGGTTTTGATGCACCAGGTCTGGTTCATATTAGGAAGCAGATCTGGTCCATCTGAGGTCTGAACCAGTCAACAGTTAGCTTGATGATGGATGGTGTATTAATGCTCTCAGTCCCTTTTTATTGTCACTGTGCATTACACAAATCAGGCAAACGAAGGCCCCCCCCCCCCCCCCAGACTACCTACCTCCCACACACACATTCACACGCTTTCCCTAGCCATGATGCTCAGAACGTGCTAATACTGCTAATAGGCTTGGTGTGTGTGTGTGTGTGTGTGTGTGTGTGTTACCTTGTTGTTACCTTGATGGTGAGCTACGATCCATTGAATTAACTGAGATGGATCTCCAGATGCATTACATCATCACATCTGGCTTACATCACCAGCCCTTCACGTTTCTCCTAAATGACAAATGGGATTTTCATCGCCTATCCCGTCCGCTCCATTTTCCCCTTTGTTCTCCTCTTTCCTACGTGAGAGTGACTAATTTTGAGGTCTGTGAAATCAATGGGACAAGATGACTCGTATATATGCTAAAGGTTTTATACTGTAGGCGTTCTTTCACAGTCTGGTGTGCGGTTTGTGTGGGCTTATGTGTGGGCTGACTGTCTGAGACGCACGGAGGTGACACGGTCACCGTCATTAGACCTTCACAGGCATCTGCTCATGCCTGCGACGTGATGTGATCCTTCACCTTCTACATGACAGTTGGCCATTTAGCACTAAATTTATGCCGCCCATGCCCTTTATCAATGCATTCTGAGGAGGGGGGGGGGGGCAGATAGAGGGCGTCACTCAGTGTCCTAGCTTTGATTTGTATTGCTGCTTTTACTCAACCAGACATTGTAATGACACATTGGGCTTTTGAAAAGCTCTGATGGATCCTCAAGTAATGCAGATGCTATGTGTGTACATTAGATTATATCCAAATACATCCAGGTGGGAAGACCCTTTCTACAGTGTAACGGCCATGTTAGTTACCATTTTAGATGAATGCAAATGCAACATCAGCAGTGCAGTCAGATACATATTTGCAGTTTGAAAGAAGTAGTAATCATTGCTTTTATTTTCGTAAGTGAAATACAGGCCAACGGATACGAGATTTTCGAGGCCAAAACATATCAACCCAAATTCATTTTTTTCATAAACACATAAATTAAATAAACATTTGTGATAAGGTTCCCTTTAATTACTTTTTTGCTGCGATTAAGTTTTTTTGGATATGTCCAGAGCAGGAAAACTTCAGTTCAAAATAAACTTGTCAGTGTTGGAATCACTTAGGGCTGCACAATTAATCGAAATATTATCGAAATCGCAATATGACCAAGTGCAACATCCAAATCGCAGAAGCTGCAATTTTTTGATAAAGGTAAAGTGTGTGACAAAGCAGTATTATTATGAAGTTCTGTAGTGCTGCAGAGATGCCCTCGCCTACAAGTCTTGTTTTCCAGATGTTTGTTTTGCACAGATCCAAAGAAATGTCACATCATCATTTATTATTTTTATAGTTTCTATAGTAAAAATTAAAATTGCAAACATGATCATTCCCACTAGACGTGAATAATATCGCATTCGTAATATCTGTCAAAGTAATCGCAATATGATTTTATTATTTTCCATATCGTGGAGCCCTAGAATCACTATTTCAAATTTACATATCTGGCATTCTGTACTGCAATTTCTTTTTTATCACCTGCCGTACAGTATACGCCGATACAGATTTATCTGCGATGAGCTAATATCAGCCAGGCTCTAAAGTGAATATCAGACCAGATCTACAAACCTCGGAAATCCACTTGAACTGCAACTAACACTCATTTTAATTGCAAGCCACAGGGGCGGCTTTGGCTTGGTGGCAGAACGATTGCCTGCCAATAGGAAGGTCGGTGGTTCGATCCCCCAGCAAGATACAGAACCCCAAAAATGCTCCCGAAGCTGCGCCTTTGGTTTGTGAATGTTCTCATATGTAAGTCGCTTTGGATACAAGTGTCTGCTAAATGATTAAATGTAATAATCTGTGGATTTATATTTTTATTGTTTGTTTATCTATAAGAATAGTTACAAAATGTCACAATTTGTCAGGGCCCAAAGTGATCTAAAATGCTTAGTTTTGTCAGACAAACAGGAAAGATGTTCAAACTGGCAGGAAAAGGACTCAATTGCATGACTCCAGAGACAGAGCAAGTTGGTAGTAAAATACTTGACTAATGATGCAGAGGTATCAGAGAAGGAAAAGGCTGGTCAAAAAACAGAAACAGGTCGATCATTTATGAGAAACTAGAATACTGACTTTATAATGCTTGGTAGGCTTATTGTAAACAGATAAGACCAACTAGCAACTGACAAGGGGAGTACAAGGACTAAATACACAAGGGAGGAGAGGTAATGAGGAACAGGTGGACACAATAAGGGTAATCACACAGGAGGGAAACCAGTGTTTACCAGGCAAGAGGGGCTAATGAAAGATGCATTATGGGAAATGTGACTCGTATGAGTCCCCCAACTTTATGGAAGCAACCAACTTAATCACGGGAGTCCTCTGAAGTAATATATCCATGTGTTTTTAGATCAGGTGCCAAAACACTGCACAGTGTTGGTTTATAATACTAGAAGAAAGTATCATTGTGACAATCACTTGATCCACAATTGTATTCCCAACAATTGCAATGTAAACACTAGAATTACTGTGTTCATGTTACAAAGTATTCACCCTGGACTCTGCTTTTTTTGTTTTTTTGCGGGACGCCACTGCATTGTCACCCCTGCAGCATCAACCCCTCAGCAGTGGACCCATTGAAATGAATGAAGGGGGCACAATTTTCATGCAGTGCTAGACTAACGCTGCGTTCATGCATACGGATATATAGTAGAAGGCAGTCTTTGGCCTCTTATGAAGCTGTGTGTGTATGTGTGTTGCGCTGTGCGTGTAATTTAAATACTGTGCTCTGACTGGATTCAGAGCTGCTATACTACACATTAGGAAGTTGTTTATTTGGCATTGTACAGTTAGTTTCAGGAGTGCGGAATGCCCTTTTGCATGATGTGTTGTTGAAGCTTTTAATACCACAAAAGTGCCCAAGACTGATGGGCATTGTGGTCCTTTATTTGCGCTGGAAGCAATCCCCATTACACCATTGGATGCAGAGTAGTAAAGAACTACTGCAACTATGCTTCTCTTTCTGTGGCCATTAAAATGAGAACAAGGGTTATGGCTTGCATTGGTTAAAATTTGCATAAAGTTGAGCTTTTCTCAACTTGAGGTGCCTTTCAAGTCTTGTTTGCTCAGTGAGCAGTGCAGGCTGCAGCGCCATGTCCCATTCAAAGTGAATAGCAGCCTGTCGCTCTCCCAGCTTTCGATTCCATACGTGTGAACAGCCCTTAAGTTGTAGGACAAGTTGAACAAAGGTTCAGGGTCACTATGTGGTAGTTCTTCATTCCTGTAGTGTATGTTTGCTTATTCAGTGGTTAACTGGGGTGAGGGACAGCTTATGAAATGATGACAAGCAGTTATCCTTGAAGAAGAGTTTGTTGGTTTGTCTTTGGGAATCAAAATCTGATTATTATATTCAGTGAAAGTGCTGGTTTGATAGGATTCAAAAGGAAAACAAACCTGACTTATTATTTTGTTATCATTACTGCATGAAGTCTGCTGAGACATTCAAAGCGGAACATTTTGCTTTGTCTATGTCTGACCAGATACTTTTTTATATTTCCCTTGTGGCTGGAGAGACTTCAAAACATTTAGAAAGAGGCTGTGAATAATATTATAAGCTGCCTTCTTGGTCACCTCTCTTGCTTGATGCCCTCTAAACTCTCCACTTAACTAAAATTTTCACTGAAGGACTTTAAACTTGTAATTGAGTTAAGTAAAGTATGCTCCCTGTTGTCGCCCGCATCAAGTTCAAAGCGATGCTCTTGGCCTACAAGACCACCACTGATTCTGCACCTTCATATCTTCACTCGCTAATACAGACATAAATATGTTCCTGCCAGATCCCAACAAACAATGTCTGAAACGGTGTCTTTTTCAGATTCATCCACTTTAGGACCCGATTTAAAAAAATAGCGGTTTCAGTCTCCCAAAACGCCGGATCCGTGTGGACGAAACGCCAATACGATAAAAAATGTATACTTATACAGTGATACGCGTCTCCATGTGGACGGGCCCTCCGGATAGGATGGTTGAAGTTACTATTGATTAATCTTCTTGATCAACCCATTAATTGTTTCTTTTGTATAAGAAAATAGTGAGGAGTGCCGTCACAATACCCTCTAATGTCTAAACCTCAAAATGAATCCGTTATCAAAACAGTTGCTGAGTAGATCTGAAGGGCCTTCCTGGTTCATAAACTAAAAGCATTTCTGAGAGGTAGTCTGGTGCAAGGTCATGTAGTGCTTTTATAAACTAATAAAATATTTTCAAAATCAATATGAAAACTTAACAGATAACCAGTGTAAAAACTTGTGTAATGTGTGCTCTCCTTTTGGTCTTAGTCAGCACTTGTACAGCAAGTGTAGCCGATTTATTGTATTCTTTGGTAGACCAGAAAGGAAAGCATTACAGTAGTCAAGCCTGCTCGTTATTAAAGCATGCGTCGGTCTCTCTGTGTTGCTCAAAGAGAGAAATGGCCTCACTTTGGACATGTTCCTCAAATGGAAAAATGCTGTTTTTGTGACACCCACATGAGCCCTGAAATTTAAATCTGAGTCAAAAATCACTCCTAGGTTTCTAGCTTCTTGGCTTGGGTTAAGTTCTAGTGTATTTAGTGTGGAGGCCAGTTTCTCTTTTGAGCCTTTGAACCAATGATCAGTACTGTAGAAATCCAACAGGCCAACATGCTCACTTAACCTTTTTAAAATGTTGTGGTGTTCCACAATATAAAAGGCAGCACTCAGGTCAATTAGCACCAGAACTGAAGGCTTATTGTTGTCAAGATTTGTTCTGATCGTTCACTACACTACTGCCTCTGTGCTGTGATGTCCTAAAACCTGATTGAAACATTTCCAATTAAGTGTTAGTTTAAAAAGGTACTTAGCTGATTCAAAACTACTAAAATTTTGCTTAAAAATGTGAGATTTGAAATGGGTCTAAAATTGCTGGGTGTTTAAAATATCCAGGTTCCCTTTCTTTAAAAGATGTTATACTACAGCAGTTTTAAAAATCAGTGGGGAAGACACCAAGCTGTAGGGAGTGAGTTACTATTGCAAGGATGTCTTCAGATACAGAATTAAAAATTGTTTTAAAAAGGGAGGTAGGAATCGGGTCAAGTGAACACATGGAGGGCTTCAGTTCTGTTACTATTTTCCTGAGAGTTTCATCACTAACCCGGTCAAAACGTTCCAACTTGACATCACTCTGTACACAGGTTTTAGGTTAAGAGCAGTATGCTTGTTCTGCTGGCAGATACCAGATCTGATGTTGATTATTTCCTCCCTGAGGTAGCCAGCAAAATCCTCACATTTAGAACCTGGAAGCTTGATACTGTAGTTAGATTTACCAGAGAATCTATTGTATTAAAAAGCAATTTGGGATTGTGGATGTTGGTGTTAGGCTTGGATTGATTATAGAATCAGAATCAGAAATACTTTATTAATCCCTGAGGGGAAACTCTTTGTAACAGCAGCTCACTATCACGTCAGTGCACACAAGAATGGAAGAATGTCTTTGTTGTAGTTTTTCTGTGAGTATATCATGATGTATTACTATTTTTCGTTTTTTCACCATCGGCACTCAGCAATTCTGCGGTCTCTTTTTAGTTCATGGTTTGACTATTTTTCCATGGGGCATCCTTTTTTGTGGTTATTTTCCTGGTTTTAATTGGAGCGACTGCATCAAGCACTGTTTTCAGTTTATCATTAAAATTATTAACTAAGTCTTCACAAGATGACGGTAAGACGTTATGTTTGCAAGTTGCAATATGTGATGTGACAGGTGTGGCTACTTCCGGGTTAATGTAGCATAATGATATGATAATGAGCTCCATCTTGTCTCTTATGTCACAGAGAAATAAAGCTGTAGTGGACTGCAAAACTTGATTTTGCATGCTCCCTCAGTTTATGACATTTTAGAGGTACTATGTTTGCTATTATGTTTCCTAAATTTCAACCAGCACATGTCAAAAGTCGTGCATAACTTTCAAACGCGGACTTTAAAGGTTGAACGATTTAATGTCACATAAACCTATTCTTCCTTTTCTCTCCCTCCACTCTGTCTGTTTTGCGCCTTCCTCACTTCTTATCCGAGGGGGAGAAAGTGCGAATGGTAATAGAGACTAACTATTATTGCAGGCTAACACTGCCATTACCCGACCTCTGATAGATGAAGCCATTGGAGGGTGTTATCAGAGCCAGCTGTGACGGCTGATGTATGCATTATACATGGGCAGTAACCCTGACACTGTGTGGCGACACACACAGAATCAAAGATATGTGTTGCACGCCCACACAGACTGTAAGGCCAGTTTATGCAGATCTGAATATTCACAATTATATGACAATTATATATGTGTATGACAATTAGTCATACACAATCTAAGCACAAACACCTGATAGAATATACAGAATTAAATGTGGTGTCATTGCTGGCATCAGACATATTTTTTAGCCTTTGGTTCAGGACCTCTTGGGTCACTTGATATGTAGACAGGGTTTTGGGACATTGGTTCATGTGTTGTATTCTGTGTTAAGAGCAAAGAGGTGGCATGTAGCATGAAAATACAATGCCTATATATTTGGTCCATGTCATCAGCAAGTGCGGGACATCTGATTTCTGCAATCATACGATTTTTAGAATCTAAAACTGGGTTCATTGGCTAGAAAAGGCTGTGAAATCCTACACTACCTAGAATTTTATAATAGAAGCAGTGAGCTGACTTTCTGGAGTGAAAAAAACCCTTTTATGGTGACGAGAGAAGTTGATAAGAATAATGTTAGTACAGCAGTGCAGCACAGGAACCTGTAAAGTGAATGAGCTTGACAATCTTGCGTCTGCACCTTTTTTATTTAAACAGAAGACCAGAAGAAAGGTCTAGTTCGTCACATAATTACCAAAATTGGATAATTGAAGGATGGAATCATTTTAACTGGTTTGTGGTCTGTTGCAATATGCCAATATGGTAATCTGTGGAATGATCCTGCTACGCTACTGCCAGCAGTCGAGTCATGCAGGGAATTGATTTTTTAACACAAGGACATAATTTATATTTTTGATAAGGATATTTTACATTTAGTTATTAAAGGCCCTACATACAGGTATTTTCATTTATTGTGCCTCATTAGACCTCTTCTGAGGACTGTGAGAGTGTGTACAGACTGTGCCAGATTGACATCTCCCTGACTACAAGTCAGTTAGTGCACATGCATTGGCTGCACCTGTCAGGGTGGAGAAGTTACACCTTTGTGAGTTGTACTACTTCATGGAGTTCGCTGTCTTCAGATAATTCCACCATGGGTCTGCCCAACCACGACCTGAGCAGATCAGATCAGCCTCAATAACGGAAAACACCTGTGTTGGTGGCACAACTCCCTATATAATAGACTCCGTAGTAAACCGATTGGAAACTTTGTGTTATCACTGACAGTTTTGTGTAGCACTTCCATCATTTTTGAATCTGTAAAATGCAACATATTGCTTTGTGGGATTATTGGCAGAAAGTAGTGTTCATGACATGGACTCTGCGTTTTTTCTGTCCAAATAGAGCATACATTTCACACTCAGAACTGAGACACTCAAAAAAAATGATGGATGGTAAATATAATGCACTTTATAGTGAATAGGGAGAGATTTTGGGCAACATTTTTCACAAATTACATTTTGTAAGAAAGCACAGGTGTTATTAATAAAATAAAGATGGCTGAATTCCATTTAGCTGCTTCAGTTTCAGGATCCTGGTATAGTGCATGCTGGCTTACTGGGGAACTAGAATAGAACCGATCCATCGTAATTTGACAATTCAAAATGTCTGCTTTGAAAAAGGCTTATCATGACCAAGGAATGTACTGAACGGGACATGTTTAAAAATAAACTTGTCCGTACTTCGTAAAGGTGACTCTGTAAATATATCACTGTACCTGAAGCATATCTTTGCTAGTTGTCTTGTTGCATACTGCTGTCATACAGTATACAGCAACACAAATATATGTGTGATTAGATAAAATCGTCTGATAATGTCCACACTGTCTTGTCGGTCCAGGTTTAGAAAAAATTAATCATCCCTGCAACATCACACCTAACCGTAATGTTGCTCAACAGGTAAATTTTTACATGCTATGAGCGTAAATTGATACTTCAAGATGTTTTGAAGTATAAATAGTGAGTTTTGTCTTCTCTACTGTTCCGCTAGTTCCTACATGTAGGACCAACTCAAAAAGGCTGGTTTGGGAAGAGGTGGTACAGGATGAAGTATGAATTTGAAGTATTAAGGCAATAAGGTGGTCCTTCCTGTTATTTTCTGGTTGTGCCTGATAAAAAGACCAGAGTCTCAGGTAAATTAGATGCTGGTTTGCTTTGATGGGCCTCTCCTGGATTTATCTGCACCCTTACCAACACACGACCTCCGCTCCACTTTCATATTCATGTACTTGAAAGCGCATACAAATACAGCCACACCCATAGAGTGAAAAAACTGATATGTTGTATTTGATAAACTCATCTAATTAGATATTTTTGAGAATTATTGGAAAAACAGGTTTCGTGGAGGCATCTTTTTTATGTCCCTCACATTATCAGTTGAAATGTCAGAATTTCCTGAGTGTAAAAAATGTACACACTCAGTTTTCCATCTCCACGCTTTGAGTACCCCCCACTGAGAGCTCTCAACCTCCAATCCTGCTTCTAAAGGCTGGAGTGGTGAACTGGGAAGAGTGATATTCAAATCAAAGCTGCCTGAGCGTAATATGGAAATGAGGTCTAGTCATTGACAGGAATTCATAACTAGGCTGACGTATCACACACCCAGTGATATCCCGCGAATCTTGCAGCATGTGAACACTTGAGCAACGGATGATTAGGAATAGTTAATCAAATGTAACAATATGCCTCCAGTAAGTGCATGTGTTGACATAGATGTACGGGAAACAATGGTGCTATTTGATTTTCTTTTTAAAGGGATAGTTGGTTTTTTTTAAGTGGGTTGTATGAGGTACTTATCGACAGTCAGTGTATTACCTACAGTAGATGGGGTCGGCGCACAGCCAGTTTGGAGAAGCGGACAGCTACTCCGCCACAGATGCTCAGCTCTCTATTGTTGTGAATTGGGACCTAAAATAAATCTATCAGTCTAAGTGTATGCTATGAAAATAACATTTTTACCGCTTTACCTTGCTGTCAGACAGCCCTTTAATTTGGCACGGGACTTCCTTATTGCTATGTATATAAGCTGCTGCGCAAATGGTATTATGCCGCTTGCAAATCAGCTGTTTAGGTTGTATTTCGGGCGGTGTATTGACGAGACAACAAATACAAGGAAATAAAAATGAGTGATTATGACAGACAACGAAGAAATGCCGTTCACTGTGGAGACAAGAGGATACCTTTTTATGAACCAGAGTATACAGAAGCAGAGCTGCTGCAGAAGGAGACTGAACAGGCTGAAAGAGAGAGATACAGAGGGAAAACTTCTGTGGAAACTAAAGGCTTTGTGTTCTTTGTGAAAACCATTATATGAGCATAGTACAAGATTCTGACTCCAATCTTTATTGTCATTCACTACTGTCATTTAGCTGCTCATAACAGATTCCATATTGGCTCATAGTCATGCCTTTGGCTGTTTGTTTTCACAGGATTTTGCCTGGAGGTTGCTAGACAGAATGTGTGTTTTTTCTAAATCCAAGACTTCACATAATGTCTTTGAACATTTTTCACAGGCGGACCAACACATTTAATGACAAGCAAAGCTGATAAGCTTTTGAGTTCCAGAGTGGCCCTCATTCCACTTATAATATTCATTTGGCTGAAGCCACATTCGCATTTTGCAGTGGAGACATGTGTGTTGAATGCTTGTATCAGAGGCTTTAGCTCCTTTTGGAGGCCTACTTTTCTCACCACTGGCCTTGACTGTGTCAATGAATTCCCTCATGCCTCTCTGTGCCTCTCGACTCTCAAGCTTGAAGAAAGTGCAGAGCTCCAGCACTTCTGCTTCAGCATATCTCATCCCACACTCCTCTGGCCAATTGGAAGGCTGCAGGATTTTGATATTGGCAAGGAGCTGCTGATATTTGTCTCTTTCGTGCAGCTTGCCTGGTAGACACCCCATCCTTTTCTCAAGACTTCCAGCCAGGGTATTAAAAAATAACCACTAGTTAATTGCACAGCCATAGATTACAGTACCCTTATTTGGCGACAATAAGATGTGGTGACATATCTGCCCTGTGAAGTATCATACTTCTATCTTAGAGGGAGAGGTAGAGATTCTTATTCCAAGACATCCAACATGAGTCCTAGGTTGAGCACAAAGATTGGACTACAGAGCCAATGGCATAAACCATGAAACATGGCCCTTTCTGTAGAGTTTTGGTTTGAGTCCTCAGATGCTTCTGAAAAGTGCTTGTTTAGGGCAGGGGTACTGTTGCCAGACAGCTTACACAGTTCTGTAGCTGGAAGCTACCCATCTTGTGCTTAACATTCACCCTATGATTTGAAACTGCTTGAAAGTCTCTCGCAACATGCAGCCAACTGTCTTTTTTAGCAGAAGCATGATAGAGGCTGTACAGCTTATCAAAGACCGGAATTGATTGAGACCTGCAGCCTCCTCAACAGCATCTCCTATACTCAACTCCAAGTGGTGGTTCATACAATGCCAGATGAAAATGCGGGGAAACTAGTTGACCACTCTGGTCGCCACACCTGACGTGCTTCCAAGCATGACTGAGGCACCACATGCAGACAAGCTGCTCTTTTAAAAAATGTCTTTTGTAAAGCCATAGTTACGGGCAAATTTTTAAGCGCAAGGACAGGAGGTATATGTGATCTTATACGGTGGTGGGCCGGTCTGGGCCAAAATGCCAGGGCCAATTTTTGTCCCAGTCCATCCCTGGCCATGGTGATATAGGTTATTGAGCAATGATGCATGGATTGCCAAAAAGATCCAAAAAGAATGTCCATGGCTGTTGACTGCACATGTTATGGCGTAGACTATTAGTACAGATTTTTTGCTGATGGTGGTTGACTCATCAACCAGAATGGAAATCTTTGATTTTCTCTTTCCGGAGAATTACTTGCTTTCTAATATTTGCACAAGATTTTTCCGAATGTAAAGTCCTTCCCATGTCCAATCCATTGAGGACTTGGATGTCTGTCTGTTTCTTGGTCAGTGTATGGCCTTCTGGATTTTGTGTCCAGCATTCTGGGATATCTATTCTTTCTTCCTGACCATTTTCAGAACTGCCTGAACTTCCTGATACATCATCTCTTTCTGGCCTTGCTGTTGAACTGCCTACTCGCTCCTCCACCTTTTGGCCCTGCTCCTGCTGCTATCTGGCTGTTCATTTTCTACAAAAGTAACCGTGACATGAACTTTAATGAAATAGCTTATTTTCTACAACACACTCTGTGTGAACAATATCAGTGGATTTTGTGTCCACATGCTTAGTTAATCTGTACCTGTGCTGTGTCATTCGAAATTTAATTGTCTGGACAGGAATCAAATTCAAACTAATTTCTCACCTTTCTTTTTTTTAAATAAGGTCAAGCTGTCCCCCTGTTCTTTTGATTCCATTCTGGCCACAAATTCACAAAGCTGGCAAAGCTACTTGCATTCCTCTGTGTGCCTCTGTCCTCCTCCTGTCTTCCCTCTACTTGTTTCTATTTTAACCCGCGCTGCTTTTCTAGCTTTTACGACACATGTATAGCGGCCCAAGAAACTCACGGACCAATTGCATGCGTTGAGTCAGTGAGATGCACACAGACACACACGTGAGAAGAGACGAGTAGGAGAAATAATTTTCACTACTACAAGGCGTACCAGATACATGGATGAATGTGGAAGTGAACAGCACTGAGAGTGTCTTTACTGACATTAATGCCCGAAGGGTACTCCTCGAGTAGGATGGTACATAACATCAGGTTTAAGCAGGACTCGAAGGGTGAATTTCTTATCGTTATTGCCCATTGTGAAAATGAGTCCTTCTCACTGAAGCCAGGCACATTTAGGTTCATTCAGGGAAACCATTCAAGTGAAACTGTGCAGCAGACTGAAGAATAAAACTCTTTAGAGGGAAATGTCACCTGAAATGTGAGAAAATCTTCTTTCCTGAAAAAGAGGGAGACAGAACGCTTGTCAGAGAAAGGTTTATAAAGGTTTTGTTTGAACACTGAATGTGCTGTTTGAAGTGCTTGCCTCTCTCAGTGCTCCAAGGACCCAGAGGCCAGGGTCATGCATCACTAGATAAGAGGGTCATGTGTAGTTGAAGTTAACCCTGGGGTGAAATGGTCCAGATGGACTACCCCAAAATTCCTCTTTCCTTTTGTGTATCAATTAGCTGGCATTAACACTTCAGTGACCACCCTTAAGACAAGTCTGCTGGAGGTTTTACAGGGCTTCTGTCCCCACTGATTCCAAAGTTTTACTTAACAAGGTTAATGTGCTTCTCTTGTATGGCCTAACAGTTGGGCTGCACCTAAAGACCTTAATTGTATATTGTATTACATGTCCAAAAATGGTGAAAAAAGGCTGTTCGCATTTCCTATAGCCCAAGGTAATGTATTCAAATTGCTTGTTTTATCTGACCCACAGTCCAAAACCTAAAGATATTCAATGATAGGAATCAGAGAAAAATAGCAAATCCTCCCATCTGAGATGCTAGAACTAGCATTTTATTTAATAAATGACTTAAATAGTCTTAACATTCTGTATACTCTCCTATCCTAAGGGTCAAAAATTACCCGCCTTCGCTAAACCCCTAAAATAAAGCAGCTTAATGTAATTTTAAACCCCAAATCTATTTTGCATAAAGATCATAAAGGTTTTTCCTCTTCACAGTGCAGAAATACTGCATTTAGTCAGTGGACACCACTCGTTTTTATTACAACAAACCTGTCATAATTGCTTTCTTTGCTAAAGTAGAGGTTTATTATTATTGCTAATGGTGTGTATGTGTAATTTTAAGAAATAGCATTTGTATAGCTCAAGAATTTATCAGAAATTTGCAGACAGTAGTTTGAAATGCATTTAATCGAAATGGAAACCATAGCCCTTGGTGCGGCTGTGGATCAGTAGAGGGTCGTCTACTGATCACAGGGTTGGCTGTTTGATCCCCACCTCCTCCACATGCCGAAGTGTCCTTGGGCAAGACACTGAAACCCAAATTCCTCCTGATGGTTATTATAGGTTGGTGAATTTCAAACATCTGAATTCCTCAGCAATATACCATCATCAGATCTATAATACATCTACAATATCTTCATTGAACTCACCAGTTTTATTTACAGCACTAATATATACCTCTGCATGTTATTGATCATGGAATGTGACAGAATGGACGCAAAATGGCTGTCAAGAGGACCCAGTCACCATGGAAGGTCACCAGGTGGAGGAAAATGACCCAGAATGGCTGCAGCCTGTAATCATCTGTATTAATTCTGTGTGAGCTGTTACTAGAGAAAACATATCTGTCCAAAGTGACTTATTGATTTCATAAGACTGCCAGTAAAAGCCAGTGTTGAAGCTCAGCAGCAACAAGCTGCATGTCCCGTGACCGAGACGAGCTGTCGTCTAGAAGAAAAGGACCTGAGCAGAAGTGTGAAACCTTTCAACGATTCTCAATCCCCTAATGCTCCAAGGAAATCCAATTTCACATGGCTGTAATTGAAATTCATTTTGTCACCACAATGGCGAGTCGACATCATTTATTGAGCTCTGTCTTTTCCATGCCCCGGGGATATGTCTCACACTTCCACAGTGTTGAAGCTGTACCTTGTGTTAATAAATGAATAATCCAAAAAATAGGCCTTTTATCATCTTTCCATAAAATTGCAGATGAATGGTTCAGATTGCAACCAATATTTTAGACGACAAGATGTCTGCAGCAACGATACATGATAGCTAGATGAGTTTTGCTGTGTTGTTATAACATGCAAAGATGATCTTTATTCATCAAATACTTAACTTGTTTGGTTGTCTGATTCATATATTTTATATTGTATGTTATATAAACCATTGGCATACAAAAGTTTAAACCCCACTAAATACAACCATCACAGTCCATCATGATAAATCAACATTAACATTTCTACAGCTGCCTTACTCTCTATGGATCTCTCTATGGAGTGTGATGTAGAGGCAGCCATAGGATCGCCCTTCATACCTCTCAGCCATGCTAGGAACGCACAGCAAGAGGTCCATTACCTCTACACCGTCTCGTCCCCTCCTCCACTCCCCCTTCACACAGCTCAGAAACACACCACCAGAAATAACACAGAAACCCGCACGAGTGTTCAGCCTTGCTGAAACCAAACCCAGACTCACAGGGCTGCGTTTGAATAATGCTGCAGATTAAAAAGTGAATGAATCATATTCCGAGCGCATGGTGGTTAAACAAAAGCCATCAATCAAATTAGGGGGGAGACTCTTTTCAAAGGGGTTATTACATATTCTAATATGACTATTTCCAATCAGTAATTGGATGACTTCGTTAGCAAGCATAGCATGAGGCAAAGGAGTTATGAAAGCAATCTGATTTGTGAGTGTGTGTATCATCCAGCTTATTAAATAGTTTAGATCTTGTTAACCTCACAACAGCTTTTGCACATTATGATTTAAATTTCTGATTTCGTTTTCATCCCCATCCCTTTAATTAGAGTTGTTTTTAAGGGTTTGACGACAGTGTTGGCACAAAATGCTCTTTTTCCTCAGACTAATTGAGAGTTACTGCTCCTGTGTGCATCCAGTGAAGCCCGAGGAAAGGCATGTGGGTACTTGACAGGTGGGCTCATAATGTCTGGCCCCTCGGGGAATAGAGAGAGGTGAAGTTGTTGCTGTAATTGCTCATGCAGCGAGGTGGCCTTCCTTTTTGTTTGCACAAGTCCGTCAGAGACAGTGGGAGGCCTCACTTCTTTGTCTGTGGTGGTAACTTGATGGTGAAGTCACTGTACTTTATTATCATTGCCTTTTTCTACACGTGGGGGTTTGGGGAATTCAAAAGTGGCCCTTCCTGTTACCAGAAGGACACTTTGTTTGAATTTTGAGTTGATCAATTTCCTTCTCACATTCTGGGTCCTCAATGTCTTTGTGAAAGAAACAGCACAATATATATGATTGTGCTCATGCATATGGTTTCATTGTGAATAACAATGGCATCTTTCTGCATGTATTTGAGTGTCAGGTTGTTTGTTGGTGTGTGATTTATGTTCGTGTACGTGCCTGTGTGTGTGTGTGTGTGTGTGTGTGTGTGTGTGTGTGGGCGCGCGTGCACAGTGCTTCAGCTGTAACATCTGGCACTAGTGTGATTGGTGTGGTGAGCCCTCAGGCCTTTTCATTGGTGATAGATGACACCTATCACAACCTGTCAGCAGGGACCCAGCCTGCAAACTAGCCAACCAACCAGCAGCCTGCCCTCCTTTATCTTTTACTGCGGAGAGATGGCAGGAGCAAAGAGAGTGACTCGTTGCCTTTTATGAATATAAAGATGCATGCAATGTTGTGTTCCATCGCAGCATCAAGACCCAAACTTTATATAAAAAATGTTACTTGTTTCTCAAGTAGAATTATACGGTTGAATTAATGAATAAAAGTTGCGTTGGAGCAGGAAATGAAACAGTGTTTGAGCTGTTTAGACAGTGGTTAGTTTTCAGCAGAGGACCCAGTAGTATGCATGCTTCCTGAAGCTGTTACATGTAAATCATCATCACAGTGAATGTGAATGAGGAATCCAGATAAAGAACATTCTTCGTAATCCAGATGAGCCGTTACATTGCTGTCCACGAATGGGTGTTTTTAGCACAGTAAGAGAATCTGCCAACCAGCTTCTCTCCTCATTCTGTAGGCTGAGACAACAATTAGGACCCATCTGTTGTACTGTTTTCCTTGCTTTATCTCTTTATTTTCCATCTTTCATTTGTTCACTCTGCCACTGTCAGACGCTAGTAGTGCAGGCCAAAAATACGACCACCTTGTGTTATCGCTGCCTCCTGGTGATGTCATTTGCTGCCCGATATCCTCATTTGTAGTGTGGTGATTATTGGGACTAACGCTGGATTTATAGTTGCGTTTAAGGGTTACGGCGTGGCCGCCATAGCTGATGTGCACCGCTTCAAAAAAGAAACTACATGTTGGGGCTAAGCTGGAAACATAGGTGGTATCTTGGACCACAACCAAAGTGTTATTGGTCAGCTATTGGTGCTTGTGTTTTCTCCTACAAGTTTACAATGCTGGTGGAGGTTGTTCAAAGTAAAGACAAGCAAGATGAAAAAAGGTTCTGTAATCTTCTCCTTTTTCTATCACACATCAAGAAAAGCAATCTCCACTGCAAACCTTTGGCTCGCCGGTGAACGCAGCTCCCTATCACAGTGAATGAAGGAATGTAAACACCATTACTTCACCTATTAATGATTGCACTGCAAAAGTCTTCTATTCACTAGAGAGACAAAACAACCTTTCCTTCATCGGTTTATATCACAAAGTGAATGAAAGAATGTAAACACAATCATTTTGGGGTATGTAATTAAAGCACATCACAGACTGATAATGCATGACACATTTATCCAGTGTTGCGTTGGTGCTATCAACAAGTGAAATCCAATGTTGAACTTTAAAATCACTTCCTTTTGTTGGGGGCACGTATGGTGGGATCGCTGTACACCGTGCTACTGGACTATAATTCCACCTTTGTAATTACCTTTTTTTTTTTTTTGGTGTCTGCAGCCAACTATTAATTTTTTTTTGGTACTATATGTCACTATTCATTTTAGGTAGTGTGTAAACTTGGACAACAGAACTCTTACGGCAGCTGTAATACATCCCTTCACTCTCCTCTCTCTTATAAAGCTCACACATGTTAATGGTTGCCCTGGATGAGGTTTGACAAACGGCCGGCTCAAGGCGGCAGTGGCTTTCCTTGTGCCTGATAATAATTGATAGATGACTGTGGTGTGGGACACTGACAGCCTCGTTGCCTGGCCTTTACCCTCTGCCAGCTCAACCCTTACATGTGTGAAATAGCCAATTACTCCAACACCTATTGAAAGTAATAGGCTGATGAGCAAATGGCTACTGTGGGACATTGGGGAGCCTTGTAGAGGGAGTAGTACAAGATAAAGTTCTACCAGGAACAGCTGCCACCGCCCCAGCTGGGCCTAGCGGATACTTTGCACGCAGGAGGGGAAAGAGTCAGTCAGGTATTTTTTCACTCTAACCACGGTATCGCCATGCCATATTGACTTAAAGTTTATGATCCATGATACAGTCATGTTATACAGGAGCTAATTTACAGAAATAAATCCTCCTTTTTAGAGGCTGTTAAATGGATAATGGAAACAGCAGCAACCATACATTCTCAGGGAAGCATTAAACACCATTTTTGCTGTGGAATGGGAAGTCATATGCTGCATGGCGAGCTAACTCTAGCCAGCCATAGGATATTGACAGAACAATCCATCTTTATAAAAGACAGTGAACAATTCCAATCTATTTTCTTGAATCACATTATCAGAAGCAATATATGACTGCATCTAAATATATACAGGAGATGTGTATAGAGAAGGGGAATCAGACGCAGTGTTCGCTTACAGTAAAGCATACCCAATCGAAAGGCGAGAAGTCTCTCTTCATAATTGGACAGGTTATTTTTACACAATGCTGACATCTTGGGCTGCTTGCTGACATGTGTAGCCATATTTCTCTCAAAATTTCTCTCTAATTCTTTCACTGTCTCCCTACACCACCTCCATCTCCACTCCTCATGTGCACTCTGCACTCCCTCCATCTCCATCTCTTGCACCCCTCTCCGTCTTCCCTCAAGTTCACCCTCACCTATTGTTTTTCCTCTGCAGCATTTGTCAGTATCCCGCTATTCAAACAAAGTGTAATTGACTGTTTAGGAGCGCCTTCCTCTGAAAATAGACACTGATTGGACGTGGCTTGTTCTCCATGTAACCAAAGCCATTCACTTTGTGCTAATAGAATCCCTGCTAGACTCCCACCCTAATCTACTGGTGCTTGTTATTGGAGGCAAAAGAAAATTGAATCCGGACATGGTTATAATGCAACATTTTTTTTTAGATTTGTTCGTTACTTGCCTTGCAATTAATTCATCATCAAGCGAACTCAATACTGTGAATATCTCAGCATGACAACATTTCTATTGTTTCTCTTTCGTTTCATTATCTCTCAGGTCTTGATAAGGCAGACTCTGATGTGCTTTCAACAAAAATAAGCTTTTTAACTCAATTTACCATGTGCACAAACTCCTGAAGGCATTTCAAGTCTAATCCAATCATGCCAATATGAACTCTGTTACCTCCACTTAAGAGTTCAAAGACGAACCCTGCCTGCCCGTTGGCGTATGTCTGACACATGGGTCTATTGGGCCCTGCCCTGCCTCACGCCAGCCAATGGTGATGGATGACCTGTAATACATCACTGAGCTGGAGCTGGGTGGGTGGTGGACCTGATTGTCAGGGCTCTTCTCAAGTATTGGCCTCTCCATAAGTAATTGGAGATTTAAAGAAATGAGCTGATCACTGATGCATCAACCTAAGGCTCTACTGCATATTGCGTTGTATAGAATGAAGTGCTTTTCTCTTGTAAGTGAAGGACATCTATGCACAACACATGATACGGAACATGAATGAACAGAAGGAAAAGTATGTCTTTGTGGTAGAGCTGGACAAAATGATCTAAAATCTGTGTCACAATACATTGTCTATAATGATACATTTAAAATACATCTTTACATTCTGAATTAATTACAGTGTAACCAGTTAAGCAGTATTCACTTTTGGGGGCGGCGGAAGAATCGCTAAACGTAACACGACAGAAGCTAACTGCCTAGCTACATTACTAGCAGGCTGAGAAGCTAGCTAGCTCATTAATTGACTAAAACAAAGTAACGAGACAAGCGAGCCTGAAAAAGCATAAACTAAACACATTGCTAGATCTTCTATTTGTAAATTAAGGTTTAAATAAATATCAAGAAGTTTGACGTTAGTCCAGACTCAAAGCTTAATTTTTGTGGTGTGTTAAGTTCAGATTCTTTTGCATTTCCTGTGTCTGACCATCACCCTACATACATGCATAGTATACTGCTGTGTAGGGGATTTCTGATTTTCTTATTAAAAACAAAGTAGGGATTTTTTTGGCCATGTTGGGACAACAAAACTAGAGATTTACAATGCCAGTAATGTCAGTCAGTTTATTGTGCAGCCCTACTTTGTGGTATCAAGACTAATATCTGTAGTCTGATAGTCCCGTAAACAAACATGACACAGTGCATTAGCCGAAGCATGATTTCACTGGCCAGAGTACTGTATATTTTGATGGCTTGTACGTCTCCTGGCAGTGTTGGGCTATACCGCATATCTATTACTGATGGTGTGATTGACATGGGCAATGGGGCCTGGGATTGGAGATGGCTGTGCAGAGTATTGGTGCGAGGGAGAGTTGTGTTCCCTTCATTAGACAGGCCGGGGGAATGCCCTGTTGACCCTACACTGACCCCTCCAACACAATTACAGACCACAGGCCGGGCGCCGGTTATTGATGCCTGTCACTGACATGAGCAGCTGCACAGAGTTACGGTCTCATTCACTAATGTGAGCCACGGTGTGTCAGAGTCACTGAACTATGGAAACACACATTAAAAAGGAAAACAAGAGTACACATCCTGTGTGACTCATTGATTTGGATTCTGTTACTAAAAGGTTTTGGGAAAGGAGGAGATATTTTTTATAATGTACAATTTTATACATTCTTGTAAGGTATAAAATATTGGAAAATGTATAATAAATGTGGAGCCTGACATTTACTAGACTTTTGAGGACCATAACGATATAAATTTGAGCAATTTAAAAACTCATAATAGAGCAGCCAATTTTTTCACGGTAACATTTTTCATATGCATCCCTCAAATATAGAGTTGTGACGAAGATATGCGCTGTGTGGACATTTTATAGTTGAAAAAAAGACTTGGCAGCAAATATCATAGTAAATTCTACACAATTAATTAAATTAGTATCAATATAAAAACTATAAATAACAACAACCCCAAAACAACAAAATGATGTTGAATGTGGGGATATTGAAATAAAAATAAAATATATAAAAGTCTTCTTCTTTTCCTTTCGGCTGCTCCCTTTCAGGGGTCGCCACAGCGAATCATGCGCCTCCATCTAACCCTGTCCTCTGCGTCCTCTTCACTCACACCAATTAACTTCATGTCCTCTCTCACTACATCCATAAATCTCCTCTTTGGTCTTCCTCTAGACCTCCTGCCTGGCAGCTCCAGCCTCAGGATCCTTCTACCAATATATTCACAGTC
>CM022474.1:10001922-10067189 GCA_011952105.1 Coreoperca whiteheadi | reverse complement strand
ATTGTCATGATTCGCATTTTTAGTTTGGCATGTGTTTTACGTCGGATGCCCTTCCTGACACAACCCTCTGCATTTATCCAGACTTGGGACTGGCACATGAAGACACTGGCTTGTGCCCCCCTGCGGTTGCATTAAAAATAAAATATATAAAAGTGCACCCTATAAAACCTAATTACAGAACTGTAATAAACATTAAATTAAGTAGTCTGTGATGTGTGTAAGCCTGTAGTTGATAGTTAAAATAGCTTGTCACCAATCGTTTTAATCCAACTATTATTTTTAAGTCAACATATGGAACTCCAATAAAATATATCTTTGGAATTCCTATACTGCAATTTTGGCCCACAATACTAGATACTGTACACTGATACTGATATACTGTATCTGTGGCAAGCTAAAATCATCCGAGAATATTGGCCCAGGCAATATGTCTGGCTCAGGAAAAATGCCATTCACAATTTCTTTGAGACCAAGATGACATCTGCAAATTGTTTGTTTTGTCTGTCCAATAGGCCAAAACCCAAACATCACTGTATGATGGTATAAAATGGAGAATAGCAGAAAATTATAACATTTAGGAAAGCTGAAACTAGTGAATATTTGGCATTTTTGCTAGATAAAAACTTATACAATTAACTTAACCAAAAGTTATTTCCTGTTGATTTATAATTACTTAATCATCGCTTGAACCTTATATGAAAAAAGTTGGTGGTGACTTAGGAAATCGGATTGTTCTAAACCATGAGGAAGGTACTAGAGGATAATGCAGCATGATTGGAACAAACACCAGAGATATGGCAGAGGAGAAAAAAAGGGTCATTTGTTGGATCTCGCATCCCTGATATGAGCCTCTCTGTCTCGCTCTCTACCAGATATAAGTGTGTGTGTGTGTGTGCTGGAGCACTGCTCAACTGTACCCTGTTGTTGTGTTTGTGATGTAATATCCTGGGCTGGGAGTGTGGTGTAAGGGGGGGGAAAAAACCCAACCTGCTGCTTTTGGTTATCTTCTCATTTTTCGCTCAGCAAGTTGGCAATAAGCCAACATTCAGCCTATCGATTTTCTGCACCTCCTCTTGTAAAATGAAACCTGAAATTGTTTCCCCCCTTCCTTTCTCACTTTGCAGGTTGTAGCTCTCGACAAACTTTGCAGGCTGTGATTTATATAATGCTTCTCTTTTTGAGCCTCGGGTAAGTAGGTCTATTTTCACCACACACTCTTATTTTTATATTGTTGTATTTCTGGCTTGGCGCCATTATACCTGCCTAAATTACACATTGGCAGTACCTCTGCATATCTTATGGCTCTTGATTCCAAATTGAATGGAGGAATCCCTCTTTTCTACCTCTCAGGGGTAATGGTGGGGAGGCCCTGTTAACGAGCCTTTGTCCCTGCTCACTGATGGAGGGCGCATAGCTCTGGGAAAGTGGCCTATGTGATTAGTAAATTGTGGTTAATTAGATAGATGGAAGGGTCATTGGCACTGATAAAGTCAAGGGAACCACTGAATGATGGGGGTGTCAGCTGGTGCTAATAAAGGGAGAGTACTCAAAATAGCATGGAGTCTGTAGTAGCCTTTAATAGATAGTCATTAAGAGCTATTAAAAATGACCAGACAAAGGCAAAACTGTGCTTAGCTGTCTGTTAATCCACAGAACAGTCCGTGTAGTAAATGTTGAGGAGTGGACTGATCTGTTCACTCTTCAGCGTCAATGAGGTGGACAGCTAGATCTAATGATACCTGCGTAATCTGCTGGAAATGTAAATGTGGAGGATTGAGTGGCAGCACTGAACGATGTTCAGTTCAACTCAGACTGGCTTGGTTGTTCACTTTTTCATGGTCGAAGCATGAGTCTAATCCATCCAATCAAAAGGCTTGGTAGGAGGTTATGTAGGAAGACAGGAGGCCGATGATATGGGTGGAGGAGAAGGAGAAGATGAATCACAAATATGATCCGAAGTGAGAAGATTAGATCCATATCAAGGAGAGCGTGCAGTGGATCTGTCTCCACTATCACACAATCACCTCTTATCTGACTTTGATTTATGTTCCGGCAACATATGGTCAGGCAGTGGCGGAGGGGGGGGGGGGTTTGGCAGTTGTTTATCTCCAAATAATGGAGCTCAGTCCGAGTGATTAGATCTGACAGACCTTATTCTCGACAACTCAAGGAGACTCCTGGTGTGGTGTCCTGCTGTTTGAGGAGTTTGCGCTCTGCCAGGCTTGGCTTGTAGCAGGTGTGTGAGCCGGCTCCCCTTGTTGGCTATGGCTGACCTCCCTTCACTAGGACTGGGCAATTAGTCCACAAAATGGTAGACTGTAAATCTACTGCGGGAAGGGTTTGGCAGGGGCACCCCGAGGTGAGCTCCACAACGAGGAATTAAACACACAGTATTAGCTAACAGCAGTTTTATGATGTGAGGAGCAGAACAGGGTGAGGAAAGGGGCAAGGATGCGCCTCTGCAGAATCATCGAGGGAGCTGTGTTGTGTACTGCTGTTGTGCTTTTCAAGATCAGGGTCCCTGTATTATATACAGGAAATGTACCATATAATAAGGTTCATTATAAAAGATTGAACACAGAATTGGATGGGATTTGCTGAGCCAAGGCAAGTAAACACAGGTGAACACAACATAAATTATTTAGATTTAATACTGTGGGGTTCAACTTAATGTCAGTGGTGCTGTTAGCATGGAAGTAGTATAAGACACTGATCATCATTCAGATTTTCCCATTCTGACATACTCGGATGTTCATGTGCTAAGTTTCCATTTAATACTTTACACATATAAACACAGATATAAGGCTGCAACAAACGATTGTTTTTGTTATCGGTTAATATGCTGATTATTCTCTCGATTCATTGAGTAATTGTTTAGTCTATAATGATTAAGTCAAAAAAGAAAATACTTAAAAATACCTGAAATTTACACAGGTTAGTCCTCATGAAGCCTTTTCTAACATAAAAAAGTAAAAAAAATTTTTTATATAATTTATATTTTATATATAACACATTATTTACCTGTGTAGCTTGTAAATGTTTTGAGTGCGACTTGTAAGATGAATTCCTGCCCTTCCCCCTTTTTTTTCAGTCCCATAGTCACCCTCCTGTCAATCTCTTGCAGGTTTTCGGAAAGGTTTTCAGACGGTTAGCATTTTTCAAACAGTCTTTTTGGGTTCATCACCTTCAAACATGACATTCAGTGACACCATATTTTTTTGGCCACTTGACAGATGAAATGAGCCTCTGTCCTGTTCATTGCTCGTCTCTTTCCGCGGAAAGATGTCAGTAGAACTTTTACATGAATTATTTATTTCTTCTGTGGCAGAAGAACACGTAACATGAGCCAGCAGAAAAATACCGTGGGTTAAACTGGGCTTACTGGGAACTTTTGGAGCTGACTAACTTTAGCACAGGGTAGTTGGACATATTGAAAACCCGCTAGCCTTGCAACATGAATGTTTGAAAAACCCATACTGTAATACAACACTATCCATATGAAATAGGCTGAATATGTATCATAGAGCTTGTGCTTTATAGAATACGTAATTGTAAACTCCTCAAACAAAAAAAACATCCCCAATCTTTCAAATGTAATTAACAGAAATAAAACATTTTATTTGTGTGTGTGTGTGTGTGTGTGTATGAACAAAGAATGATTTGAAATTCAAATAATGCAACAATTATCAATATGCTGCATATACACAGTGGTATTACAATAATTTAATGGGCATGTGTAGGAACAATATATTTCCACAGAAATACTTCCAGCTATTAGTGTGATTTGGTAGCATACAATCCTTCTCGTCTACCTTGTCAAGTGTGGGGGGGGGGGGCGCGCATAATGTCCCCCTGAAAGAAGAATCGGGGCCCTCCCAGCACATCCAGTGGGCAAAATCTAGATGGTTGCTGTGAGCTTATTGAGGATGGGTTAGAGAAGATGGAGAGCCCTCTGACCGATAGTGTTGCCTCTTTCCTCATAACCATTGGCTGATTTGTGAATATTGTTTTCCTTTGGTTTAATCTGCTGTGTGCTGTGAGGCGGGAACTATTCCCAGAAGGCTGTTGGAGGGGGTTGTTAATTTATCTCCTGTGTATTAACAGTGTCTTGGCAGAAGAGTGCACCCCGACCTTCTCTTCACAAAAGTAAACAGGGGAAACGTTGACCTGTGTTGACCCAAACCCTTGAGATGGACTCTATTAAATGATGAGCTGGGCGATCTGAGGGTTTGAGTTTTTTATGATTCACCCTCCCACATTCCCCATTTATCCAGGGATACACAATCACTTTCCCCCTTGTGTGTCGCTGTAGGCCTGCACATGTGGGCTTACCCTTGTAGGTTCAATACTGCAATATCTAATCAACAATATTCTGAGGGGATACCTTGGGGGCATGCCACCGGACAGAAGACATATTTGTATGAGGGTGTGAAGTCCTGGATGCCCTGTGATGCTTCAGTTCAGGGTCTCAGCAAATGTGTTGTCCCACATGAGTGGTGAGCATGCCCTGCAGCTATATGAGGTCCATCAAGCATAACAGACAAATCAATAAAACACCACGTCCAAGATGTATAATCTCATTAGATGGCCGCTACAAAGAAATACGGTCTTTATATGATTATGCAGTAGCTTTTGTCCGCAGTGTAGATTTAGAGCTCTGATTTTATTGCTTGTTGACCGTGGTTTATCCATCCTGATCGATGCTTTTGTGCCCGTGAAATGTTTTGATGCTTCAGCTGTTGTACCAAATGTGTAAGTGCAAATCTCTTCCAAGGAGTTCAAATTTTGTTTTGACACGAAACTTTCTTGTAGCGGTCCACTGATCAAAGGTCCAACTTTTGTCATTCACAGGTCTCACAACAGTACAGTCAAATACTGCAAACCTCTCTGAAAGGGTTGGCTGTGTGTGTGTGGTCTCTGGGGGTAATCTGGCCGTGCCTCCAGTAGAAAAGGATTTCAGAGATGAATCTGTGCAGAAGAGTTGTTTGTCATTAGCTCTGTCAAACAGCGGGGGTTGCCATGGTGACACGATCAGGTTCAGAAAACCCATCATGCAGAAATGCCTGTGGCATCCAACACTTTATCACCTGATATTCAATAATTTTGGTGTTGATTATAACTGGAAAATCAATGAATATCCTTAGGGATGTAGAGCGTTTCTGTGTTCTGCATCCAAGAATGCAAATCAACAAGGACATTTATATATTACTTGATAAAAGCCATGATCAGGTGCAATTGAGGACACGCTCTGCCAATGTTTTAACTGACTCAGTCTAATTTAGTGTTTTTCATGGTATATAAATATGAGACGTAACCGTCAGGTCTCAATTTGATATTCTGATTGTGAATCTTGAAACCATAGGAAATATTTACCTCATTTGCTATTCTTTGTCCTTGTAGATTTGCAGACATTACCATTTGTTCTGTCAGAGATAATAAAGAATCAGACATTTTAGTAGTTTGTGAAATATTTTTTTCCATGTCTTTCATGGACACCCTTGATCAAATTTTCACTCTCCTCAGACAGAGATGAACCACAATGACTTTGTTCAACGCACAAAAGAATGGAAGTGCATGCATGTGTTCTTCAAACATCATCGTTGGGATATAAAATGACAGTC
This sequence comes from Coreoperca whiteheadi, assembly GCA_011952105.1. NCBI lineage: Eukaryota > Metazoa > Chordata > Actinopteri > Centrarchiformes > Sinipercidae > Coreoperca > Coreoperca whiteheadi. The sequence goes on along the minus strand of CM022474.1, from coordinate 10,061,568 downwards.
CAGCACATCTTCTCATCTATCGATGGCTTTTTGATTAATCAAACAAGTATATTTAGTCTATAAAATGTGAAAAGGCTGGGGAAAATGCCCATTGCAAGTTCCCAGAGGCCAAGGTGACCTCTTCAAACTGCTTGTTGTATCCATCCAACAGTCCAAAACACACAAATATTGAATTTACAATGATGTAAATCTAAAAGATGCATCAGATTGTTACATTTGATAAGCTACAAACCGAGGATGTTTCGCATTTTTGCTTGATAAATGACAAACTATTTATCAGTTGACCGATTGTTTTAGCACAAGGTTGCTTTCTTTAGGTGAAATCCTGACATACGGATTTTAAAAATGATCTTTATTTAAATCCGGAGAGACTTCATTAGGAGTGAACAAATATTTTTATTGAAATGTGCACAATAAAGATGACCCCATCGTGATGGCATCGTATTTTGAGGGGGTAGTGAAGCCGTGAGTAGGTGAATAAATGAGGCGTAAGGTCTTTCTGATTGAACTTACGCTGGGCCTCATTTGGAGAACAAAATTATCGAACACCAAGCAGTTACATGAGCAACTAAGTTGTTGCATGTTTTTTTTAAAAACAACAACGAAGGAGACAACAACAACCACCGAAAGTGTCTCCCTCATACCCTCATTCCAACTCTTATACCTACTGTGGATTAGACATTGAATAGTCAAAAATGAAAAAAAACAAAAAAAACATGACAAATATAACTTTAAAAAAAACAAACAAGTGAAAGGTGAAGCCTTTAACAACTGAGGAGGCAACAGTTATAAACATTAAATCTCATCGCTACCCTGTGTATGACAAGTGAAGACAAGAAGAAGAATTTCCATATACACTCCAATTTCCATTTTTGTAATATTGTGCTGTGGTGCCTTTTCGGCTGTATTTAATAAGTATAAAAAAGAAATGGGATCTCTGAGCTGTGAGGGAGGGGGAGGAAGGAAGGAAGGGGATTAGCACACTGATAAATGCAATAAAAGTCTTCTGTTAGCAAATCAAAGATGCAAAAGCCAAAGCATCTGCCCTAATTGCTGTAAGGCGCAGGACGTCAAGCTAACTCCAGAAATGGAAACAACGGGGAAAAATGTAGCGCCTTAGACATTGTGACATGAATTGCCATTGAGTGTTTAAATTTTGAACAAGGACAGAATGTGTATGGTTTGACCTACAGACTGAACTGTTGCCTTCATTCCTTATTTGCCTCTTATTCACTCTTTGTAATACGTACACACTCACATTATCCAGATGTTTTTTGTATGAAAGAAGCTTTTGAGACAACAGCACATGTATTTAAACATGGTTTTGTGAAGTGCCAAATGGATGAAAACACAGCAGACCCTGTTGTGCTACAGGACATGAAGCTGTATTTGTCCTGGCCAACATTGCAACGTTACCCGTCAGACACTATCTTATCCAGTCCCCTAAATTGGAGTGCCAACACACCAGCATGCGGCACAGCATGTTAAATCACACACATCTCCATCTCCCTCTCTTTCCGTTTGGTTGTCGCCTGCTCTTGTTTTCTTATCGGGAGGAGAGAAAATAAGATTCCTGCCCCGTGGGTATCATCATTATTCCAGACTAATCTGTGTGCTGAAAAATAAGCGTGTGATCCATCTGCAGGTCTGTTATTACCACCGGATCTGTAGCCATTTTCATTCTGGAGCATTGCAGTTTATGTGAAGGTTTTAAGCTGATCCTCAGGCGCAACGATGGCTTTCTCCCACCCAGCACGGGCAAGGAATAGAAGTCACCAAAAACAGCATATAGGAAATGAAGGTGTGTTTGTGCACCCACCAGTTCAGCTGAATCGCTTGGAGGAGCAAAATGAACAAGCCCATCACAACACAAATTATAGAGTACATGAAGGGTGCCGGTAGAGGTCCGCTGCTGCATTGATGTAGAGCAAACACAAATTACTTTGCTGCTGCCAAAGTCTGACTAGATTGAGATATACTTTGTATTTCAACTTTTCTAAATCTTATTATTTTTGCTTTGCTGCTTTGGCGCAATTGGGAAAATTACATCAGTTGATTTAAGTAAACCTTAATACCAAGGTCATATTACCAGTGCGCCCGCTATTATTTAAAAACTACAGATTGATAACAAAATGACAGCAGAAAACGTCAGCATCAATTTCTTTCATTAAATCATTTCCATCAACATGTAACGTTTATGATTCAATCTTGATGCCAGAAGCTCACAAAACACACAGATTTAACACAAAACAGTTTTTCTTTTTCACTTTGTCAGTCTAAAAATATGGCTGAAAACAAGCTGTAGACCTACGAAGGAAGCAGACTTGCAGAAGTCATTGTCAGTGACCTGCAGAGTGAAATCATAAACACACGCCACACACCTAATATCAGCTAGCTGTCTGTTTGCTGACACACACAAAATAAATAAAAGTCCCTGTTTATGTAATGTTGCTACTGCTTCTTCTTGTACTCTTCACAGCGGAGTTGGTACAGACTGTGAACAGCTAGTTACTTAGGAGCTAAGAATCAGTAACATTACATAAACAGGGACTTCTTATTTCTTTTTAGTGCTAGCAAACCATACATAACCTTTCAGTAGCTATTGTACTGCAACCTGAGCTTATCTACACACTTTTTGACTGACCAAAGTAACGTAACTACCCCTCAGCTGCGACACTGAAAACTCGAATATGATGATATGGTCATCTGCTATCACGCATTAATTTATATATCTGATCTATCTATCAGCCCAAACTTAGAGGCAGTGGAACAAGCTGAAAACACACCATGTGACATATTGTCACCTTAAGTTTGTATGGCCAACCTGTTAGAAAACATTAGCATGTTAACTGATCCAGCAAGACACTGAGCTACATTAGCATTCATTTTGAGTTGTGTTTTTTGCCACCTGATGAATGTAAGCCCAATACTCACTCTCATTTTTAGCTCTGTTTTGGTCTGCACCAATTCCTGAGAAAAAGATATGGCTAGATGTTAACTTTCTTGTGTGTCTGCTGTTTGTTTCTGGGCAGGTAGCATACAGTGGCTTTATCAGGGCTTTTTCAGTGGAAACAGCTGTCTACTCTGTGGCTGAAAACAAGGTTCATGAGAGTTGGTAGTCTGGAAAACCAAAAGAACAAGCTAAATGACGCTATAAAGTGAGTCGAGACGCATAGAGCTGCAGAGTCATGTGATAATACTCTGTGGGTTTGTCTTTCACATCACAATAGTCATTTGATCCATTGTTATCAAAATATGTTTTTAGTGAGGTTTCAAGTTTGCTCAAATGCACACTTGAAAATGTTTTATCTTTATATTATCAGGAATTGGCAAACCAATCAACTGCTGGGTTTGCTTTATATGACTGCCTCGGCATGACATTGGGAAAGAACATGAAGACACTGTTCTTTTGTCCCTGGAATGACATGACCTGTTGGTGACATTTCCTCAAAAAGGACTTGCATAGGATGCAATAAGAGATTGCAGGTTTTCTATTCATGCTAGAATCAGCATAAGACTTGAATAGATGGAGCAGAACAGGTTGGTATGGAGTCCAACCTGTTTGCCCTCTGTGCTGATTGTCTCTATAGATCTTCTTTCTCTCTTCAGGAGCACAAAACTTTCATCCGCAATCAAAGGTGTATTGACTGTATATTGACGAGTACTCAGCCAGCAGTGGGCAGAGTGCGAAATCAATGACATGCCTGTTGTACATGTTTGCTGCTTGTTGTCAGTGAGAATTTCCACCTTGAGCTTCCGTGACAGTACGCAAAGCGATTAACCCTCTTTACTTGCTCATAAACATACAGGTTTTAAATATTAAAACATCAGAAATTAAAAATATTTACAGTTTTAATTTCTCTGGATCCACCAGATATTGAAATGTATAGGTACAGAAAAGCCTTTAAAAAAGGCAATAAGTTGAGTTTATTGCAAATCTGTATCACACAGATCATCTTTATTCAGGATGAAGGAAGGCTTGTTGTTCACTGACTCCACCAAAACCATTTTTTTTTAACACTAAGAAGATGTAAAATACCTGCTCCACTGTCTGCTCCACTCCTGCCCTATGTCCTTGAACATAGAAAACAAGATTAGATTTCTTATCGGAGACCTAGAAACACCTAGGAACTAGGAATTTATCATTGTATAGATCATAGTATTTATTGTAGTGTAAGAACTTTCTTTTCTGATTAAGTGTCAACTTCCATTCAGGTGGCTTTGAAATCCTTTTTTACTGTATACAACCTTCCCAGTGGAGGTTTAGACAGCTGGGGATCTCCCTGGTCTTGTTACCGTATGCCAGATAATATAATAAAAAGGGTGAGCCCAGCACACAGAGGGATGATATCTGGCCACAAATATCATTAAACACCTCAGGCAACAGGAGCAGGCAGACCTATGGACCTCTAATGTGTCTGTTAGATCTACAGATACACGACACATGCTTCACAGCTAAGCTTTATTTATGCTCGAGTGCTTTATGCATCTGAAGCGATTACTATTCATCAGAGGATGCCTTTGAGAACCTTTAACAACCATCAAGGCTAAATATAAGGGAGCCAACATTTTCACCTTCGTTTCCCCAGAACTGCAGGGAGGGTGGTGCGGCAGTAGTGCAGGGTGTCCTGAGGGTGTCCTGCTACACGGGTGGTGTCGGGGTCATGGGTGTAATGTGGTTGTGAGTGTTTTCACGGCAGCAGTTGGTGCCGGCCACACACTCTGCAGCCTGAGGTTGAATGAATATGAAAGCAGACTGAGGTGTCCAGCAGAGAAGGAAACAGGAACGTCTTGTCTTTCACTCACCGCTCCCCTCATGCCACTTTTCTCCTGCAGCTTAAAGCGTCAAACCGTCAAATGTTTCCTCTCTGAAAAGGTCACTACTCCTACATGTGTTAAACTGATGTAGTTTATTGCTCATTCACAGAAACCACACATGGTTCACTCATGATAAGCATTTCTGACAGGCCACCGAGATTAGTGCACAGCTGAAGTGTGATGAAAATGTTGTTGTTCTGATTTAAGGGTGGGTGATGTCGATAAACTCTTTTATGTGTCATTTTATATTCGGATATTGATATTTTTCTACTGGAAAATTCAGTTAAAGGGGCAGTACTAATTATACACAGCAATTTATGTTCTACACAGCCATGAAAACGGTTGTATTGTATAATGTATTCTGTGGTTTTGGAGGGTGCTTTGTGAAGTCTGAGAAAATAACCCCTGATGATGTAGTGACGTCATCAGGGTTATCTTGGGATCAGCCTGTGTTACAAAGGAGGTATGGAGTTTGACAGATGTGGGCATTTACCAGGTATGGGAGGGTCTAAAGAAAAGATGATGTTGTTGCATTATGGTTCAGTTTATGCACACCCCAACATGAAATCAGGTCAGTAGGTAAAAAGGCAAAAGCAATCTCAAGAGGAAACCCGTGTGTATCACTGTTTGTTCATATCCTTTATTGTGTTATTAACTTATTATGGAACAGTGATGGGTCCTCCCCTTTGTGTAAAGAGGTCTACATCAAAGGTCTTAGTAAGATGTAGCCTATTATATTAATTATATTTACTAGCTATATCACAATATTCAGATGAACTCTCAGGGAGTTAAGCATTTGATTGCACCCCAGTGATTGATATGGAATTGATTATATCTGAGTTTTATTGTAAATAATTTGATTTGTACCTCGGACTCACACCTGAGTTGAATCAGGTAAAGTCTATATGTGGACCTCCTTTGTCACGTGTTGAATATTATCTGATTAAGACGTAATGTTGTTATTGTACTTCATAAATCTTATTGTTTGGGAGCATTTATTCAGTGTGCGGGCACCTTTTTTCACGAGATGTTTGCATTGTGGACTCGCTATTTGAGCTTGGCCTATACTAGGAGCTAAAGTCAGGATATCTAAGCCTGTGATGCTTTGATTTATATCATTCTTTTAATGTGTTTGTTGTGAGCCACCCAACTTTATGGAAGTGCAATACCTAATTACTGGAGTATCCTTTTAAGAAACTGTTGTTAGATAAAATAGACAGATCAAAATGTTAGTTTGTTTTTGGCCAATCCTATGCAATTATTACTGAAAAACCAAAGTGCTTTATCACACTGATATAAAACTCCTGTAAATTCAGTGTTACTGTTAAACAGTCCTACTTATTGATTTGTAGTGTTGCATTGAATGACCAAATACTGGCAGATAATTTAAACAAATAGTTACTACAATATAAACTGTACTGAAAAATCGTATGTGGTTAATACATTTCTATCATCTTACGGTATAGACAGACAATACTGTCATGTCGCTCAACCCTAATTTTGATCATGCATATTTCACCTAGACACAGTCAGCACTCATGGCTGCACCACTCAGACTTGTATTTCATCCTGATCCCACAGGCAGACATTTTCATTCTTGTCTTTTGCCATTTTCCCCTGACTAAACCAAAAGCTTGGCATATGTCACTTCCTCAGCACTTTCGCAGTCAGATAGTGAAAAGCTGGAGCTTCCTGTCTGATGTGCACTTTTTCATCTTCATGCAGACGGGGACATAAGGGCTTACCAGATTTCATGTAGGATGTCGCGTTGCGTGGAGTGTGTACCAGTATATCATGTGCTGCTTTATGTATAAGTTTAGGGAAGGCTCCTCGGAGGTGGTGTGATGTCTCAGTGAAGAGGCTCATTAGCAGCAAAACACGTGAATTTCATAAGAATGTCAAGCATGCTAAGCTTTGTTAGAATTTACCTCTTACAACTCACCATTAATTCATGAGAAACAGCGCGGGGGGATTTTGTGCTTTGCTCTTAAAAATTGTCTAGGTTACTAATACCTCATTGCAGATTATTAGTGAGGTAGATGCATAAATACGGGTCAAATAACCCAGTAATTCATAATTAATCGGTGTAATTTGCATGGTTTGAAAATAAAGCCAAAGATCGTTTGTGTGGGCAGAAATATGAGATTAAATTGCTTTTCAGGCTGTGAATTAGATGGCCATTACGTTGATTGCTTGAAAAGCAGCATTGCATGTGTTCTCATGCAAGGCAGCCCTACAGTGTTTGTTTATCCATGGTCATGTTCCCACATGAATTAAAGATTATAGCCTTTTTAATAATTTATTGTCATTGAGAAAGATGTTTTTGGTTGGCTTCCCACAGTCTGGCCACGCTGGCTTTAAAGCACCCACCTGTGCATTCGTGTGTGCACGCTGGACCAACTCCCGTCCAAGCTGTCATCAGAGGAGCAGAGGCTGCTGCAACGACGATTCATTCACAAAAGGGCCTCATTTAATTACTCCCAAATCAGGTCACATGGATACCCAGGAGGAGCAGCTGCTTTACAGCGACAGTGGGCGATCAGATCTGAGCCACGCGTCACATCACAAACCACTCTCAGATCCCCACGGCTCTCCATTCACGTGAACAGGATTTCAATCTTCAGTGCTCACACCAAAGAGATTTCCGCCCACCTGGTGTATCGGAGCTGGCCCAATATACCAGTTTATGTATTAAACACTGCGGGGACACTTGATATTCCTGACAGACATTGCCATAGAAAAGTAATCATAGCAATAAGTGCTCCTTATTAAATCTCCAGCTCATTTATGATGCTCTGTTGTTTGTTGTCAAGGTTACCATAAGCTTATACAAGTGTTGGAATACAGACATCTCTTCCACTAGCCTGGGATGTTCCCCACTTTTCTGTCCCAGCTAAGCTTTGTGTCTATTAGATTTAATAATACTCATCTCATATTTGCTATATGTGAAATATGAGCGTCTCAGATGACGAGCGTCTTCTTTCACATAAGCTGCTGCCAGGAGCTTTCCTGACAATAGCAGTGATTGGCAGCCGCAATCGTCTTGAAACGTTGCTGCCAGAATGGAATTGAAAAATACGCTTCATGTGTACGCTTCACCTACTTTAAAAGTCATTCAGATGGGATGCATGTCAGGTGGTTGAGTCAGATGCAGTGGAATATTGAAATGATCCTGGTCAATGGTATTTATCCCTGGACAAGAAATCGATACAAATGCCGTTTGTGGGTACTGATTATGATTTCATTTTCCACAAGGCGGCATCCTGATCAGTTGTGTTTTTGTTGCTCATTTTGTTGTGTTTATGTACTGTGTATATGTGTGAAAAGACGGACAGAGAGAGAGAGAATATGGCTGTGTGAGCATTAGGCAGGCATGTCTGAGGGCGCGAGGGTTTACAACTCGGCCATATACCTACATTACACACTTGGCTGAAGGTTATACCTCCAGGTTTAAGGTGAGCTCAAATATCAGTTTGTCAGAAATGCAATTGAAGAAACCTCAAAATACACCCATCACGGTGAGGACAAATCGCTTCTCCATGCCCAGCGATGTGAGGCCCATTAACTGAGAGAACGAACACGATTGAGGGCCTGTTTCTACCTGAGCAGCCAAAGGGCAGGCCAGATGATAAACGACTGCTGGACAGTAGGAAAAGGACAGTGGGGAAGTCGGAAGGACATGAGAAGGCGACAGAATCAGTGGTCTGCAATATGAAATACAGACATTATACACTTATAGCTACTTTCATTCTCCATACAGTTGTTAAATCTTAAAATGTATCAAGTAAGTTAACCCTGACTATTTTGTTAACCTATAACTTCCACATAAGAAGTCTACCAGGGACAGGCACAGAGACAATTTATAGATCCAGTACAACTTCACCTTGTCAGATGTATCTATAATGTGCTAATCTTGCCCTTAGGTCGCATTGGAAATGGAGTCTCAGGTAAATTCACCCCGTCACAATGTAAAATCCACGGCCACAAAGCACCTTGAGAGAGCTTTTATCAGTCTTAATGCACTCTTCAAAGAGCATCCTTCACTCTGCATGTCCCATCAAGAGGTGCTGCTTGACCGCAGGCAGAGGCTACTGTATCAGTCTCGCTACACAGATGATGAGAAAGACCATTTGGGTGACCAATGAGCATCTTAACCTTTAGGGGTCAGTGAGTGTAACATCACAGCGTGATGGTCATCCAGACACTTCTTCACATGGACTAATATTGGATACTGTCAGCACATTATCAATCTAGTATTTGTCTTTCGATGCAGGGAGGACAATGTATTCGACCCTCGATGGTTTTACATTCTCCATCTGTGCTGACTTGAGACAACTAGAAAGACAGTCCTCGTTGCTCACAAGCACTTCATAGCTTTCAGTCCTCAATATACAATTTCAGAAGACTGCCTCTGACTCACATTTTCTTCACAGTCCATTGTACCGCAAGCAAACATAGCACCGCTGTTCATCAAATGCAATATTATATTCCCACTCCCCAGTCTCCCAACAAGGCCCTTTGATGTCAAATTGAGACTTTAGTGAACAGCACTTCATGGATTTGATATTGCCTGGCAACTGCAGAAAATCCACTCCTTGTGGCTTCTTCAGGATGAGGAGCGGATGGTAGAAGGACGGTTTGGGTGGCGGAGACGAAGAGGGAGGATGGTGGATGGTATTAACCATAACGGTGCTGTATGATGTAGGTTTCGGTTTGGCTTGCCTCCAGGCAGTGGAGAAAAATTAAAGCCCACAAAATTGGATTATGGAGTCCCCAGGGAGTGGGATGCCCAGTAGCCAGCTGATGAGCGCTCATCTACTCTTAGCAGTATTCCACACATCGAGCCCTGCTGTTGGCTGGGAGGCCAATTTGTTAACAATTATTGCTCGTTAGTGTGGCTTCCTGCTAGCAAAAGGGGATTCCATGGCGGAGACAATAGCCAAGGTCTATTGTCTTGCAATTATCTCTGTTTGAGGGGAAGGCAGTGGCTGATATATTTTGTCTGAAGTCTCTGGCTTTGCTGATTGCCAATTTGCTATGAGGACCCCCATAATCAATGACACCTGTAGGGCCTACTGAGTTATAAATATGCAACAATTTGTTTTTCCTCTTATATTGTGCCAGTTCTCATCCCTAGCAGTCAGTCAATTCATATTTCGCTTTTAAGATACTTGGGCACTGCAACGTTGGGGGTCCATAAACTGTATGTACTCTTGAAAAACTGTACATTGTATTGTGATGATATTGAAAGACAACGTATAATGCTGAATCTCTCACCTCTTCATTATAAGAAGGACTTCAACTACCAATTATTTTCATTATTGATTATTTTCTCAATTAACCATTTGCTCCATAAAATGTAAGAAAATAGTAAAAGTTGTCATCACAATTTCCTGAAGCCCGAGATGTTGCCATCATATTGCTTGCTTTGTGCAACCAACTCTTTAAGACTAAATAGGTTTATAATTGGTTTATTATCACATAAGACACAGAAAAGCAGCATAATCAGCTAAAATTACGCATTCATGCTTTTAAAAAAACAGCTATCAAAATGGTTTATTAGACCAACTATCGCGGATTCATTTCAGCTCAAATTATAGGAATTATATAAGGAAACCTACATAGGGTTACAACTTTTTTTTATTTTCATTGATTGATTTTCTTAATGAATGTATTGTTTAGTCTATAAAATGAATAATGCCAAAGCTGACGACCAACAGTCCAAAACACACAAATCATGATATAAAATAGAGAAAAGCAGCAAATCTTCACATTTGAAAAGCTGAAAACAAGCATTTTTACTGGTTAAATGCCTTAAGCAATTAATTGATTATCAAGATGGTTGTTTATTGAATTTCTACGATCAACTATTTGATTAATTAAATGATTTTGTCAGTACTAAACCAATTGCCGTTATGTCCTGTAAAGATCTCTCCTTAACCAATGTGATACCTTATTTCCTTCAGAAATAAACATTACGTGGCAACACATCCTCCGGTCATGATGCAGATAAGCACTCAGTGAATAGCCTCAGATGCAGGTAGGTTACCCATGAGCTTTACAAAACCTTCTCTGCCCACAGCGTGGGTCGGCTCGGCACAGTCAGCCCTGCCCAAGCTCCTCACAGGAGCTGCTCACACAAAGGAGCTTATTGTATAACTGTGCCTCAGTTTTAATGAACCAGCGCTCCTGCTCTCATACACTCCTCCCTCTTACTCAGTCCCCTCCCCTGCTCCCGCCTCCCTCAGCAATATCACAGTGCTCTCCCTCACTATTCATGAGCTGGTATCAGCGTAGTCATGTGCCGAGGAGGAAAAAGGGGGGAGTGTCTCTGTGAGCGAGAGTCACAACTCCGGCGTGCGAGTGTGTGAAATAGAGGGAGCGGGAGAGGAGAGAGAGGGGACACACCGGCTGATGCTGACGCGGCTGCTGCTACTTGTACGGCTGTTGAAGCTGCTGCCACACTGTTCTCATCTGAGCCTTCATCTGTTCGACTCAGCTGGAGCTTTCTGTTCCTTTTGAGCTGGCGGTTGTTTATGACGTTGATGTGTGAATGGGATGCCTGAAAGAGATGCTTGAGAAGAAGGAGTGACTGATGAGAACCAGCGCTCCGGTGTGGAGGGTGACCCCCTGTGTCCGTACTGCCACTACTCGGGGAGAATTGGACGCCTGGCGTTTCCACGACGACTATAATGGGCTGCAATCTGTGCACTTTACAGAAGCGAGAAGAACACTACAAGCTGCTGTATGAGATTGCACAGGTGAGCAGAGGCACGGCCGACTCTGGCATCGATTTGTAAATGTTGTTGTGTAGGTTCCATTATGCGGGCTGTGCGGAGAGCAGTTCTAGGCTGCTGCTGCTTGTTTTTGGAAAGAGGTTCCAAACCAGAGCAGGTGCCTTGTTGGGAGTGTTTTTAGGGAGAAGAATGAAAAGGTACAAATGAGAGCTTAATACACTAAATGAAAGTGAGGCAGCATAACGGAGAGAGACTTCTTACTCACCAGCAGATGTGCTTTGAGGAATGAGCAGTTGCTTAGAGAGCAGCTAGTGTGCAGCCCATTCATCCTGCTGCATGAATGTGCTAATTTAAAAAAAATAAAATAGCAGCACAGGAAGAACATTTGACATTATGTATTTTTGCCAATTTCTGAGTCCTTGGTTGATGTTTAGAATGTGTCATTGGACATATTCATGCACATGAAAAGTTTGGGACTTCTGGTGTCACTGCGAGCAGATTTCTTTTGAACTTCTTGGAGTGGAGAAGACTTAGACTTAACGGTCCTGATCCCAGCACACAAACACAATATACATTTATGCGACTCTTACGGTTTCAGATTCATTCATTCATTGTTAGACTTCTGATGCAACTGCAGAATAATTATACATTTGTATAAGAAATTCATGCTCTGCTTTTTTTATATGCAATTAATTCTGGGCATTTATTGAGTTATCAGACAAATAGGCATAGGAATATATCTTACATTGCGAGTAAGCAGAACAGATAAAGATATACCCAACCACCTCCAGTCTCCCTATCAGCCCTCTTCCTGTGACAGGCTAATAACTGTGAAGCTCAGTGTTTCCTAGAAGTGGAGTAGTGCTCATCCCCGCCTCGAGTAGCGCCCGCCTTCACGCCACTGTGATCACAGCCTCATTAGTTGTTTTATACAACCATCCTGAGCATTAATTAGATGTGAAATGTCTCTCTTTACCCTTGTGAAGAGACGGGATGAGAAGAAATGGGGGAGGTAAACTATCTTGGGTTACTAATGCTTTCAACTCGTGTGCAACTTGAGATGCTGCCATAAACTGGTGATGGACATTGTCACTCAGATTTGGAACAGCATGAATGATCGGAGAAAGCTGTGCCGCAAGCTTCTAGATCAGCAGAAGAGGAGGTTGCATTCAATAATGGTCTGATTAATATTAGCAAACAGACCGAACTGTCCAGGGTACATGAAGGATGAATAGGTAGCCACTGCACTGTCTGCCTCTCCTCAGGGGGACCATAAAAATAGTGCTGTCTTGGTGCTTATCTTGGCTTTTGAGCCTCTCTCCGCACCAGTTGTTAAGAAATAGCGTTGATTCCTTTTCTTGTGGTTTAGCAGAGGGGATCAGTATCCGCCAAGTGGGCCAGTCTCCAGGGCACACTCTGTTGACAGGAGCTCTCTGGCATGTCTGTCCACCCACTGATATACTGTGCTGGTTCAGGCGGGAGCTGCAACATCAGCACCTACTTTCTGATCACCACTGTGGGAGGGAAGGCGGGGAGGATCTAGAGCATGGAGGATAAAGACTGGGATGGGAATAGAGAGTAAGCCGTTAAAGATGGAGTTGTTAGAGAAAGTGCTAGGGAGGCGAGAAGGGTCAAAGAGGTGAAACCTTACTAATGTGGGTAGAAGAGGAGACTTTCTGGTTTGAAATGATGTTTTATCAATAAAAAATCACTACATACTTTCTAGAAAACCACCTCCTCTCACAGTCTTGCATGTACATGTTCATGCACACACTCACACATGTCTTCAGAGACAACAAAACAAGCTGTACACCTTTGGCAACAACACATAAAAACAGTAACACAACTGGTAAAAATACAGACGAAGACAGACAGGGAGGAGAGCCTCCTCCAGGCACTGGAGCTCTCCCTGCAGCTATAGAAGTGTGTCACCGTGTCTTTGTGGTCAGGAGAAGTGTGTTGTGACAGCAGGAAGCTGCGCTTACCGCTCACACCGCCGGCAACCTAATCCTCTTTCTTACATATCGTCTCATCTGTCTAGCTTGCTCAGCTCTCGCCCCTTCTCCATGTTTTTTCTATCATCCTCACTCTTATTGTCCTGTCCTCCTGCGGAAACACACACACACCTACACATATGTCAGACACACACTCGCTACTCTACTCGTGTGCTTATCCAGAGTTGGTGAATGTGTGTATGCAAATGAGGTAGAAGTGGTTTGCTGGTATCACAGCGTGACTGACCGGCCTTGCAGCAGGTTGATTCGAGGAGCAGGAGTCAGTCACAGTTGTTGGTTAGCCACCTTCCTCCCCTTCCCTTCACACCAAGAAACAATTTTGACACTCTCCTTGTCTGCCTGACCCCACTAGCTGTTGGAGATTTATGATTAGCTGGCTCCCTCACTCTCTCTCTCCATTCCCCCTTTCTCTCTGTTCTCACAGCTGCTGGTGTTCTGCATGGAAATGTGCTCACCTTTTTCAGCTGGCCTGCAAAGCTATCTCACAGGGCTGACATTTCTTATTTATTGTATCGGCTTTCTTGCCTGGACAAGAGGACACAGGACTCGTCCTGTAGCCTCACTCTTTTTCTAGCTTTCCAAACTCCCACTTTCTTATTTTTATACCAACCAATGATCGATTCCTTGTGGATCATTCTTTTATTTGTCTTTCTGTCTTTCCTTCTCTTATTTGAGTCTTCTGATCTCTCATCTTCTTTGATTACATTTGTTTCAACCTTTGCTCCATCCTGCTCTCTGCTGGATTCCACTCCAGTTAACCTTCCAATGATTGTCCTCTGTGCGGAGGAGAGGAAGTAGGACTTTTTTTTCCTTTTCATTTTTGGTCAACAAGGATGGAACCTCGTTGAACCTATTGACCCGAGGTTCCAGACACTTACAGCTTGCATTCTCCACCAGGCTGCTGCTCAGGCCATTTTCAATAACATACTGTAGCCGATTCGCTCTGTGATCTGGCAGAGCTTTGTAATTCCCATTGTGTCTGTGAGCTCCCCTCGTGAGTGTCACACATTGTCTGTGCACCACTGAATCCCAGTGATGTGTGGCTTTTTGGGGGCTAATTAGCAAGATGGCAGATGTTGATGAGAGGAGCAACGCAGCGTAGCTCAGTTATGTGGATAGGATGAGATTTTTGCAGTCTGTAAGTATGTTATGCATTAGTGGTCTGCATTGTCTTTTTTTCCAAATAGGGTTGCAATCAAAACAAAGGACCAAAAGGACTAATTTTACGTGTCAGAACTCAACAGTTAGCACTGGTGTTGAGCCATCACTAGGCTACAGTAGCAGCCAGCCACTCTTAATGTTGCTGGGTAATTAATTTCACCCTTCACAACGCAGAGTACAGACCCTCTATATTTCATTATCCTGTTTTGTAATTTTCCAATAAGCCAGGCTTTCTTTTTTGTTACTAGAACTTTTGAAAGCAGCATTGCCAGTTTTATAAGTTTTATTAGACAGGAGCAGAATCACTTGCCGCTGCATTTGAGAAATAAATGGAAAGCAGCTTCCCAGCTCAATGAGGCACAACACTCCCTGATAACTTGCTGATGCATATGAATGAGGCACCCACAGCGCTCACACACATGCATACACACTACAGGAAACAAAAACAGTCTTAGTGAATATTCTAACTATAAACCCAGAGAGCCATGTTTGTGAATTGTAACGTATGACAGCGCTCAGGAGGCAAAGTGTAATGGAATCTCAGAGTTTAGCGATGTCATGTTGAGCAGTGTCACCAGGTTGGCAGGACAGACGTGAAATTAAGCAGATCTGGAATTCACTTGTTCCTGGGGGGAAAGAACAATTCTCAGGAGTTTGGTCCTGCAGAGGGGTGGAGGTTCTGGTCAGTGTGGGTAGCACAAGATGTGAAACCTGTGGACCGGAGAAGGTCTAAGGAGGACACAGCTGACTTGCTGCTGCTTCTCTGATGCCACTGGCCATGTGTGTAATGGATATGCATTCAACAAAAGGTTGAACAGCTATCACAAGTGCCAGGCTTTCTAAGAAAAGGGTTAGCAATCTCCACTGGGCTGCATGGATCATCACATACAGAAAGCCAAAGTCTACATTTGTGTTATCTATGAAAGCAAGGGCTTTGGTTTTGCATTTAGTCTATAGAGTTGCAAAGCAGGAGAGGCGTAATCTTACATATCCAGGGATTCGAAGGTAAAAGTTATTTTACTTTAGCTTAGATAATTTAAGTTGACTTACAGTTGGAGCACTTGCGAAGCTTGAATGGTCAAGAAACTCATCTTGTTGAATCGTCAATACAAAAAATGACAAACAGTATCGGTTTCTCTGATTAAAATGTTGAAGATAGTGTTTGACTGATTTGGCTCATACTTATCAGGAAGAAAGCCATGTGATTTTGTGTCAGACATTAGATTTTTGGTTATGGTGTTCCTCATGGAAGCATTCTGGGCCCTCTTCTGTTCTCTGCTGCGTTACAATGATGTACATGCCTGTGTACATCAAAATAAAAGCAGAGACCTCAACTATGACTCCCAAGGAGCATTTTTTGGTAATACACAATCTAATCATCAAGCTAAAAATTCTGTTGCGCTGGCTGAAAATAGTAAGTGAAAACTGAGGATGAAGATTGAAGAAACCTCGTAAATACTCAGCTAAAACTGACCCAAAATCCAAAAGTGAACTAATTTTAACTGCTAAGTATAGTGTGGTGTTTTGTTCCCAAATTCAACAAAAAAAGGTGTTTTGAAGTTGCTACAACTCCGATACACATGATTGAAAATACTTCTGGAACCAGCAGTCCTCCTGCTTCACTTCTATGAGTATGCATGTGCCTGAGATGGCTTTGATGGTACATTAAGACCGTTTAACCTTGCTCCCACCCTCCACCACATCTTCAGCACTATCTCCAGGCAGTTAGCTACAAATGTTCTCATCCATCTTCTTGTCCCATTTCGTTTTTTTGAAGGATGTTTTTCAACCATTAAAATTGATAGAAATGAAGAAAGAGGGGGAGGAGAGAACAATGTGCTGCTTGATTGATCTTGTGTCCACCCAGGAAAGATTAGCCTGAAATATAATCTGGGTTATCAGTGCTACATTTACAGTTCCCAAGCAATACAGAGGTCCATATTTTTAAACATTTACATGGACAGATGGATGGACAGATCCTTTCCATGCCTTGCCAATATACAGAACCATATTTTTGAGTCAGCCCCAATACCATCATTAGTTCCAGTGCTCTTTCTGTGCTTTATCCTACAGCTTCTAACCAGAGGCCTGATCCGTCAGCCAACCATGTTTGATTACAACACAAATGGATGTCTGCGAGTTTTGCCGCTGTCTATCTCGGGGTTCCTACCCGCTGAAAATTAAATCTAAATATGCTGAGATGATATTTTTCCACTTAGGCTGTTTTCAAAGAAGCAGTATTTATGTACTCTATAGCTCCCCTCTCAGCATCTAATGCTATTCATATACTTATTAGGCTGAACACGCTGCAGAGAGTGTTGCATAACCACAGGCTCACGCTTACTGTGTAACTGGAGATTTCATAGTCTTAATTTTGTGTGAATCACACATTGACACGCTTGACTACTTCTGCGTAAAATGGATTGCAATAGCTCAAATAGTTTAAACACAATGTTATCTTAGATAAGAGAAAATTAAAAAGGAAGTTAAAATCCAGATCACACATTTTGTCCCCGAGATGTGCGCTGTACACCTCTTATACAGATGATGCCACATTTACCACAAGACATGAAGTCAATGGGTTTTATCAGTCAGTCCACTAAATCTCACTGTGGAGTAGCAGGAGGGATTTAAGAGGGAGTTGATGAATTGACCTTTTCCTTTTCATCTGTTTCTTATCTCAATAAGAACTCAGCTGACCTTTTCAGCCACATATCAAGTCTCCGGCCCCCATCTTCTCCTTAGGCCTCTCCAACCGAACATGAACGTAGCTCTTCAAAATGAGTTTTATGTGCTTCCGTCTGTACTAATTTCTTCATCTGACTCACAGCTACCGCCAAGGAGGAGCTGCACAAACAAACCATGACATACCATTTTCCTTAGGGAACTAAAGCTGTTTATCAGAGAACAAATTTCTCTGCATCTCACTGCTGGATTTTTGATGTGGAAGTACTTGTTTTGGCTGTTTGCTGTTCTAAGGTGTTCAGTCAGGGGCAGTGATAGGAGGTTATCGTCTAATGTACGTGCACAGAAACAACAAGAAACCAATTATAGAAGCAAACAAAGTCCTGGAGGTCATTATACTCATTCCCCTTCCTTTTTTTATTTCCATCACCTCATTAATTCATTGGGATAAAAGTAATTTCACTCGGGGTAAGTCCGATGAGCATGACATCAGCGTGGCGTCATCCATGAGTAACACCGAGACTTGTCTTAGTGCATGTTTTACTTTCACATGATCATCAAGATCAAAGGCCGTCAACTTCAATCAGACTGGAGGAGCCACGGAGAAAAATGAACTACATGCCTGTGTATCTCAATGCCAATCCCCAGTGAACCAGAGTGTCTATCTAATGAATTGAACCCAGTGTAAGATGACTCAGATGTTGTGTGCGTGTGTGTGTGTGTGTGTAAAGAGCTGGGAAACAGCATGTTACTGTGGGTTTGGGGATATAAAAGATTTTCTGTCCTAGTCTTTCTGTGTGTTACCATATCTGCCAGTAAACAAAGGACAAAGCAGACATAGTTTTCTACCCCCATTATTATCATCCATGACTTGCTGCCCTCAGTATAACTCAGAACAAGACATTATGCATTTCAAAGATGCCATTTTTCCCCTTTACTCACACGCATCTCTGTGTGCAAGCATGACTGTTTATGGAAATGAGTGTGTGCGCGTAGAGTTGTGTGTGTGTATGCTCAGAATTAATTGTGTCTGTCTAAATTGTTTTGCGTCTGTGCTTGATTGCAGCAAGTATGTATTGCTTGTGTGTTATCTTAAATGTGAATGTGGTTGCTTCTACGGGAGACTTTGGACTGTTGAATTCTGCGCTCAACTTCTGTCCGTGTGTGCATGCGAGAGTTTGAATGTGTGTGTTGATCATGTGCAGAGTGAGAACAGACCTGACAGCTTGTGCTTTTTACTACAAACATTGGTGAAAACAAAGAGCTATGGGATACTCACAGGGGGCTGTGCATCTGCATCCAGGGTGCCTCTTAGCTGATTATCTGAGTTTAAGCAGACAGAAGGGCCCTCATTAATTTATGGCCATTCACGAGATCTTCCCTTCTCTTCCCAATTAGTGGGGATTGTATGCTGGGAAGGAAGGAAATTTCAGCAAGAAAAACATTCAATACATGTAACAACCATAACGACCATGAAACAGGTACCTCTGAAACACTACGTTTTCACGGCTTTAAGTTTCAATCAACTTCTACTATGAATCTGAAATTAACACTAATTTTCTACCACATGAGGAATGTCTGTATTTGTGCTTTGTCTGTGCTCTTCTCACTGGTATTGGAAAATGGTGATGGCCGGTGTTTTAGTGCACCAATCAGAATTTAGCAATTTAGGAACTTGAATCATATCAGCTGTGGGTTTTTTGTTGTTGTTTTGTTGCCAGTGTCACAGCATAGGTAGCACTGGAGTGCTGATTTTTGTAACGTATAGCAAAATTAAGTAACCCTGAAGTCCGTAACATACACAAAGGGCTGTCACCAGTTGCGTCACTCCACTCAAGCTTCATCGTGAGATCCCGTCTGGCATGTCGCCGACTACACACTGCTCACATCTCAGCGTCTGGCTGCATGGCATGTATCTGTTAACCTAAATGAACTGAAACAGAGACTAAACAAAAGGCTACTACAGGGATAGTGTTAAGAGTTTCCCGCTACTACGCAGCAGACCAACATTTGTACGTTTATTTTCCCGCTTTCAGTGTTTGCCTCTGACAGGCTCATACTAGTTATAATCCGCCCTTTTGATGTTCAGAAACCAATCAATAAAAAAAAACAAACCAGCGAGATGCCACTGTCAATCAAATCGGAGTATACCACAGCCACGCAGTCCTGATGAAGTGGATTTTTTGATTGTTAAACCCTTAAAGAATTATAGCTAAGGACCTTTATTCTAACTTTAACTCTGATTGTTTCCTATTTATAATGAACATTTAATATTATAGAGAAATAATGATAAGATTGAAAAAACAAGTGTTCAGTTGGGGACTTTAAATGTCATTATTTCTATTTTTCACAATATGGGAAATTAAGGCAAACCATCATGTACAAAAATAAAATTGATGCTCAATGCAATGAACTGTTCTTCTGTTGCATTTTACATCAGACAATATGTGTGAAAACCTTCAATAACTAATTTGGTTAGTTTTCGAATAACATTAGCTTGCAATCAAATTAATAATCAGGATACAATACTGCTGAGAGTTGATATAGGCTAATGTTGAATCATTGCTGAGCTCCAGATGGCATCGGACTCGGAAATATTGTCTACATTTAGTCTTGAATCAGAGATCTGCATTTATGTGGGTGTTTTCAATGCTGCTGCTGGATGGTGACAGAAACAAGGTCCTATTTTAGCTTACAGAATACACGGGCTTTCTCTTATCGGTATGACACAATGTGTTCAGCGTCCAGTTTCCCCCCTCGCTGCAAGATATCTGCTTCAACATCACTGCTGACATTTGGAGAAATAGGATGGTGTCTGGGCAGGAGCTGCCTGTGTGATCTATCGATAAATAGAGGTGACAAAGCCTCAAGTTCTTGTGGTAGATTCTTTCAGTGACAGCCCTTTTTTACTCTGTCTGTCTTTTACTTCACCTCTCTGCTTTTCTTACATTGCTCTTACTTTTATACTTTAACCTCTGCGTGAGAGCTGTGCCTCAGAAGGTTTGGATTGCCTGTGACAGGTGTGTGTGTGTGTGTGTGTGTGTGTGTGTGTGTGTGTGTGTGAGGATGACTGATGCTGGGGCAGGTCAGGAGATCTGTGTGTGTGTGTGTGTGTTTGTTGGGGTTGGAGGAGGGGTGGCGCTGGGGGTGTCAGGGTGACACAAAGCCCCCCGGGTGAGGCAGCCATGCTGGGTGTCAGTCCACAGGTCAACGGGCACCCCTGCAGCTCCCATGATAAGCCTGGCCTGACAGCCGTTTGATGGGAAGGGCGACACACACTCACACCTCCCTGCTCCACAGCCCGCATGGCCAGGCCCTGGGGAAGAAAGCGATAAGAAGCTCCATGAATGCAGCCGCTGCAGTGACATTAGCTATCTAACAGTCACTCCTAAAGGCTCAAATCCAAAGAAAACATGAGGAGCCAGTCGTATCAGGTGTTATTAGCCATAGTACAAAAGCTAGACAACAAGCCCTTAGCCACATCGCAATCTAAAACCAGAAACCCTCAAGCTTTATTTTAAAAAAACAAAACACAGCTGAGTGTTTAAGTTTACTGTGGCGAGCGGAGCCGTGCCTTTGTTGTTGCTGCTGCTGACACACTGACACAGATCCAATGGCCTTGCTTTTTAATGAGCTGTATTTGCAATGAGAACGTCACAATGGCTTTTTAAAAACTCTAGCCTTTCTAAAATGAAATCAATGCCTCGTCAATGTAGGGTGAGTTTGAAGTGACACCTCAGCATAAATGTCATTTAATTGGATTGGAAAATCTATTTAAAAGTCCAATTGCATTAGAATTTTAAATAAGCGGGTCTGTGGGTTAATTGATTTGCAAGAAATGTTTCATCAGGAAGAGTTTGTCTCCATACAATACATTGTTTGTTGCAGAAGAAAGCAAAATGAAAGTGCCATTTTAAAATTGAGGCACACTTCATTTTATATGTATCAATATGAGCATGTGAGAGAAAGGAAACTATTTTTACTACACATTGTTGTGAAACAGCAGCTTACAGAAGTTCACAGTAGAAAGTAGATGCAATCTTTGAGGTTGGAAGGACGAACGTGTTTTCTCCCCCGCAGCACTTCAGTCAACCCAGCACCTCCTACACAACCCAGATCCTCTCACAGTCAGGCCTCCTTCTTCACATCCTCAGCGCTAGCAGGCAGACTGGCCACGCCGAGGAGGGGGGGGGGCACCTGCCTTATTCAGCTCCTTGTTCTGTAGCAACATGAAGTTGCATTCGGAGATTGAGTTGTAAAGGCCTAAAAATGTGTTGCTCTTGACTTTTTATAAGGCATTGTAATTTCATCATAAAGCCTTGAAATGCATCCAAATTTGCAATTTTGTCTACAGTGTGAAGAAGTTGCCTGCCAAGAACAATTTTTTACTTCCCAGAATAATGTATATACACGTTTGTCTCATCATACCCATTATACATTTTTGTATAATTCCATTTTTTTCACCCTACACCTGGCTTTGGGGAACCCACACTGCAGTGGCGCTGTGTTTTTGTTCCACTGGTCCAGGCCCACTCATCTGGGAACTCCAATCACAAGCCTGGCCTGAGGCCTTGGTTTCCTTACCTGGGGCAGTTTTATTCTTTTCCATCTTGGCCAATTCATAGTTTGAATAGTTCCTAATGTTGCCTTTCACTGGGACCAGTATGCCTTCCACCATGAAAAGATAGCAATTCATAATTGTGCCCCAAGTGAAGGAGTTTGAGTATCATTGGGTCCATTCACAACTGAGTGTAGAATGATGAGATCGACAGGACGTTTGGTATAACATCTGTCGTGATTTAGGTTTTTCACTGGACTGTTGAGGTGAAGAGAAAGCTAAGCCTGAAGCCAAAGCTTTCAATTTATCAGTCATTATACATTCCAACCCTCAGCTATTGTCATTAGCTCTGTGTGGCGGCTGAAAGAATGAAATCCCGTAAATGAGATTCCATTGTGGCTGGCTGGGCTGTGTGAGGAACTTGGATTCCTGGAAGGAGCTTGGAGTTAAACCGTTGCTCAGTTGGGTTGAAAGGAGCAAGTTGAGGTCCTTCAGGCATCTGATCATGATGCCTCCTGAAAGCCTCCCTCTGGCGGTATTCCAGGCACATCCATCTGGGTGGAGGCCGCCGGAGAAGGATGTCTTGCCACCACGACCCAGACCTGGATAAGCAGTGGAGAATGGATGGATGTACAAGCCTACATAAATACACTAAGATTTATTTGAACTTAGACATTTATGACATATAGATCATTTTCTTCAAAAGTCACCACTGTGGCAGTCGAAACAAAACCAAACCTTGCAAAAACCAAACTGTAGACAAACAATTTTTAAATGCATCGTGGTGTTAGTGGATGTGCAGACTCCCTGTTCATCGATCTCACTGTCCTCTGGGGTGAATTGTGCGAGCGAGAGAGACACAGATCAAGAAAGACGAGACAGAGACTGGATAATGTCAGGGGAGCGCTGAGTGGTAGTCCATTATTGTCATCGGCATGTCAGTAACTCTTGAGTGTCATTGGTCCACGTCAGTTTCTCTCCACCGCTTGTCAAATGTGTAGTGGGAGTGGCTGCGGTCATCACACACACACACACACACACACTCTGAGAGCTTCCTAAAATAAATAACAGTGACTGATCTGTGCCAGAAGACCACACTGATGTCCCAAAGCTTGCTTCAGCCATGCATACTCAGCAGAAAATGATGCTTTATTTAACAGTAAACAAGGTCTGTGATTTATGCAAGTTATATGCACTGTGAATGGTTTCATAAAAGGTCTGATGTTGACTTGAAATTGCCGCCATTTTATAGTAATAGCAGTTAAATAAAGTGAATTTGATTTGAAAACAGTGTTTTCCTCAGAGGTGTGCCTGAGGGAATAGCAAAGATGTAATCAATACAGGAATGTCTGTTTTTAGACACTGAGTGCATTTTAGACTGTGAATTAATCAATAGCAGAATATGTTTTGAGATACAGAGACAAGGGGGTGGGATGAGGATGGGCTACTTCCTCCACCTGAGGGCTGCTATTCATCAGGGAACTGACAGAACGCTGTAAAAAAATAAAAAAATAAGGACGAGGAGCAAGTAGATAGCTCCCACTTGACACTGTTTCTGTGTGTCTGCATAGTCTGGAGTGTGTGTGTGTGTGTGTGTGTGTGTGTGTGTGTGTGTGTGTGTGTGTTTGCATGCCAAAACATAATATCATGTTTTTTCAACTGTCCACTAGAATTCCCTGCTGAAGGGAGAAAGTTGTATTTCAGGAAACACTAGGGTCTGGAAATATCCTGGTCGCATGGGGAAAATCTATCACGCTTGCTTGTTCTTTGTACAGGAATGAATTTGGCAGTCACACAACTCAGGGAGTTCCGTTTTCCTCTCAGTCTTTGTCCAACAAGTCTACACTGCAGCCCGCTTCTCAGTGATGGCCCCAGGTGAATCTAAGATATATAGGTCTTCTTATGCCAGAAAATGGCCACTGAAGGCAGAAGCCTGCAACAGTGGAGTCCTTCGTCTCACATGAAACATTGTTAAAAACAGGTGCCACTTGTAGCCATGATTTACTAAAAACGATCAAAAAAGCAAAAATATATTCGTACCAAAAGTAGGCTATATAAATGTTTAATATTAATACACATGGCATCTAGGATAAAGCTGAAATTTATGCTTAGAATACAGGTCACTTGGGTTATAAATAAAATCCATTAGAAGGACTGGCATTCAAGTTCATCCATATTCTTTAGTAAACTAAGGATAAATTATTTGTGACGTGAAAACCGATCCATCAGTATGATTATAACCCTGCATGTATAACGCTTGAGATGACTTTAAATATAGACATGGGTGAAAGATGAGGAGCTCTATCATCTCTGAGGTGACAAATCCTGTTAGCAAAATTGCTAAAGCAGCATATTTATTAATGAATTCTGTATCTGCTGGGTGAACAGGTGGGTTCATTTGAAAGTCAATTACAAACAGTTCTTATGTTTAATCTCATATGTCCTAAAGAAACATGAAAGACAGACGCTAAGAGATAGGGTTTTCTATTAGTTAGCAGATAGCATTTGGAGAATGTAATTGTTCTCCTGTCCATCAAATCAGCTGCACTGTTCCTTTCAACATTTTGGGAAATATGTTAGATTAGAGGGAAAATACCACTCTCATGTCTGTTAACTATTAAGCAAGAACCATAGATGATTAGCTTAGCATTCAGACTGGAAGAAGGGGGTGGGGGGGAAGCTAGCCTGGTTTTTTCCAAAGTTTAAAAAACAAAATCTGCCTACCCACACCTCACTTATATTAACAAATGAAAACTTTTTGTTTTGTCCATACACAAACAATAATGTGATATAAAAAGTTGTGGTTTTATGGGGCTAATGTCCTGGACTATTTCGTGAGGTTGCCAGGTAACTCTAGGTAGTCACTTTGCCTGGCCAAGAAATAGTTACAGGACATAACTTTAAACAGAGCCAGGCTAGCTTAATGCTAAGCTAATTGTTAGCTGCCTCTAGCTTCATACTTAACGGACACACACTGTATCTAGCTTATCTAACTCCCTACAAGAGAGCAAATAAACATTTGTCCCAAACTGTCGAATCTTTCTTTTAACAGTTTTACAAAGTTTACGTTTAGTGACAAAATGGAAACTAGTGTGGCGTTCTTATACCACAGTGAAAGGAAGGGCGTGGATGTTGCTGTGATGCGATTGTTGATAGGCACGGGGACGTGAAGCCCAAGTCGGATTCCACCAGACAAGATTGCTTTTAACCTATGACGGCAGTCTTTCCATAAACAAGGCCATGACCACAATCTTTCCCTGACCCAAGTGTAATCTTAATCTTACCTCAACTATGGAGGCGACAGTCTGAGAAAACGCTCATATGGGCCATTTTGTTTTAGGTGTGGAATGTGTTGCTTTATGACATAAGGAGGCAAACTTGTTGCCATTACATCTTTGCAGACATCATGACAGACATTTTTAAAGACAAAGCCAATACAGTGTGTACACTAGTTAGTGCAATCGACCTTATTTACAACAGACATTTTTATATGTTAAACACAGTAATTAATAACACTAATATTGGCTGATTACTCCCCATAATGATTTACTGGCACACCTAAATTGAACAGGGACATTGTTAATTAATGCTATTAGTCAAACTATCTGCGGACAGTGTGATTATCCTAAAAATACACTTTGTTTGACTTTTCAATGAACCAGTGGGGAGACTCGTTGCGGAGTATCATGCTGTCACCACATGGACTCTATTTCTGCACCCACTGAGCTGTTATCCTCCTGTGCTAAATGTTTGTGTTTGGCAGAGAATTAAATGTGCGAAGCAGAGTAAGAGAGGAAACCAAAAGTGCCAGATGTGAGCAGGCTTTAACAGGTTGCCCTACTGCTGCTTGGGACCAATTAGCATTTGTCATGACCAACTTCCACCCCACCACCAGTCTGTATGTGTGGAACACAGATTTCTTTTTACTTGCAATATGGTTCATATTTGATTAGCTTCACTAATTGTCTCCATCTACAGCTCTCCTCTGCCTGCTTCCAAGTCATAGAATTGTTATCAGAAAATCACAGTGGAACAGACGCTTTGCTCCCAAGCAGTTGCGCTTGTCTAATTATAAAACACTAGGTAAATGTTGAGCAGATGCCCTCCACCACTACTCCCACCCTCCCCCTCTCAGTCGTCCAATTGAGAGAGCCATTTGGTCTCATTCTAGTGTTACATTGGCTCCACATGGAGTGGTGATCCTTTGCCAAGTGGCTGCCGTGGTATAAATGAACCTAATCTCTCGCCAACTCTAGACACCGTCCGGCAGACGAGAATAAAAGAACTTCCACTTCAGCTTAAGTGGTCCACTACACCCTGCTGTTGTGCCTGACTTTTCAGCCTTCCTCAGCTTGTCGTGTCTAGTTCAGGAGCTTGTGTCTGCAGTGAGGAGGCATGAGTGTGATGGTGTCAGAGGATGCCGCACTACCTTCTAATAACTAATAGCTTTAGTATCTTCGCACCTTGCATTTGGCAGGGCCATGCCACAATTGGACATCTGTTAGTGATGGAAGAAAAATAAGGAAAATGGTAAGGGAAGAGGGGGAGATGGAAAGAACAAAATTACTTTTAACAGTTCATGTAGAAACCCTAAATTAAGAAATTCATACAGCAAACCTGTACGCAGCCAAAAACCATTTCAGTGTATCTATACTGTCCTCACATTGCAGTACACAAAATTGTATTGAACAGGTTTACATGCACTGAAACAGAGGGCAGAACAGCATCGCATGGATTTGTTGTTTTGTATTTTGCTGTGCAGTGCACATTGTGTTCCTTGAATTTTTTATTAACTTTACTTTAGATATGATTCCAGCTCCCTTCTCCTCCCAAATGCTTAACATGGCTTGGTTGTCATTATTTGTCAATATTCCAGTTTGTTTCTTTCTGCTGTTACAGATGCCGTAGTGATTTGCACATTTGCTTGACCAGTCATGATGAACAGTACTTGGATAGAGTATCCACTTCCAAGTAGGGCCAGAGTTTAGTTCCAGGAACATCTTGCCAAAGCGTGCTGAGTACAATAGAACAATGGCGATAAAAGCAGAGCCCACGAAGATGGCTACATGTTACATTACGCTGCGTTAGTGGAAAAGTGTGATTTGTTTATCTGGCTTCAAGTTGGCCATCATGCTGCCCCTTCTCCACCTCCTCCCCCTCTTCCTCCTGTGTTCACATCTTTCTCCTGGCTTCATTACCCCTCATACTACACACTCTGTGCTGGGGAGGCAGAGCAGCTGTCATTTCTGTCTGGCAGGAGTGTCTCTCCTCTCCACCACAGCCACAAGTGACCTGTTCCTGTCTTCAAGCCAGGACGGATGACAGCCCCGCTGCAGCCTGTATGTCCAGGTGTGGGCTCCGGCTATAAGCCTCATTGGGATCCAAACCATGGCTATGATTACACTTAATAGCTGATTAAAATTTAATCTTGGCCTCGCAGTTGTACGGATAAAGCCCTGTAAAACAATACTGACTTTGTGCATAGGTAAGATGAGTTTGAAGTACACATACACGCAGGAGCAATCACATGCGCATGCACACAGAGCATTCATTACAAAGTCAGACTATAAATCTGCCTTGGAATTAACCAGTGAGTAGAGGCTGATTGCTCTAGCAGTCCCCCCGCACTCTCAGGAATGAGAATAAATGAACGGACGCTGGCATGAACAATCCTTTATTACACCCATTAACCAGAGGAGCCTGAGCCTTATGAAACAGGGGACACCAAACATGCAGCCCTGTCTTCACATACGTGGCCTACTTATGGTTCCCATGACAGTGTGAAGATCCCCTCTACTCCCATCATTGCCACCACCACACATGCATACCATTACCACCTTCCCCAGCCCGCCAATGTCACATCCGTTTGCACATTCAGTGGATGCAGTCGCCTGTGTACTCCTTGTGATGTCAAAATATTTCTGACGTGCCAGCTAATATGTGCAGCTCTGGAGTGCCTCCACGAGCTCGATATGTTCATCAACACATTTTTTTTTTTTTCTTTTGGAGAAACTTCAAGAGATGGCAGAATCATTAATCAGGAAGTTTGCTGTGTATTGCCTGTAAATCATTCTACTCATTCCTGGATGCACTCTTCAAACAACAACAGTGCCAGGTGTTCTTAATCAAGATTGGTTTGTTTGCTTGTTTTTTGCATACATTAAAAATGCCAGGTGGACTACTTTTTCATTAATGTATTCTCCATAAAGAGCAAGGTAATGCTACAGCTCATTTACTCTGCAAAGTTTCAGGTCATATAAACATGCTTTGACAGATGTTTCATTACATTCAGAATAAACTGGCTGACACTGTTTGTTGTATTTTCTATTAGAGGTTACTTGATCCGTGCTGTTAGGCAGTATTCAGGGACTCGTTTCATATGTAGCATTCAGCTGTGTCATTGAAATCTACAAATCTAGTAAACTAGCAGTTGGTTCCTAGTTATCTAGTTCTTGGTCTCTAGAAAAGAGTCTGTCAACAGGACTGCTTGTTATGGGTAGGGTGACGAGGGCCCGTAGGAGATGATTAATTTGGGGAAATATGTCACTGGGGCATGTGTTGAGCACCGTAACAAGTGATGGAAAGGCTCTGTCCGCTGTGACCTTTCTCTTCAGCTGCTGTACAAAACTTCACATTCTCCATCTTCCACAGCGATGGAAAAGTGTGGTGGCGGCTTATCGTACGATATATTTACGATATGGAATTATCGCGATATCGACTTGAAGGATATGGATATGACCTTGAACATTTTTGCCAACATGACATGGTTTTCTCTACCATTATTATATTGGAATGAATGACTCACTAGCCTATCCCTGTGTCTAATGTTGAATATTTATTCAAGTGCGATGTATGGTAACAGAGCCAGAGAGTCCATTTTATTTGTTTTTATTTAGAATTTTTTAATATTGTTTTTACATACCAATTCCAATGTCTGAATAAGTTAATTAACAGGGTGCACTTGCATTATTATTGCTTATCATTCTATCAGTGGTAAAAAATGGTCTTAAAATGACAATAATATAGCAATTATTTCTGGGATAATATATCGTCCAACAAAAGTAGTTATCATGACAGGCCTGCTGCCGGGCTGTATTAATGCCTTGTCACCAAGGGTGTTTGGCCGAGGCAAGCCAGCAGCAGCGGCTCTCATGAACCTGTACATGTCTGCCTTAAAACCAGTGTTCAGTTCCATGATCTGACTGTCTAGCATCATTCCATAAAAGTTTTATGTCTGAGCTGTCCATCATAGTTAATGCTTTTCCCACGGTGGATTCAACCTGCGTATCGTCCAACTTAGCTGGCAACTTCCTCTTTCGAGACCCAGTGAGGTCGCAGTTCAGAATGTCATGTTTCTTTATCAGCTCATCGGTCAGTGCCATTACTTTATCAAAGCCATTTTCTGTATTCCTGAATGTGGTGTACCTCTTCTTAAGTCCTTCGACTAGATCAATGCAATATGTAACTGATATGGTGGAAGATGCACACCCTTAGTGGCGTAGACACTCATTTCAACTTGTTGAACTTGACTAGTAGAAACACACATTTTTTCTATTGCATTTGCTGAAGGAGAGAGTCAGCTTAAGGTTTTGTGTGGCTGGAGCTTTCAGAGAGAAGTGTGCACTCGACCACAAGATCCACCAGATCGGATAGATTCCACAAGCTCTCGTTTTGATAAGTCTTAACACTTCTGCCAAAATTGCATAGTATGTGTCTGTCTATCATGCAAATCCGCCTTTATTTTGTGGACAAGTAGCAATGCTGAAATTTTCAGGATCTCATTCTGGATGTCGGGTCTTGTACATGTCCTGTTTCTAGGCAATTCCTCCAGTCGCCGTTTTATTTCTAGGTCATAGTTAGAGATCAGCTGATATAATTCCAAGAAGTTGCCTCTGTTCAATGCCTCTTCGTTTTCACGATGCCCACGCAATCTTGTTTTGCACTGAATAAAACAAGGTCTATTACATCTTTACTGTGCTCTCTATATCTTTCCACAAACGACCTGTTGATACCATCGTTGTTCAGCTGGTTGATAATATTTCCCTGTCCTGGCTGAGTGCTTTGCTTTAATCCTTCCAGGGGTCTGGGTTGTGAATGATGGCTGAACATGAGATGAATCAAACTTAAGCCAACTGTTTTGTTTCACCATGATTTTTTTTATCTTAACCTACATTAATTAAAAGCAGCTAGCTAGCTAACGTAGGCTTCTGTTCCTCTGTGCAATGAGCGGGCTGTACACTGAGTGGAAGAGGAGGGGCTGCAATCTGGCATTTGCAAAATGCACTGCCACTCAAAATAATCTGACCAATCACCATCATCATATGGTAAACATGAAGCAAGAATTGTTATATTTTTATTGGTAACGAAGTCAGATAATTCTGTTCATAAATCTGTTCATTGCCTGCTATTCAGTGGATGATCCAACAAAAAAGAAGCCTTCTGATACAGGTATTTACCACTGGGAGGCTTGTTTTAACATTTTCCCTGTTTAGAAACAAATTGTATGGTCAATCGGTTGTGACCCATACATGCCATATTTGGCCATCTATCACCAATGGACTAATGAGGCCAATGTGAGTGATAACAGATTCATGTCCTTCCTTTTGCATCTGGTGTGACGTAAACAGGTACAGTATTTTTGATCAAGTATACAGTAGCTCTTCTGAGCATCATTTCTGTCACCACTGTTCCAACTGTGCAATCAGGACACAGTGGGAAGCACTGAATTGCATCCAATTTCCTCTCACTTCCCTTTATTTATTGACTCTGGGACCTGACAAGGAGTGAGACTCGAGTGGGTTCAGAGAAAACCAGACATCGACTCTCCTAACCTCTCACTGGCACTTTCGCTGTGCCATGAACAACACGACGGGGGGCCTTGAAGTAGATTGATTACACTTGTGATCATTCTTCTAAGATAATGTCCTTCCTTTTAATCATGCATTGTGCTGCTGCTCTTTACAAGGATAAGATTATCATCAGCAACTTCATCACTGTCTCATTGTAAATGCCGTCCTAATTGGACAGCTCTGCTTTTCATTGGAAGTTTTGATCTTATTTACTGCTGTGTGTCCTTCAGATGAAATGGGATCAGTTTTGGATGCCTGTTTTTGTTGTTGTCAGTCTGCTATATTCTGGTCTACGTGCTGTCTTCTCCCACACAGAGAGGTGTTGTCTTGACTTTCTAAGAACTGCATTTCAGGATTTCTACTGCTCGAGTGTAGATTGTTAGTTGCTAGGTGAACTTAATTACTTAAAAACTCCCTAGGACTTCTGAAACTGCTCTTCGTAAAATCAAAGAGTTGGCAGTATTTGCAGTATGTTATCTTGATCCCTGTGGTGTTGCGCTTTGCTGAGTGCTCTGAAGTCAATAACTTCGTATTTACTCATTGGGCACCAGAGAGGCTTGTAATCCTGCAACTCCATAAACCTGACATTTCATCAAAGGACACCAGCCATTTACCTGCCAGACATCCCCGAGCTTTGCTTCTTCTAAAACATTTCCAGTGTTTGAATTAAGATTTGAAGATGAGTTTGGTGCAAAGAAAGCTTGAATGAGAGTTCAGCTCGCGCAGCGTCGGGCTACCGTCCGTAATCCTGTCCTTTTGTTCTTTTTGACATTGGCAGCATTGACCAAACCTACTCGCTGTCAGTCCATGAGGCACTCTTGATTTTACCGTTCTGCTCTCGTGTCAAGTCCTTTGTGGCGGTTGACATTTGTGATGGGACACTAATTACTCTATTTGCCTCTGGGGAAAGTGTTAAAAACAGCAGCCTTAGGCACAAGGTGTCTGCAATCACACACATTATGTGCAAAAATGAATCGATTTGCCACCTTCTTTTTTTTTCTCCAGCTGGTAGACTAGAATTGGAAATACCTTGTAGCTGAGGTTTGTTCTTTCTAAATGGACTGTACTTGTATAGCGCCTTTCTAGTCTTCCGACTACTCAAAGCGCTTTTACACTACATATCACATTCACACACATTCATACACTGATGGCAGGAACTAACTGCCCATCAGTACAACGTAAACTAATCATTCACACACACACCGAAGGCACAGCTTCGGGAGCAATTTGGGGTTCAGTATCTTGCTCAAGGATACTTCAACACATGGGCTGGGGAAAGCCGGGATCGGACCGCCGACCTTCCGATTGGTGGACCACCCGCTCTTCCACCAATCCACAGCCGCCGCATTCCATTCCATTCATTCTTTCCTCCATCTTCTTACCTTAAGCTCTTTCCTCCTTTCCCTCATTCCTTCTTTCTTTCCTTTACACCCCACCTGAACTGGCTCCCAGTTAATGGCGAACAGGGAGATCAGTGGCCAGCCACGGGGGTTCTGACTGACCTTTCAAACCCTCCCAGTTTATTATTTGCACTGTCAAAGCTCCACGTGCCACCGTCTGACCTCTACTCTCACGCCCCAACCAGCAGCCGTGCGACAGCCTCGCTGACAAAGAGCCAGTTGGAAAGTGAAGGGAAGGGGAAGTCAGAGCAGATGCCTTTGTTGTAATCACGAGTGTGTCTGGCATTATGTAAATAGTGCTTATCCAGTGTTAATGGCCTCTGCTGCTAGGATGAGCATATTAAACATGAAGGAAACAATTTATAGCTTTCATAATCCTAAAACAGGTTCTGGCGTTTGAAGGCAATGCTAGTGCCATCAGCTACCCGTGTCATCTCATCTGCACTCTAAAACTTCATGGGAAATAGTCTTATTTTTCTAGTTTTTGTTAGTGTTAGTTATTGTCTCTGTACAAATGTAATAAGAACATTGTTCTCACCAAGTTAATTGCTGAGTTCTGGGAATATGGCAATATTGCTAAAAAGTCGAGAGAATGGTAAAATTACTACCAAAACTGTCCATTGTAAACATCCATTACAGTTTACGGACCAACTTTCTGGTTCAACTTTGACCTACTCTACCATACTTACCACAGTTGTATGCATGTATACACAGTTTTCCTGTGTAATAAGGGATTATAATTGACATGTCGGATGCTACCACCTTCTGTTTGGCCTCAAAATAGTTAAAGGAGCAGTAGGAGTACATTTTGGGAAATAGAAAAGTGAGAGTTACACGAGACGATTGATGCCGTTCATATATTTGAGCACTAAATGTGAAGCTACTACCAGTAGCTGGTTAGCTTAGCTTAGCATAATGACTGGAAACCGGGGAAAACAGTTAGCCTGGCTCTGTCCGATGGTAAGAAAAATCTGCCTACCAATTTCGCTATAGCTCACTAATTATCACGCTATAACTCAATGATGTAATCCTTACAAAAATTGAAGTGTAACAACTTTTCGTGGCATTGTTGGGGGGTTATGGGCTGAACGATATCTCGGTCAGGTGCCGTGACTTCCTGGAGTCTTGTCGTCACGTGAGTTTGCCAGGCAACTAACCGACTGGCTGTAGCTTCATATGTAGAGGACAGATATGGTGTAAATCTTCTCATCTAACTCTCAGCAACGAAGCGAAAACCCTATTTCCCAAAATGGCTTGTTTACAACCTGTCTGAATGTCGACGTGGTCATGTTTAATGATTCCCAGATCTTAGCAAATACCTCAGGTACAATGTTATCCTTGCTGATAGAAATGATAATCAAGTTATATTAAATCAGAATGTTCTTAATAACATTTAGTTGGCTCCCTTTCTTCTTCTGTAAGTATTGAAGTATTGTACACAGGACGACAACAGAAATAGGCTACAGACAAGTAGACAAAGTGAGGGAGGAGCAGTGGTTGCACTTTTATGCTGTTGTGTGTTTGGTTTGCATTTTGTGTCTTTTTTTTATTGTAGAAAATACTCCTACTAGGCACCTTCATTTGTCGTACCTCCTTTCTGCCTCACTCTCAGCACATTTGGAAATGTTCCATGACAGTACCCACTTGATTTTCTTCAGTCAGCATATGGATGGCACCATTACTCCTTACATCTTTTCACGCCAGCCAGGCCATTTTGCTGATCTGCACAGCATATAGCATCATCCAACTACCCCCCATCTCCCGCTCCTTTCCCACCCCCCAAACCAATTACCAGTTATCACCAAGGAGGAGGCTGTTCATCCATTAGTTATTCATCCACCCAAGTGCCACTTTTACTCTAATTCGATTTTCTCCCTCCATTTTACATTAAAACTCTCCAAGATGGCAAGATCTTAAAAGTTAAGCACAGAGATTAACTGCACATCTCTAAATCTCTTTAACAAATATACCCTGCATGTACCATTAACCTTGAACAAGCTGATTAACTTAGCACTCCGTTTCCCTCACTAGTCCCAAATCATATTTAGTAATCGCTGCAGAATTTCATAATTCAGCCAAAATAGGATAGTACAATTATCGCGCATTCAGCCGTAATCTGTTAGTGATGAAGATGGAACGCCATATTGATCTAATTTCATGGGAAAGTGATGGAAGCAGAACAGGAGGATGTCGTGGATATTATTACATGGAGCATCTGACAAATAGGCCCAAGTACAATAAGAAATGTTTACCCAGCAACCTTTCATGTGCAGCATTGTGAGCACTGCTTTCTGCTTGTGAGTCTGTGCCTTTCTGTCTGTCCTATCCGTGTGCCCACTCTTGTGTGTATTTAGGTCATGCTGGAGGTATTGGTAGGCCTGGGGAAGCTGTTGCAGGTTTCAGCAGCAGCCTTTAATTAATTCAACAGTGACCCACAATCAGTGTTGGGCAAATGACTTGAAAAATGTGATGAATGACTCGCATCACGTTATTAATTACTCAAAAGCAAAAGTAATTAGTTACATAACTTGTTACATTAATTTTATGACTCATGTCAGCTTCATCAGCTCGTCCCGTATTCTGTATTTAACAAGCACTCACTGTTTTGGATGTATTTACTGACCATCAACAGCTAGTTCACCATAAATCCTGGTGACTGTACACAGCACTCTAGAAGTCCTGTCCTTACCGGCTAATGAAGAACACACAACAGGTAAATAAGACAACTTTGGAGTTACCCAGAGACAGATTTCTCCTCTTTTTATTGAGACTAACCACCTCCCCACGCGTCCAGCTTATGCGCCAAGCTAACATGTAGTGGGCCAGTCTGTCCACTGAACACAGAAACCAAACTGATCAACTCCTGGTAAGACAGTGAACAAGCTGACCCCCAAATTTAGTTAAGTAAGAGCTTTAGTGGCGTTTGTGAGTGTTTTGGCTTACTGAATTTCAAATTTTAATCCCTTACACCACTTGTTACTGAAAAAGTACTGTAAGGCATTATTAAGTAATGTTACTGACCAAGACACAGTAGAGGCCGAGTGTAAAAGGGGTAGTGGAGGTAATGGCGGTGGTAGTACATGGTGACACTGCACAATCCATTCATAAGTTTAAAGCTTTCTTCACCTACTCTGCTACTCAAAACTTTTGACATTGAGTGTTGGGAGAGTTCATACTAAGATCTCGTCTCTCTTTGTCCTTTTTACAAGAGTTGTCCTTGCGCTGAGCGATTACGGCACAAGATTGGATAATAAACGTATGTAAAAAGGTGGACCACGAATTTTAGAGCATATTGAAAGA
The DNA here is from genome assembly GCA_011952105.1 of Coreoperca whiteheadi. Lineage (NCBI taxonomy): Eukaryota > Metazoa > Chordata > Actinopteri > Centrarchiformes > Sinipercidae > Coreoperca > Coreoperca whiteheadi. The sequence continues at coordinate 10,026,045 of CM022474.1, read as the reverse complement.
GCTGATACACTTTGAACGAGTTGCGCAATAAAGGGAGTACTCCACACAAGATTGGTGCTCAGAGAAGAAAATTGCCAGAATTCATCAAATGTTCTGTGGGCATAAAACCTCAGCAGCAGCGTGTGGGGCCTTTAATGTGAAAAATAACCCTGGGGCCTTGTGGATTGTGTTTTATGTAGTTGGAGGGGTTAAAGGAGGGCTGTACATTAGTTCATGTAGAGATGTTGAGGGGATTGTCAGATTTCCTCAGTGGCATGCTCCCCCCCTCTCTCTGTTTCATGCCATTGGAGCGTTGCTTGAGTCGCTCAGACAGTAACGCTGACTGTCTGGGAGTGATTTACGCAGTCATAAGGGCTGTACAGTAGTGGCCCTTGGTCCATATTTTATTCTGACACTTATTATTGAAATGAGACATTTGGGCGTAAAGAGGAACCCAAACCGTTTTCTCACCATGAGGACGACGTAGCAGTCAAGCTCACATCAAAACTCAGCCTTGCAGCATTTGGAATTACCTCAGGGAGTATTTAATTCCACTTCCTAACTGAATGTTCCTCTTCTCACTCGCATATAGTTTATTTATGAAAATGCAAATTGAGTTCACATGTTGAAAGACGGAGTTGCAACACATTGATGTTGTTGCTACAGCTGCAGTGTAATGGCTGCTGTTCTGATGCTTGGAGCCACAGAAGAGGCAGACTGCAGCAGTCAGTCAGCAGTAAGCAGCACTCCTGTCTCACCGTCCTCCGCTCTACTGTTGCATAGACTCAGTTGTGAAATTCAACAAAGAACAGAGTAGTGAAGTGGAAGGAGTTATTTTTGCCATTCAGGGTCCCGGAACTAAGTCCAGTTCATTTTCTGCATAGTCCACTTTACATAAGCTTTTCTGAGGCTTGTATGGACATAAATTCTCAGTACAAAGGATGAGCAACTGTTTTGTAAAATGTCTGGTTCTTTGATAAAAATTCTATTCTGCAGGGCTGTGTACATAAACACTTAAGGAAAGAAGTCAACTACAACTTCCAAGGGAAGCTCTGGTGGCCTAGGGGTTTAGGGCCCGGACCATAAACCACGATGTCCCCACTTCAAGTCTGACCAGGGACCTTTGTTGCATATCATTCCCCATCTCTCTCTACTCTTATTTACTGTCATCTTTCTACTGTTGTCTCACTAGTTGTGGCAAAAAATGTCCTAGAAAAACCTACAACTTCCAAGGAGCATTTTGTTGAAACATCCAATCAGAAATGCTAAATTCTGTTGCGTGTGCAGCTAGTGGCGCCAGCTACTTTGTGACAAACCTGAGAAAAAAGAAAAAGCTTAACTTAGCATAAAGACCGGACGGCTAGCCTGGCTCTGTCCAAAGGTAAGAAAATCCGCCTGCTAAAACCTTCAAAGTTTACTGATTAACACGTTATAAGCCTCTCTCTTTGAATCTGCACAAAAAAGGAAATGTAAAAACAACAAGCTGTGTGTGTTTTTTTTATTATCCAGGGGACTTATTTGATTCTATGTTCATAAACACTGATATAATTTAAGAGAAAAACTCTGAATGGGAGTTTACAGTGAGGGGAAAAATACTAACGCCCCCTCCCACTTAACACTATTTGCCCAAGCTATGTGAGATGGTTTATCCACACAATGTCTTGTCACGTCTCATCCACAGTGGGTTAATGTGGATAGGTGTTAGAAAAGGGGTTTCTATACTATCAGCGCTCAGTTGTGACCAGTAGCAGTGGTCCCTCTTCTATCTGCAGAGCACAGTTCCAGCGGCCATGCTTCCTTTGCCCCGTCTACTGTACCTCCACCTCGTCCGGCACCGTAACCACTCCTCAGTCTCCTCCAGCTCTTTTATCCGAGGGCTCCAACCCAGCTGACCGGACCCTAACTCCTTAGGGGTCGTGTTACCTTTTCCCAACAGATGAGGAGATAGAACAGGCGAGTAATCGACGGCTGTAAGCGCTACACTCCCGAGGCTTGATGACCTACATGTTTCACTTTCTCCATCTGGCCGCATACACTTAACACCCCACAGGCTGCCACTCAAAGCAGCAGGTGATGGCACAGAGGAGGCTCACTGCATTTACAGATGTTAAGCACAACACACAAGGTTACGCACACACTGGTTAAATATGAGCCTCTGATGCTCTTTCTACTGCCCCCGAAAGCCTGGCATCAGGGCTTGTCGGTGTAGCTGAGGTAGAAAAGATGACCTTGCTTCATTCAATTCAGTTAATTTCCCGTTCAACCAGGATACGGTGAAGAAACCCTTTCTCCTTGTGCACAGCAAGAACTCTATAAAGTAGAAAACAAAAACATCTCATTAAGATTCAAAGTGCTACATGCAAGCAATGTATGTAGTTAATTCAAAGGCATAAAAAAGCTAATGGACTATTAGCGTCTACTGGCTGGGGCTGCCTTTTCTCCTTGCAGAAGAAGTCCATCAATCACTTCTATCAGTAATCCCCTGCAAGCTGCCGGCAGTGTCTGCGCCTGCTGCCAGAGAATCGGTCCCTCAGCAGAAGCAGCATCAGATATGGCTGAAGTTGACATCTTAACAGATAAACTGGCCCCACTTTACTACCACTGTCACTACATTCTGCCCTCGGCCTTTGGAGATATTGATGGGAGGCAGCAGTCGATGAGACAAAAGCACTGACGGAGGAGACGCCTGAGGAGTCGAGCAAAGCTTCTACGTGTTTGTTCTTTCTCGCTTGTCCTCATACCTGGAGGATAAACGATAAGATGGGACACAGATGAGAGAACCTTCAGGATTGCGCTTTGCCGTAGGCGACTACGGGCTCAGATTTGTAAAAAACAGTGACTTTTGGTGATGTTTTCAAGTAAGTCTGTTTGTTTGCTCGTAACAGCTCAGACCAGCTTAAAGTGACGTGTGATATTTACTGAAGCAGAGACTTGATGCACTCAGCTGCGTCACAAGTACACAATTTTGAATCTCTTTGTCAATATGGGACTCACAGAGGAAATGAAAGACAAGAAAAGAAGTTTCATCCTTTCGCTGCACTCCACTAAGCTGGTTTGCTGCATTTGTTGTGGGAAGGCTGGTGGTCGTCTCAGGGGCTTTGAATAAAAACTAATTTCTCTTCTGGCTACAGCTGCTGCATATCCATCTGCAAACAGCCAGCAGATGTGTCTTGGTCCAGCTACTCCATCGCAGCGCCCATTTCCTTCCAACTTCACATTTACCTGATCATCTCCTGGCCCAATTGTACAGCAAATGATCTCGTGAATAATCACTATTGTTTTGTTCCAGACCGAGAAGATAATTCATGTTGACTCTGTGCGTATGGAACAGTTTTGGCCATGAAGCACTTGCGGAGCTGCATTTGACTCGATAAACACTACAGCTGCTAAATTATTTGTTGCAAACAGATTTTGTTTACCAGCATGTGTTTATGAATGAATATGTATTTGCATATTTTGCATGCACACTTGAAGAGGATAGTTTATGCTAGTGTGACTACATCAAAATATGTGTGATGAAACTTTAAGAGGCTACAGCTTGTACCGAGCGTAGGCTGTGAATGTGGCAAGAAATGGTGCTTAATTTTGACAAGATTAAGGCTACTTGGGAATTAAGCCAATTGCAAAAATGATTCACATTTAAATGTCACTGCATAGTCACCTTCAGCATCTCTAGGCGTGCTAGCTGATGATGCACTTTGCAGAGAGGAAAGCTGTCGCAAGACATCTCAAGGTCTGCGCTGAAGACAGATCTTCAGTGAGAATATCTGAAGAATATCTAGGAAGCTGCAGCCAGGCTTATAGGAACCCTTCCCATCTGTCGGAAAGGACAGCAGATCCACACAACGAACTGAGGCTGTGTGTTTAGCTGGATAGACATCAGCCAAGGGGACACAACAAGGATGGCAAAGTCCCTCATGCAGGAGTTAAGGCTACTTAATATTCCTGTGTTGATTGGGGATTAATTGTTCCATCTGGCTCTCATGAAAACCAGTGAAGAGAATAAAAAAGCAACACTCCCTCCTCTTTTTCCTGACGTGGTTCCTCTTGTATCATTATGGTCATGGAGTATGGCTAGCAAGCGGTGAGGCTGGGACGAGGAGGAGGAGTCTGGACCGGACAGGCTGTACCAGAGGGAGAGCTGGGAAATGTGATCATTTTTCTCTGGGAATGTCATACGCCATAGGCTGCCTCATTTGTCTGCTCCAACTCCTTTGTTTCCACCAGGCTCCCTGTTCCAGGATTAGCCTGTGGTGTGAGAGAGAGAGAGAGAGAGAGAGAGCGAGAGAGAGACAGGCAGGAAAATATAGACAGAGAAAGAGAGACAGTCAAAGGGACTATAGAAGCTAATTATTTTACTGTAGTGCTCCATGTTTCTTTAATACAGTACTTACCTCTAATGTACATGCTGCAGTATTTAATACCTGCTGACTGACCAAAAAAACAGAATGAAAGCAGGTTTAGGTTGTGAGGGTAGGAGGGATGACTGCACCATAATTTTTCCTCCGAATTGCCCTGCAGTTCCACAGGAGTGGTGTTGACCCAGTTTATCTCCCACTCAGGTGATTAATGCAACATCGCTACAAACAAAGGTCACATCAAGAGGCAGAGGAGCAGGCCAGAGTACAACAAGAACGAAGGGAGTTATATATGGCTACTGCTATGGCCGAGAAAATAAGTTGTTTGTTGTTTTGTAGGCCATCACTCAGTCTCTAGAGGCACACATTGAGAAGTGAAAGAAAAAACAATGAAACACGCATGCACGCACAAACTCACATGAGAATGAACCGGGAATGAGAGTAACACACTATTATTGTATTATAACCATTATTACATTATAATTTTTTTTATATTTCCTGTCTATGTATAGTATGTCTTCTGTGGCACTTCTGGAGGGAGCTTTCTAATGTTAGAAAAAGTAACCCCTGATGTCATCCGGGGGAGCCTAAGAGGCTATAAAGTTGCGTTATAGGAAGTGTAGGATCCAATGTTTTTGGAGCTTGGAGCCTACTCTCTCTGCCTCTACTTTGTCGATTTTTGCCCATTCTTTCTTAATTTTTTTTCTTAAAGTCTGTCTCTTGAGACTGCCCCCTTTTTAAAAGGAAGTTCATAATGCAGTGGTTCCCAACTTGGGCCTCCCTTAAAGCGCCAGTTTGTAACATGCAGGAGGAGCTACTGGCAGGAGCTATACGGTGTATAATATTCACAAACCAAACACTGGCTCTAGATAAGGCCGTTTGCGAGTTTTGTGGCCACCGTAGTTTCTCGCACACGCTTGGAAGGGGGAGGCTGATGCGAGTGGTATTCAAATGGTTGCAAACTGAACTTTCACCGCTAGATGCCATTAAATCCTACACACTGGACCGTTTTAAAAGAGTTGCAAGATCAATCGGAGGAGTCAAGAAATTATAAATTTCTGCTACAATTACTTTGTTTCCCTTTTCCATTTCTTTATACTGGGGGGTGTAATCTTTTCTGGTCTCTTAAAGTGATACCAATTCAACAATCTGAGAGTGTAAAATAACTGTTAAAAAGAGATCTGCATCCTGTGATGAGGAGTCACAAGTAGAGCTGAAACGATAAGCTGATTAATTGATGAATTAATTGAAAAATAATTTGGAACAAATTTTGATAATCAAGTAAATTTTCAAGCAAAAACAGTGGAAAAAATGCATCCCGTTCTCAGGTTTCAGCTTCTCAAATGGGAGGATTTATCATACGCAGCAATAGTAAGCTGAAAAGCTTCAGGATCTGGGAAGTTGTGATTGGCACTTTTTCACTACTTTATAATAACGATCAGAAAATAATTCATTACAGCCCTAGTTACATGCCAAAATGGTTGTGAAACATCAGCATAGCGTACTCTATAACCACATAGTAACCTTTTAGGTTAAAGGACTTCTGTTCAAAGACACAAACTGACTGTCTGCTCATGTATATCTCAGTTGTGGTCTTATCAGGATAGGTAATATGTAGACATACATATTTATCAGAAAAAAATAAAACCTCCATGCTGAGCCTGACTTCACAGAGGATTTATCCTGTCAGGTTTTATCAATACTTTCCTGCTGCTCAAAACACGTTGAGTCATTTCTTAAAATGTACTGTGTCAAAAGAGTGAGATATGTAACAGAACATCTGGGGTTGAAAATACAAGCTCTCTGTCGGAGTTCCCCGGTGGCTTCTGCATCTTTAATGTTCATTTAGAGACTCCACATACACACAGCAAGAGTTACTTAAAAACTGTCAACTGCTCGTGACTTTAGCTCATTTTGTTAGTGGTAGAAATAAAAACACATAGCCTAGTTCATACTATGTTGCATTTTAAAGAGAGTTTGTGCTTTGAGTTCTGAAACACTGGTGCTTTTGAGTTTCCCAGCCTTGCTGTATTTTTGCACATCTGACACTTGTGAATACAAATCCTTTCTTTTACTTTTCTAGTTATCATTTAAACTCATTTTTCAGTTTGCTGTGCAAGCAACATCTTCCACTCCAAAACCATATTTGAATACAACTGCAAGTGTAATTATGCTGTGTCTACCTTTTTTTTTTTTTCCTGCGGTTATCGCAATTATAATCTCTGGTTTCAGCGTTTATACCAAAGCACATTCTCTAAGGTATTCCGCAGCCATGGTTTCTCTTCCAGAGAAATTACTGGTGGTAAATGAAGCAATGATTTTCTTTATATATGCCAGCTGTAGTGCAAATGGCTTTCAATCTGCCAGAAAATCCAGTTCATTTTGTGAAGATGAGGTTGAAGATGGACTGAGTGAACAGGGGCCATTTGGGCTTTGATCTAACAGTCTGATAATGTTGTAGTAAACAGTGTTTTTGTGTGTATTTCCAAGATTTCTTTTTGATCATCTGTCGAGAAGACTTGAGAATTCAAGGAAAGATTTAAAATTTCTATCTGAATGCATTTACCCTGAGCACAACTGTAGGGCTGTAGTAGCAATGTGGGGAAAATGGCCCTGAGGGCACAATATTGTCTTTATAAGTTATGTTGCATTTTCAGAGACTATGGAGGTGGTAGTGTTGGGATCTGATGCTGAAGTTTTCCAGTAGTATCCAGCAATTCAGTCACAACACTCATTTCCGGTTTTAACAAATTTGTTACAACACTATGCATTTTAATTTGGCGGTGTGGCTCTGCTCATGTTGTGCTCTGGACAAAATGTGAGCAAGCTTGAGACAGACTGTCCGTGAGCTCACAAACCCCCCTGTTAGAGATACACAGCATTAAATGAACATCAACCCTTTTAAAGAAACGTTCAAAACTCTCATCACTAATTTTGATTACATTTTGATCCAAATGTATTATTCCGAAATTTGTCTTGCATGCCAAGGCGTACACACATAGTACACATAAAGTGAAATATATAACTAATACTGTTAAATTAGGAGGCTGGGGAGGTGGAAGGAGTTACATTCGTGAAATTAGGGAGAAGTATATTAGTGAGGATGTAGAGCTCAGTGTCAGATTGAGTAAGCACTAAATGTTTATATGGACCGCCTATTGAGAGAGATCGGTCATGGACATTATGTAATTGGAGGGTGTATGCCTGAGGCTCCATTATATTAGAGTTTTAAATACATTTTTAAAGATACAGACCTGCATCTTTTACTTAATATTAAGCGCATAAGAGCAAGAATAAACGAAATATTAGCTGTATCTTTGCTTCCCTCCTTCACTAGCTTTTAGTCAATAGTCACTTAGCCAGAAAACTCTGGTTCTTTGGCTCTGCATACAGAGATTTAGCTGAACCAGTAAGATCAAGTCTATCTCAACAAGGGCTCTGCTTCCATAAAATGGAAGCCAACAAAAAGTCAACAAAAAAGCCACAATAAATGCAGCACATAGTTGTTTTTTTTATATCGCAGACAAAGTATACACAAGAATCCATTTTCCCTGTCATCCTCAGGTGAATGGGAAGGAGTTGTCCAAGTCCAGCCATGAGGAGACTGTGGAGGCCTTTCGCGCTGCCAAGGACCCCGTCGTGGTGCAGGTCATCAGGCGGACCCCCAGTGGCCGCCCCCATGGCCCCCCTCAGGAAATCCATGTGGTGGATGTGTGTACTCAGACCGACATCACCTTTGAACACATCATGGCGCTGGCAAAGCTCCGGCCTTCGACCCCTCCTGTGCCTGACGTCTGTCCCTTCCTGCTCTCTGACAGGTACGTACAATAAGAATGCAGTTACTTTACATCTCTGTAAATTATAAATGTGAATCGTGATAGATTCGAAACAGGGATTATAATTTGAAGGAGGTCAGTGAAATCATTTCATATATTTTTATTTAATTTGATATGATATAATTACAAAGGAGTTTGGTTCAGTGCCACAAAGAGTTTGTTGTTGTGTCCTTGTTTTGACTTTGGCTGGGCCTGATGGTAATTAAGAATGGGGGGGAAAAACATACTGAGAAATGTTATTGAGCTATGAAGCAGAAATATCAGTGTTTGCAGGATTAGCATTACAAGTATGCAAGGCGCCTGCAAAATATAAATTGTCTAACCAGCTGCATACTTGACTCTGACAAATATAGATTTGTTTGATGAATGAGCTTCTCAATGTCCTTCACGTCTTCTTATCACCAATAGGACACACCAAATAAAAAAAAATTAAAAGTGAAATAAAGGACAGGGCTTAGTGGACCTAATTAACCATTAATACAGAATGTATTTGCGAAGTGTGCTTGGCATTTCAGTGTTTAGTGTAATATAAAGCATTCATTTAAGTGTTTCATTAAGTAGATAAACATTAAGTTGGAAAAGGCTGACAAGAAATATAAGTCCACCAAAGACGTAGTCATGTATGACAGCCTCAAGTGACTTTCAATGCATGAGCATCTGGTTCTGTCAAGTCATAGAAATTGTTACTCCTACATCACTTGAACACAGCACAGCCCGTCACATTGGAGATAATTTGACTGAGTGGCAGATGCAAAAGAAATGCACATTTGCATATGAATCCATATTCACAGTTTGACTGTTGAATCTGGTTTCCCTGGTCAGTACACAGCACATGCAGTTAGCTGTCCTTTTAACACACTGCATTTTAACCTCGTCTATGATGCTGGACTATATTTGACATGTCCCCCGTCTGCTTGGATAATCATGCACAGAAACATAACTTAGCTGTGAGATTACATAGGTTTGTTGGGCTTTCATGTCTATAAATTTAGAAGAGATGAGGAAATACGTACTTGGGTCACTTTGTGTGCAAAGTCTAATCACAACTCAACTGGATGCTGGGTAGTACAATACCTCAAAGACATGTTTTTATGGTCTATGTGAGAGGAAGGTATAAAAATATGTACCCAAAAAGATCTTGCAAGTATCAACAAGAGGTTTTCCTGGAACACAACAAAAGAAACAGGGTTCATTATTTCCTCTTCTGGCATTTTAGTTTATATTCTGTTCATCTCAAAGGAGAAGTAAACTGTGAACAAGAAAGGTTTAGCATAAAGGAATATCTGGGTTTCACCTCCTGGGAATGAAACAATAGCAACGCAGCAGCTTCATAAGCCCAGAACTGGGAACTCAGGACGATCTTGCTGAACCGTGTGTGTTTGTTACAGTAGATAATTAATTCCAACAATCAACAACATCTTAAATTCTTTGAATAGCTGTTGTCATTTGTCATTGGAGACATTCAGGGATGGCATTTCAGTTGGCTGCTCCATCTGTATCGCTTATTATTAAAAACATCATTAAACACGCTAGGTATAAAGTACTATACATGACCTGATGAAAATCATTGCCACATGTATATATCTCACACATTATCACCACAGAATTCCCCACGGGGCCCTCTTGTCATAATTGGAGTTGCTTGGTGTATCCATTTTGACTCATGGAAGGTTTACAAGGTGATTAAAGCAAATGGGCTAATAAAAAAAACTAGGCAACGCAGTGCAACGTGTGCTCGCGGGCTACTTACAGCCCCAGGCCGAGCCCAAATGTAATCAATGTGTCCCATAAAACTCACATTTTCCTCTCTTCATCTCAGATCAGGTGCACCATCCAATATACAGTAGATTTTATAGATACAGCAAATGTTTGTCACTCTTATGTTTCAGGCTAGATTGTAAATTAGTAATTGTATTCTTTGCACCCACTGCCAAATGTCGCTATGTGTGTAATACTGAGGCATCAAAGTACAGTATAAAGCATTCTGACATTTGCCAGTCTGGTTTATGACTGGAAGATTGTTTTGAGAAAGTTTTACAGTGCAGGGTAATCTTGAGAGTCAGACAGCCCCTGAAAGCATCACTCAACATTTTTTTGGAAGTTTTTGTCCACCGTGATTATCTCGTGTGGCACAGAAGCTGCTCATCTTGTTAAGCCCTCACAATGCTGTTTTGTTCAGCGACTGAGGGAAGCATAATAGAATTACACTGTACAATGTGGGGGGTTTTGTCTGTCAAGAGCAGGAGGCAAATTATGTGGATATGCTGTTATTAACAAGGGGCAGTACTTTTATCACACACACTCCAGCAGCACTGAAAGCCCTTGACAAATCCTTTATTCTTCAGATTCCGGCAAAGACAGAGGCGAGGAAATCCTGTCACTTATAGGTATTGAATGCATTTGAAAGAAAATGAGGAAAAGGATCTTGCTCACGCCCAACTCTCCACCTCTTTCTGTTTCTCTGCCTCCCTCCCTGTCTGTGTTTTCCTCTCTTTCTTCCTCTGTCTCTCTCCCCTGACAGCTGTCATTCCCTTCATACAATGGACCAGGATTACTATGAAGGGACAGACTACCTCTCCCCTGTTCAAGCTGATGGAGAGAGGACAGAGGAGTTTGAGTATGAGGTAGGAATTGCACTTGACATCACTGCTTACTAGAGCCTGATGGATTCATTGGCATGGCTAATATTATTATCGGCTAATCTTTCAATTGCTGACATATATTGGTACATACATTGGCAGATAAGTAACAAGAAGTTGCAGTGCAGAAATGCCACAGATAGAAAAATAAATAGTGTCGCCATTACTTAGTTTGTACATCAGAGAGCGCTGAGAAGTTGTAAAATGTTAAATGAATACATGTCTTGGTCACAAGTCTTAAAAGGAGCAGTTGAATATTTTTGGAAATACCTTTATTCGCTTTCTTGCTGATACTTAGATGAGAAGATAGATACCACTGTCTGTCCATTAAGTATGAAGCTACAGCCGGTAGTGGTTAGCTTAAAATACCACTTAGCCACCTACCAGCACTAATTAACATGTATCTAGTTTGTTTGATGCAATGCAAAAAGTTGTGGGGAGTTACGTTCTGTAAGTATTCCTTGGGTTGGAGTTGTGACTTCGCCATGAGGTTGCAAGAAAACCATAGGATCTCGATTTTTACATTTCTGTTTGTGTACGGATTAAACAAACATGATATAAAGTTTTAATTAGGGCGCTTTAGAGGTACTGGAAGGTGGATTTGTTTTAACTTTGGAGAGAGCCAGGCAAGCTGTTTTCCTCGGTCTACCGTCTTTGTGCTAAGCTAATTGTCTCCAGCCTCATACCTAACACGCAGATATTAGAGTGCTGTCAATCTTCTCATCTACCCCTCAGCAAGAAATCGAATACCCGTATTTCCAAAAATGTCGAGCTATTCCTTAAATAACCAAATTCAAAGGCCCTGCATACCCACACAGCTCTTTTCAATTACCCGAGCTGATTAGAACTCTAGTCAGGTGGGAGCTAGGTGAAGCTATGCTGGGAATTATGTGATATCACCCAACTCTGTGTACGTTACTGTATAAATGATAACGATGTAAGGGTTCCCGCCTTAACAGGCGCAGCAAAACTAACAGGAGAGTCAGAGAGATGTAAATCAACTCCAGTTTGTACATGTCCACGCAGTCAGAGAAGAGGTCTAATCAGGCAGAATAGATTACGGCTCTGTAGCGGCTGTAAGACATTCTTATACAAATATCTGTTTTGTTTTGTGTTTCGGTTAAAAAAATCCATATCAGATTTTTTAAACTTTCAGTTATCAACATGGATCTTGGCCTCAAAAGCACAGTATCCATAGGGCTTTATTGCTAACAAACCAGTTAAGTGCTTGAGGGCTGAAAGTTGCACCCATATGTACAAACACACATCTGACCTCTCCAACACATGGACTCACATTCCCTCAACACTCCGTCTTTAATGATGCTTAACAATTGGTAGAAACGCGCAAACACTAATTGACTCTAAAGGCAGATCCCAGGGGGACCGTAGTGACAGATGATCAGCCACATTGCAGACAGCTTGAAAAATCTCTTGCTTCCATTGGCAATGATGACATGCCTCCATTTTATAGCTTTTTTTTTTTTGGTTTATTTTTACATGGCTAAAATAGAAAGTTTGAAAAACCTCCAAAGGTGACGGTGTTACCTGAGATTTGCTAATTTGTTTTCACAACTTGAGAAGTAAAAGCTAGCAAGCTGGTTGACTCAGCGCTCGATCAAACCCAATTAAAGTGAGGTGTGTGTGGCGGGTGCTGGTAAGGGGGAAAAAAAAAGAAAGATGGGAACACGTTTCTTTGCTTCTGCATCTTTACTGGAGTGTAAGTAACAGGCGCAGTTGGATAGGTGATGTTTCTAAGGCTGTTGATCTCTGACACATACAGATATACATACAGATGCACTGATTCAGCTGTGACGGGAAGAGATAAAAAGACTCTGTCTCCGCTCTCTGCTTTGGTCCAATATTCTTTATTTCCGACTCATTGAGGTGCAAGCAGACTGCCAGCGAGGGCTCCGGCTGGTCTGATGTATGATGATTGTTCACCCCTACCTTCTCTTATTTTTTTTGTCATTTGAATTTGTTCTGAATGCTTCCACCCACTGAGCTTGAGCTGTTTCTACACATCCTAAATAGATCTGTGCACCTGCCTGGATCGCAGAGGCCCAAGTGTCAAATCAGAACAAATACAATATATTAAAGCCTCTCTTGATGCCTCATTGCTATTAACAAATCCTATTACACTGTATATGCTCTGTAGCCTGCACCATTTTTTTTTTTTTTATTTCATGCTTGGGGAGTCAAATACCCCGCTAATACAGCCCCATTTACTGTATGTCAACTGAAAAGGCTGTGAGGGGGATGTAGGCGAAAGCTAAAAGGCCACTTTCTAATTCACCTTTCTAATACACCAGGGAATTGATGTTGCTGTTAGGCTAATCAACATGTGAGAGTCCTGTAGTACAGTGATTGAAGATGTCAGATGGCGCAGAAGTACACATTCATAGTATACCGTGCGTACAACTCTGAATTTTTATTGTCATTTTCCTGGACTTAATAAGTGAGTGGCCACAGATGCACCACATACTGCGAGTCCCCATCTGATCCAAGGACTGTACTCAGTGAGACATCAGTGGAGACATCCAGAAAACTGTTCTTACAAACACCTGTAAAGCTTTTATATAATGTTTTCATCATTGACAGTCAGTGTGTTTACAAGCTGCCATAATCAATATTTTTATATTAACAATGGATCAAATGACTGTAATTTGAAAGGAGTCGTTCATAGTGATGAACTTACAGAAAATTATCACCCAGGTCTGCATCCCCCTCAGCACTACAGGGCGTTTTAGGCCCACAGCTTTAGAGGGCATTCAGATCAAAAACAGCCCAGCTCCAAAACCAAGAAGGCTGGCTGAGTGATGAGCTTATCAGACACCAAAACACAGTTCATAATACTCAGCACCGTATAACAGAAGTCATCACAGTTACAAAATTTCTCGTTGGGACAGTCGTGAGGTTAACAGTGGAAATACGTCGTTCACGTAACATTGCTTGCACGGATTTGACTGGCCTTGCTAGATGATGTTGCATTGCGGCAATAGTTGAGCCGGGTTAAACCTTTTTGCTGGACAACCCTGTATTGTTTTGCGTCACCGGACTGCCAGCCACAGCAGGCAGCTGTTTCCAGTGAAACAGGTTTGATAAACCCACCAAACAGCAGAATGACAAAGTTTGCAACTAGGTGGTGAACAGCGGAGCTAAAGAGCAGCTAAAGAGCCGCATTACAGCTTGTTGCGCTGTCCCCAGTCGAATGAATGAGGTTATTGATTTGTTTTCTGTGCCAAAATGATTTCTGTAAATGAGAGAAGGTTAACCCAGTGAATGCAGCTTTATTTTTATTCTCTCTTCACGAGTACACATAACATAAATGGGTCAAGTGGGTTTTTACAAGCACATATGTTCTTGAAAGACTGCAGACATGCAGAGTATCGCTGTCCTGTCTATGTGCTGGGATGAAGGGAACCACATTCTTACAGCCTTTAAAATAAGCCAGCCTTGATTCAAGATATGTTCAGGGTTAGTGGGTAAAGAAAACTGATTGACTGGTTTTAGTGACCAAGTCACTACAGTTCATGTAAGTTAATTCTCCAATTCCCTATATCCCGGTTTTTCACAGTATCCTGTAATTCTGTATTGAATCAACAGGGACTAACAGTCGAATTCCATCATAACGTTTTCCCCTGCATCTCCCTCCCCTACTATGTCTCTCTCCGTTTCTATCTATCTCAACTGAACTAAGTTCTGCTTCACTTAGCAAGCCAGGGAAGGAGGATTTGAATGGAAATATACATTATACTATGCTGTAGCTGAGCTAATTTATTTATTCATTCTGTAGGAAAGGCGAAGGGAGAATTTCTCTGCCACCCCTACGGTTAAAGGTTAACACATCCTGGACTCAGTACAGGAGTCTATGTCACTGTACTCTCTGATGGTTTGCATGTTTGGATTAATGAAACACACAGGCCATGCCTTATAGCTAGAATTTCACACAGAAACATCACATTTCCTAGGATCCCTTGATGTGTATGTGGCCACAAAACCATGTTAGTAACCATTCCTTTGATTAGTTTTGGTAAGTTCTGAAGAAGCGAAGTACTCCAAGCTCAGAGATAGTCTTCCCTTTCTTCCTGCCAGTGGTAGCCATCCATGCATTTGTAACTGCTTTTTCAATTACTGGTAATCAAAGGCGCGATTATTATGACAGCATCCAGTGTGCTTTGATGGTGGGCAGCAATCTTCCCCCTAATCACGCCATCGCAGTCATTAATTTACTGTCAGCCCTCGTCCCTGTGCCACGCCGCAATCTCGTGCCTCTCGGAGAGAGGCAGAGAGCTCGCCTGGAAAATGGTGGACAAAAAAAATATATATATATCGAGAGGAGAGATTGGTGAATGCTTGTTTGATGGATCAGGGAGACAACCTCCTTTTACTGAGGCATCGGAGTGTGAGTGGGTGTTTTTGTCTGCACAATATTGTCTTAAAACAAGGACGCAAAAGAGCATCTGGTAAAGAAAAAAGAGCCCCGTACACTGTATGTGTGCTGCACATAGGTAAACAAACACGCACACATACAGGGGTGGTGTTTCATCCAACATGCAGTAATTGTAGCAATCTATTTTCCCTGATCATTTAGCCACAGGTCTCCTGCACTATATCTAGCCATTAATTAGTCAGAAGAAACTTAAGGCTTATTTCACAGAGCCAGATAGGTATGATGTAGTACCTGCTCGCACCTCTGCTTTGCCTCAGTCTCAGCAATTAATTTGCATGGTTTATTTTTAGACACGTCTCTGAGACACTGTTAGTCGTTTCAATATTTCCCACAGATATCCCACAACTTCTCACATCATATTAGCATGCAAGATGTGCGCTGTTGTCGTAGCTTCCATTACCTCCATGACTGCTTCGTTGCATCAGGAGATGTGCCGCTTTAATATTTCTACCAATAAGAATCGTGGTAGCTTATTAGTAACATTTTTAATATAGCTAATGACAGCACCGCAGCTTCTTGTCCTTTCCATCGTTGGATCCTTACATATCAGCCGGGATTTAAAGTTGTCATCGCTTCTGAGACAGTCAATTAAAGATCTGAGCTCCCCGTCAGGTGGAGGCTGTCAAGAAAGATAAAACGACAAAGCTCGGATTATGTCGTTTTTCTTCAGTTCTTTTTCCCTGTGTCTGTGTGAACGCGTGTGCTCTGCTGAGTACACTTTTGTGTGGGAGTGTGTGTCGCCCAGCAGCAGCAGATCCCTGGTCCAAGAACACCTCAATGATCTGTCAATGTGTGAGAAAAGCAGAGGTAGAGAAGTGTAGGAAGAAATGAGTGACAGGGGAGAAGGAGAAAATGGGAATTGGGCCTAAAGATGTTTGTGTGTGAGGAAGTGGGGGGTCATAAACAGCTTAGGAGGGGTAGCCGGAGGCACCAGGTGGCGGCTCTATGGCAGCGGTATTGGCCTTTTCCCCTCATCTCATCCGACTATGGTCAGGACCCCCCCCCCCCCCCAGGACCATTCCCAAAGCCCTGCCACATTTGACACGTGTAACCAGCCAACCCACACTTGTCACAGAGGAAATGAATCTCTCTGTTTCTGTGTGAGTCCCCTCTGTAAACCCACCAGAGCCTCATTTCTCTCTCGCCCCTCCATCCTCCTCTCCACTCAACCACCTCGCTCCTGCTGCTGAGAGTTGGTGTGTTTCTGCTCTAATGAAGACTTTGGGAGGAGAGGCCATTTCACACTTGATTCCCTCCAACACCCTTGATATGTTTCAGGATTTGGAGATGGAGCAGAGGCTTGCGCTGTTTGGTGTTCGGCTGCACCTCTGTTGTGGGAAACGGAGAGTGCAAAGTGGGAGCAAAGAGGCTTATGTACATTAACTGTCTGCAAGTTTGAGAGAAAATGGAAGTTGTGTTTGGCTCCGTATTCACAACATTCTTTAGATATTAGATGAAGGGGGACTGTGCCACTCACTCAAGTTCTAGCTGTGGTTAATCAAATCTCACGTTCTCACGTGTTTGTATTTATGAACTTAAATCAAGAATTCATGTTGACGCTAGGGTACTTTGCTCTGTTCCAAGAGGCTCGTGGGAAATTTGACGACCACTGATTTGTAAGTCAATAGTTTGTTGATTTCCCCCCAAGGGAAGATAAGGAATACTTTAGTGCTGCAGCAGATATGTATATCTGGTAGTATTAGCATAATTATAGTTTATTTATAGTTTAATATTCTATAACTTGGCAACGGCTTGAAAGAAAAACACTTGAGGTCCTCTGACATTTATCAAAGCCCCACCGATCAAGCTCTGCGAGCTGAGAATGTCTTTCATGATCAAACACTTTCAGACTCAAAAACCTCAAATGAGACTTGGCAATCCAGACTCAATAAGTGTCTCAAAACCAAGTAACATTTTTGTGCTGAAACTCGAAGAATATTACCATTTGATCTTGTCGTGTTTGTGTAGCCATTGTTATGCAAGATTTTAGTTTTATGGCAGGTGTATAGAATTTATTCGGAGACCAGTTTCTGTTTCTTCTTTAAGGTTACAGAATGTTTCTTAGTAGCTTTCAGTCGTATCATTCGACCTTCCTCAGAAGACGGAGTTTGTACAGTTAAAGTTTGTGGAATTGTAGTAAATTCATTTTCTGAGCACTTCAAGGATTTCTCTCTAAGTGTTCAGAAACACATGGAAATTTAACCCTCTACAGTTCAATCACAACTAGACAAACTCCATCTCCTGAGGACGAGTGTGATGTGAAAAACTCAAAAGGTCAAAAATGAACTTCCCATGTCCTCTATAACCTTAAATGTCCAACTTGCCTTTGCTCCAAGGACGGCAATGTCCAACTCTCATTCAGTCATTCAGTCCAGACTGAAATATCTGAACAACTATAATATGGATTGCCATTACATTTTGTGCAGACATTCATGGTCCCCAGAGGATGAATCCCAATAGGTTTGGTGAGCCACTGACCTTTCCGCTAGTGCCACCATGAGGTGACATTTGTGTTTCAGAGTGAAAAGTCTCGACAACTATTGGATGGATTTCCATGAAATGTCAGACATTCATTCCCCCTTCAATACCTGTGAAACTACTGACATCCCCATCAGCCTCAGCTGTACTTTGTTTAGTGCTAATTAGTAAATGTTAGCATGCCATTAATAGCATTTAGCTCAAATCAACACTGTGCCTGGTATGCATGGCTGTAGACTCAGTCTTGTTTTTACTTTTATTGTATTTTCCCTCTTATCTGCATAGGAAGTGGAATTGTGTCGATTCAACCACCAAGAGAAGTTGGGGCTAACTCTGTGCTACAGAACAGATGAAGAGGAGGATGTGGCCATCTATGTCAGTGAGGTGAGTTGATGACTTGCTCTTCAGGATGAATGACTTGAGTTGAAAGGGTTCATTTCCTTCATAGAAGACCATGAATGTTGCATCTTCCAACTTAGTTTGCCATGAGGAAGCACTAACTTTTCACACTGAAGTTTTTCATTTGGGAAGTCTCTAAACACAGAATCGTATCTCTTTTATCTTTCCCCACTCTGCCTTGCTCCTGGAGACACTGCAAGAAAACATGCAACATCCATATATCCAGCTCCTGCTAGCCTTTTTTTTTTTTTTTTCCAACAACCACAGCTTGAACAGCTAGCTGTTTGAAAAGCGAAAATATTAATACTCTTGGGGCAAAAGGTATATACATATTCTACAGATTCTTAATATTTCAGTTCTTTGAAGTCTCACATTTACATATCATACACTGTTGTAGAAACAGACAATCATCTTGGCAAAATCAGCTTTATTAGCCAGGTATTTGTACACGTACGTAGCTCTCAATGTACATACACAGAAGTAGAAGTAGACATAAGTATGGCTGAAAATAAGAACAACAAGCTCAACAAGGTAGACAAACATTAAGCTACTATGTGCAATATAGGCGGTTTTGTAAAAAATAAAACCGTTACATCTGTAAACAGTCAGACAAGTAGTGCAATGGTGCAGAGAGCAAATGGTGCTGAAATAAATATGATCAACGTAACAAGTTGCTTTATATACATGAGGTAGTATATGTATATGACAGTATCTACATTATGTACAGCGTGCAAAGATTTAAGTGTTAATATTTACATAAAGAGCTCATTTCCCAGGTACAGTGGTAGTTAGGGTCACACGGTTATTGGACAGGGATCGCTACTGACAATATATGGCTGGTGTTAACTGTTCATCAGAGTGACAGCCTGTGGGTAGAAACTGATCTTGTGTCTGGTTGTTTTGGCGTACAGTGCTCTGTAGTGCCGACTAGAGGGGAAAAGTTGGAACAGGTTGTGGGCAGGGTGTAAAGGATCTGCGGTTATGTTTCCTGCCCGTTTCCTGACTGAATGGAGGGCAGGTCGGCAGATCTACTCTGCAGTCCGCTTTAGTCTGTTCCTGTCCTGTTTGGTGGCCGATCCAAACCAGACAGTGATGGATGTGCAGAGAACAGACTGGATCATTTCAGAGTAGAACTTGATCAGCAGCTCCTGAGGCAGGTTGAACTTTCTGAGCTGGCGCAGGAAGTACATCCTCTGCTGGGCCTTTGTGATGACTGTGTTGATGTTGGTCGCCCACTTTAGGTCCTGGGAGATCATGGATCCCAGAAACCTGAAGGCTTCCACAGTAGACACAGTGTTATTGAGACTGGTGATGGGGGGGCAGTGTTGGGGGGCTTCTCCTTAAGTCCACTGTCATCTCCAGGTTGTTCCGACTGCACCAGAGGGCCAGCTGTTCAACCTCCCGTCTGTATGTAGACTCGTCACCTTCCTGGGTGAGGCCGGTGACTATTGTGTCATCTGCAAACTTCAGGAGTTTGACAGATGGGTCTCCTGATGTAGACTATAGAGGGAGAAGAGCAGTGTAGAGAGCACCAGATCAGAGTACCTCAGTAAAATGCCTAAACTGAGGAAGCTAGATTTCCATGACTAAATCAATTGTGACATTTAATATTCATCATTCAATTTATGATTTACTTTAGTATTCATGTGAGCAAAGCAGGTTTCTCTATTGGGTATAGTAATTTTTAAATTAAACCCCTTTCTCAACCACAAATGACATTATTGAACAGTTTGGCACTGTCGGTTACCAACAAACATGAAATGACTGCCAAGACAGAAACCCCCCCAAAAAAAAAAAATTAACACTTTCAGGTCTTGTCCCAGTCCTTTCGGTACAGCCAACATCAACAAGCAAGCTGAGCGATATGATAGCAAACAGACTTGTTAGAAGCATAGAAAATACTGTTCTCCATTCTGCTCAACTTTCTCTCAATTCGTTTGAAGTTGACTCAGACCCTGCAAGGTGTTCGCTTTGAGAGCTGAGCGGAATATAAATCACTGTGGTCTGTGGCTCCTGGCAGCATCCGTAAGTGTTGCTCTGCAAAAAACTAGAGCTAAGAGGTGTGTGCTGCATTTAGATGAGGTGGCTGAATGTCACTGTATACAGGATGTGTTAGAGGTGTTACCTGCTCTGATCTTACATAAGTAGTGAAAACACATCAATATGGAGTTAAGAACAATTCAAGGTCATTTAAAAAAAAAAAAAAAAAGCTGTATTTCCCAACTTTTTAGCGCTTGATGAATGGCCACATTGTTTTTCACTCCGTCATTTAAATGTATTTCCCTTTCCATTTGTTTCCATTGTGTTTCACAGTGCAGTGGTTAAATATTTCAGAAGAACAAGAGCAGACTTTTCCATAGTCTGCCGGTCCATCCATTTTCTACACCTGTTTAATTCTATTCAGGGGCACAGGGGGCTGCAGTCTATCCCAGCATGCATAGGGTCCACCCTGGACAGGTCACCAGTCTATTGCAGGATCAGTGGACAAAGTAATTCACACTAATGGGAAGTTTAGAGTTTTCAGTCCAACTTCCATCTCTTTGTATAGGTTTCCCCCTGGTCCATTTTCTTCCCATCGTTCGAACAGTGAGAAAAGCAAACTCCACACAGAAAGGACCAAAGCTGAGAGTCAAACCCAAGACCTTCTTTAAGTGTGACAAAACTGTAACCACAACCATTTCGCCACTTAAAATGATGTCTTCAACAATTAATTGATTCTTATATTTTCCCATATTTCAGTTGTAGGTTATTCAGGGTTTGCTCTGTTACCTCTAGTCCTACCCCCATTCCTGTCTAGCGACCTCCCTCTGAGTTTAATGAGTGCTTCTCTGTGTAGGAGTGGACTATCATGAAGATGGAGTGCCAAAATCACCCATCCACCCTGCCCCATCTCCAGAGATCCCACGTGATAGGAGAGAGTGAAACGAATGGCCCCAGACACCGATTGATTGGTCAATGAAAGAGTGTCCTGCCCTCTTGTTCACTGGCATTACTTACAGGAGGGGCAGGTGCATCATGTAGTGAGGTTGAATTACAGGCTATAAATGCTATATTCAGAAGCTTGTGCTATATAAACCTGCCACAACATAACAACTGAGGCTGGTACAATCGAGGGCTTAAATGATAAAAAGGTGATAACGCAGTTTGTTGGGGCTTTTGCTCAGGGCTAAAATGACTTTGAAAACTGACTAGGCAGCTGCAGGAAAGCCATTTAACATCTAAGGTCTTCCCATGGCACCAGCCTATTGTGTTCTGCTCACATTGTTGATAACAGTCTAGACATGTCTAGCTGGGTGATGTCTTCATAATGACTTAAAACATTTTCAGGCAATCCTTGACTCTTGAAAGAAGATTGAAAGTGTTTTAGAAACAATATTTGGTTCTCTCTACCTTTACAGATCAGTCCAAACAGCATCGCTGCCAGAGATGGACGCATCCGAGAGGGGGATCGAATTTTACAGGTACGGTAGGACACACTTCCATTGGCCCCCTCTACACAAACTCTCATTAGATTCAACATAAAAGCCTAATTTTATTTTGTTGAACTCAACCACTGTCTCCCAGCAAGAGAGCCCATTCATTTTTAATGGCAGCACATTATAGGGAGAACTCACCCCCGCTGTGACTGTTAGAGGGGGAGAAATGCCCCCTTGGCTGTTTTAGTTACCGACTCAGCATCAACAGGGGTTTTTAAAAGTTCTAGTTCAGGATGGCTCTGTGCTGCAGCTCACTGAATCCTGCGGGATAGCTGAGAGGCTATGACTGTTATTAGCCCCTAGCTTCATCTTCAGGCTTGAGATTCAGAGGAATTCTGTTACTGACAAAAAGAGCCAGTTAGGACTGAAGGTGGATAGTGTTGCCTCTGTGGGTAGTTGTTGATTTTGTCTAGGTTAGTCAGAGACTCTCTAATTTTTTATATCAAAACAAGCTGAAAACATCATATTATCACCTTAAATTGTCATGGCAAACAATTGCCTTTTTACACCTTCTGGAGCTTTTTAAGTCTCTCCAATATTCACCTTTCTTTAAACACTTTTTTAGTCACCACCAACTCCAGGGGGAAATACTCTGTAGCTTGCTCAGTGTTCACTGTTTACCATGTAGTCGCAAAGATTTCTCTGTATGCAGTTTTGTGCAGGTAGCTTACAGTGGGTTTATCAGGGCCTTGTCACTGAAAACTGTTTCCTACTGCTGCTGAAATTGTGATTGATGGCCAGGCTCAGAAAACGTAAACAACAAGCTAAAAAAGACTCAAAACCTCAGAGATGGGGGAAACAGCAGAGTTGGGTGATAATTCTGTGGGTTCCAACACTTGACAGATGACAGTCATTGGAAAATATTCATTAGTGCAGCTTTAAGTAGTATCCAGGGAAAGTATATTTTTTTTATGCCACAAATAGGTATTCTAACACTGACAGTTAACGGGAGTTACAGTATGAATGGCAGATGAATTGAGGGTCTATGAATTGCGAAGCAACAGTAGTATTCTATACAGAAAATGTCTTTCAATAAGTACAGTAGTGCATTATGAGAGAGGAAATGGGAATAAAGTCAAGGGAGAAGTAAATGGTCTGCTCAAGCAATTATTCGATGCGGGGGGCTGATGCATAAGCAATGTTGGTCTAATTGTCTACTGGTGTCTACCATGTGTTGTGTGACTGATTTAAGCCAGGAGAGGGGGGGGCATTGTTTGTGAGGAAGACCAGTACTCTGGCACTATTATCCACCAGTGACAGGGCCATTACTCTGCCTGCAAAAAGATGGACGCCCCCTGTCAGTGGCCAGTTAATTGTACGGCTAGATGTATGTACGCTGGCGGATACTTTGGTGAACACAACAGCTCTGTCGGCCCACGGCCACTGTCCCATTCATAATCACTGCTGGATCCTGCTTCATATTAGGGAGCTGCACAGAGTGTCTACAATTTCCCCGGGAAAGAAGGCATTATTGTGCACTGCCACTTTTGTGATACTTTGTTTTTCATACAGGCTTTTGTATTGAGAGGATGAGGCTGGTCTGGATGGGGCAGTGTATCTATCTGCCTGTGTTCAAATGTTTGCATCTGACTTAACAGTGAGAGTGGTAATCATGTTTTTATGTCACCTTCAGATTAATGGCCACGATGTACAAGACAGAGAGGAAGCTATGGCCGCTCTCTCCAATGACGAGTGTAGGAACATCGTGCTGCTGGTTGCCAGACCTGAGATGCAGGTTAGAAATGACCAGACACTTACACTGACATACTGTATCTTTCAGCCACTGACTGAAACACCTACCATGGGCCTAACACGCTATTCACAAATTACAGTCCTGAAGGTCTGTCTTTTACAGTATATTTGCTAAACCTTAACAGTCTGGGGTGGCCAACCCTCCCCACTGCTACAACCGCTCCAAGTGGAAGCCACCACTGAGACACCTCATCGTGCTTTATTTTTATGTAGAGCCACTGTAATTGACTTCCAATGGTAAGCCATAAAAGCTAATGGCATGCTAATGTGGAGTGAGTTCAGGCCCAAGGCCGATGGCGAATAAGTGAAAGGACTCTGCCGCAGTGCAGATGGGCCAGGAGCAATAGTAGACTCTTTATAATTAAATGTGTGTCTCAGTAGTAAATCTGAAGTCTTCAGATATGGATCCCATTTGGTTCACATCGAGCAGACAAACAGATGATGGATGGTGTGGAGCAAATAAGTCAAAGGTGGCAGTCTAATGTCTCTTAAATTGTATTGGCTTTATTTTAAGATTAGAATCCATATTTTATAGATGAGGAGTGGCATTGGTTAGGAAATGGGGAACTGCGTGTCAGTCAAACAACACATCTTATTGAAGCTTGCAGTTTCTTATTTCAAAACCATGCCTGGTGGGGGGGGGGGGGGGGGGGCTTGGCCTGAAAAAAGCAATGGGGGCCCCAGTTTAAAACCCCAACCCTTTTTTTTTGGCAAGTGTCTCCCCCTGCACGTGCTGTTTATTATACAAATAAAAAA